>JAKCOX010000069.1:1759631-2359631 GCA_022605575.1 Laterallus jamaicensis coturniculus
AAGCTCACTCTGGGATAAAGTCACCCAGTGTGTGGGAAGGTAGGAGGTCTGGATTTGGTTCCTACCTCAGCCCATGTGGGGAACCACAGATAGAATATTTAATCCCAGCATTCCATGTGTGAGGATGAGGTTAATAAATGCTCTCCTTCCATCATTTTATTTTTTATTTGGTCTGTTCCAGCTTTGGAAGGCAGTGGGCAATTTGCAAGAGGATCTGTGAAAGCTGATCAAGCAGCTTTATGTAATTATAAATACGTTTATAGCGTCTCTGCCAGTGCTGACACGCAGAAGAGTGGCCACACTGGGGACATCCTCAGGGACTCTCTGGTCGGTCTAGTCCCCAGCAGACTTTGCAGGAGAGCAGGTGTTTTCAGAGAGTGCAGCTCTGGAAGTAAAGCCCCAAGCAGCTCCTTCCTCCGTGGGCGCAGAGGGTACAGGAGCAGACAGGGGCAGGGGCTGAGCCCCACTTCCCGGCCCGTGCTTGTCCCACCCCACCCCAGGAGTGGGGGGGGGGGCCGCTCCGTGCCGGGCACCCGAGCAGCATCCGCGGGCTGCGAGGCGCGCGGCAGCTGGCGGCGCGTGCTGCGCGCCGGCCCCGTTACAGGCGTGGCAGGACCCAAGGCTCAATCCCGCCTCGGGCACGCGGGGTTTGCCGCATCTCCGGCCGTGCCACGCAGGTCGTTTAGCTCTCCGAAGCCAGGGAAACGCGGGATCTTCGCTCGGGGATTCAGCATCACTCGGGGCAGCGATCACCCCGGGTTACCAGCTGCACCCCCCGCGTTATCAGCTGCACCCCCCGGGTTATCAGCTGCACCCCCCGGTTATCAGCTGCACCCCCGGGTTATCAGCTGCACCCCCCGGTTATCAGCTGCACCCCCCGGCCCAGAGCCTGGCCGCAGCTCCGCCCCGCGACCTCCCGCCGGCCGGCGGGCTTGGGCCGGCTCTGCCCTGCGGACAGCCCCGCTCAGCCGCCCGCTGCCCCCCATCCCAAACCGGGGGTGTCCTATCACCGCGGTGGGCAAGACGGGGGGCTCCTCTCCTCCGCGGTCCTGGGAAGGACACACCCTCCCCTTTCCCTGCTCCCGCAGCCTAACGCGGGGCTCGAGCCTCGCCAAGCCCGAAGCCCCCGCGCAGCTGAGCACCGAGAGACGCCCGCCGGCAGCGCCCCGGGGATCCCCCCGACACCCCGCCGCTTGCGGGGGGGGACCTGCAGCCCTGAGCCCGCCGGGGGCTCGGCAGCTCCTTCCCCTGCTCCGGGGCAGCCGAAACCCACCGCCCCGGCCGTGCTGCGAGCCGCGCTGCGCCGGGTAGGCGGGGGGGGGGGCTGGTCCGGCGCTGGGGCTGTGGGGAGGGGAAGGGGTGTAGGAAGCTTAAACTGTGGCCGTTGTTATTCGGGTCCTCCGGTGAGTAAGTGCTACTTGCGCTCCTAACTTTTATTTCTTTTCAAATGTCCGATGGAGCCCAGAGATGAACGAATAAACCCCGAGTTTGCTCCTTGTGAGGGTCCCCGGTGCCACCTCTGGCAGGGGAGCGCAGAGGAAAAGGCACCCCAGCATCTGTGGCTGCTTCTGCCTCCTGCAGCCAGTGCCCCTTCACTCCGCGCTTAACCCCTCCCTGCCTTCCCACACAGCACCCGTCCGGAGTTTCCAGCCTGATACCTCTTTTTTCTTTTTTTTTCTTTTTCTCTTTTCTTTTCTTTTCTTTTCTTTTCTTTTCTTTTCTTTTCTTTTCTTTTCTTTTCTTTTCTTTTCTTTTCTTTTCTTTTCTTTTCTTTTCTTTTCTTTTCTTTTCTTTTCTTTTCTTTTCTTTTTCCTCTCCTCTCCTCTCCTCTCCTCTCCTCTCCTCTCCTCTCCTCTCCTCTCCTCTCCTCTCCTCTCCTCTCCTCTCCTCTCCTCTCCTCTCCTCTCCTCTCCTCTCCTCTCCTCTCCTCTCCTCTCCTCCTCTCTCCCCTCTCCCCTCTCCCCTCTCCCCTCTCCCCTCTCCCCTCTCCCCTCTCCCCTCTCCCCTCTCCCCTCTCCCCTCTCCCCTCTCCCCCTCTCTCCTCTCTCCTCTCTCCTCTCCCCTCTCCCCTCTCCCCTCTCCCCTCTCCTCAGAAAGGTATTTCTGCCCTGCACTCATGAGGAAGAGTCAGTGGAGCCTTTGGCCAAGGCACAGCCACGCTGCAGCACAGCACTGGTGACCAGCCTGTGGAGAGGACAAGCTCGGGGGGCTCAGACCCCACAGCCAGGCACACTCCAGGCTTTGATGCCAGCCCCTCTGGGTTGTGCCCAGCTAAAACACCAAGCTATGGTTTGGGATCTACTGCTTGTGCCTCCAGATCAGCAGGGGATAAACACGGTGTCACTGTCTCTGTGCCCACGTGTATCTCAGCTCCTCCAGGCACGGAGAAGCCGGTGTTTTCCCTCAGGTCAAACCCGGCTCAGAGAACACACGGAATCCTGAGCCCTGGCTGGGGAAGAGATGAGACCAGAGAAACCAGGAGGCTGATACCCAACTGGAACAAATCAAATCTTCAAACTGGAACAACTTTGGATGAAATAATTCTATCAGAGGTCCCAAACTGCAGAAAGAAACAACTTTCTCTGGGCAATACTGCATTTCCAGCTACTCACAGAGAAGAAGCCTTCATCACCTGGTGGGATGCAAGGGCTAACAACTGCCTGCTGCTTCTTTCTTTAGGGTTTCTGCAAGTTGTCTTTGAGTAAGGGTATCATTCATCAACTTAATTAACTAACAGAGGCAGGTAGCTGGGAAGTTGGTAGACCTATGAAGGACATGTTTGGTTTTTAAATGAATTCCCTACAGCAGGCAGATCCTTGTTTAATTATTTCCTCCTTTAGCTTCTTCAAAGTCTTTTCCACCCTGGGCATTGTACAGATCTCCCTTGCCACGGTCCTTGCTGCAGCCACAGGTGCCCCACTCTCTGGGGTACTGTAAGCTGTGTGGGAAATGGGAAACTGGCTGAGGCATCTCTACTGCATAGGAGGAGAAAGTAAGCAAAACTAATGAGAAATAAGTCAATAATAGGGCTGGAGTATCCAGGGTGGGGGAAGCATGGAAGAACCAGCTAAATGAAGACTCAGCTGAAGTTTCCTGTAAAACAGGCAGGTCAAAACTTATCTAAAAGTAAAAGAGCATTGAGGGTTGTTTTTTTTTCCCTAACCATGGCCCTATCCCTCTGCAAGGGATCCTAAGCCCAAACCCCATGGAGGAATGAGCAGAAGAGCTGATGATTTTGCTCTAACCTGCCTCAGAACACGGGGATTCCCGTGCAGAAACATACCTTTGAGGATGTGGAGAGGATTAAGCTTTGGAGCTTAGCAGGGAAAGAAAGCCAATGTGAGAGAAGGTTTTTTTTATGAGGTGGGCACTGTGGGGATCTTTAGGCATCATCATGGAGAAGACTCCTGCAGTAAGGCTAGAGATGAGGGGGTAGGTTAATGACAGACAAATAGGAACTGTCATGTCCTGCCCTTAGTGACGTGTCACTCAAACACATTCCTTATTGCTCCACTGTGACATGCAGAGCCAAACAGTAGCTCCTTTCCCTTACCCTGTGGTCAGAAACCCACTGATGGTCCGTAGGAACTGGAATGCATCCTTCCAGCAGGAGACAGCAGGAATGCGTGTGGGAGCACGCCTGGGATTTGAGTTACTGCCCGGCACCCCATGTGTCACCAGGGGCAGGACCCCAGCTTTTTGGAGCATCTACCCTATGAGGAAAGGCTGAGTGAGCTGGGCATGTTCAGCCTTGAGAAAAGAAGACTAAGAGGGGATCTTATTAATGTTTATAAATATCTCAAGTATGGGACACAGGGGGAAATAGCAAGCCCCTTTTCAGTGGTCTGTGAAGACAGGACAAGGGGCAATGGCTTCAAATTAGAGCATAGGACGTTCCACACCAATATGGAGAAGAATTTTTTCACAGTGAGGATGCCAGAGCCCTGGGACAGGCTGCCCAGGGAGGTGGTGGAGTCTCCTTCTCTGGAGATATTCAAGACTCTCTGGATGCCTATCTATGTAATATGAGATAGGGAGCTGCTTTGGCAGGGGGGTTGGACCTGATGATCTCTGGAGGTCCCTTCCAACCTCTACGATTCTGTGATTCTGTGATTTTGCCTGCCTGAGTAGGACCAAACTCTGCTCCACCCTGGATTCAACCTCTCTGATCTTTCAAAATGCATCTTTTGTTTTTTTTCTTGACAGGAACATCTGTCAATAGCTGGGTTTTTGAGGGAAAGTTAAAGCTCACTCCCTTTCTCCTGGAATAAGTCTGGTTTTTGTAAATCCCTGTGACACCCATCAGTATGCTGAAACAGAGGTGCTGCAAAGAGAAAGGAGCAGGAAGGTGTCCCACCACTCCCTTCCTGGAGACAACTGCAGCTTCTTCTGGCTCACTAGAGCAATAGCCTGGGACACGTGGCACATCAGAGTGTAGTATGTATTTCTGGTCTTATTCTTAAAGAAAACCAGTGTTGTTCAGCCATCCTCAGTGGAAGGCTTTTCAGTATATAAAGTGTAGTAACCCTGCAAATGACAGCGCTCAGTTTCAAGTCCGTGTCTCTTGAGTTGATCACTCTTCCAGAGTCATCTCATCCCTGCCTGTCCCTCATCCCTGCCTGTCCCTCATCCCTGCCTGTCCCTCCCTTGCCCTGCAAAAAACACTGAACAGTGTTTTCAAACAGCAAACTTCCAAGGTGTCATGGACACCACCCTCGATAAAAAAGCAGTTCAAGTTACCAAATACCCCCTCTGAGACAGTGTCACCCTCTCTCTCCACACAGGTAGGCTGTGTCACCCCGATGATCTGGGCTGGGTTGGCAGAGGATGAGGAGAACAGGTTTGACGGCTTCACACCTCAGAGCCTTGACTCCTGAGCTGAGACACTGTTTTGTGCTGTTTCTGCACCCCATACAGCCACCACACCATGCCATGTTAAGCAAAGCCACTGGCCTTCCAGGCATTTAAGCTAGCCCCCATGCAAGGCACGTGTTTTTACATGTATTAAACCCCTTCCTGTGTTAATTTTTCTGGCTGAAGGATGAAGTGGAGGCATGTCTCGGGAGAGCTCTCTCTGCTGTTTGGGTGGGGTGAAGGCGCTGTTGCCTTCACTAGATTGGAAACATCCTTGTTGCTTGCAGGTGACTTGAGCACAGGAGGTCTGCTTTAGTGACAGGGTGGGGCAATCTGCAGGAGCAGTGTGGTTCCAGAGGTGTAGCTGGGATGGTTTACAAACACAAAGTTACTCAGGTGTTTGAGGGACAGGAGAATGATGCACATCACAGGGATGCTACAGAAAAAACCCTCTCCAGCTTGCTCCCTTTTGAGGATAGGTCTTGGTGAACTTTTCTGCAGCACCTTCTGTTCTCTTGCCCCTTCTCCCCTTGCCCTGTAAAAGCATGCAGAGGGAGTGAGCCCCAGGAAAGTGTTCCTGGAAACACTACCAATAGCTCGTAGGCTTTCTCTTCTCCTGGGACAGACCTCCAGTCACAACTGTCCAGAGCCCGGTGTGGTGTGTTGCAGTGATCCTTGTCCCACTCAGGAGGAACATCTGGCTCCTGCTCCCTGCCCTCCTGGCTCATCCAGCTGCACGATGCCAAGGGAGGAGCTGCTGCACTCCCCGCCAATGTGAGCTTGTGAGCCACCTCCACATGTCCACCCCATGATAAAACAATGGCTGTCTCCAGCAAAGTCTGCGTCCTAAAGCAGAAACCCACTCCCTTCTGCAGCTTCTGGAGGAAAAAGTACCTCCCGGCTTGCTGCTGCCATTGCAACCACCGCATCAGGAGGCTTGGCACAACGGCAGGAGAGGGCTGCTAGTCTCTGGCTGAACTAAGAGCAGCTGTCAGTGGATCGAGCTCTGGGGTTCGCCACCCACCTTCCCCGTCGGGACTGATGAAATGGATACGGGGAGGTAACCGGGGCTCTCAGAGCAGCGTCTCTGCTCGTCTCCCGCTGAGCCCGGCAAGCGGCAGAGAGGATTTCCACTCAAATACCTACCCAAATAGCTAAAATCATCCTCTGCGGCATGTGGAAATATAAACCTCCGTTTTCCCGCCTGCTAAAGCCACCTGCTGTTGTCTCCTCCTGTTTTCTACTTTTAGCTCATTAGTTCCACCGCGACTACGCTGCGCCGTCCCGCTGCCTGCTACCGAGAGCACGTCGGAGGCAACTCAATGCATCCCAGCAGCTGTTGGACCCGTTTGCTTCTGAAAAGCAGAACGGACAGGCACCGGGTCCCTGCTGAACAGAAGCCCCGGGGAAGAAGCAGCCCTGAAGATCCGACAGCTCCAAACACCACCGAGGTCTTTTTGTCACAGTCTCCTCTCTGACTTGGGAGTGAGAAAGATGAGCCTCCGTGGCTACAGCGATAATTTATGAGTTGGCTTCTTAAATAGCAGCATGACAACTGCTCATTGAAGGGTGCCGTCGGCTCACTTTCCTGGTGGTGATACCCGTGCAAAAACTGCCCATAATCTTCTACTAATCAGCAGGAATGTGAGTGGGACTCTGAAGAGCTACCCAAGAATTTCCAAATCTTCGCCAGGTGCATTTAGATCAGGCTGAATCGAGGAAGGCTCCACTTTGATCCCCCTCCTTTGCCGGGAAGGTGGTCTTCCTCTCCAGCATGAGAGAGCGTTGTCTGAACAGGCATCGTCTTTCTACTCAAAATACAGCTCCTTCCTGACAAAAGATGGAAGTGTGATGTGGAAGGCAGGGGCAGGCAGGCAAGATCTGCTGCCCATCTGGCTGGGTGGCAAAAGCTGGACAGCGTTTGTGGGCTTCTGCAATGGGAAGAACAGAGAATAGACCAGAAGCGGAGAGAGAAGGGAATCAAGGAAGGGCTTTCTCATTGCTTTCCTAAACTGTTACTGGAACATGGGTGAGGAGAGGGGAAAAACAAGCTGTAGGGCTGAGAGTGGCCATGGCAAGCAGGAAAATTCAGAAGTGGCTCAGGAAGTTACTGAAGGAGAAGGAAAGGAAAGGAAAGGAAAGGAAAGGAAAGGAAAAGGAAAGGAAAGGGAAAGGAAAGGAAAGGAAAGGAAAGGAAAGGAAAGGAAAGGAAAGGAAAGGAAAGGAAAGGAAAGGAAAGGAAAGGAAAGGAAAGGAAAGGAAAGGAAAGGAAAGGAAAGGAAAGGGAAAGGAAAGGAAAGGGCATGCAGGGGACAGAGGGAACAGAAGAATCTGGAGAAAAACAGTTTGTAGAGAAAGAAAATTCCGGGTCATGCCAGGGGATGACCACACTGCTGTGGGAGCAGGTGGCTGTAGAAATTCTGAGTCTACAGCCTGTGGAGGAGAGTCAGGTTGAGCAGGATGAAGATACAGAAAGCATTATGCTTGTCCAAGAAGTCACCTTTGACAGTGGATGACACTGCCTGGAGCTCTCTGCTTGATCCACTTGCCACAACTAGAGCTACAATTTCCCTGCCTGCCGAGCCCTCTGAGTGTCCCTCGCCTCCCCGCAGCGCTGAGAAGCAAGTCGCCTCCTCACCGCCAGCCACAGTGAAGTTTCTTACTACAGGAAGTTGGTTTGTGATGAATCCATGTATATGGCATCTTTGTGAGTACAGACTGTTCATTTGAGTCAATAACCATGGAATCTGCAAAATTTCAGAGGAGCAGAGAGATTTGCAGAGAGGAGAAGGTGTGGCTTACAGCCCTGGGTGGTTCGCAACAGTAAAGAAGCAGAACTTCAGTTTAGGAGAGCTACAGAAATACTTGTATTTTTCTTCTTGCTTCCAAGACCTTATTTTTCTTCTGGACTCAGACAACTCTTTAGTTACTGAGTGAACAATATGGATTTTTCACTACTACCCCCCCCCTTTTTTTTTCCTTTCCTTTCTGCTGGCATGAATTCGCTCTTCCTGTCAGACATCGGTTACTGCAAACCCACAAAGATCTCATCTGCTTTTAACTTCCTCCTCTCGGCTCAGGGTCTGCACTGCTTCTTCTCCAGCATAGTGCCAATTTCTTGCCAGAAAGCAGCTCTGCTGTAGCTAGTGTCTGCCTGAGCCTGAGAGCATGCTGTCCCCAGCTTTTCCATCAGCAGTAGCATCTCCCCAAGCCCACAGCCTCTCCACCCAAACCTCTGGTGAGATGTTACTACCACTGGAGTCCTACTCATAGGAGATCTGTCATCAAAGCAGAGCTGTAAAACATCCAAGCACTGTTTTTGAAGAACAATCCCCCGAAGGGGCTGCTGAAGCATGTTATATTGAACCAGTCTTTCACTGCTCCTGGGTGCTGCTTCTTCTCTGCCCTCTCCAAAACCCCAGTTTGAACACATAGGGTTGTCCCTAGAGCAGCAGTAAGGCTCCAGCAAACCCTGACCTTCACCAAATCCATTCTCAGAGGCAAGTGGGAGCCCTGCAAATGAGGTAACCTACAGCTTCTCCCCACAGCTCACTGCCTAAAGCACGGTCGTGTTTGTGCTGATGGGAGCAAGTGCTGCACCAGCTGCTGTGCAGGAGAAGTCTACCAGCGGGGTACAGGTAGAAGGCAGTGCCCTGCACAGGGCTACCCAGGAAAGAATGGTCCATAGAAGTCCTGACACAAGTCTTTACTTTCTGATCCCATCCTTCTGGTGTGGGTCAGGGAGGCAGTAGGATAAAAATTCTGCCACAGGACACGTGTAATGACTCACAACAGGACCGAAGTGAAGCCCCCCCTTCAAGGAGGCACAAAATGCCATTCAGGAAGGAGGAGAGGGAACGGGGACGGGTGGAGAGACCTAGAGACAGGGGATAGCAGCTGGGGAAAGACAGTCGGGTGGGAGCTCACGGTGAATAGTTGAAAAGGGAAGCAGGGTGGGAAAAAAGCAAACAACCAACAAGCAGATGAAACAGGAATGACGTGGCCACGAGCTGGGTAAAGGAGAGTAGAGGCTGGGTATGAAAACAGGCAGCGCTGGAGGTTTGTGGTGCTTCTTCCGTGTACATGAACTAGCCGCCTGTATTGAACAGCAAGGATCCTATTGCTCTGAAAACGGAGCAGCGAGGTTCCTGTTGCCCTGAAAACCTGCGTGTGAAGGCATCAGGGAGGACAGGACCTTACTGTATGAACAAGAAAAAAAAAAAGAGATGCTGAGCAGGTCTGCAGTGACTGTGCCAGTACCTTGGGTGTGTTGGATCCACCTCCCAGAAGGTGCTTTGCTGTCTGGTTTAGCGCTCGCTGCCCCTTTCTCTTTGGCTTTTTCTGGAGGAAAAGGAAACACCCTGGAAACCATTGCCTGGGACACCGGTCTTTCTAAGATGAGGTTTACCTGTAGCACTTGGGAGGGATGGTGTGCTCTATCTACACAGGGATGCAAAATCCACCACCTTGGGAACCTCGCATGCACAGGCTCTTCCTCTGGCTCTGCTCTCATCCCTTCAACACCACAGCCAAGGCAAATAAGAGAAGCCAGCACCCCTGCTAGGGGCATATGTCTGAATAGGCACAGGCTTAATAATGCCCCTATTTAAATACGCGCAGAGCCAATTGCGAATTGTTAATGTAAAGCACGCACATGCAAAGACGTTTTGGGGTGGCTTGGCTTTCCCTTGGCCGGGAGGTGAGGGCACCTTCCTTCAGGTCAAGGCAAAGGAAAATACTGGTGTCTCCCCTTCTCCCGCTGCTTTGAAACCCGGATCTCTGTTGTTTCTATTCCCGGTCTTTTGTGGCTACTGCAAAGGAGCATCGTCCAGAAGGCACCGTGTGCTTGTTCTCCAGTGGCTGCTGCCCTCCCGGCCCTTTTCCAGCCGGGGGCCCCCCGCCGCAATCTGCCAGCCCTCCCCGGCCCCGGCGCGGGCAGCAGGCGTGGGCAGGGGCTGGGGGCGGGGGGGGAAGGGGCCGGGGAAAGATTTCGGTGGGGTGTGAAGGGACACCGGCCGGGCGAGGGGGGGAGGGGAGAGCAGCAGGCGGCTGAGGAAGGAGAGGAGGCGGGGGGTGGGGGGTGTGCTTCGGGGGGCCGCGCCGGCACCTCCCGGGGGTGCTCCCCGTGCCAGCGCTCACGCCGCTGCCCCGCGGGGGAGCCGGCCGGCCGCCACCCCGGGCCGCCTGCAGCCCGCGGGGGCCGCAGCAAGCCCCACCGGCCATTTTTTGAAGGGAGGGCTCCCTCGGCTTTGTCTGGGTGGCCGGCGGGAGGGCGGCGCGCCCCGCGCTCCTCGGCCATGTGCGGCTTGAGGCTGCGGGCGAGGCAGCGCTATGGGGGAGCCGGGGGGCGTCAGGGGGGCTTCCCCCCACCCCCCTCCGCCCCCCCTCGGGGCTTTGCTGCACATCCACGCCTGCGGGCTGAGCCTCGCACGTTACTGCAGTGCGTGAGTCCCCTCGCAATCCGACTTCCCCCAGCGTCCGACTGAGGGGAAGGCAGCCCGCGGGCCAGCCCGTCCGGCGACCCCGAAGCCATGAGGCCACCTTTGCCCCCCTTCTCCCCCATCCCCCAGCAGCCCCGCTCCCCCGCCGCTCCCCCTCACCCACCGCTCCCGCTCTCCCTGAGGAGTCGGGCGCGGCGTCAGCCCTCGGTGTGTGCCGGTGCAGCTCTGCACCCCGCTCCCCCAGCCCTGCCCAAGCCCGAAAGATGCCTGCCCCGCTCAGCCTCCCCAAGCAGCCGGTCCCCCGACGCTTTGGCAGGTTTCTTAATTACTCGTTATGAGGCAACTGTTGCTCTCAGAGGGGGAAAGGAGACGGGGAGAGAGTCGCCTATTAGCTGTAAAAGCCTCCCCGCTCAGTGTTTGGGTAGGTGAGAGGGTCCTTGCAGTCACCTCCCCACCCACTCAGGTGGAGGTGGGTGAGCTCAGCTCACCCCAGAGTTTTCTGTTCAGACGCCCGGCTCGCAGGGGGACGGTGCCAAGGCGCAGCCGAGTTCCACTACTGCCCCGAAACTATCTGCTGGATTGGCCATGTGTCTGTGGGACTTGTCTTATGGGCTTGTAAATGCCATTAAATCTGCTGGGGTTTAGCAGGTAGCGCACGTTTCTACCCAGTCTCTGTTGAGGCACTGCCACAGTAAACCAGGAACATAGAAAATCCAGACTTTGGAGGTACAGTGGTCTACCTGGAGCCACCTACCACCCATGGTACCAGTGTGGACCTGACTCCATTGGTGGGGCATGGCTGTTCTTTAGAAAAGAAACCCAACATGATGAGTGGGAAAAGGGTCGTTTCCCCCCATTCCCAAAGGACAGTTCCCCTGCCCACAGGCAGGTGTTTTGGGATGTGTCAACGAAGAGGCAGCGTTTCATCAGTGATGCTAATGAGCCGCACTCACCACTGTTGCTCTATTTTTCCTATAGGGCTTGGTGGCTCCAGCCAAAGGCAGCCCCACCATGTCCAGCCAGGATATTTCTTAGACCCTTATGCTGTTGAGCTGTTGGGTTTTTTTTTTCCCTTGAGAACAGTTGAATTTCTTTAAAAAAAAAGGAAAAAAAGAAAGAGTTGAGAGAGAAACTTGCTGAAACAGAAGACATTCTTATTTTAGGACAACTCCTTACTGTTAAGAGAGAACATTAGCCAAAGCTGAAAGGGGTGTATGATTTTGTGTTAGTATTTTTCTCTTTTTGTGCTGTTTTCTGTTTAATTTAGTTACATGAGGACCAGAGTTTAAAATAGGAACTAACCCCACTGCAGGTTCTCATTCCAAGGCAAGGAAAGGTTTTTTTCATCTGTCACTTGATTAGTCATTGATGGGGATTTCTAATGTGTTTTTATCATATCTAAAATTTATTCCTGATTTATTTCAAGGATGGTGTTAAAAAAAAAAAAAGTTATGGAAAAGAATGGATATGCTGGAAAGACTAAATGCTGTATTTCAGTATTTAATTGGGAGAAATGGTTAATCTCTGACAAAACAAAAGAACAAAACACCCCTTTTGTTTTATTGTTACTATTTCTTGATTTGTCTTTAGATTATTTCTTAATTTTAGATGCACTTCTTCAAGTTTTAAGATTGTTTTTATCCTTAAAGGAGAATAACAACAACAGTTGTAACTGTAATAAAGATATGATCTATACATTTTGTTTCAAGGAGAATAATTTTTAAAAATAACTTACCAGGAAGTGTTAGTAAAAATATTAGTAATTTCATACTTTATCAAGAACAAGTTAATACAGGAGAAGAACTCTATGCTTACAAAACATAATGTAGATTTCAAAGAAAATATCAGCTATATTAATTTAGAAATTCAACTGTTTGGGGAATAAACCCTGGATTTAGTACATATTCTTAATTTTTGAGTAGGGGTTCTGCATGTATGATGTTTACAAGCAGAAATAGTCATTTGATAACAAGATCTCCAAGGTGTTCAGAGTTTTCCACTGCTTGACCTACGACTTCAGAACTGCAGAGCAAGTCCTGGCTCGTTTTGCCTTTTCACCAGGCTCTGTGGAAGGTTTAAGATGAGACTACGTGTGCACAGATATGACGTCTCACGCTATAGGTTTGCAATGAGATGGCCAACATGAAAAAAAACCAACAAACCAGAAAACAAACCAAAAAAACAGAACCAAACTCATACAACATTTTGTATGACTAATCAATTGCAACTTTATTTGCAGCAGATGGAAACAGTGTGTGTCTGTACAATAGGGTTCTTGTGGGGATTTCAGGTATAAAACCTCATATCTTTTTCACTCTTTTTTTTTTCTCCTCATAATTTATAGAGAAAACCAAATCCTCCCTTAGGCTACAGTTTGTCAAGTTGGGTTTTTTAAATTTTATTTTTTTTTTCCTTCCTGCTCAAAACAGTTTGGAAGCTGCCTGGAAGCATGTATGGGGCAAAATGGGTTTTTCTCTTACTGGGAAAGAAAGGGTTTGTCCCTCTATCCTAATTTATTAAGACAACTGAACTTTGAAACTTGACATTTCACTGCTTCTCATTGAAATACACCCAGGATCCACTTCGAAATTAGTTTTGAACCTCTGCAAGTTACTTAGAGGACATGGGGAAAACCATAAATTATCTTGACAGCATTTGCATCCAGAAAGCTGATCTGGTTTGTTCTGTTTCTTCAAAACCCAGGGTTTGAAAATCCCATTTGCAGCGTAACCTTTTAGCCAGGCCAGGGAAGAGATTTCCTAAGAAACTGAGCGGGCACCTGTTGGCCTTTGACTCAGCAGAGCCAGAAAACACTTTTGTCTTATCCTTCCCACTGCTTAAACTCCCCCTGCCCACACTTTGTGCTCTCCCTCTCAGAGGAAATAACCACAACTTGGTGAAAACATATGCATATTCAAAACTAGCAGTGGCTGGGCTGATTTGAGCTTCCTAAAGCTTAAGGCAGCGTTAAAAGTCTGTGATTGAAATTTAAAAGTCAGGATATGGAAAAGTTATGTTTAAATGAACGATTAGACTGTGCTACTGATACCAAACACCCCCATTTATTCTTGCCATTGCAAAAATATGGATTTTATTTTTTTTTTTTCTCTAAAAAAGGCAAACGACAAAACTTTGCCAAAACTCCATTTTTACAAACTTGCCAGCGCTGCAGGAAATTTCCCTAGGATTTCCTGAATTTCAGGGCTTAATTAAAGCAACTTGGACACTCAATTCAATTAGGTTAACTTGATGTTTCGTTACCAGAACTGGTATTTGACTTTTTTTTTTTTGTTAGGGGGAAAAAAAAAAATTAACACCATATTTGGGCTTGAACCGTATTTCAGTTCAAAATTAGGATTTCAGCACTGAGTATTAATGTTAGGAACCTGCACATGGCTAAAACAAAGGGGTCCAAAGCGCAAAGGGGTACAAAACACGACTGAATTTTCCTGGATCCAACATTTAACACAGGAGAGTGGACTGAATTGTGCAGTTAACATTTTAATTTTTTCACCCAAAGAACGAAAAGAAGCAAATTTAGCAGTTTCTTTGCTAAAGCAACCCTGGCTGCGTTTTTACATTGTTAACTTATGGCAAATAAGGTAGGCATTAACATTGCCTCTAGCTGTTGCCTATGAGAACGTTTCGCTGACTGTTTACATATAGGCTGGGGCTTTATCACAGGTCTGATGCAAGAAAGCTGAATTTTTTCTCTGGCCTCTGTGACCCCATTATGGTACTTTGTTAGCCTGGGTTCTGCGAGCTCAGCCTTGCTCCTACAGCTCGGCTACACGCTCAAACAATGGGCTCCAACCAGACTTGCAACAAATGGCTTCAAACTAGATTTGCAGACTTAGGTTTGCCTAAATACAGATTTATTTTTTTTTTTTCATGTTTTCCTACTTGGTTGTTGTTTGTTTGTTTTATTTTTTTTTAAAAAAACCAAAACTTCAGTTTCAGTAGGACTTTAAAGGCATTTAAAGGCTCAGATAAAACTGTTTACTGTCAGAAAAATTTACAGAAACCAAAAATATTTCTGGAAGGAAAACTTGAATCTGAAATTTGTAGAAACTCCTGCTTAGACTAAGATATATTCGCCTGCCTCCAGTTGTATCGGGGATTGCTCAATTGAGATGTAAATTGAGCTTTAAAACAGGAATTAATTAGCATGGAAGTAACGCTGGATGTATGCACTTTAATTTTGTCAGACTAAGTCTTGTATTTATTTTCACAGGCAGTGCCTTATGGGGACGCAGGGGATTTTTGTTTTACAGATCTCTCTTCTCCTACTTAAATACCTACTTTTTGTAGAAGTTTTAGTTACTCGAGTCAACCACTTTTTGGCAATAACCAGGCTGTACATAAAATGTTTTAGAAAAAAAAAAAAAACCAAGGTCAAACTTGGTTGACTAATTACCCGTCAGAGAACTGTGACTTGGGGGCAGAAATACAGATATTTCCTTCCACAAAAAAGCCTGCCCCAGACATTTTGTACTGACAATACCTACCCAAACAGACCTCTTGTAATCGAGGTTCCCTAGCATTCTGTACCTACCAACACAGGCAACACGCTAAGGTGCAGTTGCAAATGAGAACAGCTATATGGTGTGGTTTTCCTGGGCAGCACAAAAGCCTGGGTTTTTATTTTGAGCCAGATAAAGAATAACTGAACTGACCTAATGAAATGATTCAGATATAAGCACTAGTGTCTGCAGGAGGAGCCAACAGCCCTGCAGCTCAGCCTTCAGCCTCACAGGTAGTTTAAAATCGCCATATATTCTGTAACCCACAGCCTCAACTTTCCAGTCTGTTTCAGAAACAGAGAGGAAACAAAAACTCAACTGCATTTAACATTAGGTTGCTTTCTGGTCTCAGGAAAAAACAGAAAGTAGGAAGTGATAAAAATACATGCCATGTTGGGAAAACGTATTTTAAATGCAAACAGTCGTGACCAGGTTCTTCAAGGGATACATGCATTAACAGCCAATTTAAATAGCTGTTTTCAGGAATGTTACAACCAAATTTGAGCACTTCTTCCTGAAGAAATATGTAGAAGACTTAACTAAAATCTAAACCAAACTATTGCCTGAACTGGAATGTAATGAACTCTTATCAACCTCAGGCAACAGAATAAAGATATTTTAAGATATTCAACCAAATTTGTTTTAAAAAAAGGTAAACTAGGAAGCTTCAGCAGCTAGGAGCTCCAGATTTGCTTTAATATAACAAAAGAACTAATTTATCTCCAAACCCAGGCTTTTAAAAATATTAAAACCAAAATGTTGCAGAGTTTCTTCAAAGGCCAGCGTTACACCAGCACTGAAGAGGGGGGTGGGGGTGGGGAAACCAACACAAAAGAGGTGAAGATTTTTTAAAAATTGTTATTAATAAATATTGGCCATTTGGAAGGAACTCTGAGCATCAAAACCCTAACCAGTACCACGTATGAAAAAGCAAATTTAACACCCTTTCCCTATAACTTTATGGCATGGAAGGTCCTGGGGCTGAAATCACCATAGACCTGCTAGCCGAAACCACCACTATCGTACCAGTAAGGCAAAACAGATACTGGAGAGGAGGGTCTCATTGTTCTCGCCAAAGGGATTTCATGCTTGGGTTGCTGCCCCATTTTACTCCCTTACTCGATTTTTTTTTTCTCTCTCCCTCCCTTGGAAAAAAAAAAAAACCAAAACCAGAAAAAACCCAACAAAAAAAAACCCAACAAAAAAAAAACCCAACAAAAAAAAACCCAACAAAAAAAAAACCCAACAAAAAACCCCAACAAAAAACCCCAACAAAAAAAACCCAACAAAAAAGATCTCCTGGATCAAAGAAGGAGCAAACAAGAAAGATATTCCGATTTCTCTCAAATGTAAGAAAATAAACCAAAACCAAACCGAAGCGAAAACCCATCTGAACCGAGTCGAAACACACTTAACTGGTGAGAAACACTTTTACTTCTCAAATAACGCCTTCGTTTTCAGTCCTCCCCTCCTTGTAAACACCCCCCAAAATATTTTGCAGCCAGAGGAAGCCATGTTGGCAATTCTTCCTGTCACTTGATCAAACAAACTTCTGAATTCTCCTGGCTGCCTGACGCAGGGTATATTCCTATTTTCTCGACCTTCTCTCCCCACCGCAATCGCAGAGGTCTCAGGTTTCAGATCTCAAACTGGAACCTGAGAAGTTGTGTTTTGGAAGCCCCGGGTTGAAACCCAGCTGTCCCAAGCCGAGTGAACACTGATGGAAATCTCATGCATATATATATATATATCGATTCAAACGAAACCATAAGGTATTTTCACATGATTTGGGCGCACCCGGGCAGGTTTTGGTTTCGCAAGGTCTGCCTGGGGATATTTGGAAGCCAAACTGAGCGATGGGGGTCTGGATGAAGAGATTAAACTGGAGAAAGAATTAGGATACTTACTCTCAAACCCGCAGGCAGAGGCTCGCCCCGAGCCGCCGTCACAATGTTTTAAGACGCCGGAACACCCGTTCAGAACACAGTTTCTATGAGATGGACCCAGCGACACCGTGATACCGCTGCGTTACAACGGAAAGCGTCCCGGGGACTTGCCGGCGAGCGAAACAGCACAGACAGCTAACCTCTGTGTAATTCTCTTTTATTGGGGGGAAAAAAGGCAGAACCGAACCGAACCTCCCCGAGCCCGAACCCTCCAGCAGAGCCGGGTACAGCGTTTTCTCCCGAGCCCTACAGCTTCCCATGCAACCGGCTCATTGATTTGTTTCGTTTCACAGCGGCGCTCCCGGCCGCTAATTCACCGGCTCGGGGGCTCCTTTTTCCCGCAGCATTTTGTGATCGAGCCTTCCAAGGCGGAGCGGCTCGGAGCGGCGCGGCTCCCCCTGCTCCGGCGGGCCCCGCACGGCGCCCTGCCGGCCCAGGCAGCCCAGCCCAACTCGGCCCCAGCACCGGGAGAGGAACCAGCCACCGGCGCCGAGCCGCTTCGCCGCCTCCCCGAGCTGCTCGGGCCGGACTGGCGGCGGCCGCTTCGGGAAGGGCTGCCGGACCCACCGGCGGCACCGCTCCAGCGCCCGGCAGCGCCAACCCCACCGGCAGCCGGTGGCCACCCGCCACCCGGACCCCGGAGAACAGCCGCCGCCGCCCCGAGGCGCCCCGGTCCGGGCATCCCGCGGAGCCGGTCGCGCTCCCCGCTCCCGCCCCGCCGCTCCTTTGTTCGCCGCCCTCCCGGCACGGCTGCGGCACGGCGCCCGGGCCCGCCGCTGAACCGGAGGCCCCCCGGAACCGGCACCTCTGCGGCGTGGCACCCACTTACCGCCTTACAAAGCCCCAGCCCGCCGCCGGGCGGGAGCGGGCTGGCTCTCCCGTCCCTGCCCTCCCCTGGCCGGTGGCGCCGCGCCCCCCTCCCGCCGCCCCCTCCCCTCCTCGCGCCGCGCCGCGCCCCGCCCCGCCGCCGCGCGGGCAGCAGCCGCCCCCGCCGCGCGGCCGCCGCCGCCGCCGCCCGTTTCGCGCCACGCGCCGCAGGGGCCGGCGCGGAAGCCAATGGGCGGCCGCGCGCACCCTCCCGGCAGCCAGTGGCGCCCGCGCCGCGGCAGCGGGCGGCGCTGGTAGGCGCAGGGCGCAGCCAATGGGAGCCGGCGCCGCGCCACGCCCCGCGCCTCTTACTACGAGTTACTATGGCCGCCCGCGGCTGGACGCGCGGGGCGGCTCCGCGTCCCCGGGGCCGGCGGCGCCTCGCAGCCCTGGCGGGAGGAGGCGAGGCAGGGGGCGCGGCCGCCCCGCGGCGGGGGTCGGGGGGGGGGGGGGGGTCGGCGCCGTTGTCCCGTACCGTCGGAGGGCGCGGCCGTCCCGCGAAGAGCGGCGGCTCCGCGCGGGGCGGTGGGAGGAGAGGGGGTGGGCGGCAGCGGTACCCCTACGCCGCCGTAGCGGCGGGCGGAGGCCGGGTACCCGGCGGCCGTTAGGCCCCGCGGCAGCGCGGAAGGCGCTCGCCGCCCCTGCGCCCCGCGGTGGCTGCGCGGCCCCCGCCGCCCATCGCGTGGGCGGCCGCGCCTCAACCCGCGGGAGACCCGCGCGGGAGCCTCCCGTGGGCGGCGGGGGCCCAAACACCACCCCCCTCCCCCTAAAAGCCCGAAGCCCCGCGTTTAAGCGTAAATACTGAAGCTGCGGAAGGTCCAACGTGCCACCCACCCACCGCGCGCTGAAGGGAGCCCCGCGGGAGCCGGGGGGAGCGGGGGGGGGGGGGTTCCTCTGGCCTCGGGGGTGGAAGGGGGGGGAGGGAGGGAGGGAGCCCTGCCCGCCCGTGACCGTGGAAGAGGGGACGGACGGGCACGGCGGCGCGTTTCGGTGTGTCGCCCCGGCGGTGGGAAGAAGCACATGGTCGAGGTTTAACTCTAAACGGCAGGCTGTGGCAAAAAGCCCTCGCGAATTAAAGGTCGGCTTTGCCTCCTTGAGTAGAATATTTACGGGAGTATTTTGACTTCCTCGCGGTTTGTGCGGGTGATAAGCACGAACGTCTGAAACGGGAGGAAAAAATTCTATTTTAAAAAGAAAAGAAAAAAAGAAAATGTAAAGAATGCCTTTTCTTACAGAGGGGGCTCAAAAAGGACATTAACCGGGAGAATGCCCGGGTGGGTGCTCCTGCCTTCGATTTGTGACTGCCAAGGTAAAAGGCAACTCGACTTGTAAAAACCACGTCCCAAATAACGTTAAGCTTCGGGGGTGCCCAGCTGATCCCATCCACCTTTGTGGGGCTAGGGAAGCAGGGATTTGTCAGGCTGCAGGAGCAAGTTTTTGTTGTTGATTTGCCTTTTTTTTTTGGCATTCAGGGCTTGGATTTACTCTTGAAACCACCAACCAACCCACACTTTTTGACAAACAGAGCTATACATTATTTAGCTTTACAGAAAATATTTCAGCTTATTAGTGAAATGTTTTCAGAGTATCAAAAAAAAAAGAAAAAAAGGAGGGGGGGAATTCCTAATAAGCAGCATTTTTTCCCCCCTAATCATCTGATTACAAAGCAGTTTATGATGTTATTGGACAAGTGATGCACGTTGTTGTAATGAACTCTGTCCTTATTTCTTTTCTTTTTAAAAAATAAATCTTCCAGCAGAACATATTCTCAAACTAGAGTATTAAATGAAATATACGCACCCTGTTCAGCAGTTTTAAGGGGAAATACTAGATAGTGCTATAGACCAACCAAATAGAAGCGAGCCACATGCAGCCTCCCTGCCCTACAGATTCAGTACAAATCAAATTTATAAAGAATGTAATTAATCTGCAAGAACGGAAACTGATTTATTTCACAAGGTTTGACTAAGATTTCAAGTAGTTTGGAGGGGGGCTGTTTTGGACAGGCAGTTGTTTATTTTAGCCAGGCTGCTCAGGATGGGGATTATGAAATACAAATTAATTTAGGAAAAATGCCACATCCAGCACTGAAGAGTCATAAACAGGTTAATACTCTAAGAAAACAAACAAACAAACAAACAAACAACAAAATTCTCTCTATCCCCAAGAAAATTATCTGCTGGTTTTCTACAAAATGGAAGTTGTGATTAAATTCTGATGAGCAGAGCACAAACCACTGGCTTTCCTCAATCACAAGAGGAGAATTCAAAGTTCATAAAAAGCCGACGCTGAGATTAAACAATGGGCTGAGAATTGCAAATATTAGTTTCTCGGTAACCCAAACCCTTTGGATGCGCACAACAAAAGGGCCGAATTTCCAATTTACTGCGACGTGAACCCAGCCCCCTGATCATTTCACAATGGTCTGGGGCTCCAGCCCTCATGGTGAGACATGTCTCCTTGCATCATGCCACCACAAGCGAAACCTTCCAGCGACTTTTCTCTCTCTCTCTCTCTCCTCCCTCTCCCCTCCCTCCCCGCGCCCCCTCCGAGCCCTGTGCTACCACCACCCCAGCCGAGCTGTAGCGGCCGAGTAACAAAAGCTTTGCCCCCAGCACGGCTTCCGAGGAGATTTAAATCACACACACACCCCCCCTTTAATTGTGTACCTGTTAGAAGTTGGGCACACAACTAGGAAGCGTTCCTGTTTACTACGCGTTTCCAGACGCGCTACAGGACATGTGGAAATCCATTCACTGGTCGCTAATAAAAGCATTTAACCATTTTTCCATGGATATCCCTATTAAAACGGACCGCAAGGAGCCTACCGCGGAATAAATGAAACCTTCGGCTAAAGTGTGTTGAATTATTAAACAAAACCTACTAGATCGCTATATTAAACACAGTGCTGGCTTTCATTTCCGTATCCTTTCTTCATCTTCAGGCAACATTTTGTTTGCACTGGAAAGGCTCCACACCCCCCAAACCCCTCCCCCACAAGCCCACCATTGTATCCGTACGAATGTGGAGAATTATGAATGGTTCCTTAAACCGGGCCGGGGGGCGGGGGCGGGGGGAAGGGAGGGAGAGAGAGGGAGGGAGGGAGGAGGGGGGTCGCCAAATCCCTTTGTGTGCCGTTACCAGCCGAGGGCAACGGTGCCTTCGCGTTTCCCCCCGCGCCTTCCACCATTACCCAGATGGAAGGGGAGCGTGGTCCCCCCCGCCCCTCCCCGGGCCGGGCAGCACCGGAGCACGGTTCCGTCGCCCCAGGTCTCTCCCCTTCTTCATCATCCCCCAACTCTCCTCCACCCCTTTGTCTTTTTTTTTTTTTTTAAATTATTTTTCTCCCTCCCCTCTCTTTCTCCTCCTTTCCGTAAGGCTCGGTGCAAGGGGCACTGCGAGTAATGCAGAAACATTACCATATGGGGCTCCTCCGAGGCTGGAGAGACCCTCCGCCCCCGCCCCGCACAGCCCCCCAGCACGCAGCCGCCGTGGCGCTGCGCGGGAGCGGATCCCCGCTCTCCCCCGCCACCTCCCCCCACGCCCGCGCCCCCTCCCCCTTCTTCTTCATCTTCCCCCTCTTCTTCCTTCTCCTCCTCACCCTTCCCCCCGACCCATGATGCCGAGGAGCGGGCTCGCCTAGGCACGACCCCAATGAATAATCCCCACAGCCTGGCACGGCGGGGGAGGAGCGGGGCGGGGGGTGTGGGCGGGCATTGCGGTGCCTTTTCCCCTCCCTCCTCAGGATCACACCCCGCTCGCACGGGGGGAGGTGCGGTTGCCCAGCCGTTTTTGGGCGGTGGGGGTGCGCAGAGCGGACTCCCCCGGCGGAAGGGCAGAGGCGGCGCAGACCGGAGCAGGACCGGCGCCCACCCAACTCCGGTTTCCCCTTCCCCCGCCCCTCTCTAAACTTGTCCTGTCCAGCCTCCCCCCACTCCCCCTTCCCCGTCCTTCACCCCAGCCCTACTCCTCCTCCTCCTCCGTGAGTGTGTGCGCGCCCCATACACTCGCTAATTGAAGAGCTGGGATTCCTCACGTGAGAAGTTGATTTGTAGTTTGAACACGTGGCTCATTCAAAAAGCCGGAATATTCAAGTAATTTTTTTCTCTCTCTCTCCTTCCCTCCCCCCTCCCCTTCTCGGTGGTTTTTCTTTTTTTTTTTTTTTTTTTTAATACGGAGAGGCGGCGCCTGCACGCACGTAGTGTGACATTTTCATAGTCCGCCTGCTGCTGCCAAAGGGGCTTGGGGGCAAGACAAAAAAAGTAGTTTTTTGTTGGGTTTTTTTTCCTTCCTCCCCCCTTCCCCTCCTCCTTTTCCTCTCCTCAGCCCGCCATCCGCGGCCCCGGCGCTGGGTGTTTCCCCCGCGCCCCCCATGCGCCCGGGTAGCACGGCAGGCACTTAGGGCTCCCGTTTGGCTACGCTTTTTTTTATCTTTTTTTTTTTTTTTACCCCTCGAGAGAGAGAGAGGGAGGGACACAAGCTGCAGATCTGATTTTTTTTTTTTCTTCCCCCCCCCCCCCGTCCTCTCCTCTCTCCTCTCTCTCTCTCCCTCTCTCTCTCTCCCTCTCTCTCTCTCTCCTTCCTCCATCGCATTTTGGTTTATTTCCCCCTTCCTCCCCACCTCCTCTCGCAAGACGAGGGTTGCAGCCCGCGGTGCGCGCTTCCCCGAGCCGCCAGGAAGATGAACAAGCTCTACATCGGCAACCTCGGCGAGAACGTCAGCCCTCTCGACCTGGAAAGTCTCTTTAAAGACTCCAAGATCCCCTTCTCGGGCCAGTTCCTGGTGAAGACGGGGTACGCCTTTGTGGACTGCCCCGATGAGAGCTGGGCCATGAAGGCCATCGAGGCACTTTCAGGTGAGCAGCCCCTCCGCCCCCCACCCCCGTTCCTCGCAGCCCTGACGGCTCCCGCCGCCCGCGCTTCTCCGCGGCCGCGGAGCTGCTGCAGCGGCGGGCTGGGCCGCGCCGCCGGCCTGGGGCGAGGGGGGGAGGTAGGGCGGGGGTCCCTGGTACCCTGTCCCCCGCACCCCCAGGTGAAGTGCAAACTGTTGTTTTCCTGGCGCGGCCGGAGCCGCCAGGCCTTCCCGCGGAGGCTTTGCGAGGGGCTTGCGCGGCGGCGGCCCCCCGGGAGGGGCTGGCCCGGCGTGGCGGGGGAGTGGGGCTGGGGAGGGGCGGGAGCCTGGGCCCACGGACCCACAGCGCGGCGGCTCCCATGTTTTTCCACACCCCATGGCCAGCCCTGCCCGGCCGGGGGCCCTCGCTGCGTTTGGGGGGGTGGTGGGTGCAGTGAGGCGGAGGCGTGCTGCGGGAGAGGCGCTCTGCGCGGATCGCGCCGCTCTCCGCGGGGCAGCGGCTGCATACCCCCCACAGCCTCCCCCCGGGGTACGGCTGGACCCCCCCGCAGCCCCTCGCAGGGGCCGCCTCCCCCGCGGCGCGGCCTGGGGCTCCCGCGGCTTGGCGCAGGCCGCAGGGCTGGGGGCGAGCCGCCGAATTGCCCTAAACTTGGGAGTGGGGGGAGCCCTGCCTGCCCCCCCCCCCCCCTTCCCTCCGCGCTGCTCTGCTATTTATTTCGGTTTCTCTTCGCCGCTCTCACGCACCCATCACCGCCTCCAGCAGCGCGCCGGCTCCTGGCCCCGACATCCTGTTTTTCTGTGCTTTATAAAAAAAAAATTAATTAAAGAAATAATTTCCCCCTTTTTATAAAAAAATGTGTTTTCTCCGCGTGAAGCGGCTTTGCGGAGGCTCGCTGGGAGAGGCTCCCTCGGAAAAGATGGGCTCGGGCTGTGCTCGGTGTCTCGTTTCGGCTCCGTTCCCGCCCGCTTCCCAGCAGAAACCCGCCCGAAGTTGGAGGCCCGGCGGGGGGCGGCGAAGCCCCCGCTCTCCCTCACCGAGACCGCCCCGGCCTGGCCAGCTCGGCGGGGCCGAGCGCGGTTTCCCCTCACGCGGCGTTTCCGCGGGTCGCTTTGAGCTCGGAGCTGGGGCGGAGGAAGGGGCCCCGCCGAAGGCAGCGCCGGCTCCCCCGCGGCACAGGCTCAGCCTCGGGCTGCGTCTCCCTCCCGGGCGCCGGGTCCCCGCTCCGCCGCCGCCCGGGTCGCCGATGAATGGGCTAACGTGTTGCGCTCCCGATTCCTGCCTTACGCCCGCTGCAAACCCGCTCCGGGAGACGGGGACGCGGGGGACACGCAGCCGCACTCAGATATTTTTCCCTTGTCCGTTTGTCCCTGCAGGTAAAGTGGAGCTGCACGGGAAACTCATAGAAGTTGAACATTCAGTCCCTAAAAGACAAAGGTAATTTATTTTTACACCACACCCCCCTTGCCCTCCGTTACCCAGTGAGAAGCAATTTGAAAAATGCTTAGGTTTGTGTTTCTTTTCCCTGTCGATAAACGCACCGCTTTCTTAAACCCCCGGGCGCGGGCTCCGTGCTGTCCTAGAGAGGGTTTTGGGGGGGTTTGGTTTTTGTTTGTGTTTTCTTTTTTCCAATCATCCCATGTATTTCCAACGGGTAACAGCGGTTGTATTTAATTATTAAAAAAAAAACCAACAACAAAGCGCCTTTTTGTGGGAGAAGCGAGTTGTTCTGGTCTTGATGGCAAATTATTGTGAAGATTTTTTTTTTTTTAAAAATTTAAAGTTCCGTGAGGGGAGTTTTTTAAAAAAAAAAAATCTGGCTGTTAGCAGGAAATGAAACGTGGTGTTGTGAGCCGTGTAACGGGCAAGCACGCACGAGCTTTGCTCCAGCAACAAAAAGCATCCTGTGAATATATCGGTATACGTATTTTATTTTCTTTTTTCTTTATTTTTTCATGGATCCTGCCATATTGGAGCCTGCAGCATTTTATAGGCACGTAGCAGAAGTCTCATCTGCGTTTGAGAGGATTTTCTCCTCACTGTTTTGAGCTAGTCTATAGAAGCAGCAGGAGGATGACTTCTTCCCAATAAGGGCAGGATTTATGCATCCTTAATTTCTAAGAGTATGCTTAATTTTTCTGCAAGGTAGTAATTTTGTTGGGCCTCACGTAATGAAGCAATGCTTGCAATAAATAAAGCAGGGTAGTATTTTGATACTGCCTATAGCAATTCAGCCTGCTTCTTTAACAAATATTTAGATTATAGAAAACCTGGCGGTGCACTAGAGAGTAAAAGCAAAATAGATCAAACTTTCCACGTGCTTGTTCCTGTACTCCATTATTCAATCTGGGAAGTATGTCTGTGCAACTTTGTTAAAAGGGGCTTCTACTGTTTCAGTTTGGTGGGGTTTTTTTTTTTAAGTACAGTCTTTAAAAAAATATTTGATTTAAAAAGGTGAATGATCTGACCTCTGATGGGTGTAGTGTCTTGGTATTTTGAGAACTGGAAGTTTAATCACTATTTAGCGTTAGAGGAAAGCTTCACTTTTGAAAGTATGGAGGATATTTGCTCTTGTTAATGGGGGGAACCCCTCTCTGGACCAATTCACAGCATGCTAATATTGGTGGTTATATTTATTTATTTGATACTTTTCATTGGAAGTTATTATGCTGTGTGTGCTCTTCCTCATTTAATATGCAAGATATATGGCTTTGATTTAGAGTAGCCTATATTTCAGATCTTTTGTATGTAAAAATGGTGTAGATGGAATATGCTGTTAGATTTAAGAAGATTCCATGGGACATGCAGGAATTGATAATTTCCTATCAGGCCCTGTAATAAACAGATTTTTTAAATCATGCTTATTAATCTTAAGCTTGCAAAAGTAATACTCTCTGCTGCTGAAAGCTAATTAATTCCACACATCTAAAGGTAAATTTAAAATCACTGGTGCCCCCAACTTTTTTTTGGTCTTTTGGTCAGTGTTTCATGTGTTCAGAAGTATTTTCCTGTTCTCTTGAGCTGTCAGCTGAAGTGGTGTAAAAATCCATTCGTCAGATTGGTCTTCCTATTTGTCTGGGAATCAGCAGTTATCAGAAACGTGCATCAGCCTGTGACTTGTCGCAAAGAATTCTGCAGTGAACTTCAGCACTTTCCTAGGCATGCCTTGCCTACACACAGGCGTAATACTAGGGAAAAAAACCCCCTGCAAATGTAATTGTGTCAGCGCACCCCTATTGCTTCTCCCAAAGCCCTCATTTGTTAAAACACCGCTTTGCCATGCGGGATCATGTTAGGATGTCTCAGACACAGCTCAAATTTATACTGCTGTTTAACAGAAAATTAAATGGCGTTTTTCATAACTGCACTTCCTTCCCCTTTGTTTCCGCTCCCCCTCTCCCAAAATCAAATATAGAAAGCCACTTAAAATTCATTCATTGGCTTCCATGTGTAAAAGTGGCTCTCTTGTTCCTTTTATAGATGTCTAATGCTTCTTTTTTTTTTAGGGGAGGGGGAGCGGGTAGGGTGGTGGTGGTGTGTCAAAGTTGGAGGGTTTTTCCATGTCTCCATAAACATTGCTTACTGGGCGTATTTTTAGAGTTGTTAAGATATGTGCAAAAAGAGTTCTCAAACCTTGAGTGTTTTGGTGAAACTGGTTATTGAGGTGCTTTCAAAGTAACTTATTTGAAGTCTTTGTATCTCTTTGTGCTAGGGAAAGGTGTCAGATGCAGCTGGGGGTTGGGGGCGGGAGGGTGTGTGTGGGGGGGTGCGTGTTGCTCACCAGGCCCACCCAGTGTGCTCGCATGCTGTGAGGCTGGGGAGCGCTTTGCTTTCCAGAGAGCCCTGGGCACTCCAGTGTGAGAGCAGTGATGCCATTAAAAAAAAAAGAAAGAAAAAAAGATATTTTTCTTTTAAAAAAAGTGGATTTGTAAAGTCTTTCAGCATGAGTGTGTACGGTTAATAGTTTGGTTGAATGATCACTTCATGAAAGTTGCTTTGTAGTGCACTGAAATTATTCAATACACTGTATTGACCTCTGCTGCTGTTAGGCTGCTTCATGGAGACTCCCGACTCCCCTCTTCACACCCTCTTTAAATCTGGGGTTTTTTTTATTTTTGGCAGAAAGTGTGTATTATCACTTGCTAAGGTACCTTTTGGGTATCTGTCTCTGGAGGTGGCTTTTCTCCGTGGGAGGAAAGGGTAAGGGTTTGGTAATCCCTATCCTCCTCTCGTAAAGGAAGGTCGAGGTGGTGTCAGCTAGGGTTGCCCTGAAGTTGAGCTGAATCCAGAAGATGGTGGATTGCGCCTGGCTTGTTATTCAGGGTGAAATTCTTGGGCCCAGTAGTCACTGCATTCCAGCCCTTGCTGGATCCTCAGATTTGAAGTGGGCACACCCAGGTTTGCAAAATTACCTTCCTACCTGCTGTGGAAGGAAAGACAGGGCCCGTGTGTGGCTTTCCCCCTCCCCTCCCCCCTTGGAAGCCTTTAAGAACAGACAAGGGGACACGCTGCAGTTGAAAGAAGGGGCCTGGTCAAGGTTTCCTTGATGGAAGGGTGGAGAATTATTTTGGGGGAGGTGCAAAGTATTTAATAAGCTCAGAGTAGATTCCTGACTTACTATTGAAATCTCAAGGGAATGCCAAAGGAATGCAGAATTTCTACATTCAGACCCCTCAGTGTGGAGGGGTCCTATTGCAATATTTAAAGGCTTAGGTCACTTTAGGCAAAAATTGGAGAAGGCATCGTAATAATTTTCACTGCTAGTCACACTCTGCAGGGCACCGTTAGTCACAATCAGTACTATAGGTGGGTTTTCTTCTCGTGAAGCAGCAGTGTGGGGGGAGAATGGTGACAGCCCACAGTGTATGTGTGCCCCCTGCACATGAAACTTATGGTGTGAGGCTTTGGGTACTACCTTGCTGCAATTCAAGAGCAGCTGGTATCTTGCAAGGCGATATACACTGCAATCTGATTATTCAAATGGCCCTGATGTCACTGGGGCGTGATGAGGGGGGAGGGCAGGCGCTAACTCTGGGCACCTGGAGATGTGCCTGGCCTAGCCTCCCAGCCCTGGCTCCCACCTCCAGGTGGGCTTCCCACCCAGATGTGATTGACCACACCTGCTCCTGAGGCCTTTGCATGCCTAAAATCGTAACAACACCTCAGTTGTGATAATGTGGTTTTTTCCAATTGGAAGGTTAATTATTTTTTTCTTCCTTCCTGCCCTGAGGGCTGTTTGAGAAAATGCAATCACTGTGTCTCTTTTGGGGGGCTTGTCTTGGAGAGGAGCAGGAGAAGAGAGTAGTAAAGGTGCACTTTGTAGGTAACACCACCTCTTAAACTGTGCTGCTGGGAGCGAGATGACCTGCCAGCTGTGCTTCACCTCTAACATGCAAGTATCCGAAGGTGCGTTTGTGGAAAACAGGCCTCAAATCCCTCATGCAGCCATCCAGCAGTGACTGATACGCTGTTGGATGGACATTGGACTGTGCTGCTAATTATCAGTGTAATGAGGGTTTGTCTTGCTCACGCAAGGCTGTGGGTGATGGCTTTGCAAGGCTGAACTACCTATGGTGGCTGCAGTGGCCACAGTTACAAAAAAAAAAACCCCAACAGTTTAGTGGTATTGATATTTTTTCTTTTTAGTTTTGCTTCTGTAAATATCAAGCAGGAAGAAGTGTGCTGAATGTAAGAAGACATGATTAGAAAAATTAATTTACTAGCTGTATTCATACTCTTTTCCACAGAAAGAGGTGAGGGACTGTGCCTGGGTCTAAACTAAAATGGTTTTGAGTCTGAAGGGCCAAAACTTTGCATAGTGATTTTGGGGTTTTATTCTAAGTTTCCACACTTAGTTTTGCAGATGTGAATAGGAAATCAATTTTTTTAAAATTTTTGAAAGTCTATGATGAGAATGGAAACAAATGTGAATAGTTGTGGTGATACCTAATTAGACGCTGAATCCTTATGGCAAGCACAGATAATTCTTCACTAGCCATGTTAACTATCATGTTGTTGGAACTTTAATTTTTATAATTCCTCATACTGTTTGATTATTTAAAAAAACCCAACCCACCAAACCCCCTTGTTGCAGCTTTAAAAACTAAGCTTGGGTACATGAAACACGCCTCTAAACAAATGTTCTGAGAGGCTGGTCTTTTTGGTACCTTCCCTTTAGTGAAGGCTCCCTGATAACTTACTTATAGAGGACCTTAAGTTGTATGTAGATAGGGAAAATTTTGAAGGTGTGGAATTTAAAAAAAAGGCAAAACATTTTGGAGGTATACATCAAGGATAGTAAAATATAATCAGGAAACGTTTAATTTTTAAGAATTTCTCTCCTTCCTCCTTTTTTCGTCTCAAGCATGGGGCAATAACATTTTCCACATTTTTGAGACCTTGAAGGTGGTATTTTTGTAAAATGGGACTGTGTTCATTTCAGTTGCTCTTTTAAGTGCAGAGCATAGGACTCTACAGTCCTGGAGTCCTTTTATGGCTTCTGGCTAGCTACTGGGTAGACTTCAAATGCTTAGATTTGACCTGAAAAATTCCTAGATGACCTAGGATTTAATTACCTAACAGAAAATGTGAAGCTTCCCATAATGGCCATGAGAGAGGGACCCAGGCAGAATTAAAATACACTCCTTATACTTAAACACAGACAGGGCTGGCCCTTCAAGGGAGCTCACAAAAAAGGTTCTTTGCAACTTAAAATTGCTCTTCTCCTTAGTGTCATCTTAGCTTGTAGGATTTTATTCTTATGGGATTTTGGTAACAAATATGTAGGACCAATGCATAGTAACAATTAAAGACTCTTTTCTGATGATTTAATCTTTCCAGAAGCCCAGTGACATGGGCACAGGGCAATACGGATGTGGGGATTTTTTTTCCTTGTAATTTGAGTCAAATTTACTATTGGAATTTGATTATTCAGAATCAGTAAAGAGATGGAGAATGGGTGCAAAAATTAAACACTGTAAAATCTAAGTAAGGTGGATAACTCCTCATGTTTTGTAGAGGGATAGGTGAAAAAGATCGAATAGGATTGATGCACTTAGTACTGTGTAACTGCTTTATGTAGTTCCAGAGAGCTTCAATATGAGACTCTTTTAATGTGTGTTCTCATCTTGGTTTAATATGCAGAATGTTTATTTGTATGTCTGTCCGTTCTTTATCTCAAATGATGCAGAATATAGAACTGTATGTTGAGTTGTATGCTAATTACTGTTGAAAGCCAAGATAAAACTGTAACTTTTTTCTAATTTTGCCTAGAAGTGTGACACTGTTTCCAGAAATACTCCTGTGTCAGAGTTTGTCTGAGGCTTCCATTCTTTTTTTTTCCTTCATGGCTTGTCAAGTGTACGCCCTTGTATGCCTCTTCATCCAGACTCTTCTGCTTGCAGTCCAAAAAAAGAAAATAAAATTGATTGTGCCACCCAAAATCTCTCCAGGTGTTGGGGTGTGGCTTGTTGGGACAGATCAGTAAAGCCCAGTGCTTACTGGTGCCACCCAGCTTCTCTGGGCACGTATGTCCACAAGGGTACATCAGTGGTAGTTGTTCCTTGTCACTTGCAATAAATAATAGGGCTTTGAAAAGTTGCTGTATGGGAGCAAAAAGCTCCTATGTTTGGGCACATTTCAGGTAATTAATGAAAATCTAATATTGTTCTGGCTCCTTCCAGATCTGTAGTATTGGGGTGTGTGTGGTGAAAGATGCATACTTTTAACCAAGAACAAAATCATGATGCTTGTGGTTGGATACTTACAAATAAAGCATGTTAATAGTATCAATGGTAGGGTAAATGTTAAAATACAGTACATGTAATGGCAGTAAGTGGGGCTGAAAAAGGTGGTGTCTTCCTATTCTTCTTTTTTTCCCCCAAGTGTGTGAAATTTTGAAATGGAAAACTTTATTTAATTGTAATAGTAGTTGTTATTTTGCTGAAGTGTGTCATGATGACAGTGGACAAAAGAGAAACTTTAGCAGCAATGTGCCTCCCTTGTTGCCTGCCTCTTCATGGTGCAGTGGAATCAGCAGTAACTAAAACTGTCCTTTTGCAAATCTGGATGGAAAACTGCCTCTAACAGGTAAAATGAGGCATTCTGTATTTTTAGATTTGTTGAAATTTGGATAAAACCACAGATAACAAGGAGTCAAAGAAGAATCTGACTCTTCTTGGGCATGGCACTAAGTATTTGAAACAAAATTGTCTTGAAATGAGAGGCCTTCAGCTGGGAAGGGAATGACTCCATTTTAATTTTTGTCTTTTTGGTGACTTGAACATTTTGTGGCTGTAGCCTGGTTGGTGAGAAACAACACAGGGAAACGTTTCAAAGACAATGTGTGCATACGTGCCTGTGAATATATATGTACACACATGTGCATTTTAAAAGAATATATTGCCATAAAATAATTTGCAGTTTAAGAAGAGATGAGCTAAAAATATCTGGAGAATTAATAAAAATAGTAACATGGGGTTTTTTGCTAGTACTAGTACACTTGAACACAAGTGGAGCTGAATGTTCACTTTTGAAAGATTAACTTTCATGCTCAGCTGAACTTTAGGAATGCTATTTTAAAATATGTAGTCTATACCATTTGTGTAATACACTTACCTCTTTTGTAAAAATAGCAGTGCTTTATTGTTTCAGTAAACTGATTTTATTTTAAATGTTAAGTGCACAGGTTCTGTAGACTTTCCCTCAAAAACCAGAGCTTGCTTTCCCTTAAATACTGTAGCACAGGAATCAAAATCCTAGTTAGAAGGGACTCTAGTCTGTGTGAGAGGAACAACTTCTGGTGAACAAAAAACCCCCCCAAACCTCAAACCATGAAGTTTTTAGTTGGGTTCACAATCACTTATTTTCCTGAAACTTCATGTTGAATAGAAGTTAGGGATGAAGTAAAAAAGCTTCTTATGTTTGGATTTGGAATTATCTGTTAAATATCTAGCATGTGTGGATCAAGATGGGACTCTAGGAATAAGCAGGGCAGGAAGGGGGTAGCTATGAGAAGGAGGTGGTGGGGGTAAACCCCAAACCTTGAGTGGGTTGTGCTGTGCAGTTACTCCACAGAGCCTTCATCCTGGGGCCTGATCCTGCACAGTCTCTGCCTCTTTCCCCTGCCCTCAGAGGAAGTCCTCAACGTGCTATGGGGAGGCTCTTGAGAAACCAAGTTTGCAAAACTGCTCTGTGTATCATCTACCAAAGGCAAAAGATATGTTTTTTTAAAACAGTGATTTTAAAACACAGAACAGATCATCCAGAAGTTTGGGGAGGGTTTTTTTGTTTTTCTCTGGTGATAAAATGGATTATTTGGTTTATACATGTAGGGGGGGATTATCTGTGATCGGTGGCCTCTTGGTTGTTGTGGAAGAACAGTTCAATTTTTCCTCCTGCATTTTGAGAAGAAATTTCAAAACAATGTCTCTTTAGGACAGCACTTGAAAAGCATAATCTGTAGGATGTTTGGGGAATTTTGGTAGCAGTTTAATCCAAGATAACAGGCTACACCTATAATGTAAACAGCATCTTGGTTTTTTTTCCTGACACAAATTAAAATTCTGATAAACATGCTCTCAAAATTTTTTTGCAATGAAAGTTTTGTGGCAATCTTAAGCAGATAATGGTTAGGGATAAAACCCCCAAACCAACAGCCACCACCTTATCTGTCTGTCTTGGAATATTGTTCCCAATTCTGAAATAACTTTTCAGGTGAGTTTATGAATTGTAGACCAGTTTCTGCAGGTTCCCCCCTCGCCATCGAGGTGCTTGGCTGTGTGCTGCTGGGCTGTAAAGAGCACGTGGGCCTTTCCTACAGAGGGAATTGGATCCCTGAATGACCTGCTCTTTCTTTGTGGGAAACCAGCACACTGGTGCATGCAGGGATCTATTCGCCAGGGTCAAGAGCAAGGGATTCAGTGCCAAGTGTCTCTCTGTGGTATTGATCCCAGTGGGTGCTGGTGCTGATCAACAGCAAGAGTCCTAATACAGTGAGCTTTGTGTAAGGAAAAGTTTTGATGACTTAAGGTAGTGGTGGGCAGTGTTTACGTGGTGAGAGAGCACTGAAAACTGCTACTGCCAATCAGGGGGTACTCCTCTGGAGCCCAAGGAAGTGCTGGGATACCCCAGTACTTGTTTGTTACTTGATTGTATGACCTCTGCACCTGCACAGAAGTTTTTCACATGGGGTACTTTGAAGAAATGTGCAATTTTCAAGGATGAAAGGCATTTAAAGCTGGCTACAAATTCAGATTCTCCTTCAATTTCAAATACATACAAGAGATGGCAAGCGTATAGTTTCACATGTAGTCTGTAGACTTACTAACACTTAGTGAAAGAACTGGAGCATCCTAGGATGCAGCACAGGTATTGAAGCTTAGCCTAGTAACCTGTACAAAATACATGAGAAATGGACAGGTTCTAGAGCAGAGATGGTTTTTTTGGATGCTATGTAAACTTTTTTCCAAGTTTAACGTTGATGCTCAGTAGCAGTGGTGTAAAATTGTTCTTACACAGCTAATTCCAGTTCACTCAAAGATGTGCCAGAATGCTTATTCTATTGAAGTATTTATCTTAAGCACCTCTTTCCCCCCCCCAAACAAAATAACCACCACCCAACCATTCCACACTAAGTTGTGATAATAAAGTACATGACCATTTATTTATGAAATACTAAGTTTGCTTCTCAGTGATGGTCAGAATCACAATAGCAAATGGTGAGATCCTGTTCCATTTGTGAACTTGTTTTGGGTTGCTGTTTGTTTTGTTTGCATTGACAATATGTTAGAGTGAGTCAATTAGTCTAATTTGGAAGCTTTCATTTTTTTGTTATGCAGTTGAGAGGGAATCTTTTATAAGTAATATGATTTCTACCTCTTCTGCTACCTGTCTGCTCTCTTAAACAAGAAGTGACTGTTTATGTGTAAATATACCCCAGATCCTGCATTTAAAATAAAACTGTAAACTTCAGGTAAAAGTGACGGAGTACACACCTCTTGTACAGCTGTTTAAGATGCTATGTACCACTGTACAACAATTGTTCACTTTAAATTCAAGTTATGAGGAAAATCATCCACTCGGTTACGTAGCATGTGCTTCGCCCGTACAGAGTTGATATTACGCATCACTCCTTGAAAGTAATATTAGAAAAAGATTCAAAAGATTTATCATTATAATTTCTAGAGCCCTTCAAGCTGTTAGGCTAGGGGCTTTTAGCCCCTTTAGCTTTTAGGATTAGATTGCTTTCCCTTTGCATTTGACTGGCTTCAGTAAAATCGCAAAGTTGCATTCGTTTGCTGTGGTTGGCTTTTGCCTGCGCCTCTAGCAAATAAAACTTAGGTATGGTGCTTGTCTGGGCCTTTTGCTCACGTCACCTGGCCCACACAGTTCACTTACTATGACTGTTACCGTTTTTGCATACGTTGGATTAGGTTCAGCATCTTAATGTGAGAATGCTACTTCTGAATGCATGAATGGCGGTACAGACGCAGTGCTGCACGTGTGGTTACGTCAGTCTCCCGCTGTATAGCAATGCTGTGTTTTGTACTGCAGCGCTTCAAAATGGCTTTTCAAATGAGGCTTCAAGCTATCTTGACTTTTCAGCTGTGGAGCGTTGGTGGAAATCACATGTGGTTCTGTATTCCAGAAAGCCGCTCTTTGATGCAGTTCTGCCTTGTGTGTGTCACTGGGTGTATCATTTTGGGTGGTTCCCTTTAAGAAGAAAAGGCCGGTGGGGGGAGGAGGGAGGAGGGGGGCGAGTAGTGGGATGGTGGGAAGGAAAAAAAGGCAAGGCACTGAAAAGTCTGCCCAAAACTTGCATGACTTTCACCATGATGAAGTCCTGCAAGTTGCTGAGGAAGAAATTTTGAGCAGCGGTAATTTTCTGGAGCTGGCTGTGGTAAATGTCCTATTCACTGAGGCTTTGGCTGGATGAGGAGACCTTTGCCTGGTTTGGGGGAGGGGGGAAGAGGGGCCTGAGCAGGTGCTCTGACCTGTTTCTTCTTCCTCTATAATCCAATTCTCTGAACATCCCTTGCACTCTGTGGATAATGTGTGTGTGTGAGTGGTTGCAAACTATCAAAGCATGTCTCTGAGGTGTGGGGCAGGAGAGGGAGGGGAGCGATTGCTTTGTTTCAAGGCCTTTTGGTAGCTCCTGTTCTGGTTTTTACTGGTAGTTGTATCTCACTGTGTAGTCCAGTACTAAGCACAAAGCTGGTGCCAGTGTAGCTGGAAATGAGTGGAATTTTTGGGGGGTGATGGTGGGTGGGGGAGATGAATGAAGTGGGCATACAAAGAGCGGTGTTAGCAGAAAAATGATCAGTAACTCCTCAAGAAGGATGATTTCTTTCTGTGGTTGAATATTTATCCTGTAACATCATAGCCTCCCTTATACTGTGTGTTGTTTTTTTTTTGTAATTTGATATTTTTAGCTTTCTCCTGCTTTTTATTTCTTAAAAATGTTCTTAAATTCTCAATGGTTGGGCATATCTATATGCAGATGGTGTGTTGAATTTCAGAGCTTTGCAAGTTATACTTAAGCTATGCTAAGCTATATGTTCTCTGCTAAAAGCAGCTCGATATACTGGTAGGGGCATGTACCCGCCTAATTTAGGTATCTCTGTTAACAAATCAGTATTGATATGATTGTAAAGGGAAGATGGTAATTACAGTCTTGGTGTGATAAGTTTGTGCAGCTGTATACAAACTAAATTTGAAGTAATTAACTGATAAATCATTTATTAAACTTGGCCAAAATTATTTTCATCATTCATGTGAACTTTGTTCCTAATTTTGATTTAAGGATCTAGAAAAACCTTCTGCATTTGAAAACAGCAAGTTACTAAATGCAAATAACCTTGACGCTAATGATAATTAACTTGTAAATTATACTTATGAATTAACTGGTTAACTGTAGCATTTAGGTCTTTTCCCTGCTTTGAAAGTAGTGGATAGAAATTTACTGTTTCAGTCAGTTTAATACAAATGAACTAAAACTGTAAATGTTAAATGCTACCCCACCTAAGGAGCATGGTTCTCAGTGTGTAAAAGCAAGTGCTATTTTTTGTTCTCTGATCATAGCAGTGTATTTAAATCTACAGTGACAGTGAAAAAGTCAAAGCTTGCTGTGATCTTCATCCTCAAAATATGCCCTATCTTCTATGTGCCCTGTGAAAAAGGAAACAAAAAATAATGGGGTTATTTAAAAGGTGATAGTGGCTATACTATAATTGCTTTATATTCATTTTCTTAAAGTCATGGTGGTTTTTTAATAGTATTATGAAAGCAGGGGGAAATTGTTAAATATTAACTGTAAAGGTTGCTAAAGAAAATACACTTCTTACAGACAAGTGACTTTTTTTTATACAACTTTCCTTTGAAAGGAATGGTAACACTGAAATGTTGCAAAGTTCAGAATTTGAACAACTGAATTTTAGTTGTTGACTTTTCCAATTGAACAGAAGGAAGCGATGCTCTGAGGCTTCCATCAAGGCCTCTTGTGAAAGCTCAGGGCTTGCTTTCTTATGTTATACCCTGTAAGCCGGTGTGCAGTCATCAGAGCTGCTATGATGAAAGCAGAGAAGGCCATAGGTGGTAATTTTTAAAAATGAAGTTTAATGAAAGATATGATTAACATTTCTGTTAAGAGTCTTTCACAATTTTCTATATTTACCTTTTAAGTGCAAGTTGCAGTGCTTTAACCGTGCTGGTACACAGTATTTACCATCAGTGTGGGTCTGCTAGTGTAGGTGTACTTACCCTGACCAAAATTATTGCACTATAACAAAGGAGAAAAGCCTTGTAGACAACAGAAAAAATTTGCATGGTGATTATTACTTTGCAAATGTAAGTTCTTAAAACAGGTTACCCACAAATTAAATTTTTTGCAGTAACCTGAGTTTAGATCAAAACTTAATGTAGAAAATATTGTGTATGTCTACAAAGTGTGTATTGTTTAGCTCTATATCCCAACTGAAAGATGGTGCAATCAACACTTCAAGGGTATAAATTTTTTTCCAGGGAGCAGGACACAGTTCTGGACATGTAGCTTTCAGTTGTAAATTCACCTATAAAACAATTTTATTTGGTGCTGCTTTGTCCAGACAATTATCGTGTAATTGAATCAGATTTCATTTTTTGGGGGGAGAACTCTTCAGAGAAAGTGACATCAAATAAATTAAAATAATGTTTGAAAACCATAAGCCTAATTTGTTTCTCCTTTGCAGGTAATTTTAAGTATAGAAAAGTAGTGGCTTTTTGTTTTTTTGCTTTTAAATCAGTGTCTGGTGACATTCAGCATAAAAATGACAAAGCCAAAGAGTGGAGTGGTCACTGTCTATGACTTTTGGGTTTTGACAGGGTGAGAGAGAGAGAAAGAAGGAAAACTGCTTGGCTGTGGCAGCGCAACCCCCACACGTTCTAGCGTTCCTCCAGCAGAGGCGTTGTCTCTCAGCTTCTTTAGGTCCCTTAATCAGTTTAAGGCCACGTGGAATCGCCATTAGTGATGGCCAGCATTTGAGTGTTATTTCTTCTTGTCGGTATTCAATTAGCTCAACAAAGTGTACTAGTAACAGAATTCGTAGAGCATGAAAGAGAATGGGTATCCGTGCGCTGTCCGCTATCGTGTGCATCGGTTTATACTTGAAAAGTTTCTGGGTTTTATTGTTTGAACTTGTGTTAATAAGGTTTACTGTGCTGAATCCTTTGAGATGGAAGTACTTTTTTGTTTTAAAGCAAAAAATAGTAGGAAATGTATGGTAAATCTGGCACTTCTGTTGCAAAACTGGTGAAGTATTCTACTTAATCTGTTCTTGTTTGTGTGGTCTAGAAGATTTAAAAGAAGCTATTTATCTTGCCAGGGCTTTTAAAACTTATTTGGTTTGTCTTGAGATTGAAGGGTGGAAAGTAGTAATGATGAAATAGGATTTTTTTTTTTAAACTAAAAAACCCCAAACCCCTAGCCATGTGTGCACCCTTGTTTTGTTAGGGTTTGCTGGAACATCAGGTGATGAGAACAACATAACTTTAAATGCTTAATTACTGGCATTATAAAGTTGTTCTCTTGCAAAGTTGATTAATGTCAGTATTTATGAAAAAAGTAATAAAAATGGTTGTTTTGGCTCGGATGGGTATGGAGTGAAAGCTGTGTGTGCATGTGAACGCACATGCTACATTTTTTAAGAGTGACTTGAAACACGGGACAGAGCCTGAAACTTGTGGCTGTATGCTTGAAAGCATTGATTTACTCTGTGCTCGTTAGCTCTGCTTCTAGTTTATTTTGTTCTTTTAAGCACTAGGACTTTACTCATATTTTTAGACATTATATAGACAGTTGCCTAAATAAAGTAGTTTGCCCTTGTTAATATCCCTTTATGTCATGGAAGAGACTCGAAAATACTAGCGAGCCTGTCTTGTTAGCCAAAGTTTACATACACACTTAAAATCAGACTAAGCAAGACTTCTCATTTATTCTAGTTATAGCATAGATGCTTTTTGAAGTTAGAGGGTGTTTTCAGCAGCTTGAGTGTTTCAGTGCATTCCCATTTCCCAGACCCCACAGGAATCTTTGTTTACTGAGATAATTTTAGGAATTGGACATACATTTCTGTCACCTTCTGGTAACGGAGCCTGGGAGAGGCAGCAAATAGGCTTTTCTTTAAAAAGTCAATGTGTGGGGTGAAACAGGGAGGTAGCAGAGAGGTAGGTGGTGGGATGGTGCCCTGAACTACACTAACACCTCTCTGGGTTTTGGCTTTAAAGTAGCTTGCTCTCAACCTGAAAGGTTTACACAGGATATTTAATAGCAAAAAAAGTAGCAAATAGAGGTTCCCTGTTCTCTGAGCTGGTGTAACAGAGGTCTTGTATTTACACGCTCTAAGTATGTAGGTGGAGCAACACTTTCTATTTTACTTCAAGCCTCCACCCGCTAAACCAGAAATGAATGTGACTGGTTAATCTGGAGCCCACAGTGGCCTTAAAGTGAGTATCGACAACCTTAGTTTCACTTGAGCCCTGACCAAAATGGGTTAGACACCCTATCTATTTCTGTGGCATAAGGGACCTGGAAAGCGTTTCCGATTGTTCTCGGTAAACGCAGGCTCATGGTTGAGTAAGTTGGGCTCAGCAGCATGGTGGGTGCTGAGTTTTTCTGTGAATGCTGCTAATTCAATTTAGATGTTTCAGTCTGAGAAGGGTGAATCACTGACCTGTTGTTAAACCACGATCTAACCTGGTGCCATATCTACTGTACCAAAAAAAAGCCAAAACTTTTACATCCTATGCGACCTCTGTGTCACTTATCACCATTTGGTTTCTAATTGAGGTGCAAACTTACCTGAAATAAGTAACCTTAGTAGGGAAGACTTGCAGAATAGAAGTACTGTGAGCGTATATCCAGCAGCTGCTTTGTGGAACAAAGCTTTTAATTATACAAGTCTTGGTACCTTATTTTGCTTAAGAAATTGTACTGAAGGTACAGGAGAGAATAGTACAACACTTCTCTCTCCTCCTGTGGCTCTTTTTAAAGACCTGAATTCACTCAAACTTAAATTTAAAAATTCATTTCTGCACCTAGAGTTCCCCAGCCCGGGCTTGGTCATGTATCCCAGGGACTTCATATGCAAGTTTCAGTCTAGAGCTGCTTCTTAGCTCTGATGTAAAACTTTGCTGTTAGTCTGTAATGGAAATATTGACTGCTTCATTTAGCAGCCCCTGTGGACAGTAGGAAAAGAGGTGAAGGGAGAGAAGAAGCCTTTGCTCTTTTGGTGGATAAAGAAAAAAAAATGGTGGGGAGGAGAAAAAAAAGGAGTTTTGTGCCCTGTCATTAGGCGGCTACTAATTCATGCTGGTTAGGATTTTAAGTAGTCTAATTTTTTTTGAATATTTAGAAGTACTTTTGCACTTAAAGATGTTATTTCCAGTCTTTTGTATACCTCCTGAGCATGTTATTCACATCCTAATTAATTGCAAGTTTGTGGCAGGGTGGGAACAGGTGCCCATAGCTCTAAAATATTTGGTCAACAAAATCAGCTCCTTGGTACAATTATTCAAATACTAGATATCCCCCTCCTGAGGAGAAGGGAAAGTGAAACTGTCTTATATGATTAAAGACCAACATCCACACCTCAAAACCCACTCCCCAACTCTTCCGGTTTCTATGCAAAGCTTTGTATGGGATAAGAGAAAAGGCCTGAAACATCAGAAGCCACAAAAGTAGATGAAACTCCATTTTCCTAAAGGATACTGGAAGTTCCTATTAAATTCAGAGCAGTGTTTAGTTCTTAAGCTTTAAAAAAAAAAATTATCTTAACAGCCCTCTCTCATTAACAACACCTGAAAAATGGAAGGGTTTTTTTTTTTAAAACGAGGAATTCAACATTAATATGGTAATGGCAGAATCTTTAGAATTTTCTTTTTAAAATGTCTTTATGGACCACTCAAGGGAATTTACAAATAATGAATATAAGCTTTTAGTCTAATTAGTGATGTCAAGAATTGTCAAACTGAAATCCTGAGGCAAATGGTAATAGGTGAAAGCCTACTATCTGGCTCATCTGCATAAATATAAGAACTCGAGTCAGGCTTACGTTGGTTGATGTACCTGGTTTTGTATGATGTAACTTGGGTACACCAAAGTAAATCTTCTGGCTGTGCTTCTTGCCCTACTGTACCCTGCCTGCGTCTATCCAGTCTCTTTCAGAGTATTTGGGTTTATCCCAGAAGGACGCAGCCCTGTGCCTGGGTGTTCGGTGGTTTGAGGGAGCAGAGCTGCATGTTGTGCTGGCCCTGTGGGCAGCTTTCGAATTGTTCATCCTGGTGGAAAGTAGTAAGCAAATCTGATGTTTTGCAGGCATTGGTGGGAAATTTGATCATCAGCACAGGGGGACTGGTGAGGTAATCCAAGAGCCAGATTTTCGTCTCGACTGCTGAGATAATACACCTCTCCAAAGCGGCTGCTTTGGTGGGTTGTATGTCCATGATGAAAGGGGGAAAGTGGAGTTAGGAGCCAACTGTTACGTCTTGCATGAGCTTTAAGAAAAAATTCTCTTTGTCTAAATTTTATGGAAAAAGTTATACTGAGTGGTTGTACAGAGTGCTTTTAAATCCAGGTCTGGGATTAAATAATGAGGCAACACAAAGAGAAGTATTGCTGCAGTTTGCCTGTGGCTTAGCCAAGCTTTGTCTGCTTGAATTGCTGAATTGGGTCTGAAATTGGAGCAGTAACATTTCCTCTTCAAGTATTGCACCGTCCAGATCAGTGTGTAAGAATAAAAAGTGGTGATGTTTGCTAACAAGTCTGTATTTGAAACCATTTTCCTCCTGTCTGTAGATAAGGCATCAAGATGAACTTTTTGGTTCACAAGCTAATGGCTTGATTTGATAAAATGCAGTAACTGTGTCATCAGGGTGCCTTGTAATATACACTAGAAATTAATTACCTTTTAATGGAAGTGATATAAACCCCTTTGTCTCTTTTAAAAAACCCCCTGAGGTTCAGTAAAGTCAGTATACCTCCTTTTTAAACAGGGAGTGTAACCCTTTGTTCTGTATCTATCAGAGCTACTTGTTAAGAATAAGCAAATTGAGATATACTTGTGTGTGTATATACGTATATAACTATATGTGCACACATAAAAGATGGCTTAGAATGCACATTCAACAAAGCTTTATTTGGATGGACTTACTACTATTTATTAGATGCTTTCAGGAATCAAATGCAAGCAACTTAAGACTGAAAAGGCTGCTTAAACCCACGTAGTTTCAGTGTGAAGTTGGGAGGCAGGCAAAGGTTGCAGCACCTCTTACAGGACAAGCTGCTCCAGTGGCTTTATCTGCATCATTTCCTATATTGCATACATTACTTGTATTTACCATGGAGAAAAGGAGGACACCCCCTTCCCTCACCTTATAATAAAAAAAAAAAAATTCTACTTCTGTTTCCCCCCATCTGACCACACTAATCTGAACAGAGAGTTAAGGATTTTTTCATTTTTGCACTGTGAACCTGCTTCCCCCCCCATGAGAAGAGCATTGAAAACACTGATTCACTTTGTTGTGATCAAGCATCATGTACTTGAAGCAACCTGAGGGGGAGAAACTAATAAACTGTGTGTGGGGGGACAGTTTTTTCAGTCAGGTTTTTCTTGCCTGTTTTTATTTTGCTGGCTGCAGAGTAAACAATAAGACACCTCTTCCCCTTCCCCTATAAATTCAGTTGGTTGACAGCAGTTCTCCATCTGGCAAGAGGAGTTACTAACTTTGTTTCTATGGCTGTTGGACTTTTATATAAGTTTCTTCCTGTATGTCATTAGCCATACACAGCTTTTTTTTTTTTTTTGCTGTGTGTGGATTTTTATTAAATATTTCATCTCCATGCTAAGTTTCTGCTGCCAGTGAAGTAAGCTTGAGAAATGATGGGTTTTGTCTTCACACAGCTCTTTGGGGCTAGGGGGAAAAGGGCTTGTTTTGGTGAGTGGGTCTGCAGGAGCATTATGTGTAGCTGGTCTGAGTCACAGAGTTGTAGGGGTTGGAAGGGACCTCGTGAGGTCATTGGGTCCAACCCCCCTGCCAAAGCAGCTCCCCAGCTCATACTGCACAGACAGGCAGCCAGACGGGTCTTGAATATCTCCAGAGAAGGAGACTCCACCACCTCCCTGGGCAGCCTGTCCCAGGGCTCTGTCACCCTCACTGTGAAAAAGTTCTTCCGCATCTTGGTGGGGAACTTCCTGTGCTCCAGCTTACAGCCATTGCCCCTTGTCCTGTCTCCACAGACCACTGAAAAGGGGCTGACCAATTCCCCCTGCAACCCATGCCTAAGATATTTATAAACACTTATTAGGTCCCCCCTCAGTCTTCTTTTCTCCAGGCTGAACAGCCCCAGCTCTCTCAGCCTTTCCTCATAGGGTAGATGTTCCAGGCCCTTAATCATCTTCATAGCCCTTCTCTGGACTCTCTCAAGGAGATACCTGTCTTTTTTTATACCAGGGAGCCCAGAACTGGACACAATACTCCAGGTCTGAAGCAACACTGTGGAGTTAGAGCACCCTGAGCTGGTGGGTTTTGGCATACTCTGCCTCTGTGCTGTTGATGTGTGGTGCTAAGACTTTTCTAGGTAACCAGTATAGCAGTGCCTACCTAGAACAGATGAAACTAAGAAGTACTGACTCTTTGCATGCGCGTAAGACTGGAAAAGGTAGACCATTTACTTTCTATCCCATAGGTATTGAGTTCAAACAGTTGAATGGACTAACACTGTCGATGTTCACTTGATCTCTTTTCAAACGTGTTTAACTCTCTTCCATAGATGACTCTTTAAAAACAGCAGGTTTGTACTGTGCAGGTTTAAGGCATTAATGTTGTGTGTAGTTCGTATGGCTGCTGAAATGAGAGTATTATCATAGAGTGGTTTGGGTAGGGAAGGACCTCAAAGATCATCAAGTTCCAACCCCCCTGCCACAGACAGGGACACCTCTCACTGAACCAGGCTGCTAAAGGCTCCATCCAACCTGGCCTTAAACACTGCCAGGGAGGGGAAAGCCACAGCTTTGCTGGGCAACCTGTGCCAGTAACTCACCAACCTTATAGTGAAGAATGTTTTCCTAATATCCAATCTAAATCTACCACCTTCCAATTTTAAACCATTCCCCTTCATGCTATCACTATGTGCCCTTCTTAGAAGTCCCTTCCCAGCTTTCTTGTAGGTCCCCTTCAGGTACTGGAAGGCTGCCATAAGGTGTCTCCCCTGAGCCTTCACTTCTCCAGGCTGAATAACCCCAACTCTCTCAACCTGCATTCCTATGGGAGGTGCTCCAGCCCTCCAGTTGTCTTCATGGCTGCCCTCTGGTCCTGTTCCCACAGTTCCATGCCCTCCTTATGTTGGGGACTTCAGAAATGGACACTGTTCCAGGTGGGGTCTCATGAGAGCAGAGCACAAGGGCAGAATCACCTCCCTTGACCTGCTGGCCACGCTCCTTTTGATGCAGCCCAGGATACGATTTGCCTTCAGGGCTGCGAGTGTGTATTGTCATTTCATGTTGAGCCACCATCACCCCCAAGTCGTTCTCTACAAGGCTGCTCTCTCTATTGCTTCATCTCCTAGCATGTATTGATGATGAGGATTGTCCTGACCCAGGTGCAGGACCTTGCACTTTTCCTTGTTGAACTTCATGAGGTTCACATGGGCCCAATTCTCCAGCTTGTCCAGGTATTATGTGGTGGTGGTGGTGAGAAATGGGAATTAAGGAGGCAGCAGTCTCTAGGGGGAAGAAGGGGGTTTGTCACATAAAGCATACAGTGAGGTTGTATTAGTGAAAGTGTATAGTGAGACTTTATTTAGTGTGGGGATGCAAAAATGGATAATTTTTGAGACCTTTTTAGTCCAAGCGGGTTTTGGTAGGTTGAAGGGGAAAAGAGGGATGTGTATAGGGAAGGCAGAGAGAAGGAAGGAATACATACAGAAGAACGAATGATGAAAATGTGGGTTTTCTTCTTCCCATATCCCACCAGCTTTTCCCTAAGAGAAGTTTTATTGCTTCATATGTGTGGGGAATTCCCGTGGGTCGGGAGCACTGTATGTCCCTATGCACGTCCCCTGCACTTAGAGATCAGAGATTACCCCTTCAGAAGCCAGTAAAATGGCTTTTAGGAAATTATGCATCTTTATGGTGCTTTGCCCTTTCTGCCTCTGTTCACATGTACGGCACAAACATGCTGCCTTCCTTGTGAAGGAGCACGATGATGTCTCTGTCTTGCCTGCTTTCAGTGTTACAGAGATGTTCGTGTCCCCCTGGACGCAGGGCTTCATGTCACAACATCCTCAAAATAAATATGCTGACATATGAACATCAGCAGTAGTTTGAAGTAACTGAGTTGTTAGATGTATAAGACTTGAAAGGAAGAATTAGGTGAATGCAATTCCTCTTTAAAATTAAATTATTGCCAACTAGTTGCTTATGGACTAATCTTATACAGCAGCTAAAGAAGTCTGTCTTCTTTATACCCAATCAAAGGTGTTCTGGGTGTCTTGTTCAAAGAGAAACAAGTGGGAATACCTGTTCACATGCTACAGGTGGCTTTGAAAAACCTTTGTGTTGTACAGAGCACAAGCGTAATTTGCCCAGACTTTTTTCAGTTGACATCTCAATTGGCAATGCCTATTGAGAAGGGAAGAAGTGAATTAAGAAATCCTTTTTAACTGGAAAAGGTGCATACACAAGGCTTACATGAGTCACGTTGATGAGATGCTGGCAGTGTTCTACTAAAGATTTATTAAGACTAGATGAGCCAAATTTAAAATGAAACTATAAACTACCTTGATTGAATTTGAAAGGACTATTCCTTGTCTTAGAAACCTGGTATGGCTGCAAGTAGTTGTAAAGTAATAAAACTGAGGCTTATTTTAAAACAAGACAAAACCCTGTGAGTTTATGCTGTCCTGGACGTGATAACTGCAGGAGCTTTGTATACACTGTACTCTGCTGAAGAAAACAGGCTTGTGAGGGAGATGAAAGGCATTCCAAAAGAACTGACGTTGTCCGAGAGTATTTCCAGGAAGATACTCCCGCGTTTTCCTCTTTCTGTTCCCCACCTATTGCGTGGAGTTTTGTCCCTGTGCAGAAGCACGCTTTCTGAAGCCAGAACCCATCCTCCGGGAAGCTGTTGTCGCTCCGGCGAACTCCTCCAGCCCTGGGCTTGTCCCTTGCTCTTTGCTGTACGTTTGCGTTCGGCTTGGGATTTTTCTTGAGGAAGTTGAGGGCTGATTCGCTGTGGGTTCACGTGCGTGCAGCGGAGACGGCTGCGGATTGCTAATGCTGTCCCGCAGCGAGGAGCGGTGTGGGGCTGCCAGAGCGGAGGAGAAGGATGGGGAGGAGCGAGGTCTCCGAGCAGGAGCTGTGCAGGTTATTGCAGCTTGTGGGGATTTGGTCTCTGCCAGCTCGCTGCTAGTTCTGTGCTCGTTCTGGTCCTGGGAACACAAACCCATTTCTGTCACTCCTACCTGTTCTTTCTGCAGCAAGGGAAAGGGGCTCCAAGCTCTGTGTATTTTTAGGTAGCTTTAAGAAACACATTTACACCTTTTTTTAATAGGAGCTGTTACTGACAGTCTCAAAGGTGATCATTATCTTTGATGCTGGTTGTGTGCAATTCTTTTCTTGGCTGTGCAAAACTTTATTTTCATTATTGCTAATTGTCAGAGGGCAATGATGTAAACCAAAAGTTATGTGCACCAACAAACACCAAACTTCAGACTTGTGCATTGAGCAACAAGTTAAAATCACTTGCAGTGCAGCCAAGCAACTGATGGTGTAAATAGTTTTGAATTAAATGGTTTGTACAGCTATTGTTGTATTTTTGGAGTGACCTTTCAGCTTTGTACAATAGGTGTCTCACTATTGCCATAAATTGAGGTGCACAGTGGGACGATACCCGACTTGTCATCTCCTTTGGCTCTTTGAATGCGGTAGAGGAACTGGTAATTTTAAAGTGACATTTCTTCCTTGCTCCTCTCCCTTCCTTTTCCTCCCTTTCAGGATGTTCAAGTTATTTCTGTGCTACAAATGTTAGCTGGCAAAGGTCTTAAATTGTATAAAACTTTTCAGTCCCTCAAAGTCACATGGAAAGGAAAAAATACCCTCCAACCCTTGTGCTATGCCCTTTATTGTTGAGTGAATGTGGAGATTGCTCCTTTTTGTTGTTGTTGGACAGTAAATGAAGAGATATATAGGTTTTCATTCTGAAATGAAATGTGAGGTGGCAGGTGTGTGTGTGTGAAACTTGTGTATATGTGTTTCTGGAAAGGACCTTCCCCCTTGCCTCCTCACCAGTGGGTATACACCGTGAGGTGTGAGCATTTGTTGTCTGGCTTGGCATGGAGCTGGGGTGAGACCTGTTGTTGGTGTGCTGGCTGGGCTGTCGTGTCCTCGGATCCTTCTGTGAGTGGCCAACAAAGCTCATGAATTTTAATTTGAATCTACAAGTGTGAGAGACTAATGGCATGACACAGTTTGAAGCTCATTGAATAGCGTATTGGCTGCCAATTTTGTGGCTTGGGATTTCTCTGCATTAAAACCTCCCAGTATTTTTAATATTGAAAGAACATCTCCTTTTATATTCTACTTTATGACCCAACTTTCAAGTTTCAGGTTGACATGTGAGATTATTTTGATATTTCAGTATCGATACGTGGATCGGTACTTTGGGGTGATTGTTCTGTAGCACTATCACCAGCTGAGATTGCAGTTTAAGGAAATCTTTGCAGACTTAAAGGAAATTCCCATCCTTCCCCCCCACCCTGCTACAGGGAAGTGCTCCTGACTCTTTGCTTTATTGGGAATGAAAGCTTAAAGGCGTTGTGTGTGGTTTGGGTTTTCATTCTCCTGTCTTTGCCTATTCCTATGATCAAATGCTGAAGTCGGCTCTTGCTTGCTTGAGAGAGGGAAAACAGCTGAAAAAGCTGCACAGCCAAGATTTGCTCATCTTTTCTGATGAGAAAGCACATTTGTTGCTTGCTCTTCTGGGCCCTGTAGCATCAGGGATGATACCATACGCATCAGGAGAAGTTTGGGTAAGAAGACTCTTGTGCTGTAAACTCTGGTTGCACCCTGAACAAAGCATGTCTAAAAGAACATTTTGAGATGTAAAACGCTTGCTGCAGGCCTGGGTGGGTGGGTGGAGGTGGTAGGGAAAGGAGTGTTTTAAAAGGAACCGAGGAGCAAAATGAAAGCTTTGGATTTTATTGCTAGATGAGAATATTTCTAAAATTTGTCTTGTTGCAAGAGTATACTGGCCTGTGTAAGTGTAACAAAATTCTGTTACAAAAAGTCCTTAAAGTGTGAAGAGTTTTTCTGTGAGAGGTCAGTATTGAACAAGTAAAACACTAAGAAAACTGCATGTTTTGAACGCAAGACACTTATTTTAGCTACTTTGGTGAACAAAAATATAGCTGACTGTTTCAAAGTAGGCTACTTTTATGTTACCCCTCTCCTTTCCCCAGACCTTCTCAGGCTGGCCAGGCTAACCCAACCAGCACATCCTACCTGAGTGAGCCCAGTTGAAACTGTTAATCTACACATTCTTGTAAATCCCAAGGGGTTTGTGGCATCTCTGGCATTTATTTGTTCTTTCACTTTGGGGGAAGGGAGGAGACAAAGGAGTTGGCTGTGAAGGCCTCCAGCACACTGCCAGGCTTTGCAGTAGCACTTCAAAGTGAATGTTTTGTTTACTAGATAAGTGAAAACTGATGTAAATTTAGGGGGAAAATACAATGAATTTACTGATTCTTACCCCCTCCTCCCGATGAGGCATGGAGAATGTCTGTCATATAAATGTTAGAAAACAGTCCAACATTAGACTAATGAAAAGCTTAATATCAGAGCAAATGTATTAATTCAGACTTATATTTTCTACATTGAAGGGAGGTAGAATGTTGAAGTATCATCTTGGTGAAATTAAAAAAAATAATCTTAAAATGTAGGGGGAGAACCGAGTGCAAATTCATGGGATTATCACACCTATTTATAATGGAGAGAGTTAGATATTGAAGGCTGTAAAGCTGAAATAGAAATAGTCTTGGGGAAAACTGGAGACTTCATGAAATGTAACAGCTGTCAAATGTGTAACAAGTATTTTTGTAGCAGCTCTTTGGACTTGAAATGGTTTTGACCTGACTTATTCCCCCCTCCCCCCAGTGATCTGTTGAGTTTAGTATTTGGTTTTGCCCCTTTTAGTATGACAGAGGCTGAAACGCGGACACTGCTATGTATAGTCTCTCTTGTGATAACATTTTCTTTCTGTTTTATTTTTTTAAAAACTATTTTCTTTAATTTATCTGCAGGAGTCGGAAGCTTCAGATCAGAAATATCCCGCCTCACTTGCAGTGGGAGGTAGGAAGTTACTTTAAAAATTGATATCTGTGCTTAAAACTGTGTGTTTTGTTTCTCTATCCACAAGACTTTTCCCCTTCCCCCACCTTTCACTTGCTTTGCACACACCACCCATTCTGTTCTGGGGAAAAATCCTTTGGAAGAGGGAACAATAGAGCCTTCTAAGCAATTCAGATAACTGCCTTCATTTCTGTTCTCCGAGTTAACCATAAAATGTTGAAATGGATTCTTTGGTGAATGCTGACTTCCTGATGCAGTCACTCTCTTTGACTGAAAGCTCCTCCGTTTTGGACCTTGTTGGTGTCTGGGGTATAAGTTCAGTAAACTTAATGCAAATTTGTATTTAAATACCTGGCAAAACCTTTACAAAAGCAGATCTTCTTTTTTTTTTGTTCCTCTTTGGTGGTGGCACTATGGCAAACTGTTAGATCATGCTATTAGTTATTTGATCTCACCAATATATTGTGTAGTTGCTGTTTAACCTCCACAGATAGTGTTAGAATTTTTGCAGTAGATGGGCTACTGTGGGAAACAAAATCCCAGAACGGTTTGGATTGGAAGGGACCTTAAAGACCACCTAGTTCAACCCCCCTGCCATGGGCAGGGATACTCTCCAATGGACCTGGTTGCTCAAATGGATATGTGTTCTTCACTGTTTTTCAACTTTGCTTGTGTTTAAAATGTTGTTTTCATGTTTTACTAGTGGTTAAGTCATAGTTTTGCCTGAGGGAGATTGGAGGGTGGAGAATTTGAGGGTAAAACCCCAGTAGCATTGTTCTCTGAGCAGGTTTGGTCTGCCTTCTGCATCTGACTTTCCACCTGCAGCTACTTTGCACTGCCAGATTGCTTCCTAGCTTTGCAGAAAAACAGTAGTATTGTTCTGTCCACCCTAGGCTGTCAGTCACGGGGTTTCTCTAAGATACCAGCACACACCACCTCTCATTGCTTCACCCCGTCCTTCTGGAGTGTGCTGTCTGTATAGACACTTCTTGTGTTTCCTGAACCTTGTGCTCAGCTCAGCTGAACCACATCCACCTGATATCTTTTAAAATTTGTAATTTTTTTTTCTGTCAAGATTTTGGGGAAGGTGGTAATGGAAATGGTTGAGGGTGACTGATCTGAGGGTTAACTTATTTCTTGGTGGAAACTCCTCTGACGATTTTTTGTAGGAATCAGTGGGCATCAGAGCAGAGGCATATGACTTGGAAAAATGTGACTAAACACAGATATAAGCACTGTTGAACAGAGCATATAAAAATGCTTCAACCTCTCATCCCTCCTTGCATGTATGTAGATATTACTGCTTGTACTTAGTAGCAGGCATCTACCTTGTTTCCCATCTGCTTCCTGATTTTTTTTTTCAAATGATTTCCTTCTCCATTGCAGCAGTTTCTTTGGTGACATCTGGTCTCAAACAGCTGTTCCCTCTGGCCCACCTTTTAAAAACGCTCAGTCTTCCTAAAATTTCCAAGGAAGAGTTAAAATTGTCCTTATTAACATCAACTTAACCTTGCTTAGGTATCTTGAATCTGCTTCTACAGACATGACCCTTTTTCTGGGCACAGAGGGATTGAGCTGCCAAAATAACTTCTAGAATGCTTTTTGTGTTTCTTGCAGCATCAGGCTGCTTGCCAGGTAGGGTTTGTCCACAAACTTCCTAAAGTGGTCTGTCACTTCTACCCTAAGCAGGTAAGTTTTGTATGGTCTCAAAAGAGTGCTGATGACAAAATACAGCAACTAGTGATTAAATTAATCAGAAAACTGACTTGTATGAACTTTACTTGGACTCTGGTATCTCTTTTTCAGTGCTAAAGGACTGCAAAAACTTCCTTTCAGCTCTGTAAGAAAGTTTTGGATGATTCCTCCTTAAAACATGTCTCCTTGCAACCAGTTGCTTGGTAGGGAGGTTAAAAGTTTAAACATACAGAGAGGGGTTCATATTGAAGCAATGTTCTTGCATAATGTTTTCTGAGGGGATGGTGTGTGTGCATGCACACATGTGTGGCAGCTGGAGCAATTTTACTTTAAATTGCTTTCTATAGTCTCTCTGCCAATCTGCTTGCCTCATCACTCCTTTGTTTATTGCCTGAACCAAGACTGGTTTCTAATGGGTGTGAAATCCTTAAAACCAAACCCAAATCAACCGATGAAAGAGGTCTCTAGGTTAGTTCAGTCTGTCAACCCTCATGTATGTTTGATACTGAAATACAAAGCACACTTACTGCTCTGCAACACCTTTCTTTTTACAGTGCCACAGGGACATGTGAAAAGGACAGAAGAAAGATTTAATGTTATTCTGAAACTTTTTTTCCTGGTACAGGTGTTATTAGGAAGGTTTCCTTGTCACTCTGTCAAAGGCATTTTCTTATCTCTGAAATAATTGTCTTGTTTTAACATTGTTGTTTATAGAAAAGAAGCATTTCACATGGGAACCCAGCAGGTGTGCCCCAAGCAGCCAATGTAGGTGCCTCTAGTTTGTGGCTGCTCTTGTTACCACTGTGTCACACAGTGGTACCTGTAAGTCCTGGGCTACGTGTCACTGAGACCCAGTGAGCATCTCTGTGCACACTCACCTCAGAGGTGGTCCTTGGCTTATAATGTATCACCTACAAAAGCTCCTATAGTGAGAGCATCCATAATGTTCTTGAAAGCAGCTCATTGGGTTTGTAGACAGCGGGTCTGGAAGAGCAGTAGGGATGCTGGTGCCATGGGAATGCAGCTGGAATGTTTGTGGTATGGTGTAAGAGTTCGACAGTAGCTGCCCCTCCTGAGCACCCCAGGGAGTACCATTGCCTTCTGGCCTTCAAAACTAGAAAAATGTTCAGGGAGTAAGTTGAAGGTTAATCTGAATTGAGAATGGTTTGTGCTATGTCAGCAGAGGAAGGTGTCCCACCGTTGATGCTTTGCTCTCCATGCAGATGGGAGCTGGCTCTTAAGATTCATGAAATGTTTCAGTAAATGCATCTCCTGTGAAAACATTGAAACTGTCACTTGTGTAGCTGCTTAAGAGGCGTATGCATCTACTTAGTACAATCTAGTACCTTCAGTAGAGCAGAAGGCTCAAAACATTGAACTTAAATGTTAAAGTAACTTTGACTTCCCCTTGGAAATATCTAGCTATCCTGAAGACTTGTGTGAGGTAGGACATTGCACCTATAGTTATTCTGTATGGATTGGAAAACAAACAGTGGGTGTAAGTGGCCACTGAGTAAAAAGCATTTATTAGTAAGACTCTTCATAAACCAAGTATGCAAATTCACAGGAATTATTTGGTTTTCTGGCTGCTTTTTGGAGAAAAATGTTCTGTCTAGTTTTCTCCTTCACATAGGTTGAAGTTACTGAGCAGAATGCTGACTCTCATGACCAGCCATAGCAGTTGGACTTGTAGTTGTTTCCTCTGAGTAACAGTTCACTGTGTACTTAACAGACCATCATGGTGTAAGGGAAAAAAAAAAGCAGATAAACCATTTAGACCTTTTTAGTGCTAAGTGCTGAAAGAAAGGCAGAGAATGACCTGCTGTAGTCTGGTGAGTTGCTACATTGAAACAAACCCACAAGGTTGCTCTCTTGAAGAACTCACTCTTAAAGTGCAGCTGTAAAAGATAAAATTCTAATGTATTCCAAGGCATTCAAGGTTACCTGTGTACAAAACTTGCCTGGTAACTAATTTGAACTTCACAAGAAGATTTTTGGCAAGGTTCTGTAGGTTTCTGTACCTGTGGTTGGGTAATCTCGTGCTCCTTGCCTGGCTCGGAGAGAGGGGAGGAGGAGTGAAGGCAACATCTCTGAACTAAGAAAACTTAGGACTTGCCTCAGTCTGAAATTGGAGCCTGGACTGATAGGGGCTTATCCAGGATCATAGTCTCTACTGATCCAGCAAGTAATTTGCATTTTTCCTCCTTCCCTCACTGGACTGTCTGGGTTTGAGGACTCTGGATCAGTGCCCATGTTCCATAAAAGCATCATCACTTCTGGAATGCATCTTCCTCCTTCTATTCTGCTTGCATATAAAGTACATATGGAGGTTATTGTAGCAATTTAGTAATTTGAAGGATATGTGCATGAACAGATTTTATTTTTGAAAATGAACCAGTGTCACTTGTTGCAGAGATGGTTTTGGTGAAGCAAACCCTCAAACAATTAGCACACCTTTTCTAGTGACAGTAGATGGGTATTATTCCCTCTCTTGCCCCTTCCTCTCTTTACTTATCAAATATATAGTCCAGATTGATGCTAGGAATCATTGAATAGTTTAGGTTGGAAAGGGAACTTAAAGACCACCTAGTTCCAACCCTCCTGCCATGGGCAGAGACACCCTCCACTAGACCAAGTTGCCCAAAGCCCCATCCAGCCTGGCCTTGAACACTGCCAGGGAGGGGGCAGCCACAGCTTCTCTGGGCAACCTGTACCAGGGCCTCACCTCCCTCACAAGGAAGAATTTCTTCCTAATATTGAATCTAAATCTACCTTTGCTCTGTTTAAAGCCATCACTCCATGGCCTTGTAAACAGTCTCCCTCCATCTTTCCTGTAGCACTTCTAGGTACTAGAAGGCTGCAGCAAGGTCTCCCTGGAGTCACCTTTTTCACAGGCTGGACAAGCCCAACTCTCCCAGCCAGTCTTCAGTCCTCTGATCTTCATGGCCCTCTGGATTGCCTCCAGTGGGTCACAGAATGGTAGAGGTTGGAAAGGACCCATGGAGATCATGTCCAACCTCACAGAATCGTAGAATCTAATTGAATGTTACAAAAAGACCTCCAAGATCATCAGGCCCAACTATCAACCCAACACCACCATGTCTGCTAAAGCAGGTTCACCTGGAGTAGCTTGCACAGGATTGCATTCAGGTGATTGTCCATGTCCTTCTTATGACAGTGAAGGATTTGGCACACCACCAGTTCCCCTTGCCCACATCTACTAGTCTTGTATCTTTCATTAGATACAGACTCCCTGGCTCTACAGCCTCTGAAGAAAAGTAGATCTTTATTACTCTTCCCTGCATGGTGGTCTGTAGCATACTGTTTTGCATCCTTATTTGTAACTGCAGGTCATCTTTCTCTCAGCTTGTGAGTATTGAGCACTGGAGGTGTATTTGCAAAAAGATAAAGGCAATGCCCTCTAGAAGGCGGTCTAGATGTGGTGTTTTAAAGCTGAAGTACTTAGAGTTTGTTTCTGATCCCACTTGATGGGGATCAAAGTAGAATTCTTTCAGAAGGACTGCTATGTGAGGTGTCACCTCTTTTTTTTTTTCTTTCTTTCTTTCAAAACATTTTAAGACTAGCTTCCTCAGTCTAGAAGATGCTTCAAGAGATTTTATTTCCAAATGTTTTTTCCATGTTTAGTGACTAAGGTGCTGGACAATAGACTTTAGGACACATGGTGTCAAAACCAGCACTTGCTGGTTCAGCAGGAAGGTAGCTGTTGAAGAGTTACCACTCCTGTGGGTTTGCTTCCTTATTGGTTTGTATGGAGTAAATAGATACGGTGTTGATGAACTTTCTAACAAAAAAGGTAGGCTAAAAGCCCAGCCTATGGAGTGTGAACCTGTTGAGTGAACAGAGAGGCAAGAAAAACATTGTGGATGTGTATTCTTAGCTTTGCTGTGAGACTTGTGGGTTGTTTTTGGGGACAGGAATGTCTGGGAAGGGAGATTTGATTTAGCTCTTCTAAAGGCAAAAGGATGTTACTAAACAGGGTTTGCTTTTCCTCACTTTTTCATGGAAATGAAAAACAAAGTCTCACAGTTATGCTGATACCTCTTATGTTTTAGATTCTCCAAAGAGAATCTATAATGTAAAATTTCTGGATCAGAGTTGCAATGTGAATGCAGGTTCTGTACTGAGGTATCTGTCCATACAAGAAAGGTTTGAGCCATCTCCACCAACCTGTATATTTTAAGACAACCTTCAGTTTCTTTAAAGGAACTGAAACTGATACTGGTTGTGAGTAAATTTTAGTAAGTCTTATAGTGTATGTAAATGGTTGTCCTGAGAATCTGTAGTAGCTTGTTTTGCTGTTTTAAAATAACTGAGCTGTGTGGGGTAGGTTTTGTTGGGTTTTTTTTAATAGTGTAAAAATGAACCTTGCTTGAATGGTGCCTGTTTATGATGCAGCTTATTTTAGAATACCAAGCATATGAAGAGGACAGGTGGGGAATTTCTGGGTTTTAAGAAAAAAAAAGAAACATGAAACTATTGCAATTAAGAATAAATTAAGATTATGCAAAGCAGATATTTCTCATAAAGCAAGATGTAAAGGGGAGCTGTAGGAATGAGCTGAGCTACAAAGAAAAAAATTCTAGAAGAAAGATGAATCAATGCTAAAAAGGTTTAAAATGTGTTGAAATATGATCTTTCACCTCAAGCCTTCTCCAAGAATCCTAACTTAATGTAGTGCTATAAAAATAATGTATAGCTATAAAAGTGCTAGCAGAATGCTAAGCATGCACAAATTACCTGCTGCTGCCTGCTAGGTGTGGGAACCTCTGGCCAGGATCTCTGCTTTCTGTTTCTTCCTCTGTGCTACTTCAGAGTGGTACAGCTCCTTTTGCCAATTGCTACCTGTCCTACTTAGCAGGAGACTGGAGATCGTGTTAGTCTGTTCTCTATAGCAGTCTTTTACATATTTGAAGACCTATGATGTTTAGGGAGTGTTGAGAAGAGAGTTTAAGTTCTTTCCATTTCTTCTTGGGACTCTATTCCTAGGTAAGAGATTGTTCCAAAATCTCTCACCTGGGAATGTATCATGAGGCTTCTCAGAGTTAGTTTCTGTTGTTTAAGATCACTTTGAGCACTTTCCTTGTCCTCTGTTCTGTTTGCACTCCATTTCAGCCTTGTGCCATCTTCAAATTTACTAAACACGCTCCCGATGCAATCCTAGATGTGGAGGTCCCTGCAAACCCTCTGAAACAGAGCTCTGCAGTTGGGCAGTAGGCAGGTGAAGACTTCTCCCAGCCATTGGCATCTCACCTCTGTTTATCTTAGGAGTCTGTTCTAGGGGGCAGAGTCGGAAGCCTTCCAAGAGAGATTCCCCTTTCACACAGCACCCCCTCCCTGACTGTTAATTCTGTTATAATGAGAAACTAAAAAGCTTTATAAAGAATTGCATGCTTCAAACAATGGTTGGGTGTTGATCGCCTGCTTATTTTGATTTCAAACTACAGGACGAAAGGGATGAGCAGCCCCTGGGGCAATGCAGACCCCCTGGGCAGCACACAGAATCACAGAATCTCAGGGGTTGGAAGGGACCTCGGGTCCAACCCCCCTGCCAAAGCAGCTCCCCAGCTCATACCGCACAGATAGGTGTTCAGATGAGTCTTGAATATCTCCAGAGAAGGAGACTCCACCACCTCCCTGGGCAGCCTGTCCCAGGGCTCTCTCACCCTCACTGTGAAAAAGTTCCTCCGCATGTTGGTGTGGAAGTTCCTGTGCTCCAACTTGCAGCCATTGCCCCTTGTCCTGTCCCCACTGACCACAGAAAAGGGGCTGGCTAATTCCCCCTGCACCCCATACTTAAGATATTTATAAAAATTCTTTAGGTCCCCCCTCAGTCTTCTTTTCTCCAGGCTGAACAGCCCCAGCTCTCTCAGCCTTTCCTCATAGGATAGATGTTCCAGGCCCTTCATCATCTTCATAGCCCTTCTCTGGACTCTCTCAAGAAGATCCCTGTCCTTTCTATACCGGGGAACCCAGAACTGGATACAATACTCCAGGTGGGGCCTGACCAGGGCAGAGTAGAGGGGGAGGATCACTTAGACTTGCTGGTCACACTCCTCTGGATGCACCCCAGGATCCCATTGGCTCTCTTAGCCACCAGGGCACACTGCTGGCTCATGGCCACCCTGTCGTCAACCAGGACCCCCAGGTCCTTCTCCACAGAGCTCTTCTCCAGCAGGTCAATCCCCAGCCTGTACTGATAGATGCAGTTGTTCCTTCCCAGGTGCAAGACTTTACACTTGCTTTTGTTGAATTTCATCTGGTTTCTCCCTGCCCAGCTCTCCAGCCTGTCCAGGTCTCACTGAATGGCAGCGCAGTGTTCCTGTGTGTCAGCCACCCCTCCCAGCTTTGTATCACCAGCGTACTTGCTGATGCTATTCCCTCATCAAGGTTGTCAATGAAGATATTAAACTGCTGCCTCCTGGTCTTGGAGCTATACCCAGGGGAGCATGGGGGCTGCCTTTGTTCCTCTTCTGCCAATGAGAAAAAAAAGAAAAGAGGATGGTAGTCTCTTTCCTCTCTGCAGTCTGACCTGGGCCCCCCACTCTGAATTAACTATTTTGCTGGAGCTGCACATACTTCCCATGGTCTAGCTGGGCTTATCAGCAGATGAGGCAATCTGATATAGGAAAGTGACTGCATTTGTGGCAGACCACCCAATTTTGCACTTAAGACGACATACTGGCTTATGGATTTTAATTGCCTGGCTTAATTATAGGGGGTGATATTTACAGGTATATGTGAGGTAATAAACACCTTTTGCAGGTGTTTCAAACACAAAGTGTGGGAGTGAAGGTCCCTGGGTAAACGTGCAGTAAGCATATTTCTCACTTGGAATGACTTATTTATATGAGTGTGTTGGACACGGTACTGATAATCATCTTAGTTGTTGTAAACTAGGGAAAAAATCTAACAGGGAAAGTAATTTTCTTTGAGAATTGGTGTACAGCATTTTTTTTTACTTAAACTCCAAACCAAACCACAACAATAAACCACCACAACAAACTCAGAATCTTATTAAAAGTAGGTAAAAGTGATGCTTTTACCTAAGGTCTAGCCCCATTGTAGGGTTAATGTCCCAGATACCTCCACTGAAGATACTTTGCTGTGCTTTTATTGCAGTGGTAGGCTTAGAAAAATAGCACTGTGTTAGGTAACACAACTTTTTTCTTTAGGAAATCCTGTATTGTGATAGTTTAGGGAATAGCAGAAGTTGGAGGTGAGGTCGTGGCTCTGTTGTGGTCTTCCAACTGCAAGAACTAGATATAATGCTATTACTCTGTTTCAAAGGAATGATTCACCAGCTCAGAGCTGGTTTGATGGAGACAGTCCTGAGGTCACTTCTCCTGATGGCCAAGGTGGTAATTTCAACAATAGGAAGTAGAAGATTTTGGGCTTGTGCTGCAGGAAGCATGATGGAGAGTGGTTGGTCAGGCAGACCCTCAGCAGGTTGGTTGAGCAACTCTTGAAGAAGGTGTTGATGTGCCACAGCTGTTTGGCCAGAATATTAACCAAGCTGGAATAACTGCTGGCCTTTGTGAATGTGATTAGTAAGCTGTCGTGACGTCAGGGTTTGTGTTTTGAGCTGTTGGTGAACCCTGATGTGGAGGGGGCAGAACAAGAAGCAGAGGGAAGTAATTGTTTGGACCTGAGACATTCTGTCTCATCTGAGTCACACAGCTTTGTGATTCAGTGAGTTGTCTAGACCTCTGTGTTGGAGTATGAACTGTTTTTCACTGCGTAAGGGGCTCTAACGTCAAAGCACAAAAAATCCCAGTGAGTTTTAAGTGTTAAATGTGTTCATTCCAACAAAGACACACAGCAGCTTTATGTCTTTGGAGACTGCATTTATGGACCTATATCTTATTTTTCTTCTAACATTCAGTGTCAGAAATAGCTAACTGAAAGACTTTTTAAAAGGGAATGATTCAGAGTGACTATTTGATCAGTGCAACTGTTTGATCCAAACTTCCTCCCATACAAATTTGTTCTGTTGTCCTGTGACAGAGATGAGAAAAATTCCATTTTCCTCACTAGGTTTTGATCTTCTAAGACAAAGGGAGCCACAACCTGTGATCCCTTAAGTTTTCATAAATGTTCTAATACTTAAACCAGCTGTTAGTGTGCAAGAATTTTGGCATGGTCACCACGGGGTTGCTTGGCACTGTTAGAACAATGTATTACTTACAAACCTAGAATAATATGGTTCCTTGTTGTTCCTAATAGTGACTCCAAAACTTGAGAAATCTTAAGAGGCACAAAGCTGGCTTGGTTCAAAACACTTTTTGGGAAACCAGCCACCAAATCTTACTTTTTATTTGCAATTCTTGATAGGTGTCTGTGAAGACCTTTGTTCAAGAGTTTAGTTGCCAAAATCTTGCACCTCTTATCTATAATTTTTACTTTAGGAGTCACTTTAATCATGGTGCAACCTCTTTTATCCAGTGTTGTAACATATCCTCCTGCAGAATGATAAAACCATTCAGGTTGGAAGGGAACTCAGGAGGTCTATATAGTCCCAACTTTCTGCTCAAAGTCCTGTATTGAATTCAAACCATGACACTTAGGGTTTTGTCCAGCCTTGGAAGCCTCTAGGAATGCAGCTTACACAGCCTCTGGGTGACAAGTTCTAAGGCTTAATTATTAGTGAGAATTATCCTTGTACCTGGTGAGGACATCTGTTGACAGCTTAAACTTGTTGTCTCTTGTCCTCCCATCCTGCATTTCTGCAGTGAGACTGGCTCTAAGTTAATGACCTCTGGGTCAGGCTGTATACTCCCCTCAAAGCTGTCTATTTTGGGGCTCAACAAGCCTAGTCCCACATCCTCTCCTCACTGGAGAGGTCCTTCAGTCATCTTGGTGGCCCTTCATTGTACTCATTCCAGTTTCTTAATGTTTGTCTTGTACTGGAGGTCCCAAAATTGGATGCAGTATCTAGTTGTGATTGATTATTTCCTCTTACTCAGCATTTATTAACTTTCCTCCATCCATTGAATGTGCTCATGTTACTACAGCCCAGGTTGTTGTTGACCACCGTTGCTGCCAGGACACAGACTTGGTTTATGCTCAGCTTGCTGTCCACCAGCACCCCACACGGTCAGCAGAGCTGGTCTCCAATCAGGTGGTCCTTAGCCTTTACCAATGTGCAGAGGATTATACCTTCCCCAGTGCAGGACACTGCGTTTGTTCTTCCTAATTTTCATCAGGCTGCTGTTGTCCCATTCCATTACCTTGCAGAGGGCTCTCTGGGCAGTAGCCTTGCCCTCTGGCATGCTTACTGTTCCCTTCAGGTTGGTCTCTCCCAAAAATGGAGGAAGGTGTGCAGCAATGCCTCTTCTATGTAGCTGGCAAAGGTGTTAAGCAGGACAGGCCCTGGGACAAACTGCTTGTTACTGGCCTCCAGGTAGAGTACTGTCCTCTGAGCCCAACTGCTATTCATTATAGCAATGTTGCTGGAAGTTAAGGCAGATGTGGAATCTCTGCAAGTCTGTCACCTGCATGCACAAGAGCCGAAATTTGGTCTGTTCAGCCTGGAGAAAAGAAGACTTAGGGGGGACCTAATTAGTGTTTATAAATATCTTAGGCATGGGTTGCAGGGGGAATTTGCCACCCCCTTTTCAGTGGTCTGTGGGGACAGGACAAGGGGCAATGGCTGTAAGCTGGAGCACAGGAAGTTCCGCACCAACATGCGGAGGAACTTTTTCACAGTGAGGGTGACAGAGCCCTGGGACAGGCTGCCCAGGGAGGTGGTGGAGTCTCCTTCTCTGGAGATATTCAAGTCTCGTCTGGACACCTATCTATGTAATATGAGATAGGGAGCTGCTTTGGCAGGGGGGTTGGACCCCATGATCTCTTGAGGTCCCTTCCAACCCCTAAGATTCTGTGTTTCTGTGAAATGTGTCTGGAAGTGGTGTTGCACCTCTGCAGACAGAACGTAGGCTGTGTCATTGCTGGCTAAGTTATGTTTATAATGAGAACATTAACCTATTGTTCAAGCCACCCTTAAGTGAGACAGCCTGGAAGTGAAATAAGCCGTCCTGACACCCCTCTGCATTTCCCATGTAACTGTGATCCTGTACTGGCGCTCTGGTAGTGTAACAAATCAACCACCAAGGAGCTACTTGGTGAAAATTCTAGCTTCTGAAAACTCCTTCCATTTTGAATGCAACCTCAGTTTAGCATGTTGAAATGAATGTCCCAAAGTGTGGCTTTGGCCCATGAAACATACACCTCTTTTGATAAGGAATGAAGTTCTCTTTTCTGTGTGTTAGCATGTAAGCTTAATTTCTCCTAATGAGTTATTCATGCTGCCTGATAACTTAAATCTTGATCACTTTAGTTTTTCTCTCTGAAATGGGGAAGCAGTAGTTCTTCCTGGTGCTGGGTCTTCTGTGGAAGTGCTGGTTTTAGATGCTGGTAGTGCAGCCCAAGAGTTTCAGGTGAAATTAGATGTCAGTACCTTGTTTCTTGGCAAGTGTGAAGCTGCTGGTAAAGCTACATGCTTTTATTAAAAAAAGCCCTTCAAGTGCTGTAAAACTATTGTGACTAAGAAGCTAGCTACTTTTGTCCTGCTCTGGAGGAGTTCAGAACTATCATCAGGTACCTGCCTTGAAGTTGTCACTAGCAGGGGTTTTTAATCTTCAGATTTACCAGTTGTAATATTTGAAAAGAATTGGAGAAAATGCATGAGTTGTTCCTCAGGCAATAATAGGAGGAATGTTACGAGCTCTTGTTCATGGTAGCCAAAGGAATAGAAAAATGTTAACTTCAAGTGGCCTCAATGATTCTCCTCTTAACCCACTTACTCAGTTTGTGCATAAAGAACATAAAACCAGCAACACTGCATCAGAAAGAAGGTTTGTGTGTAGTCCTGTGTCCCACCTTTGCTGCACCTTGGGAGGTGTACAAGCATAAGGGTGAGAATGTGGCAATAGCTGAGCAGAGATGTCTCTTGACTTTTAGTGTTTGCAGCCCAGAAATGGTACTTTTGAATCTGAGAAATTCATCTTGAGTTTCTGCAAACCTTCTTGAACCTAGCCTCTGCAGTGTACTGTAGTGAAGAGTTGCATGGTTTTAGGGTATGTTGCAGGAAGAACCATCTCATGTCACATGTTTTAAGTTCCTTTATTCCTCAACTGTTCCTTTTCCAGGCTGAAGGCCTGTGAGAAAGCTCTTTCCTATCCCTTGATAATCTTAGTAAAACTTCCAAGAATGGGACAAAAGTGATTTGGGTTTGAGGGACAGAATCAGCACACAGTTATGTCATGGAAAACTAACCAGTGGAATGAGGTTTGCTGCTTTTGTCCCAAGAGATGATCAGACTTTTCTTTGACAGCCATGGGAAAAATCAACATTATCAGTAGTGTAGATCCTCCTTTGGACTTGCTGCTGGTTTCCAGGAAATGTTACATGTGAATCACATGCATACCACATGTTGACCTAACTTAATGCAATGGGCTGTTGTGTGGAGGGAGGGAAACAAAATGTGCTTATTCCCAAGGGGCTGGCTAGCTCCAGCCCAGCTGGTTCTAAAAAGCAACGGTAGTCAGCACATCTCTCCTCACACTTGTGCTTGAGCATGTGGGATGTTTTTGTCTTGTTCACTCAAAAACTAGAAAGTGTCTCTCAAGGTTCTTCTCTGATGGCCAAGTCTGCTGAGACTGTTGCAAAGGCTGTCATGCTGCTACTGCTACAAACCTTCTGCTTCATTGCTACTCATACAAGCATGCTGCTTCGTTGCCTGTGTGTCCTCCTTTCACAGTGACTGTTTTGGTTGCTGCCTTGAACTTGACCATTCAAGACTGAGGGCCTGTCTGTGTCTCTCCTTGCAGTTCTCACATGCTTTCATCTAGAGCTACAGGGGGAAAAAAAGTTATTTCTTGGATGTACAGGGGAGGAAAGAACAGGAGCTCAGCTGCAAATCTGCAGAAAGGGGGAGATGTGACCAAGGCAAGCAGTGAAGCTGTTGTGCCAAGCAAGGGGAAATGCTCCAGACTTATGGGAGGAAAGATGCCAACACAATCGATACCTGCCTTGCATGCTGCCATTTCATCTAGCTGCTGGAGTGTGCTGCAAGACTTGGGATGGTGGGTCAGGTACTGGCTGCTGCACTGAGGCCTTGGAAAGCATCAGTGAGGACATGAAAAATAGTTAGGATGCCTTCAAGGTCTAGGTGAACACCAGCTGAGCCAAAAGCTTCTGAGCAGGGAAGGGAGGTGAAGTTGTGTTCGTGCTTTTTCTTTTTTAGCTTTTTGGTGCTATTCTGAACCCTGAAGCTCCCTCTGATTCTTTGCCTCAACCTGGTAGCCAAGTCCATGTGGGTAGGGAAATGGAGGGGGATGTAACCTGAAATAGCTCCCTTACTTTCAGATGCTTTGGATGATGTGGTGATCAAAAGGGGGGATGGGATTAAAAGCCATCAAAACCACTTCCAAGCACATGCCTTTTAGTGAAGCAAATGAGAAGAATTTTTAGAATATAACGCAAACAGGAAATCACTCTGAAAACTGTAGCCCACCATTAACTGGGGGGGGAGGGAAGGTAGTTTTAATGTATCTTGCAAACAGCTGCCTTGTTATAAAGCCTAATAGGGGATTGAGGAGATTCAAATCAACATTTCTTGGGACACCTTTTATTAGGTGTTGCATGTTTTGGGTTTTTTTGGTTCTTTTTTTTCCTACCCTTAGTAATAGTTGAGCTGTTATCTGAGTAGTAGATAGCTATTCATGCAACACTTTCACTTATTTGCTCACATGGTTCCCTTACTGAACTCTATAGTTACCCAGTGTGAACAACAACCAGAGAAGACTAACCTCAATAGTGTACTCTGAAATGGAGGGTTATAATGATATGCTGATGGCTTCTAGGTAGGTGTTCCTGGGTTGCATTGGATGTACAAATAATTCTGTAGCCTTCATCTGATGTGTGTAGCAGCTGTTGCCCTTTTGGATGTGGTCAGACTTGTAAATCTGCTGTCCATGTTAGTGTCTGCTAGTGTCCTTGTGCAGATTGAGCAGGCTGACGGCCTGGAAAACTTTAGCATGCTACTTTCTCTGCATGACTTTCATCTCTTTGGCATGTTATTTTCTGGTAACTGTTTCTCTATCCAAATGTGTGGAAATCTACAGGAACCATTCATGCAAGCTTGCACTGAAACAATGTTTATTACATCCCAACTACAGGACTCGTGCTTTTTGAGTATAGGAATTATATGGACCTGTAGTGTTCTTGTGGGCAGCGTGACATCAGCTTGTTATTCCTAGCTTTAATTTGTGAGTATTGGTCACTCCCAAATGGTTGCTGGTTTAGGTTACCATCACAAACTGGAGTGACTTGTCATCTGTTCCTGATGATGTCCTGTTTTTTAAACATATGGTAGAATAGATGGTGCAGTGGGTGGATACTGAAGATTGAAGCAGTTTCATGTCTGGGACTGCAGTGGAAGTGTGAAGAGGGAATTCATGCTAGGTTAGTGATTGGGACTCTTCTGACTGTGTGATCTCCAGTGAGCTGTAATGGACTGCAAACACCTTTAGAAATTCTTTATGAATGCATTGAATACATTCATCCTTTAGGAACCTATGCAGATGGCTGTATAGCAGTTACAAGCATCTCTTAGCTATCTAGTGTATATCTACTACAGCCAGCCCCTAGATCTGAGATCCACAGCTCACTGGCCATGAAACTCATTGTGGTGTCTAGGAGGAGGGTGGAAGGACTCCAAAATGTATCAGAAAAGAACCTGACCTTTTGCCAGCTCAGGAGTTGAGAAGGCAAAGGGGTAAATGCTGATGTTGCTGCTAAGTGTTAGAAACAGTTGCCTATGACTTCTGTTGCTTCACCACATGCTTAAATTCTGGTGTAAGCTGAGGTCTAGTGATGCCTTTGGACTCTGCAGAGATGCAGACGTGGGTGATTGTTTTGTATGGCCATATGTCAATGACATACCTTCCACCTTCATGACACAGGAGAGCCTTTCAAAGTGGTTGACTAATGAAATATGCTAACCTGCCTCAACATGGAAGTGTGTATTTACAAAATAGATAGAAGCAATGCAATGCTTTGTTTCGGCATTTTGAACTGTGGTCTTGCAGTTTCCCTGGGTTGTGAGGCATTGGTGTACTTACAACTGCCTTTCCTGCCTTGCTGTTTAAAGTCAGCAGGCAATCTTCCATCCTTTTGGGAAATAGTGGTCTTACAAAAACAAAGACAGGGATTATTTATTTTGTTCTTGGAGTAGGAATACTTGATTTTCTGAGTTTATGCATACCTGCATGTCAACAGTTCCCAATCTCTTTAGTGATGACCCTTCAGTTTGATTGTTCATGTTTCCACTGTGGAGCTGTTATTAATTTCTCCACCATTCAGACAGTCCATTAAGGCACCTTCACAGAGGTGAGCCAAGTGACAGGCCATTGAGACTGATGTGTAAGGGATACTAGAGCTGCAGCAGCCACTGTCTTTGGCCTGCATTGACTGCTGTGCTTTACTCCCAATCCTTCTGCATGGTATTAGCTTCTGAGCTTTGTGGGATTAAAAGCACTGCCCTATTACATGCAATTTGTCAGATGACTGTCTTCTGCTTGACAAAGAAGGTACAACACTTGTCTCTTGCATTTTTGTTGTAGTGACACCATCTGGTTTAGCAGTTGATGAGAGCTTTGCAAATGCAGAGGAGACCTTCTGGCCTTGGCGTTAGGAAGGGAGCTCATTGGGTCTGGCCATACGTGATTTCCTGTGCTGGGTTAGTGGTAGACCTGTAAACTTGCTGCTGGTGATGCCAGGCTGCTGATGCAAAGCTGGTTCTGCAAGCCAAGTGTTGCCCTAGACTGAGGGCAACAGGTTTCTGATAGCAGAGCACAGAAGTGCCTGGGATGGTTTCCTGTTGAAGACCACTGCTGCTTCTGAAAGCCATCCCTCACAGTGTCAGGAAGGGTTGCCCCAGGCACTACCCTGCCAGCGTGGTCACAGATGTGCACTTCTGCAGCATGTACATATCTCCAAGTATTTTTTGAGGCTTTTAAAAAATATCTTAAACAAATATTGGAACCATTGGATCAAATATCTAAATGGAAAGACCATGGAGCTTTTGTCCAGGAGATTTTGCACCTTTTGGAGAAGGTGGTATAGCTTGTGTGAAATGGTGGAGTGGAAGTAAAGTTATATACTGGTTTACATACTGATGAAATAAAATTGTTTGGGGAGCAAGCAGATTGTAGACTGTGCTGTAACTAGTGGAGTAACAAATCTTCAAGTTGCAATGGCATTTGATGCTCTTGCTCTTAAGATTTCTCATTTTAGTGGAAGTAAACACAACCTGAAGTGATCAACAGCTGTTGTAGCAGCACTTTGACTACTTCCCAGTGTGTGTGTGTGGTAAGAAACATGGTCTCTGCACCCTTCTTGCATCTAACCAAATTCAGGTGGTTGGGTCTGGGACAGAGGAAATTTCCATTTTGCAAGTAATAAAAACGTTGCCTTCAGTCTCAAGGGAAATGTTCAGTCAGCAATGATGTAGCTAGTATGTAAAATGGAAGAGCTGGCACTACTGACTCTTTCTGCCAGTGTGCTGGGTGTGCTCGTGGGGAAACCCCTTAAAAATCCTACTGACTTCTACAGCACGTTGGCTGGGTTCACTGTTGCTCCGCTGGGTCACTGCATATGTGCTTTAGCTGTAAAAGTGAAGCGTTTGAAGCTTTGGAAGTGCTGAAAAAGAAATGTTACTTGAAATATTTCTATCTTTCATGACCTAATTGGAGATAGATCAATATCTATCAATAAATAAAGGTACCAACTTCCTTGTGAGTTTCCACTCAGGCAATGGTAAGTTTATAATCAAGTGAGGGATGATTTTAATAAAGTGTCAGGGCAGTGTTGCCATCACATTCAAATTGTGACTGGCATTAATTATAGATATTGTATATTAGTTCCTCTTTTCTTCTTGACATCCTAAACTTGGCAAATGAAAAATGTAGATTATAAAAAGATTGAAAATTAGAGTCTCTCATTGAGCTCCAACATCTCATGCCCAGTTATTTAAACTTAAAAAAAAATGTTTTTAAATGGATCTTCCCAGAGTGTTAGTCTGATGCCAGATGAACAGTTCAGGGGCATTTCTATAAATCACCAAAAGAAAATTTTACTATGAGATGAACCTCAAATTTCATCTGCAAAGAAGAAAAGTTAAAAAACAAAGCCATCCCCCAAACCAACAAAAAACCCCCCCCAAACCTCTCTTCTGCTTGACTTTAGACTTGCTAAAAAGTATTTTTATAACATTATCTGAAACAAAACAATGGTGTGTGTCCATGAATAATTCTCTCATTTGAAACCACTTTCCTTGCAAAATATCGGCTATTCACCAGTTCAGTTTTTCTCTTAGCTGAACAAAAAGTGAGCCAAATTATAAGCTTTCGTGACCATACCTGTTTTCTAACCTCTCTGATTTTGATGGTGATAGAAAAGCTAGTGTGGGTGATGCACATAGTCTTGTTGCATGCTTGACTTAGTTCTTTTTCAGCAATCAGTTTGGACTGTGGCTTCCAGGCTTTCAAACTGACTCAAAGTATTGGGTGAGGCTTCATACTTGAGGGATTTCTGCCCCAAAAATAAAACTTGTAGCCTGTGAGCCAAGGTTCTGTCCTTCTTGGCAGTAAGAGTGTTCTGTAATTCCCACTTTGCTTTTACTTCAGCTTACTGTTGGAGTAAGTGGCCTCCAAACACAAACACACACCCCACACACGTCTCCCAACCCCAAATCACAGCAGCTACACGGTAACATCCTTACATTCTATTCCCTGGATGTTAGAGATGATCCCAGGATTCATAAGACAAACAGCTTTCCTGGGGCTCTTGCTTCCATCAAAGGCTGGGGCAGAGGACCTCTCTTGTCCTTGTCCTGTTTGTCAGGGACCAATGTCCTGCCATAATGGTATGGGGAAGATGTTTTGTAAGCTTGAACTAAAGAGCTTTGAATCGGTGTGCATCGAGCTTCTAGTTTTTGTGGTATCCTGATGCCAAAGGTGTGTAGTGCTTTCCAAATCATCTGATAGCAGAAAGCTGGAGGATGCAGAGACTGCTGCCCTATCAGCAGTGCTCGAAGGTACATGTAGCTGTGGTGGTGAATCTTTAACTTTTTTTCTGGGAGTATTGGGGAATTAGTAGCTGGAACTATATCACTGGGAGTCTTTCTTCCACAAAAATATATTGGGTTTTTTTTTTAGATGCTGTCTCTTCTATGAAGAACATGACTTTAAGAAGTTATGGAAGCTGTAGTAGTTTGTAAGCATAAGAAATACGTAGTGTTGCAAGTGTTACTTTAGACTTACTAAATTACTTTTTCGCTAGCAAATTAGTAGATACCTTCTATGAATTAAGTCTGAAATTCCTGCTTCTCTTTCATTTTAAGGAAAACTGGAATTAAGTTTCTAAACAGAAAAAAATTTTAAATTTGTATAACCAGACCTGCAAGGAAATCTTATATTGTGCTGGTCAGGAGGAGATGTTCTTAATGCAAAGTCTTTCTACTCCGTGTTAACCAACAGCAGCAGTCTTTGCACCTTTGATAAATGTTAGCATGTATATCAGCTGTACACAAGATCCCAAGCGATTAAGACTTGCTATGCTGTGGTTGTCTTGTGAGTAAAGCTACAACCTACCTAATACTCAGCATCCATTGACTGTTTGTGGTGCATTAAGAATTCAGAAATCTACAAAACACTTCATATAGGAGGGAAGTGACCATTTGCAAGCTTACAGCTCCTGGAGCCCTATCTGTTAGTATTGAGTCATGCTGTCCTATGGCTTTGGAGAATATCAGTTGAATTTGGGGTGTGGTGTTATCAGCACCGCAAATGCTTCCTACAGAAGTGATTGTGGGTGATATAGTTCTGCAGAGTGGTTCTGGAATCAAACTCCAGCAAGACTTCTTGCAGCTCTGCAGATCACCTGTTTATTCAGAAAAAGTGCAAGCAACATTTCCCTTTTGTAAGCTTTTCAAGGTCTGTCTTACCATATTGCATTCATAAAACTGCTTTTCTTAACCCCACTGCACATGTTGCTTAACTAACCATCAGCTGGTCATAACTAATATCTAGTGAGCAATGTGTTGTGTGACACTCACTTGTTTTCTTGCCAAGGTATGGCAATCACCTGAACAGAGAGAACTGTCGTGGTAATGTGTGTTGACTCATCATCTTTATTTCTGCTAGCAGTTTAATTAATTTCATAGCTGCCTCTTGTATGCTGTTGTGGCTTTGGCATATGTAACAGTATATCTTGCAGAAGTATTGCTTTTAATTTCCTTATGAGAAGAGTCCAGATGTAGCGGTGCTGTCTAAGGAAATCCTGCTGCTTGTCTCTGGCTGCAGCTGTAAAGGAGTTCTTAGCATGGTCTTTGCTCCTTTCTGCTGCCCTTTGCTATGGTGGATGTTGTGTCCTATGTTGTGTATCTGGGAAGAAGCCCATCACAGCTTATTGCTGAGGAGAGCTTTATTCCTGGGAGCAAAGAGACCAAAAAAATTGTGGAGAGGAATTGTGGGGAAGTGAAAACACATAGCTTTCCCCTTTCTGTTTTCTTGATGCATAGGATGTATGCAGCAACTTTGAAGTGCAGGTGAATATTAAATTTGTTTCTTACTCCTAATGGTTACCTCATCAAAGTGATTGTTGGGTACTGCAAGTAGATGCTCTATTAACAAAATACATGTCCCATAGAGCTGGCACTCTGTAGGCTGCAGATACTATGGTGCATGCAGTTTGCACTGGAGTGGTGTGATCCACATTGTCCGTTTTGGGATCATAAAAAAGTAATTTGAATGAGCAGGGTGTTTCCTCATTAGTGGGTTTCCTGCAAAAGGGTGATGAGACTTCAGTGATCTTTAGTGGAATCTGGGTTTGTGTGTATGCAAGGCTGCTCATAAGTAGGGGCATTTGTTGTTGTGGTGGCTTTCTAGTTTGGTTTAGTTGAGCAGTAACTTTTTTTAATATTCTTGAAGTGTGCTGGATGTCTCCTGACGCTTACAAAGAGTCCACTTCATGTTTTCTAGCTCTTCATAGCTCCTTCTAAAATATTTGAGGGATATCTGTGCTCCTCCTGTTGTAACCTCTGATACTTCATTACAAAGGTCACCCACGTCATCCTCTCCTGCTTTCTCCAGGCTGTGCTGCAGTTGGGGGGAGGAGGGGGGGGCTTGTCAGTGTTTAGAGATGTGGTTTCCATCTTCATAGAGTCTTAGAATAGTTTGGGTTGGAAGGGAACTTAGGGATCATCTAGTTTCAACTCTTGCAGGAACCCTCTGGGTTGGACTCGAGGCATGCAACCCTCCCAGGGATGGGCAGGCTCCCCGGGTTCAGCTGAGGCTGAGATGTTCCTAGAGTGCGAATGCTGTATTTTGTGTGATCTGGATTGGGAGACTGCCCGTTTGGCTGCACCCCTGCCTCCCTCCCTCCGTGACAGCCCAAAATAAACATTGTGCAAATCGTGTGTCCCTCAAACAAGCAATCAGTGAAAACTGCTGTGCTTCCACTAGGATTAAGACTAATCAAAGTGGGCAGTGATTGCAGCAGTTGGTCTTTGCTTGGAGTTTGTTCTAATGAAGTCTTTGCTGCCCCATGAAGGCAGAGAAAGAATATGAAATGACACAACCTACAAAAACTTTACCACTAATTGCTTCTTATGTTCTGCTGCTACACCACAATCTCTCTTGGTCTCATTTATTTTGGTGGAAAGCCCTTCTGGTAAAGAGGAAAATTTTGTGTAGGCTAAGTAAGTAGGAGACGTTAAGTTTTTGCTGTGAGGTGAAACAAAACCTCTATGGTAAATGTGCTTTCAAATTGTCATTAGTGAGCAAATATATATTTTAAAAAAAATTAACCCAGTGGATTCCTGTGCAGCTCAAATTAGTTTAAGGGAGAAAAATAGTTTGTATTGGAAATGTATACAGCTTCATTTTATGAAGTCTGGTTTACTGTGTGAATAATTCCTTATAAATATAGCTAGTGATTTAAGAGATGACTCATTAATGGTTTAAAAGCAGTATAGTAAAAATGAAACTCGGTTGTGTGTGTGAAAGCTATTTTTGTGAGGGCTTTTTTTTTTTCTAAAGTTATTTTGGGAGTTACTTGCAGTGGAATCCTTCTAACCATTCTCTACAGCATAACTGATTGCCTACCTCACTGGTTTTCCCTCTGCCTTTAGTGCAGTAGCAGCAAACGGGGAAATGTGGCTGTCAGGAAAGAAAAGGATGAACAACCATACAGCAGAATGGAAGGGCTGGAGTGAAGCAAGCTTTAAAACGATGGTATCTCTTGTTATTTGTTGCAGTACTAGATCACATCCTTTACCCATATCGAAGCAATGAATAAAAGTTTGCATAATTCTAACTTGTCATGACAGTGAGTAAGATTGTTGCCTTGCCTGATGTAATGCCTGTAGACTTCCTTCCTCTTCTGTTTCACTGATCCTTGTGAACTGTAGCAGGAAGTTTCAACTGTATGCAGGAAAACTTTTATCCTTGAATGGTGGTAGTAATCTTAACGAGAAGGAAAATTCAGCTGTCATTAAGTTTGAAAAGAGTTAAAACTTTGCATCTCTTCTTATATTTGCTGTAATACCAACTCTTCAGAGTGAGACTTCTTTTTATGGTTAGCTATAGAAATCACTCTGTTTTATTTGACATTTTACTGAGTATTTGACTTAAAATTTGCATCGATGTAAGAACTAAGTCGTACAGATGAAAAAAACCCCAACACCTAATGTATTTAAATTTCAGACAAGGGTCACTCTCTGTCCATTCTTCTACGAGGGCTTGTCTGTGCATAGAGTTGCAGGACAAGCAATTAATGGAGGCCGGCTCCTGCACTCGAGCAATGTGTCTTTAAAGAATATTGTTCCCATCACATCTTCCTATTAGCATAACTTAATTCTATAGATAGGCCTTTAGGCTGGGCTTAAAGTAACGGGAACTGCATATTCAGTGACTCGTGGGAGGCTCTAAACCAGTCTGCTTTTCTCAGCCGTGCCTCTTCATGTGTGCAGAATTGGGTCTTGAAATCCATAGTGCTCTTCCATTATGTAAAAAAATGTAAATGGTTTGGGGTGAAACTTCTGTCAGACCCTCTGCTCATCTGAAAAAAAACCTCTTGCTTTTTCAGAATGCTTCCAAGGAAGATTTAGGGTATTAACCAAAGTTTTAAAATTAAACACTTGCCTTGTATAACACTGTGTAGCATTTGACTGCTATTAGATTATGAACACTGAGCTGTGATTTAGAAGCATAATACTGTCTTGTTGGATGCTTGTTCTGCTTGACACAGTTTATCGGATGCCATTGCAATGCTGGTATGTTTTGTCATCCTTAGAAGTGGTACTTTTAAATCAATCTCTGCTTTTTCTAGGCAAATCAAGAATTTCCTTTTTTGATTATTTAATAGCTTGAGACAAAGTGGGAAAACTATGAGTGTGACCATGATTCTTTCAACTTTATGCAACTATGTACTACTTACCCCTAGTTTTTGTACTTTACTTGCTGTTTTTCCAATTTGTTGCTGCTGCTTCTCTTCCCTGAATCTCACTCATTCTCCCTGGTCTCCTTCTCAGCAGGGCACAACACTGACCAACTCTGCTGCCATGTGCAAACACCCCCTTTCATGGGTGTCCCAAGGTGCAGAGCTGGAGGGCCAGCAGCTGCAGGCAGGCTTTGCTGCTGGCTGGGGGTAGCTGTGAGGTTGGAATTGAGGGTTAAAGGTGGCCTGGGGTGAGACAATTTGTGCTTTGCATGTTCTAGAGGGGTGGGAGGAGAAGGGCAAAGGTAACCACGTGCAACACTTGATCTCAAGGTTTTTAGGTCAACACGCAGCAACGCAATTAGTATCTGCTTGGGCGCCGAGGGCAGAATATCCATGCCCCTCACCCCTGGGGTGCACGTTTTAGCTGGGTGTCTCTTCAGACAGTAGTACACCCAAAAGATTTGGACTCTGCCAGCTGTAGCCACGTGGATGCTTGCAAAGCCACTGTGCTGGATGAGTTAAAGGGTAACTTACGAATTGTACAGGTCACCTGAGTAATAGGGCAGGAGTAGGGCTGTGCTTAGGTGTCTCAGGAGAGCAGCTGTAGTATGGGGATTTAGGTTTACAGCCTGTTTTGTTTAAAAAGGCACAGAAAAAAAACACCTTGTACCTGGATTTTGTTGTACTCTGTTTTCCTTTATACTTTTAGTAGCATGTTTTCTACAGGCAGGTGTTGAAACTGAGATGTTGTTAGGCAAACATCTGTTCCAATGGAAAATTAATGGAATTTATGTTGCTTAGCAGCTTATTTACTAATGCAGCCAAAAAGGAGATGTAAATATCTCCCCCACCCCTAGTTTTGCTTGTTTTCTGGCAAGAGAAACAACACACTTGATTCCAGTGTTCTCCTTGTTTACTGTCCTAAGAACAGCACAGGATGCAGGTAAGTCAGAGCAGACAAGGCTATATGAAGCTGTTAAAGCAACACTGTCATTCTGGTAACCCTTTAGAGGTATGCTTGTCTGTATCTTGATCTGTCCACTTCTGACTCCCAGCCTGTTTTCTGATTGACCTTGTTGTCTTTCCTGATCTTTGCATGTATAGCACTGTATGAACTTGTCAAAGTTACCTGCTGCTGACGTATGTATAGCATGGGGGCCATGCTGGTCAGAGCACAACACTTAAGTGTAAAAGGAAAAAACAAAATATGTAAAGGCATCTTTGGAAGTCCTGTGTAGCTTCCAAAAACAAAACAAGGTAGTATTTCAAACTCATGAAAACAGATGATGATGTCAGTGTAGCTGTGAAGAGTTTCTACACAGGTAGAAAATTAAGTAAACTGACTAGTTAAGGATTTTTTTCCAAATTCTCTCTTCTGCCTTCAGTCCTCGAAGTAGCTGAACAACTTCTTCCATTAGGGCTCTGGAAAACATGTGACAGTGTGTCTTGGTAGCTGCTAACTTGATCTTTGTGTTCTTTTGTGTTCAGAATGAACAGAGTATACCATGGGCTATTAATTACTTGCTCTGGTATTTCTGTTCCTTGCAAACATGTTGAAGATGATGCAGACCATATACTTACTAAATTGTAAGGCTTCTTGGTGGAATAGGCACTGACTAAATAACAAACCAAATCTTGGATACAGAAACTCTTGGTTAACCTTAGGTGGTAGAAAGCTGCTCTTCTAGCTTGTACCTTTCTCCTATTAAAAATCTTATTTTGTATTTATTGTTGTGTTTATCAATGTTTCAGGTGGCTTGGGTTCATTAACACATGATGTATCCTTTAGCTCGCTTTCCGATTCGACCAGTGAGCATTTGGCTATCTGACCTTGCCTCTAGCCAAAGCGTTTAACTGCTTGTAGATGGCCTAAGCACAGCTCTTCTGGTGCCTCAGTGCCACCTGAGTGGAGGAAGAAAGAATTTAAATTGTTTTCCCCACTTCCCTCATAGCCTTGTGCATCTTTCAGTCCTTGTCTCCCTCATTGCCTAGCTTATTAGCTAAGTGTAAGGATACTGGTGAACCTACCAGTGTTGCACCATGAAGAATTTGCTTGAGACTATTCAAATGCAATTTCAAAGAAAGGACCCTTACTAATGTAAAATGCTGCAAACACCTCTGGGAGGGTGGTAAGAGGTAGTTGTAGGTGTGCAGTCTTTACTTGAAAGTAGAAGGTTAAGCATTACATGTATGAGCAACATCTTTGTTGTTTAACTCTTTCTACTAACAAATCAGCTCCCAGATAATGCCTGATGTGATGGTATTACACATGATGGTCTGGTTTTGGAAGTATCGGGTAACATTAGAAATGGTGGCCAAGATAATACTTCTTGCTTCCGTTAGATGACTCTGTACAGGCTTTCAACCGCGGATGAAAGGCTTTTCTGGGTTTTTTGAACAGCTGATGCTGGAGGTACTGAAAAGTTTGAGCAAGCCATGTGTGGAACCTAAAATAGAAAACAAGCGAGGGATGCAAGGCTTTTTACAACGGTTCACTTTTTTCTTTTTAAAAAAAAAAAAGCTTTGCAGGCCCTTTATCTTTCATGCCTATCTGAATTATTTACTTTCACTTGAAAGAGATTTAATTCATCCCATTTGGTTTCAGTTTGAGCCACCCCAGCCCTCTTACGCTGCCGCAGGATTTTCTGCGTGCTCTGCAGCCGTTTCCTTCCGAAACCATTGGAGTAGAGTTGAGTTCCAGGGCTGTGTCAGGAGCACTGACGCTGCCCCGGTGAGTCACCCGGTAAAACCGAAACAGTCCCATGTGATTATTCACTCACGAGATTCGGGCTCATCTATCTGTAAATAAACATGTGCTTGTCTACCTTGTTTTTCCTGTAAACTGCTGAAGCAGTGAAAGCGCTTTCTAGGCATGTGCCCTTGACACACCGTGCTAAAAATAGGGCGGTTTGACATCGCTACAAACTCGCAGGCTTCCTAGTTGTCTAAAAAGACGCTCCTCTATTTAAGCAATCACTTGAATGGCCAGGGTTTTTTTTCTTTTTCTCACCCCTCCTATTCTCCTCCCTCACCTCCCCCAGATGACTAGATACTCTAAAGTAGTTGGAGATGGTTGGGGGTTTTGTTTCGCTGTAATATAGAGAGATCCTGAATTTATTTCTTAAATATATGGACAAAGTTAGGTGGCATATCTGATCGTAATATTCTCAGTAACTTTTTACAATCTCACTGGGAGAGAGCAAAGGTAGGTTTCATGCTTTTTAAGGCATCTGTGCTCATTATGAACGTGCTTTTCTGAGCATTTCTAAGCTGTTATTCTGCTCATGAAGTCACACCGTTGTCTTTCACTGTCATTGTCAGTGTTACTGAAACAATTCCTATAACTAGGTCTCAACTGTATCCGAAGTCATCAGGCCAAAGTGTGTCTGTGTTTTTGTAACAACTTTCCTCTAAAAGAGCTGAGCTAGTTAAGTCATCAAAAGCATTTCTTGCTGTTTTACACTGGTGTGACACAGTGTACATCATGTGAAGGCTGCCATACCTCCCTCAGATTCATTCCTCAAACTTTGTGCATCGGATCCATGAAGTTTGCCATCTTACTGTGCAGTGTTTCTCCTGGTTGTGCAGGAAGTGACCCCTAAAAGCACAGCCCAGGACTGATTTAAGTACAAAGCCTGTGTTGGAACCTGTACTAGAGAGGCAGCTTGTTGTGCTTGAAGTGGGAAGGAGGATGTTTGGACCTGGGTTTATGAGGCCTTGGGCGGGAAGGGGAAGGGAAAGAAAGGAAGATTTATTTTAACTAACTGTAAGCTTTATGTAGCTTCCTTCCTTCCTTGCTTCCTTCGCCCCCTGCTTTACCTTTATGGTAAGAGCAAACAAAAGTCTGTGTGGCTTTTAAGAGTTGTTGCTGCTGCCCAAAAGAAATGGATGTCATCTGGGGTGCCCCCCATGCCCTGTTCCTCTCCCCCTCACCCCTCCCCAGTCATCACCCAGATGCTGGTGACATGTGGCAGTGGTGTCTGGGTGGCACAGGCAGGGGAGAGCAGACTGCTGCTGTCAGGAGTTAGCTGCAATACAGGGAGGTGAGCGAGGACTTTGCTTTAGCCCTCCAAACTGTGAGGGGAGGAAATGCAGTGGTCCAGCAGCTGTGAAACCTTGAAGGCAGCAGAAATGCAGTGTGTGGGGAGGAGGACAGGATCAGTGCCCATGGGCCTGGGCCAGCCTGTGAAAGCATAGGGAGATGAGAGTAAGTGCTGGTTCTGGCAGGGCTTCATTTTGCTAGGTTGGTGCTGCTGCTGAGGAGAGTGCAGTGGTGGGGATCTCGGGGCCTCCTCATGCTGCCTACCACTCAACCTCTTGTTCCCTTGGTGCAGTTGTAGCCTGTTTACCATTCAGCAGATCCACCGCTGAGGTGGATAAATTCCCTGTGCTTACTCTTTGCCAACCTCAGACTCAAGATTTCCCTTAGGCTTCTCTTCTGTAGCTGGTATGACCACAATTCTTCCAGTTTCTTGAAGGTCATGTTTTGTGGGCTTTGGAGGGCTCTAACTCCTGTGCTGCAGATGCCTTCAAAGCAGTTTGTGTTTCTTCAAGTGGCAGCACATGGTGAGAAACCAAAGCTGTGAGGAAAGACACAATAGGACTAGTTGGGGAGAGGGAAGAGCTGTTGAAGCCTTGGTGCTGGGAAACAGCATTTGCAGAGAGTCTTATCTCTGCAAGTATAATCTGGTTTATTCCCTTGCAGACAAAGTATCTCTTGGTGTTTGCACTGTACCCTGCCTTGTACCAGCCATTAGTGTTGCACAGGATTCTTGGACGCCTATATCCATTGAACTATGGAGTGAATTTCACTTTAAAATCATCTAAGGTCCTTGAGAAAATGAATGTTTAGTCTCTGCACTTCATCATTCTCTATTGCTTTAGGAGCAGAACTGAGGAGTTTGCAAGCTGTGCTTAGTTTCCTTCCCAGCTTGAGCCAATATAACGTACAAGTTACACAGCATTAAAAAGACAGAGACCAGGCCGTAAAGCAGCCTGAATTAAGCTGTTCATTTCTGAATCATGAATAATTTTGAAAGCCCTGTTGTAAGCAAGAAACACATGTCCCTGTTTTGGTATTTTTGAATCAGACACAGAAACAGGGTATGGCTGGGACAAAGAAAAGAGGAAGAAGGTGACTCATGGTGCATGGAAATATATATTTTGCTGCACCATTTCATGTCTCATAAGCAGCAAACTAAAAGGAGGTGAAACAGCTTAAAAAAAACCCCCACCCTAAACATCTGTGGGCAAATGGGCTTCCTCTGTTGGGAGCCAACATGTTGACACCCGTGCTGGGATGGCTGCTCAGCCACTTCGTAACCAGTGACAGGCCTCACTTGGTGAGACTTGGGGCCAGCTGCCCCCTCCAGCTGCTTGCCCCAAGGTCATTGTTTGCCATGGCTCTTGGTATCGGTCACCATGGGGTTAGCTGGAGACACAGTATGGAATCATGGCACAGGAGAGCGTGGGCTGCTGCCAGTGGAGTTGCAGGCACACGTCTGGCTCCTGCCATCAACTTTCCTCCCTCCTCTCTTCCCGGTTGCAAGGCAGTCTCTCCTTTCTTACTGCTTGCGTGCTCACTGGCTGCTTTGCTCCAAGGTGCTCGGGCACAGTGAAGCCTGTGACCACCGTGTCCAGGAGATCCTGCATGGGAAGCCTTGAGGTCTGTGTTTTGTGGTCGTGTGCTGCGAGCGCAGCCTCTTCAGCGTGGACAAACATTGCAAGGCATGAGCTCATTCTCATGACACTTCACACAGCTGCGTGAGGCTCAACTGCTGTGTCTTGTCGCCAGCTTTGCGGTCTTTCTAGCTTTTCTGGGGAAGTTATTGTTGTAAACAGGCATGTGCTTCACATATATGGCTTTGTGCTGGTGTTTTTAATGAGGGAAGAACATTACACGCTACACCAGTAATGTGCATTGCAGTCGTTATACAGATGGCCGTATCCTCACGTGGTCTGTTTCATACCAGATTTACAACTGTGTGTTCATTATTAGACTCAGAGCTGTGCACGAGTGGCGTTTGTGTAGTTGCCTGTGTATTTAAAGCTTGCACAGATACGGTTCTTGGTGGTGCCTAGTAGAGAGCAGCTTTCTTTATCTAGCGGCTGAAAAATTGAATCTAAGTATATTTATTGGGGGACCTTTGGCTTGCTAAAGCCAAATAAGTAAGATTAGACCTGGCTTTGAGAATCTGGAATATTTACTGTTCCTGCTGAGGAGGGAAGGGGTGCTGAGTTCTTCTGCTGAGTTGCTCTGGATAAAGGAATTTAACTTTTGACATCCTATGTGTTTTGTTTTTTTTTTTAAAATCTGATAGTTTGGTGGTTTGTAACCACTGCTGAAGCAACTTATATTTGCATGGGGTAGTTAGGAGTCTACACAATGGATCACTTATTCAGTTTTTATTATTATTGGCCACTGTGAAGAGGTGATTGTATTTTAGATGAGACAACATCATATTTCATCCTCTCCACACATAATTTACCGGTTGGAATTTTGCAGTTTTGGTTCTTGTTAAACTTGCAGTTGGTAACTCCAGAACTTCAACCATTTGGCTGCTCTCTTAGAAAATGGGATGGTTTACAGTGACCAGTGTCTGCTCTTTCCTCATGGTGCACAAATGAAGGACAATCACACAGCTAGGTTCCTGCCTGGTATGCTGGTAACATTTCTTGGGGGTGATGGGCTGATGATGTGTGCTTATATATATGGCAGCTTAAGCTTTTTGTAGCTTTTAAGCTGGATTTGTGTTTCCTGAACTTTTCTAAGCAACTTTAACAACTTCTTTTTTTTTTGATAGTCAATTACAGTTAAGCATAAGGGGATTTATAGCCCCTATTAGTATATCTCAGTGTGTCTCCTACAAACTCAGGGGTGTTTCTGTTGGATTTGTGGCATTGCCACAAGTGGTAAGGTGTTCTCATGCTGTCATTTGCTGTTCTGCCGTGTTCAGCATTTTATGGTCAATTCCCATCACCATATTGTAAGACAATTGCACAAAAAAATTAGATTAAAAAAAAAAATAGTACCAGCCTTCAAACCCAGATCCAAACCTTTGCTATCCTTTACTGTTTACAGCTGCAGAAAGATCCATGTAGCCTTTAGCATTCATCAGATCTGGAGCTTTGTTTCCCCTTTTACTTCAAACCACCGTGCGTGTACTTGATGCTGTTCCTACCATGCCTTTTATCTCCATTTAAGACTGCAATAGAAAGTAGGGTTGTTTTTTTTTGTTTTTTTTTTTTTAAGAACTGAAGGGGAGTAAAATGTCTAACTTCTGGTAAGATGGCTTTTCTCCTTACATATTTTGTATTTTAATGGCAACTGTGTTTACACAGCTGTCTGCATTCATGGACATGTCTGCTCCCCCAGTATGTGAACTGCGTAATAGATGGATGATAACGTTTTGTGCCTATGCACTCACAGACAGATTTATACTAACAAATCATGTTTTGCTTTATGTCCCAGTTTCTGTCTTTAATGCTGCATAACTTGCACTTTATAGTTGGCTCAAACTGGGAATGAAACTAAGGAGCTTGCAAACACCTTAGTACTGTTTCTAAAGCAATAGAGAATGATGAAGTGCAGAGTCTAAACATTCCCTTTCTGAAGTATCTTAGATGATTTTTAAAGTGGAATTTATTCAAGGATTTGATGGATATGGGCTTACTCTAAACCAGTTACTGATATATCAAATTATATTTGTAGAGACAAGAGTTTTAGCAGATGATATTTTCCCAGTGCTGAGTGGAATGGCTGTGGGTGTTTCCCTTTGCTTCACACTGACACCTCCTTTGAGATGAACATAGTCCGCTTAGCTAGTCCTGTCACGTTAGGCTCTTTAGCCAAGTGTCTCTGGAGCCCTGGGTTTGTTCTTCATGTGCTACTGTAGGAAGTATGTGGACCAATTTGAGGGCATCTCCAGCTGGTGAAGTAGAAGCCTGACTGAAACATGATGTCAAAGAAAGACCTGGGGTCATTAAGTCTTTCCACTGTCTTCATAGAAGATTAAAGTCTTCAAGTGCATAAAATATTTTATAATCTGTTGTAGACAAGCAAGATGGTAGAAGGCTTGAATAGTAAGTATAAAATCTGTGGTGATATGGGAAGGGTATCTCTAGGGATGAGTGTCTAAGTCACCCATATTTTAAAAATCTCCAGTGATAGATTCAAATATTGGCTAGAAATTAGTGAGGTGTAAACTGATGCTTTACCTTATGTTGGATAAAATGACTTCTTTAGATGTTTAATAGCTCAGTTGTTGGTGGTGTTTCATACAGCTATTTTCAGAATTTGGGGTGACACACCAAAAGCCAAAACTAACTTCAGTCAAGGACCTAATTCATCAGACCGACCTTGGTTCTGAAAGTGGGTAGCTGTGTTGCCATGGGGCAAGTTCTAGATCTCGTCTTCCAGATGTAGTCTTACTGTGGCATTGAACATTGGTGGTTGGATTGACTTGATTTCAGTGGATACAGATGGTCATAAAGCATCTGAACTTCAAGTTGATGTTCTTTGTATGTGACGTACGCTGTGTCTGTATTTGCTACTTCAAAGAAGACAATGTCGAAGAAAAAACAGTGCAAGTGCCTCAACATTTAGGGTAAGGGAATGCAAGTACAGGGTGTGTGCATGTACAGGGTGTGCACATGTACACAATATCAGGGTCCAGGTCCCAGAGGACAGGGTTTCTGTGTCTCGTGGTAAGATGCACATGAAGCTTGACAGTGCTACTGTGTATCTGTAAACTAGTCATTCTTGGTGTTTCTATCAAACTTCCTGGTAGACCTGGTCTCAGCTGCTGATGTGAGCTCTAGTCGTGGCTTTTACACTTTGACTGAGGAGTATTTAATATTGTGTGTCTTTAGGAGGCTAGTTATCAAACGGTTTAAACCTATGACAAGATGCTGAATTCTGTAAACAATATTCCATATGTTCTACCAGACTTTGAGAAATCACTTTTTAAACGAGCCAATCAGAAACAAAGTGAATATTATTCATCTTACGCTAATGATAGGCAGAGCCCTGAGATGTGTGTGCTGTGCACGCATCCCACAGCCGGTATTTTTATGCCTGAAGCAGTTCTCATACCAGCTTGTTTTTCCATGCTCAGAGTCCTGCTATCCTGCTGCTGGTGGGCGGGGCATGAATGAATATGGATAATATGTTGTGTGTGTGCATATATCACAGAATCACACAGAATCACAGAATCTTAGGGGTTGGAAGGGACCTCAAGAGATCTTCGGGTCCAACCCCCCTGCCAAAGCAGCTCCCTATCTCATATTACATAGATAGGCGTCCAGACGAGACTTGAATATCTCCAGAGAAGGAGACTCCACCACGTCCCTGGGCAGCCTATTCCACTGCTCTGTCACCCTCACTGTGAAAAAGTTCTTCCGCATGTTGGTGCGGAACTTCCTGTGCTCCAGCTTACAGCCATTGCCCCTAGTCCTGTCCCCACTGACCACTGAAAAGGGGCTGGCCAATTCCCCCTGCCACCCATGTCTAAGATACTTGTAAACACTAATTAGGTCCCCCCTAAGTCTTCTTTTTTCCAGGCTGAACAGACCCAGCTCACTCAACCTTTCCTCATAGGGGAGATGTTCCAGACCCCTAATCATCTTTGTCGCCCTTCTCTGGACTCTCTCCAGAAGGTCCCTGTCTTTTCTATACCAGGGAGCCCAGAACTGGACACAGTATTCCAGGTGGGGCCTGACCAATGCAGAGTAGAGGGGGAGGATCACCTCCTTCGACCTGCTGGACACACTCTTCCTGATGCATCCCAGATGCATATATACACAGAAATATATGTAGAAGAAAAGGATTTAAAAAAAAAATATAAATTAGCAGTAGTCAGCTGCACCCATTCAAGCACAAGCAGATGTAATCCACATCTGTAGCATCAGTAGTGAAGACCTATTCAGGAGCATAGTGAGAAATGAAGGGCTGGACCACCTTTGTGAACAAATCTGTTAAATTGTCCTGAGGATGGATTTGCAAAGACTTAAGTCTGTCAACAGCAGAAAAGAGCTTGGATGTTTTTCTAAGAGTTTTCTAGGAGAACGTACTGACACTGTTAATGAAAGCAATATTTGTACTTCTGAGGTATTTCTGTTTTCACTTTCACATGGTACAACTGGAGGTGAGCAAACCACTATCTTCATATTCTCCTTACTAAAGCCTGCTTTTAGCATTTCTCTTGTGATTAAAATCCAGCTGAAGGCAGTGGTACCTTCAGCTTAATGAGAAGCAGATGAGATGAAGTGGGCAATAGTTATTTGTTGTTGGTTTTCTTTTTTTTTAAAAAGAAGGGCTGATTATTTATGTAACGTAGTCACAGGTGCAGTCAAAGTGCAAATAAATCACGCTTACTTTCCCCTGACTTTGGACAGAGATATCTTGAGTTATTGTTTCCTGGGTTGGTTTTTTTTGTCTGAAGATATAAAAATACCACAGTCACGGAAGCCGTTAATGGTAATTTTGATGCAGCCAAAGCGGTGAGGAACATCATCTCACACAGACATGGCTGTTCAGAAACTCTTCTCTCAGTGGCTCATGAGCATTTCTTCACTAATTCTCTAGCTAAATAGTGAAAAAATAAACCTGACTTATTGAGCTACCTTGGCTTTTTTACTTGAAAAAAATAAATGAGAGGAGGAAGAGGAGACATGAGTGATTTCTGATTTGATTTTTTTTTTTCTTGCTTCTTCCTGCCCTGGAAAGCCCAGTGCTACACTTGACCTGCTTATTATTGCTTGGTTATTGTATATTAGATCCCTTCAATTACTAACCCCTGTTCTTCTTGTAAATACACTGAGGAAAAAGCTTGTGTCCTTAAGGTTTAGGCGAGACTCACAGAAGGAAAGCCAACACCACCAACAGACCAAAAGGCATTGTAGTTAGTATTGAGGTGTATTCAAAGGAATGATTACCAGAGTGGAGCTGTTGGTTCATCAGTTACCAGAAGGCTGGTCACTTTCCCAGCTAGAAATAGCTTGCTGTCACTTTGTGTGTCCATCTTTGAGTCTTCTGAAAGGGGCAAGAAAAAAACCCCACAGACAAACAAAGTGAAATCTGAGCTCAGAGAAATAACAAGAAATGAATCCTTTTTATAAGTTTAAGCTTAGAAGACTCCAGTTGACTGAAATGGATATCAGCATCCAAGCTGCTGCCAGAAAAAGAAGTGTCAAAGCTAACTTTTAAGTTTATCCATAGTAATACCTGGTGTGCACTTCAGAAGCTGCTCTGTGATAACCACTGCTGATCCAGGTTTAGGAACACCCTGCATTGTATTAGTGGGAGACAATACAAGGAATGAAGCTAATATGTCTCCTTGTCACCATCTATTCATATTTCCAGAGCGTTAACCCTGGAGCAATTCCTTTATTGTATTGGAAGGCATGAGAGCCTTTATTAAACATAGAGAGGACACACCCTGTGCAAGTTGTAGTGTGCAGAGGCAAAGCATGTCTGCCTTAATTGTGCTTTTGTACCTGAACTTCCCAGAACCTGACCTGGAGGATGACCAAGGCAATGTCTGGGCTGTTTCTCTCCCCCTCCATCCTTCTTCTAGGAAAAGCCAATATAATAATCAAAATACATTTAACTATCTGCCTCTTTCTTGTGGAATCTCACTGTTGCAGATAAGGCTACATGCAGCAGTCTTCCCACATGCTGCTTGGGAGCAAGAGCAGATAACTTGAAGCCCGCAGCTAAGATGAGCGTGCTGGAGTGCCTGTTTACAAATCAAATATCAGCCTGGCATGGCCTGCCCTGGCAGCAGAGGTGTGCGTGTGCTAAAATTAAAGAGGAGGCTGGAAAGGGAGACATTCCTCGTGTTCTGGGTTGGTCTCAGTGGTTCAACAGCACCTACCGCTGTGCCGCTAGCGTTGTAGCCAGCGCAACTGTAGTAGCATGCTGTGTGCTGGTGGGTAAGAGCTCAACAATAAGGGACTGGCAAAGACTACTTTCCATAGAGAGGTTTTTAGAAGCCTGAACGTTAACAATGTTTCACAAAGCAACTGAAGTGACTGCCCTTGATCTGCTGCCAGACCTGATAGGGGTATTGCATTCCTAGGGCTGCTGCAGCACCCTCAGCCATGTTACCCCATCATACTGTACATCTCTTTTTTTCTTCTTCTTCTTCTGCCATTGCTGAGCTTACTATTTATGCTACTATGGAAGTTAAGTGTGCATAAGTAGATGGAAAAGTGATTTCTACTGTTGCTATGTGGAAGAATGGCCAAACGTTTGCATGTATTTTGGGGTGGTACAGAGTGTTTAGACTTTAAATTATAGCAAAGGGTGTTCAGGCTTCTAACCTAGCCTCTTGTTGTCTCTGGGATGCTGTGCTTGTCATTATTCATAATTTAAGAACCTGTCTCTGTAGTAGAATGTGTGCAATGGGCCCATCTTTGTTCAGATGATTCTTGTCTGAAGAGTGTCTTGGAGTACCTCTGTTCTGAGAACAGCTCTGCCATGCTTTGTTAGAGGATCTCATCTGTCATGCTTCAGATTTTTTCTTTTTTCCCCCCCCTCCCTCTCTTTTCAAGTATCTGGGTGATGAAAATCATGTCATCAGTGTTTTGTCTCCTGCTTTCCAGCTTCAAGTCTCTTTGTATATGGCTGCTTCTCTATGCTGAGCTGATTCCATCTCCCTGAGACATCATTGGTGTGTGTGAGTAATGGGATGTGGCAAAAAGAGTATGTATTAGTGAACTTCTGAGGCTTCTGCTACTAATCTTTCATTGATGTTCATCCTACGTTCCCTTACACCCAGAAGCTACTCTTGTACAGTCACTGGCCTGGGATCTTGATCTTCCTATCTGTGGCCACCTCTGACTGTGTGGGGATGCAGCCCTTCCCTGAACTCTGTCTAGATTTTTTGGAGAGCTTTATTTCATCATGCCCATCTCATTTTAGAAGCACTCCCAGTTTTTATCCCTCACACAATAGCTGGTCACTTCCCCAATATCCTTTCCTAGATGGTGTAGATCTAGTTGTAACTCCTGGTGTAGATGCATCTCCTGGATGCTCCTGCCTCACTCTTCACATCCATCCCCAGAAGCACAGGTAGCAGTTGGGCCACCAGACCTCGAGTCACTGCCATGACCTCCTGGCCTCCCAGCCCAGCTATGCTTCCTTGAGCTGCTTAATCTTCATTTCACTGGCCAGGTAGTAGGGAGAGCCTGCTCTGCACTTTTGGAGCAGGTCAAGCTGCCTGAGGACAGCCGTGAAATTCAACCAAAAAATCAGGTAGGTGTGTTTTCCCCTCGTGTAGCTGTTGCACCCAGTGCCTACACCATGTGAGCCCTTTAAGAGGAGGGCCTTGTTGCTGCTTTCATTATGCACAGCCGCTGTTTAATGGAAGAGGTGTACACCACTAACGGATTGAAATCAATCAATTTTTCCACTGCTCTAGCAGGCCTTTACTACCATGCTCTGCATCTTCTTGCTATGCTCAGCTCTGAACAGCACATTCCATTCCCATCTAGATGCCATGAGCAGGGATTTAGGAGCTGTGGCTCCCTAAATATTCATCAGGCGAATACCCAAGATTTCTTAGTTCCTCTTACACCGCCTCCTCTTTCTTCTCATGTCAATAGCAAAGCACTGAAGTACTCTTTCCCTCTGTGCCTAAAAATTTAGTTCCCCTTCTGTTGGGCTGAGCATTTCGCTATGAATCAGTGAAAAATCAGAATGAAGTATACATTCATGCAGGCGTATACTGGGGATTTACACTCCCACTTCCTTTATTTTAAACACTGCTAGCTTTTTTAAATGTCAAAAAATTTAAATGTTAAGCTTTTTAACAGGAACGAGTTGTTTTGACAAGAGGGGAGGTAGTTTATTGTATAGTAAATGCAAAACTGGTAAAAGGCATACAACTTCAGCAGTACTGTTCACCTTTACTCTTAATTTATTACTACTACTGATGCTTTTGAGTCACTTTCAGAGGACTGTTTCTCTAGAGAGCTAAAGTACTTTTAGTGGAGGATAGCTTGTGGAGTTACATATGTAACAATGGTGATACAAGGGGCCTGGAACTGGTTACCTGAACACTTGCAGTGCCTGCTGCAGGGCATAAGAAAAGTTGCATTGAGATTGAGTGTCCAGGTTGCCAGTAAATAAGTTTGTTTATTTTTTTTGAGTATATCAGTCTAGCACCTGGTGTTACAAAGTGCTCAGATGCTCGCACAAGGGTGGCTTTGGCAAAGGATGGCTCTAATGGCTTTTTTTAGTTGTTAAAGCCTGACATCTTGGGCAGAGCAGGTTTAGTTGCGTTGAAAACTTGGCTATAGATTATACGGTGGAAACTTAGGCCTAAATGTTCCTGTGAGACCATTGGAGTGAGTAAGAACTGAGACTATCTCTGCTGTGTTGTATTTGATTTCTTCAGTGTTTCATAAGTAGGCCTGAGGAATGGTGGGTGACTTAACTATGTTTCAGGCAAGCAATTGCTTTTGAATAAAAGAGTAAAACCCCATCCAAAACCATATATCACTTGTGTTTGTTGGTAACTCCTTTTTCTTCTATGAATTCTAGTGTCTGTGAGGAGTAAGAGTGTTTCAGTTCTCAAGTCTGTGCAATTTTAGGGTAATAATTACCACAAAGCAAGCAGGACAGTGTGAATTTGCCTCACTTGTGATTGAAACTCTCTTTTTATCTTTTTTCCCCTCCTGTGTAAGAAGGGAAAAGGTTTAAATTTTATTAGTAATGAGGCTGTGCAACAAACTTCACTCTGAGCTTGCTGGTGACTGAATATGTCCTGTAAGGCTGCTGATGGGGAAACACTTCCACCTCTCTCTGTAGAAAGCTCTGAATGTGAGTAGATGGAAGCAGAGATGGCTCTTGAACCGTGTTAGGTGTAGCTAACTCATTTAACTCTGGCCATTCTCCTTGAATTATTCCAGTCATCTTACTTGTCATTTGATTGCTCCTTCAAAATTGACACTTAAAAGTAATTTATAGTCTGCAAGCTGTCAGCTAGCACTCAGCATTCACACTCTGAATTGTTTTGCCTTGGGTATATATAGGTCAGATGATATTAGCATAGTGCATCTCTTGCAGTCTTAATTTCTAGTTTCTATAATCAAAAAAATTCTTGTATTTCTTTGTAAACATCCTCTTAAATTTTACCTTTCAGGTTAGTGCATGAGTTGGACATAATGTTGGGATACTTTAAGCTAGACCTGGAAATCTCACAGGTCTTTGTAAATGTGTTTATCCTGAAATTCTGTTAATGTTAATATAAGTATAAATTTTAGGGGTTTTTAACTTGGGTTTGAATGTTTGAAATAGGTGTATTTTTATGACTGAATGATTAGGTAGCTTCTACTTGCTGTGTTTTACCACAGAAATTCTCTGCACTCAGAAAACCCTGTGATTCCCCTTTGCTCCAAGGTTCACATTTCTGCAGCTTGAAGGCTTTGACAGCACTTAATTGTTGTTGTTTGCAAAGCTCTCATCTCTGTGTTAACACTGTAGAGACTTTTACTGCAGATTTTATTCTAACCCATTTCTGTAGCTGAAAGGAATTAAAACCTTAAAGGTGGTTGGCTTGCTCTACCAAGATCCCTGCTCCTTGCTCTAAAATGTATAAAACTTGTATTTTTGCCTGACACCAGGCTTGAATTCCTGAGTCCTGCTCCAAACTCTTCAGTGCCCAGTCATCACAGCAGAGATTAGATAAGGTTATGTATGCCCTGTCCTCCCCCCTCCCTGAAAACAGCCATGCAGAAGAGGAGATGGGGGGTTAAGAAAAACCTGTCTTCTCCTAATCTTGGGATGACTTTAGTGGGTTTGGATGCTGTTTACTGACTGAGCTGCTCCATGCCTTATGAGATCTGTACCTGAATGCAGATCAGCAGCAAGAGTTTTGCCATGCCAGCAAAAAACTAGGGACCATGAGGTAGGTGACAGACACTGACAGCTGGAGGGAAAGTTTTGTATGAGAATAGCCAGCAACTGAGCCCTTGTGTCTATAAGCCTCTGTACATACAGGTGCTGATTCCCTCCCTTCAGTGGCCTCTTATCTTTCAGAGACCCCTTAAGAGGTCAAAACATCTCTTAGATGTCTGGCCCACAGCAGCGCTGTCCCTTAGCAGGACTGCTGGGAAGCCAGACACGGGGCATGCATCTTATGGGTGACCAATTTTAAAAAGGCAGGAAAGGGAATCCTGTAAACGTAACTCTAGTAAAATGCTTCAGTCTTTTTATAGCTTGTCCTGGTTATAAAGAGATTGAAGATATTCATGAAGTGGTTGTTAAGGACTTGTCTTTTTCCTGAAAGCTTGTCATCTTGAGTCTTGTGCACAGTGAAGTGAACGTCTCGGATGTGATCTCCATCTGAGTTCTAATATACTTTATTTTTCTCTGTGCTAATATGTAAACTAAATCATTATTACGGTGATTTTTCTCTATGATCATTTCATTTTTAGGTAGGTCTAAGCAGATCCTAGTAGGAGTGCTTAATGCTGGAATATGGGACAGGAAAGACTTCCCTGCTATTGAGCACTGACTTGTCTCTCTTTCTACAACGCGCCAGCAGACCTGTACCAGAAGGACTGTCTTTCATGAGTGTGGACTCTTCATGAAATTATCCCTGTACTCCTGTCAAGAGATTTCTTGGAACTTGTAATTGTTGGTCAGTTCCAAAAATTGATTTTTAGCCTGGCAGTTTTCTGTTGTAGCTGCAGATTTCCTGCTTTACGGAAGGCACTTTTTAAAAAGATGGATGAACTATTATTATGCTGAAATTAAAAATATCAGACCAGCACCAGCCTCGTAGAGCAGTAATAAAGCAGCATCAAGACTTTTTAACAGAACAGAAAATAGCTTTCAAAAGTGCCTTTTTCACACATGTGCACGTGCAGCAAGGAGTAAAGTGTATAGGAGAAAAACAGTTCTCCGTGATAAATCTTTTAATTAAAACCCCCACACTTTCTGTAATGATGTGGAGTTAATGAAATTGAGAGGACTGAAAGGTTGGGGAAGTGTAGAGGGGGAAGGAACAACGTAACTGTTGCCTTCCTGGTTTTCGTGGCACTGAGCAGGTCGTTGCAACTTGTACCGTCGGGCTGAGCAGCCGTCTTCCTGACAGACTACTTGCTGGATGCCTCTGCGGGAAGCTGTCGAAACTGTCGATAAAGCACCAATTGTATTCCAATATCGTGCTGTGAGTAAATCAGAAAATTCATCCTTTATCCCAGCGTATTTTCCAAACGTTCTTTTAAAATTTGCTGGCTCCCTTGCTTTTATGTAGTCTATCATTTAATCAAAGTTGGGCAGTGGATGCTCACTGGATAGCAAGGCTTTTACGGCTTGCTATTCCCTTTGGCAAACTGCAAATGAGATCGTAGAAGTAGTGGAGAGTGTTTCCACTTAAACTGGCCGCCTCAGTGCGAGAGGAGGCAGATGCTGCTTCCCACTACGTTTCACAACACCCATCTGCCAGCCCAACATGTGATCTTTCCCTCACGCCGAGCCGCAGAAGTGTCTGGGTAGCCAGTCAGCCTGAGGAGCAGAGGACCCCAGCAGTGCCCACGAGGAGGTCCCAGGAAAGGGGATTAGCTATGTAAAACAGCAGTTGCTGCTTAAAGACCGATTGAGTGATGGTGCTTTTTAATTTTCTGGAGATCAGGAGTGCTTCCATTGGTGCTAAACTGGTTCATAAACTGACATGATCTGGAACTGCTCTTGAAGTTACACCTTTAGCATGAGGAGAGGGTAAAAGAGTACTTAATAAAGTACTATAGCAGATACCGTGCAGTGCTTAATTGTATTCAGGTAATGTTACATAAATACTTATTTCTCTCTGTTTTCAAACCTGTTTTCATTTAATTTAGATGAAGGGTGAATAGAAGCTGCCAATTTGGCCATCTCTACATGATTCGTTATTTCATAATACCTATATCATATTCCCTCTTGCTCCTTTCCAAACTGAATTATCCTACTCCTTTAATCTCTTTGTGAAGGAGGCCACCCATGCATCTAATAAGGGCTTTTTGCCTTTCTCAAAACATTTCTCAAGTACTTTTCTTAACCTTGGAGATCATTTAATACCATTTGTCAGCCTTGATACTATGATATATTTTTTTTGCATCCCATACCTCCTTAATGTAATGCACGTTAATCTTTCCTCCCTATCACACATTCGAGGGACTATTTCCAGCTTGAAGTGTGATGTGGGAACATGAAAGCACACAAAGACTTCTTGCCTGCTGCATTCAATACCTGGCTAACTTTGTAGCCAAAAAGTTTCTTTTGCAATCTCTGCTATTTAGGGAGCTTCATTAGAATATCATCTCAGTGATTTTTTTTTTTCCCCCATGGTATGATTTTTTATTTAAAGGAGAAGGGAGTTCTGATGCTGATCTTCACCTGCAATGGTTTACCATATTGCTTACAGTTGTTGGATTTATTTTTTTCTTTAGAAGGCAAATCTCCAGCTGTATATTTTGCTCATGATACTTTATGTGATTTTTTTTTGACTTAGCAGATTTAAGGTAGATAATTTTAAGTTGTTCTTGAATACTAGTGTGGCTTTAAAGCATTTAGTCATCTCTTTTACCTCTACAAGTTACATCCATAAGGGTGGGTGTGTGTATAAAAATTCAACTGGTCCAGCAGTATCTTCCAGAAATATGTACAAACAGATGTGGTATGTGGAGTTGGTTATAGTAGTTGTTGTAGCCATGGCTGCATTTGATGCTCTACCTGTAACTGCAAATAAGTCTCTTTCTATCCTTTGCTTTTAATTTGAAACACCAAAGTAAAAAATAGTTTGCATCATCTCTTATTTTTTGATTTGAGCATTTCAGATGTTCCATAATGAGCAACAAGGTAAATAGGGACCTAGTGTTTGTACTGGAGGGAGGGACGTTGGCTCCAGCCGGGGGTGGCTCTGCTATAGACTAACAAGCCCAGCATGTGTGGTGAAGATGACGTGGCTGCAGGAGCTGCTCACTACACACTTTCTTAATTTTGTAGCAAGCTGAGGACTCTCAGGCAGATGAAGCCCTTTGGCTGGGGGAATTGAATGCTGCCATAGCAAACTGAATGTTGTATGTTCTAGTCACTGGTGCTGAGCAAACTCAGCAGAAGTTGGCATTAGTTGCTGCGAGTGCACCTTGTCTTCAGTTTGTCTTGTGATGAGCCTCTGATCTCTCTTGCAGAAGTGCCATGTTCTCCTTGCTACCGAAAGTGGCTTTGAAGCTGAGCTTTGAACGTGCAGACGTGCTGAGTGATGTGGAAAATCAAGCCCCTGTGTCCAAATCGGTCACTCAATTAGTAGTGCCTTTGACAATTTTGGCTTTGTTCTCTGTGGTTCAGCTTTACATTCTTAAAACCCTGGTAATGCCACCTAAACAGAATTGTATTATAGGGTAAACTTATTAATAGTTTTGAACATTTGGATATAACTGTAAGTTCCCAGGAGAAGAATTCACTCCAGGGTTTGTATGGGATGTGGTAAATAAGCCAGAGTTATTGTTTTCAGGCGCTGCCTTTCTGGTGTGTGCAAACAATGACTTCAGCAGCTTCCAGACTTATTTTTCTGATTCTTCCAGACTATGGTCATGGTTTCATGAGACAGTAAACTGGGTATTGGAGAGCCTACAAGATGAAAAACACCATCACCACATGTTGCGATGTGGTGAGCCATTGCAAACTGGTGTTGCTTGTTCAAAAACCTTCATAAGGCTTTGGAGGAACAACCTCATCCTGGCATACTGAGTGCTGGGTTGGGAACTCTGTCTATGTTGCTCTGCCTCTACAAGGGACTGACATGCTCTGGACCTTCTTTTAGGTGAAGTTGCTACTTGTGCTTGAGCTCTGGCTAGTTACAGTGGTCTGAACAGGGTGCCATCTACCATGGCCTCTGCATTGGTGATGCAGCATTAGCCGATTACATCTTTCAGAAACAACTGGTCGCCCAGGGATTATTTAGGGGCGTTTTCATATTTAATTTTCCTTGTAAAGCTGTGCTAGCCAGGCCCCTTTGTTGGGGATGTGTTTTTTTACCAATTAAAAGATTAGGTGAAACCAAAGGTGCTTTGAAGAGACTTTATGCCGTTGTTGGTCACTGGCAGCTGGTGAGGCTGCACAAGCCATGGCGGCTCCATTGAGGTCCTGTTTCACACAAAGTCACAAGATGCCAGCTTTACTCATGCTGCGCTGCAAATACTAGGACACCAGGGCCTGGAGGAGATCATACCAGGCTAGTTGTACTGGACTAATGCAATTAATCAAAAACTTGCACTTTTTTGTGGACTTAAATATACCAGCAGACTGTTTGTGCAGGTGTACAGGTGGCATTAGTGGTTCATCCAGGCTTGATAACTGGAGTGGTAGCAACATCGCCCTGGCTCTTTTGTTTTCTTTTGCTCCACCTCTCCTCTTTTAAATCAAAAATCCACTTGCATTAACTGCTACTTCTCTCTCTTCATATTGTTGTCTGACACTTTTTCTGTTTTGTTAAATCACCCAGAACACTCAAGTCTGCAGCCAAAAATTTCCACGTGGTCTTTTACTGAATGTCCCTAATCTTCCTGCCTCTTTCTGCCTCTACTATTTGTAACTTCAGTTGTGTTGTCTAATTTGAACTCCCAATGAACACATCAGGAGTCATGGAGGCAAGGGTGGTGGTCTAATGGATTAGCTCTGCATGAGTTGAGATAATAACTTCAGGTTCTACAGCATCATTGTGAAGTTCTCATTGATAAGTGCATGTGAAAGAAACAGTATGGATAACTGTGCTTATGGACCAGATGTCCTGAGCTTAATTTGCTTATGGTGTAGGGCAGAAATCCTACAGCACCATAAGAGGTGCATGAAATAGTCTGTTCTGAAATTGCAGAAAACAACGGTTCTGGTTTGTTCAAAGGCACTACTTCTAAACCTGTGAAATCTGCATGAGAACTGGGATTTTTTTTTTTTAAAATGTGTGCTTCAAGCTCTCAGCTCTACTGAAGAGTAATGTTTCCTTGTTTCTTTTTCCCTTGTAAAGCAGCCTCGATTTGTGGGGCTTGGTGTAGGGTAATGCTGTTTATAATGAAGTCAGAATTGGCTTTTAGAGCCTGATGAATGAAAGTCCACAGTATGACTGCAGCTTTTTGTGAGAGAGACATCTGTGCTATAACAAGAGCAGGAGACCCAATTTAGACAACTGCTAGAAGGAGAGCTCAAGAAAAGGAAAGACTTTTTTTTCTCCCTCCCCTAGCTTAGATTAAATAATTGTACAAATAAACTTTTCTTTTCAGCTGCTCATCAGAATTGCTGCTGCACCACCAACTTGGCTTTGAATTTTGTTCTGATTGCCCAACAAGGCTGTACACGAAGAGTGTTACGGAAGAGCAGCTTAAACAAAACATGTTTGTTTTGCAGCAGAACTAGAGGCTTTGGGCTAGAGAGGAAAAAAAAATTGGGGAGAGAGTAAGACTGTGTGAAGAGAAATATGATCAAATGGAGGATGTGAATAGAAACTAGCTGTTGCAGTAAATACATGTGAAGCGAGAAGCAAATGCAGGAGCTGAGTCTGGTGTTTTTAGAGCTATGGTAGCTGGTTTGGTTAAAAGCCTTCTCACCTGTGAAGCTTACTACTCACAATGCACTCATATATCCCAACTATGGCTGAAACGTTTTTTAGTACTATGTTTTAAATCTGATTTCATGACTGATGGTGATGAAAATACAAGCACCTACAGAGGACAGTGCAGTGGAGAGCAAGTGTCGTTGACAGAAGAGGGTTGTTTCTTGTGCTCTTTAAAGAAAGCTCCAAGCCTTTGAGGGACCTTCTCATAAATTTGGGTAAAGCAACTCTCTTGAGAACATGGGAACTCAAATTGCTTGCATTAAAGCACAGATGGAGGCAGTCTCTGAATGAGGTGGCTCAAAAGAGGATTAAGGAGCAGTATAAGCAATGAACTCCTGGTGAAGAGGAGTGGGGTGTTGAATGCACTGTCCTGGACTGTTCCTCAGTATGAGCAGCAAAGGAACCTTTTGGTTCTTAGGCTGCTTGGAGCAGATGCATTGCTAGTGTAGTGAGAGGGTTTTAACAGTTGATCAGAAGTAGTAGCTTTTAGAGAGGATGAAGTATCCTTAAAAAGTTGTGTGGTGGATTCAGCTTTAAATCATTCCTTTTCTTGTTGAAGCTGGTGACTTTATTATGTGGCTCTTCATGTAAAGGTATATTTAGCCCACAGTATAAATTTAATATGGAAATAGCTTACAAAAAGTGGGCAGATTATTTACCAGCAAAGTCTTGTGGTACCTCTGCCATTCTAGGTTTGCTCTTTTTCTGTATGTTTAAAGATGAAAGTGAAACTCTGATTTTGAAGTGATGCAGCTTGGGGCCAGGGTAGGCATGAACTGGTGTTCTGCACAGTTACAATGCAATACAAACTTGTCTGAACCGAGGATGTTGGCTCACGTTGTAGTATGGTTTGCTGTGTAACGTAGCATGGGTGTTCACATACTGTAGGGACAAAGACATTGCTTTATTGGACTAATGAACTCTTCAGTGTTCTGTTTAAAGTAAACATCTCAAAATGGGTCTCTGAACCAGGGTTGTCTCTGCTTTTCTCATTTTAAAATCTTGACCCCACCTGAGATTCTGTTCATATACTGATTTCTGTGGAGGCAGGATTACTACTGAAGCTGTCTATAGTAGAAAGCTTTCCTCTCATGGCATGCTTGGAAGTATAGCCACAGACCTGCAAGATCTGGAAACACACTTGTCTGTGCCAATGTTTCAATCATTTTGAAAGTATCTTCCACAGGTTTTTATTTTAAGACCCTGGAACATCTCTGCCCCAGTGATATTTAGTGAATTTCAGAGTAAACTTTTCCTTAGTTTCAAATTGTCAGATCTGAGAAATGACAGAAAAATGGTTTTTTGGGGGGGATTGAAAAGAAACTCTCAGAGTAGGCTAGTCCCTATGTGTAGGAGGAGAGGACAATTAACAACTTGTCTGTGAAAACAAAACAGTTGCCAAGAAAATTTACTGGACCCTATACAAGAAGGATGGGGAAACTCTGCAGTTAGTAATGCATTGCTTAAGCTTGGTGAGCAGTGAGGGCATTGCCTTTTTAAATACCTGGTTTGAAATATTGCCTTTGAAATGTCTGTGTGCAATTTCAGTTTTAATAGGTGGTAAAAATTGGAAATTATACTGATGTAAGCTGTCATTAAGTTTGGGCACATAAACTGCAATTTATCTTTAAAATGTCTTTTACACTGCAGTAAAAGTATATGGTACATTAATAAATTATAACTTGGAATTCTCAATCTCATGTAGACTCTGAAATTCACATTTTTTCGGGACTGGGGTCCTGTGCTCAGTTGCTGGTTATGTCAAGTGGAAGTGTACTGCAAGGAGAGCCGCACAGATGCGGTTTCATGCCTACTACTTCCCTCTTGTCCTTGCTTCCTTGTTTCTCTCTTTCCCCAAAGGGTTTCCTCCCTTGCATTCTGTCATTTTTGCCTTGAAAGGTAACTAAAGGGAAGAACGGCACTTGGGTCACAGAAAAGGTTGTGAGTTTATTTTTTCTACTTCTTGGGGTACATTGTGAACTTTCCTAGAGTCATTTTAAACTTCAAGGCAAAACTTTAGGATGCAAGACGTAGCAATGGTGTGCTTGTGTTCTGTGCTAGTTCCTGCCACAGTCACTGTTTTCTGGAAGGCTATTTATCACCAGAAAGATGAAGTATATACGTATGATTTTTAGAATCGGGTATTTTAATGTTTCTACTAGAATATTCTGACACTTTGATAATTCCCCCCCCCTCCCAAAGTCTCATTGTTTCTTGCCCCTAATGCATCTTTTATTTTTAAATTGTGCAAAATAATTACTTAGATTTCTTTTGCCCCTTGTCATATATCTTTACCTGTTCCTCCCTAGCTTTCTATCAAATAACAAATTAATTGTGACTTTCAAATAATCATGAAGATACAGTTCTAAGTGGTTCCTCTGGAATGGGTCTTAATAATTTCAGAACAGCTCTTGGTGTGCTGGTTATTCTGGTTAACTTGATGTAGACAAGCCCCTACTAAGTGAGTTTTATGTATGACCTAAGTGTATCATGAGGTATGAGGGGGGAAAAAACCCACAAAAACCAGTGAAAGAGTGGCAAAGCTACATATATATGTGCATGGTGTACATGGAAAGATGTTTTTTCTACATCTGCTTTTCCATCATTCTTCCTGCCTCTGCTATAGCCCACTCTGAGAACAGGTGACTTGGAGTTTTATTTTCAAAGTTTGGGGCTTACAGTGCAGTAGGACTTCTTGGAGTTTGGTATTTCCACACTCAGGAGGCTGCAGAAGCCGATTTTCTGATGTGAGAAGGAAAACAAATAATGGGTCCTTGTTCTTCCCCAAGTTTTTCTTCCTTATTGGAATGGATGTCTTGAATGTCTAATGATTTTTTTCTTACAAAATTTTAGTGGTTTTGTTAGTCTTTATCTTGTTTTGTTAACCTATCTTGAGATTGAAATCTGACATTCCTTTTACCTCTTGATAGGTGCTGGATAGCTTGTTAGCTCAGTATGGAACAGTGGAGAACTGTGAGCAAGGTATGGCTCTACTCTCAAATGGCTTTTACCATTGTGCTGGGAAGGGAGGCCATGCTGAACTTAACCTCTTTCCACTGTGTTTTCCTCTGTAGTGAACACTGACACGGAGACTGCAGTTGTAAATGTAACATATGGCAATAAGGACCAGGCTAGACAGTAAGTACATTATTTACTTGTTACTGGCACCCCAATTTTCATTTTGGAATTTGTGTTGTTGTGATTTTGTGACTTAGCTGCTGATTATCAATAAAATGATTCTGTAAGTGTTAACTTGTAAGGAAGTCTTTTGGTCCTCCCCTCTTGCCAAGGTTTGTATGCCTTAATTTAATTTGCTATTTGTCATCAACTTTTCCTGCATCTCAAATATGAATAAATGAATAATTAAAAATTAATATTGGGGTAAAATTATTTGACCTGGGAGGACAGAAATTCAGACTTGCCAATGACAAAGGATGGGAGTTATTGCTTAATCTTTTGCCATGTTTTCATAAAAAGCTTTGTGAAGCCTTTGACATTGTTGGTGACTCTGTCTCTCTTATGGTTAGGTTATAATTCGAATATCTGAGATAATTTATTTGGGCTTTTGGAACTTTAGGCCACTTATTTTATCCTTGCTTGTATATTCAGTAGTTGATAATGTTTACTCTAGATATTAAAAATATAACATCTTAATGGTTGCATATCCATTTCCTTTAAATGTCCATATTATATATTATGCTATAGGCTTCACTTTGCTTTTCCACCACAGGTAGAAAAAAGACTTGTGTGTTCCTTAGTTTCTAATCTGGTACCATAAACATGCTTTTGCCCTCTTTCTAGCCATAGCAGGTTAAACAAAACCAAACCCACAGAACAGCCTACAATGATCTTGTTATTTTAACTTTGAAATTTCTGCCACCTTGTGGCTAACTCACATCAGTAGTTAAGATGCAGAGTATGCTTATGGTATGCATTAATTCAAAATTACAAATGAAATAATATTTGTACATATAATTAAGCAATTATGACTTCTGTGTGACTTGAATGCAACACATGTATTTAATCTTTCAAAGTGTTAGGTTACTTGTTAGTGTATTCTAAACAAATGTGATGGGAAACTTGTGTCAGTGTATTCCTTTGTATGTTGAGGCTGAAGGAAACAAAAGTTTTTCTTGAATTCAACTTCTCTCCAAACCCGAATCTTTCAACAGGTTCTTCTCTTCCTCTTAATTCTGTTGGGCAGAAGTTAAGAAAAATGTTAAATTTCCAGTTCTGAAGAAACCTGTAGTTCAATGTAAAAAATTAATGCTACACGTACTAGTTCCTTCTCTGAAAATGTAAGAAGGAAGTACCTAAAATACCATGGAAAGCAGCACAATGCATGTATCTGAGCTACCTCACATCTGTGATGTGAGTTCCTGGACTTACTCCCTTTTGAAGCTGAAACCAAGAACATGCAGTTACTCCCCCAACTCAGACTGTACTAGTTATATTTTAAGGTCAGTTCTGAGGAAATTGAGATAAGCTAAGACTGTGAAGAAGCATCTGAGAGAAAATTTTGTTTTGCCTGAGAAATCACATGACAATAACCGAAAACATCTTGAGTTTAAAGAGGGTGAATTTTCTGTCCTGTGTGAATGTTGAAGGAGAACCTGAAGGTTGAATGATGACCTAGAGTTTGGTTGCCTTGAAGCAAGTGGAAGAGCCTTGATTTGCCTTTGTGAATGGTGTGTTATGGACACAGAAGGACATGAGTCCGTTCTCTGTGCAGAAAAGGTTAGTTCAGATTACTAGATTCAGGATGCAACCTTGCAGCTATCCAGAATCCCCTAAGAGAAGTGGCCAGATAATTTTTTGTAGGAAAAAATTCCTGTGAGGAATGGTAATGATGATCCACTACGGGACCTGTGAGCACATGGCTTTTTTTGTAGCAGTTGTGGTGGTGTTTCTGTTGAATGGTCTTTCCAGACACAGTCTAGCTTTGCTGCTTGGAACTGGTTGTGGTGGACAGCAACGGCTGTGGAGCGACAGTGGTGAGTGCTGGTAGCTGGCAAAAGGCAACGTTGGTCAGCCTACGCAGTGCAAGGAGTAACAGGAACTGACTTTATCAAAACCTGTTTAGAGTTGGTGAGAATCAGCAGCTGATAACAAGCTTTGTATGTTGAAATTTAGCTGTTTGGGGTAAATTATGTTAAACATGACTTTCGGAGCAAACACAATGACATAATGTTTTCTGCGCTGCTGCATACAGTGGGGCCCAGGTCTCATTGTGCCTTCCCTGCGCTTTGCGTAGCACATACCAACCTCACAGTTAGCGCTAGCTGACACAACACACACAGAGTTGGCTGCTTCCCTGCTGGCTAGGCTGTACGGCCTGGCTGTGCCTGCTGGAGTGCGCACGGTCCCGGCAGCTCTCTGCAGCGAAGGTGCTGAAACGCAATCTGCAGAGATTTTTGATAAGCAGTTCTAAACAAGTGTGGTATGCATTGCTTGGAGGATGTTACTCTTGAACAGAAGCTTTGGTTCCAGCTGGAAAACTGAGTCTACTTCTGTGTTGCAAGTCTCTATTTTGTGGCAGAGCTTTGAGGGTGTTCTGTTTCCCCTAGGCTGGTACTGCAGTAGCAGGATATTCAATACGAGGCTTTGTCCAAAATTAACTTGGAAACTGAAATCAGTGAAGGATGCTGCAGTCCTGTTGTGAAAAGTGTCTTGGATAGAGCACACAGCACCCAACATCTGAGATGTGCACAGTTATTGACTTGTAGTTGGAATGGAGGTCTGTAGCTCTGACCTGCTGTAATGAAGCTTCTCTTTCCTAGCTGGGCAGGCACAAGACTGCATTTGCAGAAAAAGCAGGATGCTCCTCCCTGTCTTTGTAGCCAGAGCAGGGAAGCCAGCATGGCAGATGAGGTACTTGTGGGAAGCTCAGTAGGTTTGTGGAGAGGTGTTAGAGCAAGCACAGAGCCATGCATGGGCCTGCAAAAACCATCCTTCTCTCTGGGTAGCAAGGAGAAGGCTGTGACAGACAGGGTACCTCTGTGACCCCATTCTTCCATTCCTTTCCTGCATGCACTTGGGAGAAGGGAGTTAGTCAGCAGTTCAGGTTGAACAACCCCCCAGCTGCAGCTTGAGACCTGCTTGCCAAAGTGTACCAGCTCTTCTCCCAATATCCATCCCTGACTGCAGCCAGCAGGATGGTGCTGACCGTGACATGCTGCTACCTTCAAAAATTACACCACCTCCTCTTTCCCTCCCTAAAACATTTCGGTGTGTAGTCATCTAGTGCGTGCTGCAGGATTTAGCTCTACCCAGGTATTTGGAGGGGAAATTTTGCTCGAGGTTGGCCTCATGCATATGGAGTGGGTGTATATTGTTATTTGTATGGTGTTAGGTGTTTATTTTTTACCTTTTTTTTTTTTTTTTTGAGCTCAGGAACTAGGTATGTGTGTCAGTTGTGTCTCGTAACTGATGGTGTATTTTTAATGCAGGCTGCAATGTGAGGAGCTCAAGCATATCGGCAAGTCTTTGCAGATATGAGTAAGCATATTACTTTGACAGTGAAGACTCTAATGGTCATCTTTTGATTAGAATACTTGTGAAAAGAGAATTATATTTTTACCCTTTCAATGAAGCACAAAGCTGTAGTATGTGCACGCAACATGTATCCTTGATGAATGAATAAGAGTTCATGTTAACTCATACTTTTACATGCCATTATGGGTCAGGGCTAATGTTGCCATAGGAACAATAATACTGAAAATTCAGTGGTGTATGATTATAAGCTTAGGTTTATTTTTTGCTTTGTTTTTATTTTCAAAAATTCGAATGAAAACACCTTTTTATTAAATGGGGAAAAAAAAATTAAGCCAAAGGAAAATTACCATGTATATCTGTCTTCTCAGTATGCAAATGTATTTGTTCAGGGAGGGGAAAAAGAAAGGTGGTGTACGTACAAGCTGCACGTGGGAGTGAAATTTGTTCTCCATCTAGTGCTTAGTGTCATCATGCTATCAATGGATGAATGATTTCCAGCACAAGACTTGGTGCTTTTACTGTATTAATCTTTCAAGGATGTTTAACCTCCGCTAGCATCAGAAGGGAGAAGGCTGGACAAACATCCTCTCCTAGGCAGCTCACGAGAGGACAGCGGTGAGATGTCATTTTGATGGGAAAAGCTCAGGTGACTAACTTACAAAATATTTGTTTAAAGGTTTCATTTTTATGTGGGGATCCTTACTTCTGAGCAGGTGTCACAAGAGCTTAAGCCAGGGCTGCCATACATCATAACAGAGCATGGGCAGTAGTTGCTGCAGTCTTAATGAATCTGTTTTATTAAAAAAGCCTTCTGAGCTATGCTATGAGATTCCTGCATACTAGGTCTTGCTAATAGATGAAATGGACGTGTTTTCCATTTCCACTAAATATTAACTTTTTAAGATGATGTGAGGGAGGAGGGTACCTGTTAATGAGGAGGTTTACTGATCTTTTCTCCATTTTGTCCCCATTAAGTGACTCTTAAGGCTCTTAGTCCTTATGTAAAAGATGGTTTGTGGGTTGTTTTAGTAGGTACTGGTAGTGCCCTCTGTCAGAGGTAAACTTGAGTTACCTGTGGTCTTGGAAGGACACATCAAGGCCTGTTTAGGAAGGCAGAAGCTGTTGTGGAAAGGCAGAGGTGTGGTGTTGCTGTGGTTTGGACTTGAGTTTGAGGTGATCAGGCATTCTGCTCCTTTTATAAAACACATACACTGTTTAGTCCATTTGGTTGATTTGAAGCAGGTGCCACCAGTGCTGTGAAGAACCAGTAACTTGCTTTTCTCTGAGGCTCAGTCTTTCCCAGGGAGTAGGGATGGCTCCCCTGATAACAAGAGTTATCCTTGCTGATGTTTTACAGGATCTTTTGTAAGACCTTTTCTCCTGAAGCAGTACCCTGATGGCTCCAAAATATTAGGCCTCTTATGGTGCTGAAGGATTGGTGAGCCATCACCTCACCTGATTCCAGCCCTATGTCTTGTGCTGCAAAATTGATGAGAAATTAGTTCAGAACAGTTAGATAAAAGATGTATCACAATACTTTCAAAAAGTAGTGAAAACTGTCAAATGTTGGGGTGCAAAGGCCAGGCTCAACAGCCAAAATGACCTTTCAAAAGCTGTAGGCTTGTGCCTTTTAGACTAGGACTGTAGATCTGCTGGACAGCTGAAAACTAGGTATCTTGGTGTTCCCCTCTGTGTACCTAAATCAGTGCAGAATGTGGGACCACCTGCCCAGGAAACATCAGTTCCACAAAAGCCTTGGGAGAGCAGTGTTTAATGACAAGCTCTTCTGACTTCCCATCACTTGAACAAGTCACACTATGTAACAAGTCAGCCTATAAAATATGGAGGTCTCAGAGTGAATTAGTTATTTCAAAGTTTTTCTATGTAAACATCTAGACTAATTTAAAGAAGTGATACTAACTGTGGTATCTCTAGTATACTAGAGAATCTAGTATACAGTACAGAGATACTGTAGCATCCCTGGTATCTTACATGAGAACTGAATTGTAAAGCAGGCTTACCTTCGAATACTTGCTCAACAACAACCTGCCTGATATTTTTTTAGCTTGTTATTTTTCCAGGATATCACATGGCTTTGGTGGCAAGGGATTGTTCACTGCTGGCATAATAGATTTCCACAATGGCAAATGAACTTTAGGGTATTTATAATCATATAGAACTATTTAGCAATTTATAAGTTGTTCTTAAGTGGGGAAAAAAATCTAACCTCCTTTCCAGGAAGGAACACACACACACATATATATATATATCTACGCATACATTTATATGCCAGTTGCTGTGTAATGTTTGTTGTGAAAATACGATAGGTATGTAGCTTGGTTGCAAACAAAAGGCCAAGTGTTTTCCTCCCTTACCACCTCTAAGGAAGAGCAAGAAGTCTCGTGCACTGATTTAATGTAAGGTTTTGCATTAGTGCTGGGATTCTGGTCTGAGGTGTTTTAAGGCCAGAGGAGATTGAAGCATTTTGCCTAAGTAATGTCTGAACTTGTCAAATGAATGCATGGAAGGAAAATCTGTTGGGATGGATGTCAGTCCAGAGTCTACCAATGTGTTCATGAAATTGTTGGTGCTCATTTCCCCAAGATCTTGAGGTTTGATTCCAAAAGAAACAGGTTTGTGCAACTGCTCTGCTGGTGCTGTTTGCCTCCCTGGTAGAAATTCAGCTTTGTGGCTGACTTCAGTAAAACTCAACCCAGAAAGAGGTCTCAGATTGCAAATGCCACCAACAAGAATTTAGACTTTAGTGAAATGCCTTTCAGGCATTGGAAATCTATGCAGAAACTAAAATTTGGGACACAAATCCATAGGAACACAAGCTTCACCAGTCTGGCTGCTCACTGCTCTTAGTGTTTTGTAAAACGTAGTTTTCTGTGCAATATAAAGCTCTTACAAGTCTGGAATAAAGATGAAGGTGAAATAGCCTTGGCAAACTTTAATCCAGCTCTCTTTTGGCATATGCTGTAGGAGATTTTCCTGTTATGGGAGCAATTACACTCTTGCCCTGCTCCCAAAAGGACCCGTGTCTCATTTGGCGAACAGAAGTAGTTAATGAGCAGTGATCAGTTATTCAATACTTTGCTTTCCTTGTTCATTGGCATTGCCTTAGGCCTTATTTATTACCCACCTTTATTAAACACTGCTCCAAAGACACAAATTGTTTTAGCTCTTTAGTTCTTTACTGTCTGACTGGAGTATTTCAAGGAGGCTTGTTAAACCCCTGGGACATGAGGGACAGGTTCTCCTCAGTACCTCCATACCACTTCTTACCTGCAGACCTGCTTGAGACAGACTGTTAAATGGGACACATGGGAGATGTACAGCACTCTTCACTGGCTACCCTTGAAAATTTAGGCGATTGGCTGGCATCATCCTTTATCTCTGCAGTAGATGCAGGTGTAAAAGTGTTGCTGAGGGTAGTATTTTGTATACTGGCAGTAACTGTCTGCAGATGTGCATGAATGGAGGGGCTGGATTAAACTTCTGAACTTGAGACCTTGTTCCTCACTGGAGTTTAATGAAAATCATGGTGGGATCTTTATTATGAGACAGAAACCTCTTATCTCCCACTACTGGTTCTAATTTAAATTTTGTCTTTAAACAAAATCTTTCAGTGATCTTTGATCCAAGATTAAGACTGGCACTTACCAACTACCTCAGATCAATGCATTCTTCGGTGATACCAATATATATCATTGATAATCTAAATAATGAGCCTCCTGTAGTGAAACTTGAAATGCCTTTCTTGGGTACACGTGTTAAGTTTATTCTGCTAGCTTGCCAGCGTGCTGCGTGTAGCCTAGTTATTCCTACTGTTTCCTGGATCTTTAATTGTATTGACTCTACTCTGTGAGTGGAAGAAATCTATCCTTTGTAAGTTTTGGATTGTGTTCCCTCTCTGAAAAGGAGGAGACCAGCAGGTTGTGTTGACTTGCAAACTTGGGCCTAACTTGGTTAGAAAGAGTGGCTGGGCAGAGCAAGAGCTGGACGGATGATCAGGTGATTCACCCTGTGTGACAGATCATGGTGTGTGTGCACCATGTGTGCTTGGGCAGTGTCTGCCTGTGGCATTTAAGAGGGCTTTGCTTTGCCTAAAAGCATAGCAAAGCTTGATATGTTGTTTAAATGTCTTCTAACACCTTTGCATCTGTAGACAATAGCAGATGTGTTGGCTTTAATTTTCTGGTTAACTTTTAAATCTCCTTACAACGTGACTAGTTGGTAAGTTGCAAGGTGCTGTCGTGGCCTGGTGTGGTTTTTGAAATACCACTGTCTGGCTCTGAACGCGTTCTTTCCTGATGAGAGTGAACCAGGAGCTCTCTTTCATATCTCTTTTTTTTTTCTTCTTTTCTGTCGTAACTGTTAGTTATTGCAAAAAAAACCTCCAGCCAAATGGCTGTGCTGGCAAAAACCCTAAATGAAGGTGCTGTGATAGCAGCTAGAAAGTTTTCCCTCTGGTGTAGCTTTAATTTTGTTTGGGAAACTGATTTAAATTAAATCAGGCAAAAGAATGCTTTTGAGTGTATAAGCTCTGTCTCCCATGAGGTTTTGCTGATAGGGTTGCACCAGCAAAACCTTTAAAATGTACAGAAGCCTGAAGCAAGCAAGAACTAACTTGTAGTCCTTAATACGGTGACTTAAAAAGGAAAAAGGTTGTGTAATCAATCTTGACTGAAGACTTTTGAATGTAACTTTTCATCCTGGAATCAGTTTTTAGCTTTGTCATGCGATTTAGAAAGAACAAGTCTATATCAGATGACTTGTCATTTCATAAGGCCCTGCATGTGATTGTGGTTTCTTTTTTTTTTTCTTCCCTTCTCTCTCCTCCCCTTTGCAAACAACCAGAGCAATAGAAAAACTGAATGGGTTTCAGCTTGAGAACTATTCCTTGAAAGTTGCGTACATCCCCGATGAAATGGCAGCCCAGCAACCTCCGCAACAACATCCCCAGGGAAGACGTGGATTTGGACAAAGGGGTCCTCCAAGGCAAGGGTCACCTGGCGCAACCACAAGGCAGAAACCACAGTCGGACGTTCCTCTACGGATGCTGGTTCCCACACAGTTTGTAGGAGCCATTATTGGGAAAGAAGGAGCAACAATCAGAAACATCACAAAGCAGACACAGTCCAAGTAAGTGATTTTACAAAAGGAAGCAAAGAAAGAAAACAGAATAGGAAATCTTTTGCAGGACTTGTTAAGGACTGAATTCTATCCTTGACACATGTTCACATACAGGCTGACTGTTTCTCCCTTTTTTAAAAAAAAGGAAATAAATGAGGCAGTGCTAGTAGGATGGTATTTGGTGCTGGAGAGCTTGCTTACAGATGTATTAAGAAGTCTCCGGCTCAAAGTGTGAGCAAAAGAGCTGTAATTTGTTGGTCTGTGGGACATACACTCAGTGTGGTGACATATCCAAGTTTTTAAATATTTATTCTAACTTCAGTTTAATTTAGGGAATATTTAGGATTTATAAATGCGCTCATTTCAAGGGCCATGAGGGGGGGAGAAAGGAAGGAAAAAAATTTAAGAAAACCACCCTCCTGTGTCCCCTCACTACTCCTTACACCTCACCCCTACATATTTCTGTTGAACACATTTGTTGCTATCAAGTTACAGTCAACACCAAAACACAGATTAAGGGAATGCACGGGAGGCAAAAAGCAAGCTGCTGTGGGTGACCTGAGAAGCTTAGAGCACTAAGGTCTAGAGATGCTGGAGGAGATTGTGTTCACTGGGTGTTAAATCCCATTACAAAAGGAAGTGCTCAGCACAGATGCAGAGGCAGGTGGGGATCATACTCAAAGAACTCTTGCAGGATACCCCTAAGAGTAAAGAACGTGAGATGCTGCCTTCAGCAGTACGCAGGTATGAGCCCCCAGCTCTGTAGTTACAGCAGGCAGGACTAGGGCTGGGGGGAGGAGTGAGCTATGAGAGTGGGTGGCTTCAGCTTTGGGAGTAGTTAATGAGGATAAGGGAGTCCTCTCTAATTATACCTCCCCCTTAATAAACAGGCCTCCTCCGATTATCATGATGCTACTTCCAACCTCTCATTAGCATGTTGTAACCCAGGAGACTATTTGCTGTGTTTAACAGCACCAGGTTTAAGAGATTTGTGGTGTCCTGACAAGACTTGGTTGTAGTTTGCCTATGGGTAACTAATTTTTCAGGTGATATATAAAAGGTCTAATTCTCAGACTATAAAAATTCTGGAAGATTGGCATAAAGCAAGCTTTTATCTCTTAAGAGAGCTGGATAGATAGAGCAGATAGAATCACAGGTTGCTAACTTTACAGATATGTGTCTTCAAGCCAATGAAAAAATTATTCTTAAGGATTAAAAAAGAAATGTAATCTTCCAGTTGCACCAAGGACTGCCATGGACTTCTTGGAAAATGTTGTGTAGTGAAACAAAATGAATTTTCAATATCAGAAAGAACTGGAAAACTAAAGGTCCTTATCAGAAAGCATTGTTGCTTAAAGTTTGGAAACAGCCATGGTTCAGGGGAGAGGGGAGGAAGCAAAAGACATAGGTGGAAAGAGTATGTTACCATTTGTTTTTGTTAAACTCTGCTGCTAAGTAAACCATGGTGTATAGTAAGTTTTACATTGGTAGAGAGTGGATCCAGAAGAAAGGTAATGTCAGGACAAATTTTGGTAGTTGTTAATGGAGTGATAGGTTGGTGATAAGAATATTGTGAAAGCTTGATTATATGTTGTCTTCAGTCTGTTTACCACAGTTTGTCTATCTAACAACTCCCCTGAATTTCTCCATGTGAGATTAATGAGGAAAGGAGATCCCAGTATCCACAAAGATGGGGTTTAGGTGGTAAAATTAGGATAGGAGAGACTCTTTATAACACACAAAAATAGTATTTAGGAGATGTTTAAGCAGTTATATAGGTTGCAAAATTAAACCACTTAAATGCGGTTAGTGTTAGCTGAGAATAAATGAGTTTTATGAGAGTTGGGAATGCACAAGGCTCATGGTACAGTGCATGGTTACACTTAGGGCTTTTTCTTACTTTTCAAGAATTGATATTCATCGTAAAGAGAATGCAGGTGCTGCTGAGAAACCAATTACCATCCACTCAACTCCTGAAGGCTGCTCAACGGCTTGTAAAATTATTATGGAGATCATGCAAAAGGAAGCTCAAGATACTAAATTGTGAGTATAGAAGGCTTTTCACTGTGGAAGTATTCCAAATTCTGAATTCTTGTTGACTCTGGTTTTTAAAGGCTACGTCTTTAAATGTTAACAAGTGAATCTTTGTTGCCATTATCCATATTTAAGTAGAAACTACTCATATTAAAGAAACTACCAAGACTTTGTTCCTTGCAGGACAGACTATTTAATTAGCCCCAGCACACATCTACATTTTCAGCCATTGTCTGGCTGTGATTTTTGTGGTGATCTGGAGCAAATACTGAAGTCTGAGCAACTAATAGCTTTTAATTAGACTGAGCATAACAAGTTGTGAGATCTTGCTAAAAGCTTGAAGGTATATTTCTTCCTTCCAAACAGCTCTTGCTACTTCAGTCTGAGTTGTATTTAGGTATGTTACACTAAAGCTTTAGATGATAGTGCTGGCATGTGTGTTGCACTTGGGCCTGTTCTGCATTGAGTATAAACGTGTTTAAGTGAGCAGGAGTTGTGGACATTTCTATGGAAATAAAATTTATCTGTAAGGATATAAAAGGAGTATAAAAACTTGCACTCTGGTCTCCAAAAGTCTCACTGGGTATAACCTCCATTACAGTACAGAAGAAATTCCCTTGAAGATATTGGCACATAACAACTTTGTTGGGCGACTTATTGGCAAAGAAGGAAGGAACCTGAAGAAAATCGAGCAGGACACAGATACTAAAATCACGATATCTCCGTAAGTTTTTGGTGGCCTCATCTCTTGGTGAGATGTCTCAAATAGCAATGGTGCTGCGGTACCTTCAGGTACACAGGTTTTACAAACATTTTATGCCTGTTTTGAAGACAGAGATAAATTGTTCAAAGGCCCTTCCATCACTTGGATAAGCGCTTTTAAGCCCAGTTAAATTTAACATAAACAGTGAGTCTTCATTGTAAACTCAGTCTACGTTATTTTTGGCTTTCTCTTGACTATGTGGAGCCTGTGTTAGACTCTATTTTAAGTGTGATGGGTTTATTTTTTACTTACTATACCTTAAGCAACAACAAGTGTTTGAAACTATAAGCCTGGATCAGTTCTGAGCTATGTGTGAAAATGAGTGAAACTAGTGATGTGTTAGTTTCTGGACAAGAGGGAAGGAAATAAAGCAGATGAATAATTAAAAAGACTATTTCTAGTGGCAGTTCTGTCCCTCTTGACCACCTGCAGCCAAACTGAGATACACTGACGGGTTTGCCTCAAAGATCTTTTGGTCTGTGAGTTTGTAATGGTAACTGAGATGGGCAAATTTTAGCTGAGATTAAACCCGAGTTTTCATTTTCACTGCAAATCACTGATTAGATCAATATCTCCGTAGAAGCTTGGCTGTTAAAAGTAGTTTTACCCTGGAGTAATATCTTCAGAGAACATCCCTCTCTGAATAATGAATACCCTGGTGTGAACTTGCAAGCATTTGAGGGCATTCTGGATTTAGGCTTTAGCCAGAAAGGGTGAGAGCAAGGCTTTTAGACTGTAGGACAGGGAGAAGGTTTGGGAGACGCATGAGGTGTGAATACATGCAGGAGACAACTCAGTGTACTGCAGAAAATAGCTCAAATGAAGGCAAGGAAGCTAAGACTGAATGAGGTTCCTCAAAAAGAGGCAGTTCAAAATTGTGTGAAAGAACCTGAGACCTTCCTGAAGGTATGTACATTTTTATGGAATTTGTCTGAGGAAAAGGAGCCAAGGAATTGGAGAAAAAGCCCTCACATAAGTGCATTTCAAGAATAGGTTTTGTAAGGCCAGCATGTTCTCTTAAATGTGTTGGCATAAACAGTGTGTTTGCAAACAGTACAGACGGTTAATGCTATTTCTTAGAGGGGGAAAAAAGCATGAATTGGGTGAATGGGATAATGGTCTTCATTCTGTGAAACCAACATGTCGTTATAGATGATGACACAAATAACACACTGTCTGTAAACACTTGCAGAGGTTTGGTTTTTTTTAATTTAGTAAGTTAATGGTTTATTTGCATTAAAATCTTGGCCTCAGGATTATACTTGTCATGCTATGCCTGAAACAGCCCCACGAAGTCTCCTGGTTTAATCAGTACATAAAGAGAGCATATATGCCCATTGATTCTGCTTTGTCTAATTAGTCTTTCTCCTGGTCTTTTCATTTAGGCTTTTTGGTAAGCTTGTCCATAAAGTTAAAGTAAGGCAGCTGTTTTGGGAAAGTGTTTCCTCTTCTCTTTGGGGCATTTTCCACCACTTTCCTTCCTGAAGCAGTAACTCAGTGCTCGCACACTGGAAACTTATGGATTGCTTTGTGGATGCATTTCATGCTTGCTGCTGCTTAACGGAGATGCGCAGGTTGCCATGCTGCCCGCTGTGCAAGAAAGCAAGCCTTGCATGCTTCTTCCTCTCTCCTTCCTGCCATGGGCTTCCTCACCCCTCCTGCATCCTGCTCTGACTTTTATTTTTGTCTTCACCCCTTCAGCTCACTTTTTCCTCAGTACATGGATATGCCATGGTTTCACAGTTGTCTTTTTTCCATTCTACCGCAGTAGGTCAGCATTTGTTACCTAACAGAGCTCTAGTTTAATGCTGTAACCCTTTCGTTTTCCCAGAGGAGTTACTAGTGTTTCGCAGCAAATGTTGACTTGCACACAGTTCTTTCTTTTCCCCTTGTGAGGATTTGGAGGCTCTCCTGCAGTTTCACTGAGGGTTGGGCTTATCCCCCTTCTTCCTTAAGGAATTCACTATTGTTCTCAAGGAAAGAAAGTTTCTTATGGTCTGTGTTTCTGGGATGTCTAAAATGTACAAAGCCCTCTCTCAGGTAGGGCTGGTGTGGAGTGTGAAGCTGAATGGTGCCACACTGCTGTGTGGCTCATGTTCCTACAGATCCTGATCCTTTCCATCTTGTGTTGCACCTAAGTACATCTCAACCATATGATGCCAAACCTTGCTGCAGTGGGGAGGGGGGGGTTTGCATTTGCTGTAAGGACAGAGTTTCTCCAGATTCTCAGAGAATTGTGTTTGAGCTCTGTTATGATTGATACTCTGCTCTTTGGAGGGCAGACTTGACACCCTCGGATGTCATCGCACTCGAATGATAAGCCTGGATTACCCTCTGCTGTTCACTAATTCACCATGCTTCTGTTTCATTTGTAGATTGCAGGACTTGACACTCTATAATCCGGAAAGGACTATTACAGTTAAAGGCAGTATTGAAACTTGTGCCAAGGCTGAGGAAGAAATCATGAAGAAAATCAGGGAGTCCTATGAAAATGACATTGCTGCTATGAATGTGAGTTGGCTTGTGGCACAAGCCCTTTCTGGAATTTGAACCATGGAAAGATTTGTGTGTGAGGGACCTCTGGAGGTCACTGGGCCCAATATAGGGCTTGCTTCTAAGTTAAATGGAGTGGTGTAGGGACTTGCCCCCCTCTTTAACATCTCCATGGGTAGAAAGTCCACAGCCTGTTTGGGCAGCCTGTGCCCCATATCACTGCTCTCATGGTGAAAATTTCTTTCCTAATATCCCAGCAGAATTTCCCTGTCGCAATCTCTGTTGCCTCTTAATTTGTGGGGTTTGGGTGAGGTTTTTACATGTATGTATGCTATTTTAATGAAAGACTTTTTTGGTTTGTTTTTAGTAGGGGAACTGAAAAATTTATTTAGGTTGAGGAAATGAATGAGCTTTTCACATTTTTCTTGTTGCAAAACCCTAAAGGTATGCGTGTCTGCATACTATTGTGGCTTATGTGCTCCAGCTTGTACACATTTGTTTCTTAAAGTAGCCATTCCCAGTCTCTTCGTGCTAAAATCACAGCAACATATGGAAGAAGGATCTCTCCTGCCTTGTTATTTAAGTAGGCTTTATTTAGGTTTTTTGACATAGATGATAAAGGTATTTAGTTATTCAAGTATGATTGGGTCTTATAAAAACAACACACCTTATTAGTTTGCCAAAGTATTACTAATTCATATTGAGAAATGATTTAGATTTTTGATTAAGTAGAGCTTTTTGTAAGTGCATCTAATTTTTGTGGTCTAGAGTCAGGCTAGGATTTTTTTCCCCCAGTTTACAATAGTCTCTGATTTTCTGTTTGCAATGGTTTTCCTGCCAGCTGGAGAGAACACTCTTGCTGCTTCCCCCCTTCCTCCCATACTGTAAGTGGATTGCAGGACACAAACTACACACCAAGACACTGAAGTATTTTATAGTGGCACATTTTTGCTTCACATAGTGTGAACATGGGGCAAGCTTGAGGCTGCTCTGCTGTTTGGCAAAGGTGCAGAAAAGAACCTCTGTTACTGGATGGATTTCAAGTTTAGTTTTTAGCAGTTATTAGGGTGGTTTTTTAGTCAGTGAAGTTTTGGGGTGGTTTTTTCTCATGATTGGCTTATCTTGATGGCATGAGAGTGTGTCTGTGTATAGCTGAGGGCTGCCACTTTCCTCAGGTGTGGTCAAGTAAGGGACAAGCAACTTCACAGTTAGTGCTTTCAGTTAATGCAAACACTGGGCGTTTCTTCATTTTTTCCAAGGTATGAGTAGGAAAGGATATGGGAGGGAGGATGGGGTTGTACTGTGGTGTATACACTCAGTGTATGAGAAGTCAGGGCTTCTGCATGGGCTTTCTCTGTTTCTATAGGCTGCCAAAATTATTTTATTATCTTTCTGGTAATTTTATTAACTCTGAAAGCAAATTATATTATTACTTGAACTTTTTGCTATAAAGTTGGTCATATGTTTCACTGATAAAGCTGTAGAAAGTGATTCCTAGCTGCCTTTCCTACTATGTGTTTTTCATGTTATTGGTCTGTGGGTATGTCTGGGAAATGGTTCTGAAGCAGAGTCCTTGGGGCAATAGAATTTTTTTTTTTTTTAAAAATAACATCCTGACATCTTCTCTAAAGGTTAATAACCTGTGCCAACTAGGATTTTGATTAAAGTTAATAACCAGGATTGTAAATCTTAAATAACTCTTCTGCCATTGCAGCTTCAAGCACATTTAATTCCTGGATTAAATCTGAATGCCTTGGGTCTGTTCCCACCTTCTTCTTCAGGAATACCACCTCCCGCAGTGAGTGTTGCCTCTGCTGCTGCTGCTGCTTCATATCCACCATTTGGGGTAAGGGAAGTCTCTGGTTTGGGATGGTTAGTGGATGGTGATACTAATCTCTGCGATGCTGCTGTTCAAAACTAATCAGTTTGAATTATTTTCAACAAATTACCTGAGATTGGAGAGTGGTGTTTCAGTAGGTGTGTTCTCTTGGTTTTCTGGATGTTGTCTGTCTTGCCTGCATACCCACAAGATTCCACATGGCTGCAGCTGGGAGCAGGTGTTCATCGGTGGTTTAGTGAAATGCACAGTGAAACCAGAAAATGGTGTTTCTTAGAAAAGTGGTAGATTCTTTTTTTCCTAGAGAACTTGAATTATTACAGAAAGAAATCTTATATTAAAAGGAATTATAAAAACTGCCAGAATTTTCAATTAACAATGCTGGTCTGCAATTTTAGTCTTGTTGACAAAAGATATCTTTTTCCTTCCATATCATAAAGTGGGGATCTGGATGATGCTAAAATGTTTGTTTGAACATAGTAGTTTTGTAGTTTTACAAGTCCTGTTGAACTGCAGTATTGCAAAACATATAGGATTTAGATTACATAGATTAATCTAGAGACAACTGTGATTTACTTTCCACATTGCTCTTTAAGAAATATATGAAAAAGTTCAATAGAATCTTATTCAAATCCAGTTCTGTTTAGTAGTCATAAATGAGGTGTTTTGCTATGGAACAGATGATGATTTGTATTGGAAAGCTCTGGAGTCTTTCTGGAAAGAGATGGTGCTCTGCTATTTAAGAAAAATACAACCTTGTTACACAGAAGGTGACTTCTCATCACTTCCCTGTTTCTGGTAGTGGTGATGGTTGTTAGAAACTCAATGGAAGATGAATTTTCAAAATGAATGCTAAGGGGGTGGTAGAGCTTTATGAACTCTGATGTGGCTGACTTTGCCCTCTGCTCAACAGTAACATTGAGAGCGCTAAGTCTGAGACTCTTCATGAACTAAGGAAAGTGAAAATGCAGCACAGCACAATGAACTTGATCAAATAACTCAAGTGGGTCTATATATATTGCACTAAAGGGAAGTTGTTCCCTAAATATTTTTCCCAGAGGAAGAAGCCAAGAAAATGTCACTGCCAGGAGCAGGAAAAATTCCACACTCATAGCATTGCTTGTGGGAACGAACAACTTTGGTGTTATGAACATATTCTAAACTATACTGAGTATAATAGTGGCTTTATCAGGGAAAAGTGCTCCAATGAAAACTACAACGGAAATATGCTCATACTTGGTTATTTCACTGCTAATAGCAGGGCCTCTGACAAACAAATTCACCCCCCTCCCAGTTCCTCTGCACTTCTAGAGTGGCAGACTAAACTAAAATACGGGTTTCTGCTTTGTTGTATCACATGAAATACCATCTGTGGTAACAATTACCTCTCTTTATTAAGAGAAACTAGAGGTGATTCGTTAGCCACATATAACTTCCTTTGCTTTTGTAGTAATGAAAAGTGTAGCTTTTTCTTCCTACTCTGTGTTTGCAAAGTCCCTTGCTATTCTTGAGACCCGCCTGCTCATGCGGTAGGTTCTATTCCTCACTTAGTTTATTTCCATTTCTTTCCCACTCTTTTCCTTTTGTTGTGGATCTTTCTCACTTTTGCTTTAAATACACACCTAAGCAGTGCTGCACTTGGCTCAATCTTATTCCTACCTGTGTGCTTGTTGCTAGCGCATCTTTCATCCCCACCCTCCCCAGATGCACCTTTTTTTGGCCTACTAGGATCTCTGGCAGTTTCCATGTTTCTGGGCATGGGATAGTGGCAACATCTGGAAAAGGGGATCAAAAAACTAGTGTCATTGTGTAAAAGTGGGAATTTTGCAGCTGGAAGGACCACGCAGTCCTAACTCTCTTGCTCCTGTTCAAATCTGTTTCCTCAGTCCTCCAAATAAGCTCTTATTTCAGATATGTGCTAACAAGACAGCCCCTGAATCTGATACTAAAGGCTTCTGAAACAAATGCATGAACAATCAAAACTATCACACCTTTTATTTTTTACATGTGACCTTAGCTGGAAACAAACAGGTGGGTCTATGGGCTTCATGCAAGTCAGCCCCTCAGGTTAGTTGGAGTAGTTGTCCCTCTCTGGGAGGAGCATAAAGAGGAGTTTGAATTTATACCTTAATGGATGCAGTTCTCCAGAAAACACAGCTTCCATTTTCTTTTTTTTTTTAAACTTAAAAAACCAAAGAATTTAAAATATTACTTAGGTGTCAAGTTACTCTCTGCAATGTCTGAGTTTTACTCCTCTGTTTGTGGGGTTTTTTCCCCTCTAGTAGATAAATTTCTTAAGTTATTGTTTAAATAGGTAATTGGGGCATGTGGAATAGAAAGTGAAAGAAAAGGGCTGACTATACTTTGAAGAAATGGGGAAAAAAATTGAAAGACCAAAGGTAACTGCAGAGGGGGATCTAGGAGAGCTCATAAGGGATTTAAAACCAAATAAACCAAATCTGAGTAAAAGAGGCTTCGTGGAAAGAAGGTCTTAGAAGAAGTGTTAATCAAGAAATTGGAGAGACCGTGAGTCCTTTTACCTAGGAGCTATTTGTTACCAAGTTCTTTGCTTTGACAAAAGCACTTGGGCCACCCAAGAGACTTTAGCTTGTTTTGAGTAGCTGCCCTTGTATGCTTGGGAGCACTGGCTAGCTGGCATTGAGGAAAACCCTTTCAGCCAGCTGAAAATCCTCTCTGAAAGCACTGCTGGCATCGGGGTATAAGTGTATCCTGCTGCTGTCTTGCTTCTGTCAGTGCAAATTTTGCCTTCTGCTCAGGGCTGGATATGGGGGGGTTCTTCCCTGCCTCCTGTCCAAGGAAAGGTCTGAGCTGAATTGCCTCAGCACTCTCAGCTACACCATCAGGGGCTGCTTGGCATCTAATGTCATTGAAGTGATTTTGTGAATGTGTGCTTGCAAAACCATACAGTGAGCCCTGGGACACCACTGGGATGTGCCTGAGGGTTAGGAAGCTTTTGTTTTAATGCCTTTGATTGCATGGGCCCTTTCTTCATGTTGTTGTGGGGATGGACTCTCAAGTGGTTCTCCCTTGGGTCAGAAGAGGTAGGTGGGTGAGGTTTGGGCATTTACTGAAGGGTTTCCATATGGAGCTGATCCCTCACATACAGTATTTTCTAGTGGCAAGATGTTGCTGTGACCTTGTGTAAGACTTGTTCCCAAAGTAACTGAGGTGTCACCTTAATTATTGAAACAAGTGTCTGTCACATTCCTGGTGCTGCTTGTTTATATGGGTGGGAAGAGAAAAATCTGTGTAATAAACAGATGTAGGATTTTGTTACATTGCCAGAACTTAGCAACAGTTCTGAACACCCATGTGTACTGCCTTAGCCAAGTATTCCTAAAATTGAGTATTTGGGAGCCTGGACCAAGTCATGTGATAGGTGTAGCAGTGTTAATAGTAGCTGTGTGATGCTTCATCCTCTCCCTCTTCATGCAAAACAGTAAGGCATGTTCAACATGAGCATAAACACTGTTTTCCAGCTGCTTCAGGAAGAGTCCAGTGTCACAGACTTAGGAGACAGAGACGTTACCAAACACTGGTTTGCTCCTTGGACTGGGTCATGTTCAGGAGAATGATTTTCATATGACTGAGACACCTCATTCTCTGCCATTCATCTCCACCATGGTTCACACCACAGTCAGGCAGAGAGCCTAATCTAATTAAATGTAATGAGATGCAGTTTCTGTCTCACTAAGAATGTGGTGGTTGCTTTACTCTTTCTCCTGTCTGTAAAGTCCACACAGGAAGGCAGGGGGCTGCCCTTGGTACCATTCTGATTACAGATGCAAGCACGTGTGTGTGTGCAGGTGTCTGCTGTGGGTGGCTCTCAGTGCCTGAGCATCACTTCTAGTGCAGGCTAACCAACTTTTTAATATTTACTTATTGCTAGCAACTCTTAATACTGCAGCCATACCATTTATTTGCAAAGTCTAAGTTCTGTTTAAAGCATTTGTTTTGTGTAGCCATTTAAAAGGGGCACAATGGAATTATGTATTGTGGTTCAATTCCTGAATTTTCCAGGCTCTTTTTGCAAAAATCCAAGATCTATATGCTTTTCTCTGGGTTTCTAAAAGATGAGTAAATCAGAATACGTGGGAATCATTAAAATGTTTTAAAGCTTGAGGAAAAAGTGGGACTAAAAATTATTACCTGGGACCTTTAGGAGTTAAAAATTCCTTTTACTGTCAACTGGGCATGACTGAACTCTCATGATCCTGGTGATATGATAAAATTAATGTTGGGCAGGGTTATTTTCTTAATGGACATGTGCCTTTGTGCGACAGCACTAAGGCTGGGGGTAGCCTTTCTGTGCCTATTTGTCCAGCTGCTTTTGGGCCTGGAGAACCACCACTTTCTGTTTAAACCTTTCTCCTCAACTCTGCACTTAAATGCTTGTGTGTGTTGCAGCTCTGACAAAATTGCACTTAGTTTCCATAGTCTGCCCACTGTCACTTGCAATGGATGTCACGAGCTGAGCACCTGCAAGAACAATGGGGATTTGGATGGGGAGAAGTAAGGTTCTGCAGAAGCCAGGATGCCCTGAGCTTATGTTTTCCAGAAGATATGTTGCCACAAAAAAATATTTTCCTGAAAGTATCCCAGCCAAACTGCTTCAGATGTAGTGTTGCTCTGCTCAGAGCTGTTTTGATGAAGTTGGATGAAGTTGTTGCTTCTGTCTTCCAAACTTTGGGGACAATATGCACACACTTGTCTCAAGAATAGAAGTTTGTTCACATGCAATGCTGAAGATTTTAAAGTTCCAAACCAACAAGGAAATCCTTGTCTTGGAGTCTGGCTGTGTACAGCCATGCAATTAAATAGACCTGGCCTATCTCCTGGGGTTAAGCAAGTTGCACCTTTCCTTTTTATAACTGACAGTTTGCATGTTTAATGGTACCTCTGACTGCATTTCTTTGGTAGCCTTTAGGTTTAAAATCATAAGGGTTTAGGGGAAGGAGGGCTATAACCCATGGAGAGTTCATCCTGCCCATGACTATCCTGAAACAGGGCAGAAGAATTAATTCTCTGTTGCATGGCAGATGTCCTCAAAACATATAGGAAGGTGAGAAGCTGACAGCTTTCCTCCATAAGAGGAGTTCACACCAGTGGCTCTCCTGTGTCTATAAGGTCCTGTTGGAGACAGCTGAACTACTGCTGTGTGAAGGTTAGTTAAGGTGAAGGGACGCTCTCCTCCACTCGCAGTAGGATTGCTTTCTCTACTGGTCTTTTTGCACACCCATTGTAGCTTCTTGAAGCTCTACCCTGAAAATGCACTCTTTCTAACCTTTTCTTTAGCCTCACAGCTAATTTGCAGGTTATGTGATATGCTTAGAGGCTTCTAGGAATGAAAAAACCCAATTCAAAACCAAAGTAGGAAAAAAGGTCATTTCCTATGGTAAACAAAACCAAGAAGTCAAACCACCTTTTCCAGATGACCAAAGGAGTCTCGTACAGCTAGGCTGACAGGTTGCTTTCCTTTATTCTTTTTGCCATCTCTTGAAGCTTTTTATTGCAGGTGAGAAACATGCCAATGGAATACTTTCTCCTTAGAAGATGTGGTCAAGAGAGCAATTCCTCCTTTATTCTCCAGTAACTTTCTTAAATGATAATAGTAAAGAAGAGATCTATATCACGTAGATGTAAGAGAAGAAATAACTGTATTGTGCTTTTGGCAGGAAAGAAAAGTAATTTAAAATGAAAAATTGCTTCATTGAGGGCCTTCATTTGATGCCCTGAGCATAGATGAGAGACAAGGAAGAGGAAAAACTGTCCTATGTTTCCAGGTACTTTGACTCTTACTTGGTGGAGTTGGGCTCCTTTTGGATGTCTGGGCTTGATAGGATTAGTTCGTGCAAATGTTACGTCTAAACTACCCTGGGGTAGTAATGTATGTACATCTATAATGTGTGTAGTCATAAGTGGCTTTGCTCTAATTTGGCTAGCTTGCGAAGCTGTAGATGACTTTGTGAGGAGCTGTCCTACAGCCAAAAGAGGATGTGGTTTTGGGGGGTGTTGAAGAAGGATTTGCCAGTGTTCCTACACAATAAAATATCCTGGTGTTTGTAACGGTGGAATGACAACCATAGGTATGCAGCACACACAGTCTTGAGGAGGGCACCAGAGGACAACAGCACTGTCTGAAAAAAAACTTCCCAGTTAATTAGACTTCTTTTGAAGACTGTAACCTCAGTGCCTTGAATACACCTTTCCTGCTGCTTAGTTTCTTAAATTCACTAATGATGCATTTTTGACAACTAAGAAATTTGCTCCATGGTGCATAACATTGTGGGATTGTTCTGCCCTGTGGTGAAAATGGTTGGTCCTCCCACCGCCTTGAAGTCTGCTGCTCCTACCATGCTGTGCTGGCAAGGACCCATGTCCGGAGTAATCGGAAACTATTCTGCCTCTGGAGATGGACTGGTCCCCAGTGAGGGAAGCAAAAATGCAATTGGCACCGTATGATGTACAAAGATCTGGCAAGTTGACAGTTGGTATTTTTTCTGAGGTGTTGAAGCCTCCAGTTATTCTTAATAGCTCTTTTTACAGCTCTGAGGCTGTCGTAATGCAAATAACATCACTCACTACCTAGTAATGTGCACTCTTAAAAATAAAAGTGGCTTCTTTCTCACTGCAGGTTTGAATACTTGTAGGTGTAGTTCCTTGGGACAAGAGATAAGAATTTGTGATGGTTTAATATGTGTCCCTTGAACATCTTAACCTCCCAAGCTCTGAGTATCAGGCTCAGCATCTTCTGAGTGTTAAACAAAATGGGTGATTTAATTCCTTAAGGTGTCAAATAATATTTTGTTAAAGCACACTGAGCTCCTTCAGGCCAGAAACAAAAATAGGTCGAGTCCTCATCCTGGTGTAGCTGGCTCTATCTCTGGTTTGTTTGTTCGTTAAACATGATGGAAAAGTAAGTGACCATTCTGTGTTTTCACAACCTGTTTTTCTTGCAGCTACCAAGGAATCTGAGAGCAGTGTCTTTGTAAACCAGAGCTGATGCCTACCTGTATCTTTCAAAGCCACAGATCTCATGGGCAAATCCTAGGAGCCTGGAGTACCCATGTGACTGGTGTGTCACAGCCACGATTTTTGATGTGGAATTGTTTCTATACATAAGCACTTTTGTTTTGGTGGTCATGCAGTGTTGCAACACCAAATACCTACGTTTGCTGCTAGTGAATGACCAGCAAAATTCCTGCTTACGTAGTTTCACAATCTGTTCCTTATGTTGATTTCTGCTTTTGGCTGTCTGTCCAGGATAAAAGGTGGCAGATTGCTTGTTTTGGCATTGTGGCCAATCAGATTTTGCAAAAACAAAAAGTTCATGCCATGTTCAGAAATATGTCAGACCTGTTCCTGCTTGTGAAATGCCTTATATCCAGCCTGCCAGAAAACGTTCCTTCTATGCTTCTGTGATTTCTACCCCCTCATTCCTGGCTGGGTTTTCATGTTGGAAACACTTCTGATAGGTGCGGTCCTGTTAGTGACTTCTAGTAGTCTGAGGAGATCCCCGTGGCTTTGCCAGGTAGAAGATGACGGTGATGAAAAGTACTAAAGTTGAGAGCCAAGAAGTGGATTGAGTAGTACTGAATGAGATGGTTTTAGTAGCATCTCACTTAAGGTACTGACTGTTGTGCAATACCCAGCTGTGTTTCAGTTCCAGGTGTTGAAATGTGGTAGTCCCCTCACTGGAAAAGTAGATGTGAGTTTTGAGCCTCCCATATGCACAGTGTGCTCTCTGGGTGTCCAGGACTGACTGGGTGGGGGGAGGTAGAGCTGCATGTCCTTGCCATGGGCTGATTGCTTCAGAAAGGCTCATGTTCTCAGTTTATCTAGTGACAGGAGTGTTTCTTGCTTGATGCAGCAGTAATGTGTGTACGGTAAGGGGAAAGTCAGCTTTTCCCAGAACACAGCAGGTTACCTGCCCAGAGACACTAGTGGTGGAAGGAGATAGCGTGATGAGCTCTTGGCCACACTAGAAGGCTGCTGCAAGTGTGATGTTGAAGGTGCTGTGAGGGGAGTTCCTTTTGTACTTGGAAATCCTTCTACCACTCCTGCCCCTTGCATCATTCTGGGGTTAGTGGGAAGATGAAGCACTTGGACTGTAGTTTGTGCAAGGAAAAATGGGTGATGTTTCAGGGTGTCTGGAGTGAAGTTGAAAATACTCGTTGCTGCTTCTAAATTCTGTTTTGACAGCAAAACTGAACTGAGTTCTGAATTCAGCAGTGAAGAATTCTCTTACTTTGAGTGTGGTCCTGGCTTTTCAGGTAGTGAATGTGGCAGAAGGCTTTAGACCCACAGCATGGGCTTAAATCTGTTCTAAACAAACCTGAAAACTTCAGAGGGCAGGGAAGAGCTCAGGCTTCAGTTTGTAACCTATGCTGGCAGCACCACTTTAGTTGATGTACAAGATGATGACCCAAGATGTATTTGTAAGGATGCTGTAAAACCATGGATCATGTTAGACTTATCTACCAGGACTTTAAATGTTTTCCTTAATGAGCCTCGTTTCCAATGAAGGTTTGAAGTTTTAGTGTTAGTATTGGAAAATGAATACACTAGGATGTCTTTCACTGGTGTCAAAAGCTTATTTTTTTATTAATGCATTGAATCCTACTGGAATGTCTTCAAGGATACTTGGCTTAATGTCTGTTTCCCCTTGCTGCAAGTTTTTATTACTAAATAAATAAGAGCATTTAGTATAGCTGTAGGCCAGGATAATTCTTCATAGTACATTGCAAAAACATGGTTTAAATTTTGGCCGTGGGTCTGGTAGAGGGTTTGAATAAAGCGATACCTCACTTCCTGACAAAATGTAGGGTGTTCTGAAAACCAAGCCTGGTCTTGGTGATGGTGGTGATGGCGGTGATGGCAGTCAGGAAGGAGGAGAAGGGCAAAAGAGAACTTTGAAATGCAGTTATTTACTGGTTGTGTTGTTTTACTTCACAAAGTGGATTTGTTTACTATTTAAAAGCAAAGAAAACTCCAATAACCAGCTAGGCTAGATGGTAGCCAAACATTGGCTAAGGCTGCATGGAACTGTCTTAAAATAGTTTTTAATTATTTCCCTCCCAGCTAAAAAAACCTGATGCTGGCTAGAAAGAGACAACGTGACTTTGTGACTTAAAATAAACGTCTCGTCCTAAGGTAACTCATTTGCAACACATTTAGAGTAAATGAAAACATGTACTGGAGATGCATAATGGGCTTAGATTAGAAACCAGGAAAGAACTGATTCTGCTCCTATTGATGCCTGGCACAAAATCCTATTTACTTCAGTGGGTACAGTATTTTTAAAGATTTATAACCTTATCCCAAATGTTGCCATGGATTTACCGACCACATTTACCATTTGATGATGGAGCAAGAGGTCTATGGAGACACTTTAAAACATGACTGGAAAAAATATTTGTACTGTTGGCAGGCCCTCAGAAAAAGACTGAGATTAATGCTCAACTTAACACGAGGGACATAAATAACAAACATGTCCTGTACCAGCCCGTGATGGGTGGGATCACATGTCACACTGACGGAGGAAGCCGTGGACTGACCTTGCAGCAGTGTCAGCTGAGAGCAAGAGGGAGGGGTTCAGCTTGGGGAAGAACACAGGAGGCAAAACGTACACCACCACCACCCCTATTGTAGGTTGTTTTTTGTTGCTTTTTAAATACCACTCCCCAAATACTATGTCCACTCCCCCAACTCTGGTGGTTTGGGACCTACTTCTGTTACTTACCATCCTCCCATCTGAAGAATCATAGCTTTATTTTTGAGTGTCCATCCTTGCCTGGCTATGCTTTGGCTGTTACACAAGTGTGAGATGAGGAGGAATGCTTTTCCTTCTGATGATCGATCAGGTAAGGGAAAAGCTCTCCTCGTGTGATTTTTTTTTTTTGGGCAGGTTGTAGGACTGATGCACCAGGCCTTGGCAGAAGTGTTACAGTAAGCTTGTCCCAAGGGCAGTTTGATGGGCTTTACAGATCTTTCTGACTCAGCAAGCAAGAGTTGCGGAAAGAAGAATGAATCTGCAAATTTTCTTGGCTGGAAGACCTCAGCTCCTGGCTCTGGTGTGGAACAGTAGCCCTCCTGTTGAAGGGCGTGGGGCAACATCCTGGGGAAGGGAAGAGCCTCACTCAAGCTGAGACTGTGGAAAGTAAGAAATGTCTGCTCTGCTAAGCCAGTTTGCTAAAGGCAAACTATAACATGGTAGGGATGGCTCCGGAGAAGCACTTTTCTTGGGAAAAATCTTTTAGAGGGCTGCAGAGTTTGGTTGGAATGAAGAGGACTGTCCTGATGGGACCTGCAGTGCAGGGGCTCCAGGCAAGCCCAGTGTGGTGGGGAAGCAGCCAGGGGCTACAGGATTTAGGAGCAAGCTAAGGCTGCATATTGGATGGAGGTAGTGGAAATTAAAGAAATTTGTCGGGTTTTTTTATGAAAGAACTAGTTGGTATGGGCTGTTAGGCTAGGGACAGATGGCTGGTGTTCAGGGACTTGCAGGAGGTATGGAAGGAGGTGTATCCAAGCTGCTACAGGGGAAGGAGTTGGACTTGTCTAAACCATTAGAGCTACTGGTGCACAGAAGCAGTTGCTTAGCTTCATCCAGTGGGGTAGATACATTTACATCTCTGTGTTAGATCCCTGTTTTCAGTCGTGATTTAAATGAGCAAGCAGGAAATCTGATTAAAGTTGACTTATCAAACTTTACATCAGTACTTTGGTTACCTTTCTGAAAGCCTCAGTGTAGTCTGTGCCTCAGCAGCTACCTCTTGCTAACACAGCGAGTATACCTTTCTATTTAAACAAGTATGTGGTTTACCATTTGCTTTGCTTAATATGTTTTTTCCATTTTCTGTTAAAAAGGATGAATGGTGCTTTTCTTATTTGCTTGATTAATTTTTAACTTCTGATTTTCATCAGGCTACATTTGGATGGAAATTTGAATCCAATTAATGAACAAAACCAGCATTTAAAATTGTTTTCATTAGTTAAACGTGCTGGATATAGAGGAAAATTCCTTTTCAAGCCTGTTTTGTGTTTAAAGCATACTGATTTTTTGTAGAAACAAAGCAAGTATTATCAGTTGTTTATGAACTGAATTAATTGTTTCTGGTCAGCATGCTCTTCAAGAATCTGTTTCTTAGAACTAAGAAATCAGTTTCTGAATCTTTGTTTCTGGAGGGCTTTTTTATAAAAAAAATAAACACAAGAAAAAAAGTTCTCCATGTAAGTGAAGATCCTGGTGGTGTTTAGCTGTGCCCCAGCTATGTGAGACAAACTTCTTCCCTCAAAGCCACATTCCTCATGTGTCCATAGCCCTTGCACCCCACTGCCTGGAAGAGTATGTGGCTTGCTCAGGACTAGTTCTGAGCCCATCCCCCAATACTGCAGAAGAGGTGAGCCATGCATCACAGACCTCTGAGATGATTACTCACGGATTAGGGTGGATGTATGGACCATACATCTTGGAGAACCTAGGTTACTATTTTAAAAGATCTTTTTTCCTATATTTCTGTCAATTTCCCAGGGCTGGGCTGGTATTAAATGAGCTTCTCATATCCCTCCCCCCCCCCCCCCCCCCCCAATAAAGTGAATGGGGAAGAGGAGAAATTAAATTTATAACTATGCAGTTTAAGGGCCTTGGTTATGAAGTAAAAAAGATGAACTGCAGGGTGATACAGACAGATATTCTCTGCTATATATACACACACTGAGAGATATATTTTAGTTTTTAAATTTTAAGTATATGTTTAAGCAAACTTGGCCTTGTTAAGGGAGTGAACGTTGAAGCTCAGATTCCACACAGTGGGAAATTAGTTCTCTAAATTTAGTGCTTCTAACATATGTTTAAGATCTAGGAATCTATTTCTGATAGAACTCATGCTAGAAGTTCCTGGAAAGCTCTTTGACTTATGTGGCATAGCATGGGGAAGATTAAATTATAGTTGATTTTCTTCCATCCTAAGATCCCCAGAAGCATCTGTAAGATTGATGGGTGGTATAGTCATTGCATTATGTTTGGATGTGTTTCTTTTGGAGGACAGTTTTCCAGTAAATACAAAAGGGTTTTAAAATTATTGTGGCTAAGGAGGTGGACAGATAATGAATTGAACTTGGTGTCATGATACTCTCTTAAAAGCCTTAGCTAGACTTGATTTCTGCCAGAAGAAGGAAGAGCTGTAGTTTTTGATGTTTGAACTTTTATAACAAATCAAACAGGAGGTTGTGTGTGGTTTTTTTTTCCCTGAGTGGTTAAAATCAGTGTGGGCAAGGAAATGGCCACAGTTTCTCTAAATTCTCTGTGATGTTATAGTTAGTGGAGATGAGTTTGGTTGTATATATGTGCCAGTGTGCTTCTGCAGACAAGAATTCAACAAGTGACAGTGTATGTTGACAGATTCTCCCCTGTTCTGTAATAAACAGACACTATTACAACAAAGTTGACATTAAAGAACCTCACTCAGCTCACACACAAACAATTTTTAGAAGTCCATTAGGAAAGAAGTGGAAAGGTATCAAGTCAAAACGGGGAGGGAGGATGGGGAGAGAGTGCTGCAGTGAGCTGACTGTATGGTTGGAAAGACACATGTACATCTTCTGTCTTTCATTGCCTTTGCTGCCCATGTTTCATGTTTAAGGGTGAGGCAGCAGAAAGGAATTTCAGTGGTGAATTGAATCTAGCCAAGAAAGTGGCTTGAAATCAAGCTCTGGGAAGAAGAGGGGAAAACTGCTGCAGGCAGATGGGCAACAGAGGGAAGGCAGGAAATATCTGCAAACAAAAGTAATGGAGTTTGATTTGTTGTTACAGTAGAGAAATGTGTCTGGAGCTAGGTTTAGGTAGAAGTTGTGTAAATTTGTGAAAACCAAGTTACATGTCTGATTGGCAGGAGTGTTGCATGAATTATCTGGAAGGTTTGTATGTGTTAGCTCAAAGTTTAGCTGGAGGATGGTGGCTGGAGTTGCATGTTAGAGGGAAAGCTTTGGCCATGGAATTTGCAGGAGCTGGAGCACGTGTGGACAGCTTAAGGAGATGAGTGAACAAGGGATAGATAAGCTGTCTGCACCTGGATAGGACAGTGAAGTTGCATCTGGTGCAGTTAGTATAGGTCCTTGCAACAAACCCAAATGCCTCCTGTGTCCATTGGTTTTCCAAAGTGGTGAGATCAACCAAGTACCAACGGTAGCATCTGCAAATTACTGGAGGTCTTGCTGGATTCACAGTGAATGTGTAAAAGGACTTGCTGTTGGTACACTCACAGGATGTTTGTAATAATAAGAGGAGAAAATGAGTAATCTTCTGGAAAGTGGTTTAGCATATCTACCAAAGTGACTGGTATCTTTCATTGCAAATGTGTAGTTTCAGGGCGTAGTTTTGAGTCTGCCTACAGATCAGTTTAAAACTAAAAAGGGATGTTCCTACCTTTTCCCATGTGTTGATCTAATTGTTGCTGCTTCCTCCCTTGTTCCAGGACTGCTGCTTGTGTAGCTCTCTGATTATTTGGGTCACAGACCCATTGCCTACTTTAAAAACCAGCTAGATCTGTAGTCCTGCTGGCCTCAAAGCACACAGGGTGGCAGGGAGGCTGGGTGTGGAGGGCTGCAACCTGTATCCAGGGAAAACTGGGCTTAAACCAGCATAAATTGACTGAATCCTGAGGTCTTGCAGGAGTGAAAACACAGGGCAAATTGTGCAACTGTTGCAATCACCTAAAGCGACTGGCAGACCGTTTCTATTCTCAATATCCTATTTTGGGGTTTCTTCACCTGGTGCATGGAGCTGTGCCTGGAATTTGTTTCCCCTCAGGTTACAGTTGACTTGTGTTTACGGAAAATCAAGTGGTAAAGCTTGGAAACAAGCATTTTGTTCTGGTTTGTTTACAGTTAATGCACTGGGACTGTGCTTCCCCTTGAAAGGAGTTACTGAAATTTAAAAATAAGCCAAGGCAGCTTTTTTTAGGATTGCAGCTGCTTTTTTTTTTTTTTGCTTTGTGTTGCATATAGCACATCTTTTTCTGAAAATATCCTAGAAAAAGCTGCTTCGTTGAGGTTCCAGATGTAGGTCTGTATCCCTACCAAAATATAGAAGTGATTAAAGCTCTAAAGGAGCATCATTGGACCCATGTTCTCTGCTCGCTGATGCTCAGGCTGGTCTGCATGGTGGATATTGAGAAAGTGAGGGTGGTGATGGCCGTGTTGTCTTCAAATACCATTGTGGGAAAAGGGCTTGTGGGATTTGTCTTGTTGAGGATGAGCAAAGGAAATTCTGAAAGTACATGAGGGCTACATAGAGGAAGAAATGCTTTAAAAGGGAGGTCTTCAATAATCTCCTAGCTCAAAGACAGGCTTGTGTGAAATGCTTTTGAGAAGTAACCCCGAGGTAAGTGGATGGATTAATGGTATGTTGGCATAGTGGGTGCTTGGTGATGCTGTTAGTCCAAGACCAGCTCTTCTGAGGCAGGTAAAATAGTTACAGTGTCATATGTAACCCTGTGGTCTGACCATCGCTAGGCAGCAGGTAGAGAAGATCTTGAGTCTTGTGTTGTGCTCTCCAGCTGGGGTGTCTGCTTGAAAGCAATGGGAAGCTGCAGTGCTTGCTATCCAGTGGGTGCAATGTTAGGGTCCTCTTGCTTTTAAGAAGGCCTAATGTGGCGTTTAATTTACTAGCCTGCGTGAGGCCTGCTGCCAAGGCTCCAACTGTTGCATAATGTTACACAGGAGGAATTGCTGGCAGTTTTCAAGCTGGCTATCATTCCAGATCACTCCCACACAAAGGAAATTGTAGCATATATGTAACTTTGAGGCTTTTTGTGCCGCTCTCAGCAAAGTCTAAAATTAAAAACCAAACCAAAAAACAGAAACCCCAAAACCAGACTAGGAAAACTAGAAAGAGTTTGCTTGCTCAGGCTGTAGCCCCTTTGCTTGTTGGCAGCCTCATCTGCAGATACTTGCGTGTGGAAGAGAATCCAGGCAGTGACAGGTAAGAACGAAAGCCTTGCAAAGAAGAAACACCTCAATCACTTTTAAAAACTCCAGTGTCAAAATTGCAAGTATTTTATAAAAGATGAAAGAATCCTCTTTTGGCTCAAATGTTCTTTCGTGTTCTGTGAATTTCGTGATTCCCAGAAAAAGCCAGACCCTGAGTATTCAGACATCACAGGGCATCATAAGATTCCCCCTCATTTCCATGCATGCCTGTTCCATACCCGTTTTCCTGTCAGTCTGATTCGTAATGTTCAAAAACATTCACTGCATATTTCCTTCTTCCCCACAGCAACAGCCTGAGTCTGAGACTGTTCATCTGTTCATCCCAGCCTTGGCAGTTGGAGCTATTATTGGCAAGCAGGGACAGCACATCAAACAACTTTCTCGTTTTGCAGGCGCATCTATTAAGGTATTATTACACTGACTAACTTTCTGTCTATTCTACACGACACTTCCAGCAAGTTTGCACAAGCCATGTTTTCATGAATGTCCTCCCCCACTCCATGCTTAGAATGTGATGTGATAAATGGTACATTTGTTTATAAATCATCTTTTAATCTTCCTTGAGACAAGATAATTAGAAGCATGTTTTCAAACGTCTCCTGAGGTGTGAAATATAAGCTGCAAAGAAAACTACTTTGGTGGTCTCGATTTCTTAGAAACAGACTTAAGTCTTAATGATGCAGTGCTTAAAGGCTTTCTTCTTGCTTTTGGTAAAGTGAAAATTAGTGAGGTAAAATCCCCTTCTAAAAACAGCAGTGCAGGTGAAGTCTCCTACTGCTGTGGCTGCTCTTGCTCTGTTCCAGATGAGTTGCTCTGGGCCATCAAGCTCAGATGGTGCCACGCCGATAGATTCGTGTTTTGAAGTCACCCATGTACTCCAAGTTCCTGGGGTCTGTCAGTTCTTTAACGTCATGTTTGTCTCTGCACACTGCTTGAACACCCTGCTGTTTGTGTGTTGACCGCCTCAGCGTAGCTAAGGACAAGATGCTTTGCAGAGGGTGACCTAATGGAAGCTCAAGTTTGAATTTTAGTCAGTTTGGTGAAGTCCTCCTTGGCTGCGCTATAGGAGTTAGTACCAGCTGTAGTTGTAGGAAGGTCTTGGGTTTCTGCTACTAATGCTGTTGTAACCACAAGTATCTCCTCTAGATGCTTGAGCTTTTTTTCCCAGTCCTGCCATTCTGTGCCATCAAGATAATGGTTTGGCCTTTCTTTTTTTTTTAAATTACAGTGTGTAGCTTAGTTATTTGCTGTTAGATTGACATTTTCCTCCACAGATGAAGCAAACATTTTCATCTCAGTTCTCTTCGCTCAGGAGACATGGCCTGTTCATGGAGTGCTGTGGCAGGGATCTGCCAAAGGTCAGGGGCAGGAGATGGCCATGCAGAGTCGAGCTCGGTGAAGCCAGTGAGGCCGGGCTTCACTTGGAAGGTGTTCACCTAAGTGGGCAGAGCAAAGTAATTAGGGAACCCTATTGAATGAATCTTGTGTGTGGTTTGCCACATGCCAATCCATTTACTAGCAAGTCAGCCAGTTGGCACACTGCCCAGTTCCATCCTTTATTGAGCAGTGTGTTAAATAGTTACGCTGCCTAGATGGTTTACATTAGTTGAGCACTAATAATCATATTTTAGGGGGAAAAAATAGAAGAGAGCGAGATATGTTGATTTTTCTTTATCAAATCTGTCTTGCAGGGAGGCATGATGTATCATATCCATTTCCTCTTTCTCAACTGCTTGTATCTAAAGATTAAGTGGTATATGGAAGGTACTTCTAGGTGGAGAGAGAAATGTGAAATAACCTGGACCTCCAAGAACCTGTCCAAACTAGTTCTTTCGTTGGTCCTTGGAAGCCAGTTTAGTGGAAAGGGAGTTTCCTGTGTTTCTCACGCATCTGGCTAACAGTGGCCTCAGGCTTCCTCTGCTAGCTGGCACCCCTCTAGCCAAATAATTGAAATTCAATTAAGTTTGCTAAAGCTCTGGTCTCTTACTATGAAGTAAAGGCAACTTGTGGAAATAGGATTAAATCTTAACAGATCAGTACAGAAGCTGGGTACGATTGCTAAATTGGGAAGCTGCATGTAAGCTTATCAATAAAAATGCAACTTCATCTGTAATTTGACAGAACAGTATGGAGCAGCATGCTTGCTTCTCTGTGGAAGTGTTACAGATGATATGTCACTAGTAATCCTCTCAAAACTTCTGAAATTTGTGTACCACGTGCCCTTTATCATAACTTTGGAGCAAATTAATAAACTGAATCATCAAGGAATCTGTGCTTTTGGCTATGTCATGGCTTAACCTGGCAGGCAGCTAAAACCACTGTGCAACCCCTCACCCCTTACCCTCCTCCATGGGATGGGGGAGAGAATTTAAAGGCAAAAGGCATGAACTATTGGTTTGGCCAGTTTGGGTCACCTGTCCTGGCTGTGTCCCATCCCAGCTTCCTGGATGCCCCCCGCCTTCTCGTTAGCAGGGCAGCTTGAGAAGTTGAGAAATCCCTGACTGCTTGGCAATGACTAAAAACATCAGTGTGCTATCGATATTGCTCTCATCCTCAGTCCCAAAAGCAGCACTACACCAGCTGCTAGGAAGAAACTTACTCTATTCCTGGTGAAGCCAGGACAAGCTAAGGGTTGGTGTGAGTGATGCCTGAGTTACTTGCCAAACAGTAGTAATCGTACTTTGTGGAGGAAGTAAGCCTTTGTACGTAACACTCTGCACTTGCTTTGTCCTGTAGGTTATTACAGATGAAAATGTTTTACACCCCCATGCATCATCTTTGTGCCTGTGCTTGGTAGATTTGATGAAACTTGTCAGCTGTGAAGTGAGACTAAATAAGCTGCAGATGCAGAGAGGTTCTGACACAGCTGCAGTGTCCAGCCTGTTACTTAGAGGTGCATGTGGCTGTTGAGCTCAGGTTGTGCTGGGGGTTGTTGCTTGGTAATGCAGGCTTGGTGGGGGGCTCCAGCAGACCAAATTATTCAGTGAAGGAGCGTCCACTGCCCACCCTATACTAACCTATTGGGAACCGTTGGCATCTCCTTGGTTGTGAGTTATTCCTGGAGTAGCCCTTTCGATCCCTGAAGGAGTTGGGATGAGTGTTACAGGCTTTGGGTGTATGAAGCTATCAGCTTGTCACTCGGCATATAGAAAACTGGTTGTTTTCCAGTTAGGAGTGTAAAACTGTTTCTCTCAGAAGTCAGGAATTCACCACCCGGATACTACTTGTATGTATATGATGTCTCCTAGGAGGAGACACTGAAGTCTCTCAGGTTGCCCTTCAGAGATTGAAATGCTAGTCAGCGTGTGTTTCTTTCACAGCCCTCAGCCGTGTTTTACTCCAGCTGCTGAGAACAGGACATTCTAAGATCAAAGTGAGAAATGTCCCAGAACATTTAAACACGTGTAAGATGTAATGGAGGCTTGGTGGAAGATGTTTTCCTTAAGGTTTTGATAAAGGCATTGGTGCTCACTAAGAAAACATGAGGTGCCTGACAGGTGAACTGCTGTGCTCGCTTTACATGAGTGGTGATTACCTGGCTGAGCTCTCTTCAAGCAGCTGCTTCCAAATGTGCCTTGAAATTTTGCCCCTGGAAAATACTCGTGTTCCAAAGAATGAATGGATTGAGCCTTTCCACGTCCCCTCATACACATGTATTGCTGTAAAATGAATGTGGATTTTAGATACAGCCAATTGGCATGCAGAAATCATATGAAAAACAAATATGCAAACCAGATAACTGGTACGTAATGTCGCCTTCATCTTGGGGTATAACGTGAATAATTATATAAACTTTGGTTAGCAAAATTCTTTAGTGAAAATGATGCATGGTGACTGGTAATTTGTCTGAAATAAACTGCAGCTGTTAAATATGAATAACATCCCTATGCCAACAGCTAAGATGAAATCCTGTAGTGTTTAATATATTGCCCATTCAACAGCGGCTATGTAATACTAGATGCAACAATGGAAATGTCAGTTGTGATAAACAAAAGATTCATCCAGAATGTCAGAGGCTAGTTTGAATTATTTAATACCGCTGGAGTCTGAGAACAACACCCACAGAAATCTTACTTTTGTGGTGACATGAACTGCTAAAGACCCTACAGGCATCTCTGTCTCGGCTCTGGTGGAGCTTAATTTTTATTTGGGTCACACAAATGAATGTCTGTAGATACAACCCCCCCCCTTGGAAACTGCAAACTCCTTGTCCAGTATAGTACAGAGGAATGTTTTGGATCTGAGGGGTTACAACAGTAAAGTGATCTTCTGTTCTCGGGGGGATGGATTCAAACTTTGGCTAATGAGCAAAACTTGTCAGACTATTTGAGTTAGTGGGTAGGGATGAGAATCTCAGACTATTAACCACACTTGTCTTTTTGAAGGCTACGTGTCTTACATCACTCGTAGCCACGTGAAAATGGCTTGTGGGATTTTGCCATATGTGGATGAGTAGTTATGCCTTTAACTTTCAGAAGTAAATTTGCTTATGGTTTAGCCAGTTTCTTCGTATTTCATTACAGCTAATTAATGCGCTTTAAAGAGAACAAACCCGTCGTGTCTGAAGTGTGATGCTGCTGCTGTAACGAATAATTTTTCACTCTTGAACAGAATGTGAGACTGAAACGGGGAGGAGGTGGCTTTAAACTATTCCTTCAAGAGACAGCTACCAAAAGCTATGTTTATCCATTCCAGATTGCCCCTGCTGAAGGACCAGATGCCAAACTGAGAATGGTTATCATCACTGGACCTCCAGAAGCTCAATTCAAGGTACAACATAAAAACTTGCTGGTCTGCAGTGGCCTTTGGGCTGCAAGGACTAATACTGAAAACGGAGCACTGGGTTCCAAGCACCATTTTGTTCAGAATTTTAGCAAATGCTTCACTTCTGCTTTCCTTTTGCCCAAAGATCTCATATGAAGATAAGTAATACAGCACCATCAGAGGCCACGTTCCGGTCACCTGAAAACTGGTGGGAGTTTCATGTAACTTAGAATCAAGTCTAGCATGAAAATACGGCTGTATTACATTCCTAATTTTCCCTTTTATCTGTGAGCACAATAGGTTGGTCTTTCTAGCCTGTCTTAATACATGCAATGGTTTAGTGTGTTTAATTGAAGTAACAAAGCTGACAAGATGAGAGACTGAGTCTTCCCAGGTTACTGTTGCATGCCAAATGGAAAATGCTTTATGGGTAGCTCTACAGATAAATGCAAGATTTCTAATTGTATTTCCACTACGACTACAAAGGAGATGCTCAACCTGATTATCCCATTTGTGTTCAAATCGAGGTCTGGAGTGGCCTTCTGCTGTAAGTGCCAAGGGATAAATCTAGTTACCCCAAAAGGAGTTGACCAAGTTAGGAGTGATGGAGCCAGCTCTGTGCAGCAATCTGGCCGCCTCAGAGATGAGGCCCAGAGCAGGTAGAAAGTCACTTGAGAGTTCATCTCCTGGCATCATTTTCTTGCCTGTTCTCATTTTTGTCTTTGTATTTTTGCTTCAGGGCATCTTGCAAGGAAGGAGGTGCACAAACTTCAGGCATCTCTAGAATCAGTTTCATTACTGCCCTTAGGAGTTTTGGAGAAGTACCAGGGCAGGTATTTTGTGGTGGTAACAGCTAACTAGATGCATTTGGGATTATTACTCAGTTCCCATATACATTTGAGAAGTTATTGAAGGCAAAGCATAATTTAGAAGCTCTGCTTCCTTGAGGTCTTCTGTGTGCATGTGAGCTTTTTCCTACAGTATGTTCCACATATGGGGTGCTCTTGTCATCTGGGATGAGCGCCAGGTCAAATGCTGGCTATCTTTTCTTTCCATCAGGAATCAGTGAACTTACACTCAAGCAGCAGCAGGTTGAAGTAGGTTTGGGATGTCCTTTATCCTGACTTTTCATGTAGGCAAAGGCTTGTCCTCAGGCTTCCTCCCCAAGATGGACCTGAAGTCCCACAGAATCCCTTTGACAGCTCTTCTCTCCCACCTGGATCATGCAGGGAGGAAAGTGTCCTTTTTTCTGCACCTCATGCCTTGGCTTGAAACCACATCAGTCAGTCACTTCTCTTCACTTGGGCTTCTGCTTGCAAAGCGGGATCAATGTGCTAGCACAGCCAGTGCTCCTGAGTATGCTGGTCTCGTGAAGGAGAGGGGTTATCCCCTGGGGCTTCCTTCAGCTTCACTCCTTTACTACTCTGAGCCAATACCCTCTTGACTGGGATGGGCAGAGGTCAGTCCTTTCTTCTATCACCACCATTAACCTGAAGCGCATGCCCTGTGGTCAGAGCCAACCTTCATTAATGCTGTCCTTTAGCTCTGTTTAAGAAGGATCTTCTCTACCTTTGAGCATAAACTATTGCTTGTTAGGCACCGAGGACATAATCTGGGTGCACAACAACTTGAAAGGGGAAGAGCTGCTGCTCAAATGAGCTGGCAGAGAGGCAGTGTCTTCCCAGAGCCTGAGTTTGGCATCCTTTCCCTACTATATTGTGTTCTGTTGTCTGTGATTCATGTCCATGGTAGCTGCAGTGGCTGCACCCCTTTCTTCCTCAGCAGCGGTAGCCTGAGGGTGTTGTGGGTTCGCAGGGCTATTTATTAGCAAGACAACAGGAAGAGAATATACCACTGTTTACAGCCTCTGCTGCAGTGCTCCCTAGAGTTTAGGCATACCCGTGACACCATCATCCAGAGATGGTCATGTTGCATTTGGATCTGGGACACGTGCAAACGAAGTGGAAACTACTGTAGACAACTTATTTCAGCCACTGTTGTACTGTGAAGGAGCTGCAGCCCAGTTAAGTTGTTTCCTTAAAGGCTTTCAAGTGCTGAAAGACTTGGGGTGTTGGAAATACTCTTTTAAATGGCATCTTCAATGTCAACACCCACCTTGCTTTATAGCTCAGCAGCAGTGCATGCTGCTTTCCTGTGGTACTTCTCCTGCTGAGCACTGCAACCTGTACAGGTTGCCAAGGTGTTATGCACATGAAAGGTGTTGCTGTTGAAAGAAGGGCTGTCCAGGCTACTGTCTGTCTCTTAACAAATTTGGGAAATGGTTTCAAAATCTTGAGGTGGTGGCTGGGAAGTAGTATTTTATGTGCTCTTGGAAAATGGTTTTGAAGTGTTTATCTGGAGCAGAAGTCTCAGGTTCCGGGGTGGTTGATGGTCCCAGAACATGGTAGTAGTAGTGCTTCTGTGCAGTCTCTTTTCTCATTGGAAAGATAATGGCTTTTGCCCTCTGCAGTGGGGTTCCATGACCTGTAATAGCCCATCTAGGTAAAAGCCCTGTGCTCAAGATGTTTTTTGCATGTTCTTTTCACAAAATAAATGTCTTTCACCTTCCCCCTTCTAGAGTAGCACGAATTTGAGTAAGCTTTTAGGACGTGAACTAGAAATAAGATGAAAATAAGGCATTGCTATTTAAGATGCAATCTTTTGGGACTTTCCATGTTCCATTGCAGCAGTGGCCTGTAAAATGGTTGGACCTGGCATGTATGCAATGACAACATTGGTGAGTGTGATTTAAAGAAGGTGATAAAGAGTCTGAACTGGAAAGGCTTTGTGGTCCCAGGTTTATGGTCTTCACACAGCATCTCTTCAGTATCTCAACAGAAATGTTTGTTCTCCTCTGGGAGATGCAGAATAGCAGATCTAGTTGCTGTTTCTCAAGAATCCACCAATGAGCAGGGAGTAAAGAAGCAAATGTGTTTAAGCAATAGCTAAATTCATGAGCTCAGTCTCAGCAGACATTCTTCTTGCTACCTGGCACTTGCATGTTCCCCAGAAAAGGGAACTGTGTGTGGGTCGCAGTAACACTGTTCCCATGGTGCTGTTTGGTCTAGGCAGTTTGATTTTTTTCACTTCAGAGAATTGAGTGAGCTCAGATTGATTTATTTTTTTAACAAAATGCTGTAATGGTTTATAAAAGTAAATTGTTTGGTCTAATTGGAGTCTTTATCCCATGACTTGTTTGGTGGGGTGTGTGGCTTTTTTTTTTTAGTCTAGCATCCTTAAAAGAATGTGTTTCTGAGCCAATTAATTGCCTTCTGTGCTGCTGGGTATAATAAAATCCTTCAGACAGACAGTTCTCTCCACTACTCTTTACCTCTACAGAGATGCAATAGTTTCTTTTAAAAGCAACATTTCTCCTGAACAGCAGAATAATAATGATCTCTGTTCAATTCCTTTGTGATTCCATGGTTTGTCATTTGAAGTTGGACAGCAGCACTTCCCAGTTTAGTACAAAGACTTCTTCTAGAAAACTAGTTAGAGGATTTCTTATGGCAAACACTCGGTCAGGGTTGGGTGCTGAGAAGTCTCCTTTCCATGGAAGTTCAGTAGATTCCAACGAGCACATTCTCTAACTGAAGGCATTTTTGCAGGCTCAAGGGAGAATCTATGGAAAACTTAAAGAAGAAAATTTCTTTGGACCTAAAGAAGAAGTGAAACTTGAGGCTCATATAAAAGTGCCATCCTATGCTGCTGGTAGAGTTATTGGTAAAGGAGGCAAAACAGTAAGTAGCTGAAATAAATATTTTAGTGTTGTTATGTTTCTTAGTGTCTGTGTGTATGTGTAAGGCTTAAATGTTTAGCTAACCAATAGCTAATCCTTTGAAGTTATGTTAAATCATGTGCTGTTTTCTTAGCTGCTAAGCCTGTCTTTGTTCCAGTGTGGAGTCAAAAGAAGCCAGTATCATAGAATGATTTATGCCATCTTAAAAAACCCCAAACATACACATATATATATAAAAAATAGCCTAAGACAAATCAATAGTCCAAATCAGCTCTGCAGGGCTTCTATGAATAGGAATGTAGTTCTTTGGTTTAGAATGAGTTCCCACTTAGGAGACTTTGTGCCAGATTTCACTAATATAATTAAAATAGAATCTAACATGTCCAAAGGTGGCATTTCTGTCCCAAGCTGAGTGAAGCTTAACTTCTAAGTAATTGGTAGGAAATCAAGACATGTTCAGACATCAATATTACTGAAAAGTGCAAGTGTTTTTGCTTCAACTTACTTGATGGCATTTCTTTAAGTTTTGTTTGTTGTATAAAATATCACCAAGATACTTTTAATCCTGAAAAGGTGCTGGTACTCTAGCTAATCTCCATACGGTTGTAAGGCAGGAGCTAGGTGATAATTGCAAAGAAACAGTTCAATCTCGTGTCTCCATCCTTGGGTGCAGTGGGGTCTTCAAGTTAAGTGTCAGGAGGCAACGTGGCTTCTCAATACAGCAGTAAGAGGTTTAAAGACAAACGCCTCTCAAGATCTTAATCTAAAACTTTTTTGGTTAAATAACATTATCAATTTCTAAAATAAAAAGTGTGTAGACAGGACAAAGACTTTAACACTGCCTCTATGTAATGCTATGGCAGCAGGTAAACTACTGGAAAGAATTTGTACACTTCTCATTGTTCTGTTTGAGCTCTCCATCTTGTGGTGGTTTTTCAAGGAAAAAAAATGTATAAATACTTCCACTTTTTTCCTTCCCTACATTATACATTGTATGAGTGTTCTGACCTTAAACTTGTAAACTCAACTGTAAACACTCTGGCATCTATTTGCTTTTTTAAGTCGTGTATTTAACACCTTCTGTGTGTTGTATTTAGTCTTTAAAACACTTCTACAAACCTAGAAAACTTGGTGCTAATTTATGTTAGAGACACAAGAGGCTCATCTTGCGAAGTGTGCTCTGCTGCACGAAGATGCTTTCTGTTAGTGGGTTCCTCTTTTAAACAGAATCTAGGGGATGATATTTCTGTGGTCAGCAGTATCTTTGAGGCTTGGTGGTTGTGGGATGTTTGTTTGTTTAAGATTTTTCTGACTTCTGCTATCTATTTATAGGTAAATGAGCTTCAAAACTTGACAAGTGCAGAAGTTGTAGTCCCTCGTGATCAGACACCTGATGAAAATGATCAGGTGGTTGTGAAAATAACTGGTCACTTCTATGCATGCCAGGTAGGAGGGCTGCAACAAATTTTTGTCTTACCTTCAATGTTTCCATGGTCTGTGTCTCTCATCCACGTGCAGAGCCAGGGGATGGAAGACTTTCACTTGGGGGACACAGCACTTCTTGCCAGGCTCCTCTAATTGTCTTGCTGTGATAAACTTTCCTCCTGCCTTTGAGAGTTCTGTAACAATATTGCCCTTTTACAGATGTAAAACCATCATCTTAAAGCCTCCTACCAATCTCTGTAGGCTCTGGCACGGCTGAAATGTTGAGAGCTTGGGAAAACCCAAACTGTGATCAGACTGCAATTCGGATGGGGGACACAAGCCATCTCACAGGAGCTGGCAAGGACTGTACCTGTAGATGCAATATGTCCACATCATCCAATCTGATTTAATATCATAAAGAAAAGGATCACAAGATTCCCTCCCTCACTTAACTCCTAGTTCAGGCCAATTCCTTTTGACACTTTGCTACAGGTGACTTGTAGTTCCGAAAGGTGATGGGAAGGCTGGTGAGTCCATTGTCTGACCTGGATCCCTGGTGTGTAAAAAGGAAAATAAAATTGTCCACACTGTATTAAACCAGCGGTTCTTCTAAACCATTAGTACCTTGGGAGGAGTAAAATGAAAGTAGCCAGTAGCTTCCTTAATCTTAATGTTGGTAGTCATCTTCCTGTGCTCATGCCTCTCTGTGTTGCAGGTATGAAAACCGACCTCACAGGTAGTTGTGGTAGATGGAAAAAGAAGAAAAAAATTAAAATTAAGCTGCAAGTCATGAGTATCCCCAGTGTATTCTGACTGATGAGTAATCTTGTCAGGGCAAGGAACTTAGTTATTTTATAGTTAAAGCCTGGTAGCACCTATAGTTGCTTGTAAACAGGTGGTCGCTGCGGCATGTCATCATCATGGGTTGTTTCTTCTTGTCCTTCAGCTTGCTCAGAGAAAAATTCAGGAAATACTGGCTCAGGTAAGAAGGCAGCAGCAACAGCAAAAAACATTGCAAAGCGGACAGCCTCAGCCAAGACGGAAATAAAGGTTTAGGAAACGGCCCATCAGAGACAGATGCCAGACCAAAGACAGACTGTGCGACAGAGCGACGGGTGGCGAGCACCTGTTGAAGTTATATGCAGAAGATCCACCAAGCCAATCACCTGTTCGAGGACCAGGCAACCGTTGAACGCTGTCTCTGAGAATGTATTCTTTAGGCTCTCTCAAACTTTTGAAACCCAGCTTTAAAATAAGGACCCCTTCACTTCCCTTTTGTTCTATTCTCACAATTTAACATAAACTCGTTAGTCTTTTTTATTGTTCTTATTATTCCCCAACAATTTTAGAACTTGGTTTAATGAAGCTTTCTCTTCTGAGTTCACTGGTTAAAAAAAAAAAGAAAAGAAAAGAAAAAACCAACAAAAAAAAAGAAAAGGCATTGCTCTTATAGGTCCAGTTGTAAAAGAAGAAACACATTTGGAGGGTGGGATTGCGGGTGGGCTAGGGTTAGAGCAAGGGTATTGACAAGAGTTTAAGTGTTAGTCCCAATGTTGAAACAAGTGGCATTTTTTAAAAAGAATTTGGTTGCATTTTTACATAACACTGCCATGAATAACCTAAGGGAAGTGTTGAATGGTGTTGGCCAGGGCATAAAAAGATAAATATGCATTTTACTAAACTACCTCAGGCATTTAGTACCTCAATGAGAAATTGTTCCTTTTTTGCTTTTTTTTTTTTGGTATTTTGTATACTTTATAAAGCTAATAGTTCTTGAGCATTTTATTTTTTTAAAAAAAATTAAAATTTGATCAGCCACCAGCCAGGAGTACTACAGACTTACCGGGGGAAAAAAAAAAACTATAGTAGAGCACTTCTAGCTGCTGGCTGATGGGAGTAAGGTGGGTAAAAAAAACGCAGCCTCAGATTTTCTGAGGGCTTCAACACCATCATTTGTTTAAAAAAAAAATTCAGTGAATGTTCAAAAGATAGCGAATGATGCCAACATTCTGATAGCAGCAATGCCGTTTAGTTTTCTTTTAAGATGGGATGAAAAAGTTTGTGACGGTACTTTTTTGGGAACAGGACAAGGAAGTGATGGCAAGAGGCTGGGGTTGGGGGAAAAATTTAGAAGGCTGCAAGAGGCTGAATTTTTTTTTTTTTGTGCTACTTGATTGAATGCATGAACCCTTTGTGCCTTTGACCATCACTACCTAATAATGCTACATTTAACCATTTGCAGCCCATTAGGACTTTGCCATTTTGTTCAAAGAGCAAGCTTCATCTTCAGTTTGATAGAACACTTGATCTGCTAAGAGCGTGTTTGAGGCCGGGAGGGTCTCTGCTGTCTGCGGATCGCATCATACTGCTTTCAGTTACCACGATGGGGGAAGGTCAAACAGTGTTTGATCACATTGAAAGATAATGAAAGGCTAAGTTTACATATCCAGCCGCTGTTATGGGCCACACTAAGCCACTTTGAAGGTTTAAAAAAAAAAAAAAACAAACAAAACTATTACAAGAAAAAAAACAAAACCAACAACCTCTCTAGCCTGGCTTATAATAGATGCAGCAGGATTTATGCACGTTCTGCAACCAACCATTAGAGGAGAAACACAAATAAATTGTCGAAAGGCAGGGATAACAGGAAGGTTACCAAATTTCTTAATTTCCGAATGTAATTTGAATGATGATTGTGGTAATAGTGACACATTCAAGTTTCTACAATAAACTTCAGTCTACCTCAGTTTAAGATTTAAAAAAAAAAAATGTGGCAACACATGGTGCATAAAGACTGCTGTGTGTGTGTGTGAGCGCGTGCGCGCCTGTGTGTGTGGTCGACAGAGCCATGCTATTACCTCTGAACCTTTTTTTGTGATGTTTTTTGTGCATGAGATGATCAGAATCACCATGCTGCACTGATTTGAGGGGCACAATGAGCAAAAACATTTGTTTCATCATTTTGTTATCTACCTCTTAGGTTCATGTTGAAATAGAGGCATTACTACATAGACTAGATAATTTTCCCAAAGATCATTGTTGTACAGATTAGATAATTTTGAAAATGGTCTGAAGTGTTTTTCCTGCATCTCTTCTTTACTAATTGGTTTAAAAACCACAAACTTATGTTGTAGTTTTAGCAAAGAAAAATGAGTTTCTTTTCCTTTTTTGACAGTGACCTTCATCTAGCCTTTAGGATGTTTTTTTTTTCTTACAATGAATTTAAAATTACTGAAGTATGAAAAGTCATAGCATTTTAATTTTTGTTGAGGCTTAAGTCAGTCTGACGTTCCTTTCTTAACATTTGAGAAGGATTTGACTTCCTTGTTTTCCATAAAAATTACTTTGCGAATAGGCGCTGCATTTACATCTGCTGATTTAAATACTGTCATCTCTTAAATTTCTAGACTTAGTATGGTAAATCATGTTTTTCTTTTCAATTGAGACTTGGTAATTTGGAGTATTTGGGAATAGCTAGAAAAGTAAATACTGTAAATGATTTCAATATCCACAAAGTATGGATCATTTTTCATCTGTAATGTGCCCCCCAATGCAGCTCCACTTGCCAGATGCCTCTGAATGGAATAAAGAGTTTAACTCCTATCATCAGATAAAGTTGTGTGGTGTTTTTTTTAAATGAATAAGGTGCAGGAACAGGCTGCTCAGAGTACCTGTAGTGCTTCAATCACGTTGCTTTTCTATCCGTGACAATGACTGCAAAGGGATGAAGAGTCACCCACAGGTATTGCAGAACTGCTGGGGCATCCAGCAGCCAGGTTGCAATTTTTGCACATCCCAAGACAAGCAGTCATCTTAGAAGTCATCTTCTCCCTCTTCTGTAACAATGCTGTATTGTCTGTAGTAGAACCCAGAGTTCACTGCTTCAGTCTTAGGGTGGATCACTTGGGCTGATCTGCTGTGGAGGGGATGTGTACTCAGGAGTCCTGACCCATGGCAAGATCTTTAACAGGTTTGAAGTGTGACCCGAATTGCAGATTTTGGAGGTTTTTGGCTGCTTTGTACCCAATCTCTACTTGGGAGCGCTCAGGGTGATAGAGCCATGTACTGAAAGTGGTCCTAGCAGCTGGGGTAGGCAGTAGCAAATGCGATGGCAACCTCTATCTCAGTCCTACTGCCAACCACTCTCACTGCTTGCCAGCAAGATGGCATTATCTCTCCATTTAGATCCTTGTTAGTGTTATTTGGAATGGAAATGAAACTTTACTGAATGCTTTGGAGCAAAGAGGGGATGGTGGGGAGCGGAGCATCATGAATAATAGAATTCTGTACCATGTAAAGAGGAGTGGATAACCAAATGCATTTCCCAAACTCTTGCACCCTCCCACTTGTGTTCACAGCTCACTTACTGGGACCAGCCAGCAGAGAGGGAACTTAAGAAATGATACCTGTAGCAGACACTACATAGGGTATTGTTTCATGGGAAACTCTATTAAGCTCATTTTTCATGCTGATATTGAACTATTTTCCCAGGACTGGCATCCCTGCCATTTGAGCAACCTAAGTTAAGCCTTCCTCTGTATCGCTGGTGTGACTGTGACAGCAAAATAAACCTCTGCCCATTCTAAGCATTTGCCCAATCATGCTTTTATCTGCTTCTAACCTCCCAAAGCTTGTACTCCTAAGCTGCCAAAGGCATATGCTCCCTATGTTAGTTTCCATTAAATGAAGCATGGATGTGGTGCCGGACAGCATGATCTTCCTGTGGTACTAGGGTGTGGGATTTTGAAATGGACATGGGAAATCATGGAATAAGCCCTCAAGCTGTGCTGTAACAGAGATCATACTCCAGCTGCTGCATGCACAGGCTACTTGATAACAAAGTTGCTCAAACACAGTGCAGGGAATTGGTGAAGGCAGTTCTACCTTGGTAACTTTCTGCTGTTCATCCTGTCATCAAGGGCTCCTGTACAGAGCCCAACCCACACACACCTCTGCATAGGAGGACTGAATGACGAATCTGTAGGTTTCTGAGACAAGCTGCTTGGTATTTTTACTTTACACAAATTGCCTGATCTGTAGAACTGAAACGGTTCAATTTTTTTCCACCTCCAGAAGGGCCTTAATGTTGTACAGTGCTGATCATCCAGCCTGTGTCTGCCAGCTCCTATGCCCCAGCTTCTCAGAGTCAGGCTGAAGGCTCACCAAGTCAGGAGGGTAACCTGCCTGGGGCATCACTGTACCTCAGCACAGATGCTGGCTGCCACTGGTAAACTGGGGGGTGCAGAAGTTCTTTTCCTGAGCTTGCAGCTCTGCTTAGTTAATGGCAACCTGCAGATCTTCAGTGTGCTCGGGCAGTAAATCCAGTTATACCTTATTATTTCGCTAGTGTTTGTCTCCTCAGTTCCTTTGACTATTTCTTTCCTGTCTTAGTCTTACAGACCGTTACCCCTTTCCAGCTGTGAGAGTCCTGGTGTTCACACAAGCTGCTCCCTCCCTCTCTCTCTCTCTGTTCCTTTCTGGGCACTCCTTTGTTACTGCGCTCCCTGGGACAGAATACCGTGTGCAGTTCTGGTTACTAAATGTGGCTTCACATAATGGCTTGATGTTTGCTGAACCTGCCTCTATTCATCAAGTATTTTATCTGCAGCAGCAAAAGGCAAATGGTTGCAGGCAATGATCTAAAGTTACTCCTACATATCCCTCCTAAGAGGAAATGCCTGATTTAGAACCCATCTCTCTGTAAGACAGCCAAGGTTATCTTTTCCTCCTGTGGATTACTTATTGACAAGTATGAAGAAACTTTCTTTGCGGTCAGACTTAGCACTGTCACCTTTATTTTGTGGGCAAAGGCGTTCTAGTTGTGTAGTTTAACTAGTTAATAAATGCTTCTGGCTTCATTTGCAGAACTCTGATCCAAAGCAGCAAACAGGAGGTGAACTCAGGGGCAGTTATTCCTGAGAGGGCAGAGAGGCCAGGCACAAAAAGAAAACACAACCAGTCGGAACTGAGGGAGAAGGTTGGGGTTGTGTTTTTGGTGGGTTTTTTTATTTCTAAATCAACAAACCACCCCCACACACTTCCCCCTGTACAACACAACCACAGGACAAAAAAACCCAAGGTCACTTTCTCTGAGTGTTACAAACAGCAGCTGCTGTGCAGGGAAAATATGGAGCCAGGGCTTGAAGTAGCTTGTAAGGCTTATGAGGGAAATGGGTTATTACCCTCAAGAAGGCAAGCTCTGTATGATGCATGGTGGCAGAACAAGCTTCTCTAGAAGGAAGCGATCCTAATCCAGCCCTGTCCTGCAGTGCAGAAAGGCATCTTGCTTTGCATAGACAAGTTTTGTTCCATTGTGAAGGTCTTCTAACTGGTTGTTGGCTGAAGAAGCAGTTGGATGAGAACGCTCTGCCCAGTGACTTCTGGAAGCGCTGAACGTTAGCAAGGAATGCTCAGTGCTAAGGGCTTCCTTTGGAACTACCTTCACCTGCTGCAAGGAGTTGAAGGTTTACTTTGCCTCAGTGTCCTTTTTACAGACACTGAGAGGAAAACCAGGAGAGGGGCCAACTGCGTCCTTCGAATGAGCTGCAGGTTTTAACATAAATCAACTGAAGCTCTTTCAAGTTTTAGGTTGGCTTTTTGTTTTTGCTAACAAAAATCAGACTGACCTTGGCTGAAAGACTGGCCTACTGCTCTTAAGACTTGTTTGTCACTGCTGCTCTTGGCTCTTCTGTCCTCAGTCACACCACTGTTTTCTCTTTGTTCAACTTGGAGCATGGCTTGCTTCAGTGTGACCAGAAGCAAATGGCTTAATACAAGAAGCCTCATCTAAACTGTGCTACTACTGGTAGTTTTACCTTGCAGCACTCAAACTCATTTTCAATTGCCACTACAGGCAGGTCTTCCAAAGACCCTAGACAGAACAATTACTGCAGAGCATGAGTTTTCAGGGTAAGTAGTTTAAGCAGCTGTCTTTGCCCTGTTCCTCACTGCCATCTCTGCTCCCCCAGGAAGCTCCTATACGATAGGGTTCCCTCATCGACATTTTACGGTTGGACTCAATGGTCTTTTCCAACCTAAATTATTCTAATGATTCTGATAATTTCTGTGGCTTGGTCAGAACTTTACACATCCACTAAATACAGAATTTACACTAGCCAACTGTAGTGACTGATAGGTCAGTAATCAGGACAGTCTGTGTCTCAGATTTCTGGAGGCCCACACTTCTCTTTCCATTCAGCACCCGTTAAGTTCTTGTCTCAAGATGATCACTGCTGTCTGGAGTCAGTCCAACTATAAAGTCTTCTGGCAGTGACTGCGGGGTTATCTGTGCCAACTGGTCATCATAGGCACCGAGCGTCCATAGCTTCTCCAGTTCATAGACCTCCCGTGTCTCCGGCAGCATGAAATGTATCACCATGCTACCTGCACGAACAGAAACCCACAATCAATTAACGTGAACTGCAAAGCACCGCTCCGCTTCTGGCTGCACAGAGAGCTCAAGCTGTCCACCTCGCTTCTGGCTCTGTATAATGGGTCAGCTGATGGAGGTCACTTCATAAGTTGCTGGTTCCAGTTCTTGAACAGTGTGAGGAATTGGTCAGTCCTTCAAAGGCTCCAAGGCTACAGCCAGGAGAATGACAGGGACAACACTCTGGTCTAACTTAAAATTGCCAGACTCAAGCCCAAAGTGGTAAACTGAAGGACATATTACTTGAAAGAGTCCCCTCCCTGAGGTTACAGATGGACTCTCAGCTTTCCTAGATTACCAACATCCAGCTATAGCCAAGGTGCATTACTCACACTTCTCAGGATTTTTAAAAATTATTAAAAGTTCTTTCTTATAAGTTTTCATTAATTACATGCAAACCATAGTAGAGAATGTTAATTCTGGTGTACTTCTAATGCACTTTTTCACAGCTATGTCCTTCAACTTCAATCTGTTTTTCTGTTACTGCAGTAAAGCAACCAAGGCTTAGTAGCACTGGCTGAAGTGCTCCTCACTCACCCGTTTTCTCTTTTAAGCCAAAACACAAAGTTAAAGGGTGAGATTCTAGAGCTAGCACTGAAGGAGACGTTTTCTGGATGCAAAGGCTCATACGTTTGTGTATCAACTGTCACAGGTGTAGAACGGAGCACTAAACTTGCTTTATTAGCACTGAGGTTCCACCCTGTGTACAGTGCTTCACTACCAAGGCACATGCAATAATCCCCCCCACTCCTCCAGACAGATATAAGCCTGAGAAAAATGATTGAAGTAGCTTTTCTCTTTCTACTACTATTATTTTTGATTTATTAAAGACCTGTTTTAGCCACTCAAGAATAGCTACTGCTTTATTCTAAGTGACAATTATTTATAGTGACAATTTAGCGTATCGATGAGTTGGAGCAACAACTGGAAACCTAAACCAAGGAAGTGTTGTGAACTTCTTGCAGCAACCACAGCTCACAGCGAGACACTTCCTTCACCAAAGAGCTCATGCAGAACTTCACATTTATGAGATTCATAAGTATTTACCAAAATCAATGCACAGCCAGTCATCTGTCTCTTTCCCTTCAATGCGAGTATGAGGATCGCTTTCTTCTTTGTTGTGCTTGTACTGAGAGAGAAACAGTGGCAGAAAATTAAATACTCCACATGTATTAAAAAGCACTCAAACCTAACAGATAAACTGGCTTTTGCTAAGTTGCCTACAGTTGTTTTAAATCTGAAGTGGGTTAGACCACCTAATGTTGCTTCTGGGGCCTGCACAAAAAAGCCCTCCACAACAAACAAACAAGCACACTCACAACCCCCTTGCAGCAGTGGACAGTAAGTACAGATTTCTCAACGGAATTTAGTATCAAATCTGGAATTCTAACGCTCAGAATTCCCACAGTTGTCCATGATTTTTATAGCTGTCCATTTTTCCTCAAGATGAATACTGAATGCAATTGCTTAGCATTAGCCTTTAGTCACAGGTTCCTGTTACCACTACTGCCATTACCACTGAGTTTTACTTTCTTTCCGATACCTTTCACTGCATTGGGTAGCTAAGGATGTAGAAACAGAGGTGCCAAGCTTATCCCCTTCTCAGACGGGGGAATGGGGAGAAAAAAGTTTCAACCCCTGCCGTCAGGAAGGCATGCAAACAAGCCTCCTGCCTTTCCAGAGCACGCTCTAACACAGTGTGAGATGGGGAATAAGCACGACCAGCACTCTGGTTTCCAAGCTGTGAAGCACTGTGAGAGAATGAAGGGGATAGCTCAAAGCTGGACTACAAAAGGTCAACCTAGGGCAAGGCAGCTGGTATCCTATTTGACATTGTAGGCTTCCTAGGTGCCAGCTTGAGAAGACCAGCCCTCCCCACCTAGTACACAAAGAACCTGAGCACCCACTAGAGCTGAAGATATGTGACAACTAGAGGCTTAAGTACTGTGTCTTTTGGCTCTGGCCATAACCTACTTGTTTCTTCACAAGAAGCACCAATAGAAAAAAATTTAAAATGGAATAAAGTCAGCTGCACCTTGACAGAGCACCTTTATTCAAATTTCTATCTTATTTCTAGATGTGGCAGTCACTCAAATAAAATATGGAAACCTTTTTTCAAGCTGAAATTAAAATCCAAACCAAAGCACATTCATTTCAGTACAAAGCTACAGAGAGTGAAGCTGCAGGGTTCTAACAGTCCTTTCTGCCATGAAAGACAAAATACAAGCTAACAGGTTATAAAACAGCATGGCTGGCCAGCAAATGAGCTCGACTTCACTTAGAAAGCAGTTGCCACAAAATGCAACTGCTCCTGGTCATTCCCACACAGTGCTAGCTGCTAGAAAAACGGCCCCACTTTGTAAGCCACAATGGAGAACTTTCACAGTGTACTTCAGAACAAGTTCCACCTTCCTTTCTTTAAGACAGCTTGTGAGATAGCCTCAAAAGCAGGTAACTGTCAAGGACTCTCTGAAAGTCTGCTTAAAACCCCAAAGCTCCCGGCAGGCACTGGCACCAGCTATGTAATGGGGTTGGAAAGGCTGATCCCCACGTTTCCTTCAGCCTCCACTTTACAGGCTGTGTATGGTGAACAGGCAGAATAAAGCCAAGGGTCAGTTTCTTCCTCTGACACGAAACCAAGGGGTAAGCAGTGGCTGCAACGTTGCCATTTACAAGCTACTGGAAGAAAAGAAGGAACACCTCATGCTACACATGTGAGTAAATTACATTTTATCATGTTACACATACTGTAGAGGTAAGGCCAGCCAGCTGCCTAGCAGCAATCCCAAGGCCTACTCTGCTTTACTTCTTAAGCTTCAGGTTACTTTTTGCCTAGAAAACCTTCAATACCAGGTAAGCTCAGTCAGTCCTGAGTACTTGGCCAGGCTTCCCGGTTTCTTGGGATGCCCAGGAGACCGCAGTGTCTCCCCAGGCTGCTCTCACAGCCACTAGAGGGAGCAGTCAGTTTTTGGAGGGTGGGTGGCCCTCACTGGTATCCCCTGGTCTGGAGGAGATGAAGAGCTGCTGATTTAAGGCTAGCAATTTATGCAAGCAATAGAGTACATATTAAGTACTTAAATTTAGTACATTCAAATCCCGACTTCGAACTTGAGGCAACCTTTTAGTACTTCAGTTTGCAAAGATGTGTTAGTTCCTGCAGAGAACACAAGAAACTCCCTCCACCTGCTCAGAAAGGCACTGAAAAGCAGTACCATCTCCCCCTCTTGTCTCCCTGCCAGCCCAAGTGTCAGAGCTGACCCCAATGGGACAGGAAAGAAAAATAAAAACCAAGAGCCAAAGGAAAAACGGGGTCAGGAAGGGAAAGAAAGCACATGAAGAGAGGGCAAACTACAGGTCAAGTACAGACAGCTAACTGAGATGTGGACTAGTCCTGTTCCTCACACCATGCTTTGGAACAGTGTTGGCTCTTCTCCAGCCAAGTTCCTCCCTCCCCAAGACCAGTCCTTATCCCTGTGCTCCACCTGGACTGTTATTCTGACCTTAATTTTTGTAATGAAAAGCATTCATTCTGCCAAAGTTCAACACTGAAAGATTTCTGTGCAAGGATGGCTACTGCTTCTCCTTTCCTCCTCTGCACGCACAGTGACTATTAAGAAGCAGTTTGCTTTAATAAGCCCATGAGGGCACCCTGTACCTGGTAACACACCATCTTTTTTTCCAGCTTTATAATATACCCAAGAACCTGGAAATTTTAGGGATTAGGGTTTGAGAACAGTCAGATTAAGTTATTTTGACTATGTAGGAATAGCTATGAAGCTTACTGGACAGAAGACAAAAGCGGACAGAGATCATCATCATCACTTCACTCTTGTTCTAGTCACCAAACTGTGCTCATGTCATCACTGTTCTAAAAACAGTGAGGTCTGTTTTAACACATATTCTTTACACTTTTAGTATCACCAAAGGAAAAAGGTACAGTTAGTTGCTAGATGTATTCGGGGCTAAATGACACAGGGATAACTAGTTTAATCTTGCCTGGTATATCCTCATATCTGCAATCCCAGGAAAATTCCTTTCACATCATTAAAAACCATTCCACAAAACCCAGAGTGCAGCAGGAACTGTCTTACCATTTTCAGCATGTAATGTGCCATTGCATGGAGATGTCGTGTCGAAGATCCGCTCACGATTATAAAATAATTACAGTACTTTATTTCTGAAGGTAGCTGGATGACACAGATGTCTTTAGCATTTTCTTGCCTGAGCAAAGCTACAGCAAAGTCAATGTTGAACTTTGGAAGAGCAGTATCTGGAACAGACAGGAAAAAAAATAATACAGTGACAAGTTACCTTCTTAATTGCAAAAATCAGCCACTTAAGAAGATTTAAACTGGCAATGAACTGAAATGTAGCCTGAGCTAACTACTCACCATGGGGTTTGGTTTGATACTGACAATGCAAAACGAACTGTGGATTTTAGAAAATCATCTTTCAAACCATCAAAGTTGAGAACTAAGCACACATAAGATGCTATCACTAGATAGAGCAGTCAGCAAACATCAAAGTTTCTCCTGGGTAACTTATTTCTTGTTGTTAATGGGTAAGAGTCAATGCTACTATCAGATATTTGTCAATCAAGATAAATGAAACTAAGTACTTCAGCAAACATTATTAAAACAACAGACAAAAAGAAAAATATTTCAGAACAATTCTTTCAACAGGCCTGTCATAACAGATGGTGGTGAAATTACTCTAAAATCTGAAGTAGATTAAATCTGTGTAAGGAAAACAGAGCTTATCTTCACACCGAATAAAGCCAAGTCTTTTTCCCTAGTCTGTTCTTCCACAGAGGATTACAATACTGTAGACAAAGCTTAGGTCCTTCAACAGTTTAAGCAAGTCAGCTTAGAAACTAGTAAATTAGTGCAACTACCTTCTGTTCACACCATGAAATCAGTTTACTTCTAATTTGCCCTAATTAGGTGTGTGCACACTTAAGGCATAATTTGAATCTGTCAGCAAGCCATGCCTGCCACTATAAAGTGAACGTTTGTGCAGACCGAGCATCAGTGCAAAGCCAAGCTTTATATTTACCAATATAAAGCCAAACAAAAGAACAATAGCTACATATAATTATATGCATGAATGGGGATATGAAATTGGATCAGATGTCTGTAAATGAAAGCCTTTGAGCTTAGGGACTTATGCACTCTTTCAACTCTACTGTGGTCACACATGCAGAAAATTAGCAGTGGCCACAGCTCCTCCAGACGCAGCAGCTACAAAAGTTAAATATTTGCCTGGTAGCCACATGTGAAGTCTCCAGTGCCTACTTAGAGACCCAACGGTCTAAACAACCCCAGGCACACCGCCACACTGAATGTCACGGTCAGATCTAGGCTGCAGACCTCCAGAACAGCTACAACAACAAACCAGATCTCTCCGCGCACACCGCTTACACCCACAGCCAGCCACTGCGCTGTTATCCATCCAGTGAAATTACTCCTCGAGCAGACATCGGAGAAACAACACCTCCGACTCGGCACCACCATCCTCACAACAGCGTACCCAAAGCAAAGGCTCAGCCTGTGCTAGCCACCCACTCCCCGCTTTACTGCGGGTGTCTGGAGGTGGTGATGGTTCAGCGCAAAGGCTGACCCCGAGGCCCACGATCCCGGCCGAGGTAAGGGGGATTCCCTCGCACCGGGCGGCCTCGGTTCGAGGCCGCCCGGTGCGAGGGAATCCCCCTTACCTCGGCCGAGATCCCCCGCAGCTGCCAAAGGGATCCCCCTTACCTCGGCCGAGATCCCCCGCAGCTGCCAAAGGGATCCCCCTTACCTCGGCCGAGATCCCCCGCAGCTGCCAAAGGGATCCCCCTTACCTCGGCCGAGATCCCCCGCAGCTGCCAAAGGGATCCCCCTTACCTCGGCCGAGATCCCCCGCAGCTGCCAAAGGGAATTCCGGGCGTCCCCAAACAGTTCGTTTCACCCCGAGGCGTTCCAGTTCACACAGGGAACTGGAGGGCACAGGGCCCGGGGGGCCTTCGGGTCGGCCGCCTCCTTGCCACGCTGCCTCGCGGCCACGCTCGGGCCCGCCCTGGCTCGCGCCGTACCTCACGCCACGTCAAGCGGCGTTCCGAGCCCACAGCGCCTTGCCAGCGGGGAAGGGCCTGCTCCACACATACCCCCCCCCCCCCCCAGGGAGGCCGCAGGCCTGCGGGAACCTTCCCAGAACACTTTGAGACTAATTAAGCTTGCAGCCATGAGGTACCGAGACCGAACGGGAAGCCCAAGAGGACCGCGGCCGGTGTCAGGCACCGGGAGGACCCGCGGGTTACGCCGGCAGCTCGCCACACCGCGGCCAGGCCGCCCGTCGCTGGGCCCTACCTGCCGCCTGGCGCAGTTCCGCCGCCGCCGCCAACGACCCGGCTCCGCCGCCTCCCACGCCCCGCGCCGCCGCGCAGGCCCCGCGGAGAACCCCAGACACCCGGGATAGCGGCTCCGGCCACAGAGCGCCACACGCCGCGGCGGAGACCGGCGGCAGCAACCGGCACCCCACCGACAGTGACCGCCACATGCCCACCGACACACAGACACCGCGGCCCGCCCCTCTCTGCCATAGCGTCCGGCGATTGGCCAGCCGCGGAGATCCCCTCTCACCTCACTGGTGAATCCTGCTGTCGGTCGGCAGGACAGACGGGCGCTTGCGCGGTGCTTGTCTTGAAGCGGCGGCGGGCCGAGGCGGCTTCCGCCGGCCTCCGGGGGTGTCTGGGACCCGCGAGGGCTCGGCCCTGAGCCGCCCCGCGGGGAACGGGCGCTGAGTGGGAAGCGGCACCTCTCCAGGGAGCGGGCGCTGGGGCCGTTGTGTTTAGTCCCTGTATAGCCCAGCCGCGGGTTGCCCCTGCTCTCCTGTCAGCGTCCCGGTGCGGGGGTTTGGGCGTGTGGACAGGAGCGTCGGGGCGGGCAGTGGCCCGGCCTCGCCTTCCCCGCCCCTCCTCCGCTCTCTGAGCGGGGGCTGCGCTACCAGGCGGCGGGGGTGTGGGGGTGCGGACGGGGCCTGTACACCAGCAGCCAGCCTTCTGTTGTGATGGCTTGTTGGGGGGCTGGAGGAGAGCAGAAGCAAAACGTGGGCGCTGCCATACCAACCCTAAACACGCGCCCCGGTTCCAGCCTTTGGAAGGCTACGGGTTTGCCTGAAAAGCTGCAGCTGGCTTGAAGCAAATGCATTTTTTTTCTTGGGAAATAGTATTTTTACATCCGTGTCATTCCCAGCAGAGTGTTAATGGATGCACGGTAGTAAGCTTGCTATGTTTGTTTTGCTATGGCGAATGTTGTTAAAAAGCCATGGCCTGGGCAGTTCAAGCATTTGTATTTACTGTGGGTAAGGTGAGTCTCCCTTCCACCTCCCTGCTTCCCATGGAGATGTTGGCATTTAGTCTGATAGTAAAATGAAACAATTATTCCAGACTCTTTTCCCTTCCCTTGCTGAGTATGACGGTAAACTCATGCTGTTAAGTCTTAAAAGGCATAATCTTGTGAATGATGAAGACCTGTAGGAATAAAAGCTCTAGCTTTCAAATAAGATCAACTGGGTTGTAGAATGGTGGAGGTGGTCAGCTATACTCACAGTCCACAGCATCTGGATGTCTCTTGCAAAGTTTAGTTTGATTCCTCTAGAATTCCCTCAGGGCCTGGTGGTTTTTAGTTTCAGTTTATAAATGCTTTTGGCGAGAGCAAAAAAAGCCGTATCTGATCAGACTCTTAGTTGTGCGCTACAAAAAGTGTTCAAGAAGGGGAGAGGGCCAAAACAAGTAGTTTGAAATAATACTTAATTTAAAAAAAATTAAAGTAATTAACAAACTTCCATTTCTCTTGAAGGCAGATTTGAAAAGACATTCTTTTTAAAGATGATACATGTTTGATGTCATTCCTTGAGGTTAACTTCTACAAAGGGGATGCCTGAAACCTGTCTTTTGTAACATTTTCTGACGTTCACAAATCTGTTGTTTGTCAGCTGTTCTTGCCTTTGAAGGACATGAAGTTCATTTGTATCCTGATCTGTTCTGAAATTGGGTTCATCAGCTGTCATCTGTTTGTTAAGAAAGCCTCCTCACTTCACAGGTTTGTGATGACATTGCTCCGAGTACACTTGGAGACTGCAGAAATACCTGGATAACCATAAATGAACCAAGACTAAGGCAAATCCAGTTGTATAAATACTGTTTTGATTGGTAGTTAGGCAGCTCATCAAGTTGATTATCTGACAGTATCTCTGAGACAAAGGAAATACACTCTTTAAAATCATTAGATGTTTTATTTGTCAATGCAGCAGTTAGATTCCATCGTATAAAAGATGTATGGAATGGAAATTACAGCTGAAAAGGCAAAACCAAATTACAAAAATTTCATATTCTTACATGATATTTAAAGGAAGAAAGTACAAGCTATTCTCTATACTTAGGTTAAAAGATTAAAAAGTTAGCCTGAAAGCTGTATTCTATGCAAAAGCTTAAGACGTCTCTGAGCTCCAGTATTTTGCTGAAACAAGGTGCTTTCTGCATATTGCCAGGTCAGTGGCAGCCTTCGTCATCACTGACCTGAAGTGTTATAGCTGTGACATTTAATTTTGTCATGCTGCATTACACATCTTAAGCCTTCCACTAAACCCCTGTCTTGCCTCGAGCTAGAGCAACAATTACAGTCCTTCCTGTCAGCAGAGGACGTAACATTCAGGCAGTGGTTTTTGCAGGAAGCACGTTTTCTGTTTAGGTCAGAGAATAGTTTTACATGTCCAGTTGTGGTTAGACAATAGGATGTTAACGTGTAAGGTCTATTGGACAATGGCAAATGTGGTGCTTCAAATAATGTAACTGAAATGGCTATGAAAGAATTTATTGGAGAACCTGGAAACAAAAGAAGACAAGACGCTGTTGAATTTAACAGCTAATCTCACAGGGATGTTGGGATCTGTTTGGTTTACATCCTTAAATCACTTGCCCCTGCACATGGGGAACTGGTAGTGAAGTATGATGACAAGTATTTGACAGGTCTAAGATACCAGGAAAGTATGTTTATGCTTGTGTATCGCCTCAAGAACTGAGAACAATATGTATCAGAGACAGGTCCTGTCCTGTTCCAAGACATAGTAAATACAGTAATTATATTGAAATACAGATCTTTAAAGTATTCAGTGTTTAGAAATGGATTGTGCCCAGCCCCCATTGAAAGTTGATGTTATTCTGATTATACCCTTTAATATTAAAAACAAGGCTCTTATGGAAAATAAACTCCTTAAAGTATTTTTGGTCTGTTTTCTTATCTGAGTGTACCTTTCTAGTGACATCTTCCCTTCTACAAATAAAATGCTCTCCTTTTCTCATTACCCAGTAATCCAGCCTTCAGCAGTTTGCTTCTGAGATGCCGTGAAGGCGAATGGTGAGCATGCATGGCCAGAAGACTGGATCACTTGGGAAAGGCCTCAGCCTGGGTTTTCTTAACACAAAATTCCAGCTAGAGGGTACAAGTGAAGGCACATTGATTTTGCAAAAGTTTACACTCTCTAAGCTGCATCATGCAAAAGCAGAAACCAGAGCGTCGTGCTTTATGTTGAGGTTGTCATACAATTAAGTGATCAAAGTCGCAGGGGTGGAGGAACAAGCAGAAATCAGTGTATCTTTGCAGCAGGAGAGGAGTGAAAAGAGAAGGGGAAAGGGAGTTGAATGCTACCCCTTCCTGCTCGAACCCTAGTTCTGCTGGCTTTTGTGCATATCTGTACTCTGGGGAGGGGTAGTACCAGTTCAGTGTCTGAAAGAGACAAAGGCAGCATCAGCAATTGCATCTGAGGATTTTACATGGGACTCAGACTAAAAGTTTCAGCAGGGAGAGCCAAACAGGTGGGCCTCATTCTTTTGTTGGGGTGTCTGTGGTCAAGTTTATAGTGAAACTTGTGCGCTGGTGGCCATGTCCAGTAGAACAATAAATATGTCCAGCCCTGTTTTTTGGCCACAAGGTCAACTGTCATGTAATCAGCCACATTCATGCTATTGAACCCTGAAAAATGGGGTGGCTGCTACCAAACTCCCAATGGGGAACAGTGCCTCTGGTGGTTCCCAGACTGGAGAACCACCTTGGGCCTTGGCTGAGCCAAGACTCTGCTAGGACCTCCTGAATAGTGTTACAGTGTCAGCAGTTCAGTACCAACACCTGGGATTAGACCATGGCATATTTCGTTCTACAGACATGACATGTGCCTGTCCCCTGTGTGTGTGTCTTTCTAGCAAAGGCACGAATCCTGCTAAGTCAGTAAGCAGCTATTCTAGACTGTCTATTTAAGTATTTACAAGTTTGTTTGCTTTTTTTTCAATTAACCATTTTTTTACCCTCTAGATCATGGATCTGGTTAGTTTTACATGTAGTTAACCTAGAATAAGGAACTCAACTAAGGGAGGGAGGTGTGTTAGTTATTCAGAAAAGTGACTCCTAGATCACACAAGCAAGAATAGCACATGCTCAAAACTACCTCACTGTTTTCTAAGAAGGACTATTTTAATATTTCTAATTGCACCAAGCCCCCAAAAGTTACCATCCCATCTATGTGTACTTTCACCTTACCCCCTTTATTTCTAACAAGAAAGCCCCATCAAAGTACAGTTCAGATCTGAGTCCTGTACGTAATCTAATCATCAGTGTTAAGACTTGAGGTTTAAACAATGCCTGGTTTGCTTTTCAGCAGAGGATTTCTCTCATTGCTGCTAGGGAAGAAAATCGCCTTGAAGTTACTGATGTAAGCAGTTAGTCCCTCCTGGTTCTCTGCTTGTCCCGAGCTTCTCTCAATAGGCTTATATTGCTTGTATCTCCTGCAAAGAACGTGTACAGTTAGTTGCTGACAGACACTTAAATGAAAGCCCACAATCAGCATCTGACTGGTGCATAAGAGAATTAATTCCATGTGCTTAATATATATTCTCTCTCCTCCGTCCTGTCCGATCCAATCTAGTGGTTCACAGCCATAGGTCAGTAGTGGTGACTAAGGCCTGGTTAATGAGAGGGCTCCAGTGCTCCGTGGAGGTGTTTCTTTCTCACTGCTGACTGCGAAGGGTGAGCCTACTCTTGACTCAGGAGTCTTGGTGCAGTCTTACAGTTTTGTGAGAAATACCGAAGCTAATAAAGCAGTAACATGTGCTCCTGATGACTGCTTTCCTGCATGCCTAGCACCTTTCTCCCAAAGCATTTATTTGCCAATTATTTAATGGAGGATTTTGATCATTAATTCTTGATCTGTCAGTCCTTTGCAAACTCTTCTTGGAAGAGTTTTAGAGCTAAATAAAATTTCTGCCTATGAAGTTTTACTGCATATAAAAGTCATGTTGTGCAGTTTTAGTTTGCTTACAGTTTACATGCAGTTCTCAGGCCTGCTTGGCTTTCTATTTGCACTTAGGAGTACAGAATCATAGAATCATAGAATGGCATGGGTTGGAAGGAACCCCAAGGATCATAGAGCTCCAACCCCCCTGCCACAGGCAGGGCCACTAACCTCAGGCCTGGATCTACACAAGGTTGCCCAGGGCCCCATCCAACCAGACCTTGAACACTTCCAGGGATGGAAGACATCCACTACTCTGGTCAGCCTGTTCCAGCACCTCACCATTCTTTCTGTAAAAAACCTGCCCCCTAATATCTAATCTAAACCTTCCCTCCTTTAGCTTTAATCCTTCCCCCTTTGTCCTGCCATTATCTGCCCTTTTAAAAAGTTGATTCCCCTCCTGTTTGTATGCTCCCTTCAGGTACTGGAAGGCTGCAATGAGGTCCCCCCACAGCCTTCTCTTCTCCAGGCTGAACAAGCCCAGCTCCTTCAGCCTCTCTTTGTAGGGCAGGTGCTCCAGCCCTTTAATCATCCTTGTGGCTCCTCTGAACCCTCTCCAACAGTTCTACATCTTTCTTGTATTGGGGTCCCAGATCTGGACACAGTACTCCAGATGGAGCCTCACGAGGGCAGAGTAGAGAGGGACAATCACCTCCCTGTCCCTGCTGGCCACCCCTCTTCTGGATACCATTTGCCTTGCGAATGAAATTAAGGCTTTAACATTTGTGTATTTTCTCCTGATTTTGTGGCTTGCACCAGTAATCTCATTTTCTTGAATATTTGTTAGAATATTTGTGAACAACAATTAAAAAGAAACAAAAAATATAGTTGATGCAAATGTAAGTTGTTGGTTTTGTTAAGTTAAACCCAAATACTTTTGACAGCTCCTTGAACTGTATTTAATTTGAGAAACTAGCCACTTACTTGTAAAGAACAAAAGCCCCAATGGCGGCAAACACTGCCAACAAACCGAGGAAGATAAAGACGCCTTCTGTTGTTCCTGATGATGATCCTAGAGTTTAGAAAACAGTTTGATTAGAAGTTAGCCTCATTTTTACATTGAGATGGATAGTCTAAAGAAAAACATCATTTTTTACTTGATTGCTGTACAGACTGAAGTACATGCTTAATACTTCTGATATGCCGAGCATTGGAGGTCAGTGACTTTGCTTTCAAATCCTAATCAGCTTAATTCTCAGTTCCACCAGAGCGTGAGTTGGGCTTTGCCAGTTTTCTCATATGAGCCTTGCTCCTGACACACATGGCTGCCCTTCCAGCTTGGAAAGAAATGGAGGGTCTTGCTGGCACCCCACGAGGTGAGGCTAATTTGCTCCTAGGCAATTGCTATGCTAGGGAAGCATTTACTGAATCACAGAATCACAGAATCACAGAGTTGTAGGGGTTGGAAGGGACCTCAAGAGATCATCGGGTCCAACCCCCCTGCCAAAGCAGCTCCCCAGCTCATACTGCACAGATAGGCGTCCAGACGAGACTTGAATATCTCCAGAGAAGGAGACTCCACCACCTCCCTGGGCAGCCTGTCCCAGGGCTCTGTCACCCTCACTGTGAAAAAGTTCCTCCCCATGTTGGTGCAGAACTTCCTGTGCTCCAGCTTACAGCCATTGCCCCTTGTCCTGTCCCCACAGACCACTGAGAAGGGGCTGGCCAATTCCCCCTGCAACCCATGCCTATTTATAAACACTAATTAGGTCCCCCCTAAGTCTTCTTTTTTCCAGGCTGAACAGACCCAGCTCACTCAGCCTTTCCTCATAGGGGAGATGTTCCAGACCCCTAATCAACTTTGTCGCCCTTCTCTGGACTCTCTCCAGAATGTCCCTGTCTTTTTTATACCATTACACTGAGAGTATAGGAGATGCAAACTCTTTATAAGCTTTAATGTTAAAATCAGCTTTAAATTTTTTTAGGGATAATGACCAGGGGGAAAGGGGATAAAAAAAGGGAGTTTCTTAAATGTTATTGTTTGTTGCAGTCCCATATTTTAAGATGGCAGAGTGTGGCTGAGAGTTTGATGGATTTAAGCTTCTCCGATTTATTCAAGAGCTCTGGGCTCTTCTTTGTTAACAGGCTCATTCTGGGAAGTAAACTCTGGGCTCTGCCTGTCACTGGACTCTGTCTTCTGGTTTGCCATCAGCCATTTCACTCACATCTACTCCTAATCCCATTGTATCTGATGGAAGAAGCCAAATCATGTGGGTTTTTTAAAAAATTTGTGTTTAGTATCTTAATTTTCCAGTACACAGGCTGCATCTTCATTGACTTTACTGACACTAAGACACATTCTTGGTCCTCATACTAACAAGAGGGTTTATACAGTGAAGTAACCTAGAAGGGCACGTTGGCTTATCTTTCCAGTTGTTAACTTATAATTGTTGTCTATGAAAATCAGGGTTTATGTATTTCTCAGTTTGTGAATAAATTTTTTTGTGAAGGCTTGACCTCAATCCTAGTTTACACAATATTTTTTTCTGAGACTGTAGGGATTTGCCTTATTTTATGAATAAGTAATGTCATTGGACCAGTTTGCAAAGCAACACATACTGATGGGATGGGTCTAAATCATAGGACTGCAACACATTCAACAGCAGTTTAGGCAAGTTAAGCACAGATGTTTTGTGCAATGACTGCGTAGCCTAGCCACAGTCCTGACAGGTTTCAAGGGCCAGATGTTTAGGTGCCAAATACTCAGGCACCAGATTAGGGGATTTTCAGAAACTCATAAATACTTGCCTTCTCTTGAAATGAGTGGAAAACTGTGGCATGTGAGAAATGTCTGCAAATGTTAGATGGGTTCCTCCAGAAGGTGACTTAAAGCAACAACCTAATCTTAATTCTGCTTGGACTATAGTGGAAGCCCCGAAGTACAACTTAGCTCTGCCCTCTAGAAGTCTCTGAAGTCCAACCTTGTTGGGCTCAAGTTAACCTCTGTGAATACAGTTTTAAAAAATCCTACTGCATGCTTATTTTTATCTTTAGGAGCTGAAATGCACTCACAGGTCAGGCACTGTGCCATTAGTCATCATGAACTGATTTCGGTACTGCTAAATTTATGACAAGATTAAATAAAATCAGTCAAAAATACTGTGGTTAAAGACTGCAAAGGGTCAGTTGCTTGGCTGATAGAAATTAAATTGTGTCACTAGGACATTGTGGTGCTGGAGTATATCCAAAGAAGGGCAACAAAATTGTTGAAGGCTCTGGAGAGCAAGGTTTATGGGGACCAGCTGAGGGATGTGAGTTTTCTTCTGGAGAAGAGGAGGCTGAGTGTAGATGTTATTGCTCTCTACAACTACCTGAAGTGAGGTTGTAGCCAGGTGAGGGTTGGTCTCTTCTCCTAGGTAACAAGGGCTAAGGCAAGAGGAAATGGCCTCAAGTTGTGCCAGGAGAGGTTTAGATTGGACATTAGGAAAAATGTCTTCACTGAAAAGGTTGTCAAGACTGGAACAGACTGCCCAGGGAAGTGGTTGTCACCATCCCTGGGGATATTTGAAAGACCTGTAGATATGGTGCTTAGGGATGTGGCTTAGAAGTGGATTTGGCAGGGCTGGGTTAACAGTTGGACTTGATGATCTTAAGGGTCTTTACCAACCAAAACAGTTTGATGACATTGTAGTGGAAAGTCAGGAGGGCAACGGAGTGGGCACAGAAAGACAGCATGATCATTTAGACTTCTGTCTGAGGCTGAGTTTAATACCTGGTTCTGTCAGACTGCTTGAATAACCATGGGCAAGATACAGTGATACTCATCCAAACAAAGGTAAACCTCCTGTTCTGAAATAGTCACCCTGGGCAGACTTTGTAGTCAATAAATGTTACACAGAACTATTTTGTTTGGATCTACTCCTAATTCTATTGCATCTGATGGAAGAAGTCAAATCATTACAAGTGTTCATCTTCTGTAGAAATAGAACCCTAGTTGAGGTCAGTAGGCTACAAAGAGGTTGCAGGGCACCCAGCTCAGCTGCAGACATGATTGAGACATCAAGTGAACTGAATTCCTCTCCATTTCTCCTGTCTCTCCATGTCTGGAGTAGGCTGGCTGGCATATCCCCCACCTGCTTTTCTGCCCAACAGAGTTAGTCTGAGGAAAAATACGTTATGGCTTAAGAACTGTTGATATTCTGTGACACTGAAAGGTTTGTGTAATCACTGTACTCATTGGATGCTAAGCATAAATCAAACCATATTCTGACAGATAAAATTCCTGTGGAAAGAATCATCTCTTTTTTCTTTGCATGGACTCTCAGTGCAAGCTGGCACAATCTCAGCTAAGGCCTCCAGGCATAATAAAACTCTGTAGAAATTCCTGTGCTCTTCCTCCCTGCAGGGAAATGACCACAGGGAGGAGCTATTCACAGATAACCCACATCTCCTCTGCGTGGACTCACCTCCATTTACAGAAATCAGCGCGCTCGCAAGAGCTTGACTTGTGTCATCCCCCAAGGTGATGTTTATACAGTATGTTCCAGGTCCCTCAAAAGCTCTCCTGATGGTGAGTAGGCATTCATCAGTGACAACGATGGGGTCACATACCACACTCTTGGACACCTGGCACGTGGGGTCGGAAACTACTGTGCAGACGTCTGTGGGGAGACTGGGGTGGGAAGAGAACACGTTGTATCTGTGAAGTCCTGTTAGCTCAGTTCATACACAGTTTGCCCCAATGCCCCAGTTTTACACTGGTGTCTGTTTACTGAAATTAGCATCACTACAGTTATTTAAGAGTACATACCTATCCATTTTATATATACATACATGTGGATTTTATATTAAAAGCATATATATAATCTGTAGAATTATCCACTTGTTTTACATACCAGTTAACATTTTATGGTGATCATAGAATTACCTGCCTCAAATCAGCTTATAAAGTCAGTTACCTGTAATACACATCATTAAGAAAGGAATGCAGATTCTTTTCTGCCCTATTATGTGCCAAAAAAGTAAACACTAATTTAAGAGAGGTTAACTGTTTTCCCGTTGCATTACCAAGACAGTTCTTGTACTTCTCAATCCTCTCAACTCTAAGCCCCTTCCAGGAGCTGGGAATATTAGTTCAATGTTTTTCTATCCAAGAAATTGCTTAGGCACACCCATTTACTCTAAGTGTCAGAAAATCATGGCCAAAGAGAAAGGGTTTCATTCCAACTTCAGTAGACTGCTTCCCATTTTACAGTAAGTGCTGAAATCTTGTCTTGGCCAGGAAAATACAGAACCATTTCTCCCAACTATCTAGTTCTCTTATTTATACTGAGGCTTAGCATGTGTTCGGAATCCTAAAGGCCTGGCAGTAACCCCTGTTACTGTAGTTTACAAATGAGACTTGCATTATCTTCAGTTCCAATCAAGAAATAGCAACACTGCAGTTCCCAACTTTGGTTCGTGCAGCTGCATCTAAGTGCAGACAGCGTTCCAGGACCTAATTATTTTTAAAGAGGGAAGATCAGCAGTTTCATTCATACACTTACCTCCCTTGGCAGGTAACAACAAAGTCAACCAGTGAGTTTTCAGCTTGACTTTCTGTCATCTGGATGCTCATCATCTGAATAATATTTACCTCAAGGATTCCCTCTGGGAGAGGAAGCAGATGTCAGCAGTAGGACACATAACAAGCTCTGAAGTCTGTGTACAGAACCTCAAGTGTTTGGCTGATGCTCAGTTCAGGTCTTGTTTTCCATAACCTCCTCCCTCCCTCAGCACTCCTCTTTAAGGGTTTGAAAGCTGAGAAATTTTCCAGTGCATTCCCTGTGAGGCTGCTCCTTTCTAATCTGTTTTCCCATTATTACTATTTGCTTACTTATTTAACTAAATCACTTCCCCATCCCACTACCCATGACTTCTGTGCATGCTGAGGTCAATTCAACCTTCTATCACCTGCCCAGGCCAGTCTGCTTCGGGCATGACAGGTTCAGAAGCTGATGATACAGAAAGTAGTGACAGCCGTTTTCCAGCTGCCCATCAGCAGGCATCCAGACCGAGGCCCAGCCTCACTTGTCTGAAACCAGGGAGTTGTAACTTCTGCCACTCAGTCCTGACAGGGTACATACAGAAACCTGGGTCAGCCTGTTTGTGTCTGTGCATTAATCTTTAGAAATGTCTGCTAGGTCCAAGAGAAGAATTTTATTGAGGGTTTCACATCTTGATATGATTCTATGATAAAAGAGAGCCTACATAAACATTATCTCTACTATACTATATCTATATCTCTACTATACATTGTACATTATCAAGCCCATTCCTCTCTTCACGTGTTGACCCACATCTTACCTACAACAGAGATACCAGTCCCATAGTATCCATTTCTGTAAATATGGCAACCTCCATCAGGATTGTCTTCCATGAACTCAACAGTGGTAGAAGAGTCTGAATCAGAAGATGCTCCAGTCGTCACTGTTGGAGGAGGAAGAATAGATATGCAGCTGCAGAGCAAGTTCTCCTTGAAGGCATTCTGAGCATGGCCATCTGTTTCAACCACAGTCATTACAGAGATCAGTAGTGACTTTGGTTTGCATTTGTGCAGTCATGGACGTATCTGTGTGGGACTGTGGTAATAAGCCTTAAAGAAAGCACACGTGCCCAGCTGTAGAGGCCTGGAGTGGCCTGGGTTCACTCTAAGAGCCGCCTTGCAGGCCACCCATCTGTGAAATAAAAGTGGGACTGCCAGGTTTGATATAATTAAACACTCCTTTAAAATTCCCAAATCAATTATAGAAGAAATCCAAAGGCCAATAAAAGGTTTAAAACGCTCTCTGTAAAAGCAGGTATTTTCCCATTGCTACGTTACAGCTCATGGAAAAATGAAGATGGGAAGTGGTAAAAATTGTGTATTTCCTTTCATTTTTCATTCTCACTCAACATTTTGGTAAAAGCACATATAAAAATTCTAAAATTTGTAAAATATAGCAACATTTAAAATTTCTTAGTAGCATTATAACTACCCAGGCTGAAACTGCAGGCCTTTTGCAAACCTTGAAACCCTCTGAGGTGATAAACCAATACTGTACATAATGAAAGTTATTCTGAAGTATGATAGTGCATAAATTTGAAGTGGAAAAGCCACTCTGGGTTAATGCCATGTGGAACTCTCATACTTCAGAATATGAGTGAATTTTTCTAGTTCAACCCAATCTCATTTCATTTTGGGTGGAAGTTAATGCAAACCGGAAAGGAACTGGCTGTAAAAGTGTTCTGAAACACCTCTTTCTCACTTAAAATTTACATCTTACCTCAGAAAATGACCCTGAGTAGGCAAGGCTGGTGTGGTAGAGGCTATAAAACCAAATTTATATGTACTGCATGTCCACCTGAAGACCTCTGTGTGCTGTAACTGCAGTAGCAGAACTGGATGTTCAATGTGTAACATGCGTAAGCGCTGCTTACTGTAGAATCACAGAGAAGTTTATACGTATTGATTCTGTCTCTAAACCAATTTATAGGCTTGCAGAGCCTTGCAGCTCCTTCACTGATGACAGTAAAAAAAAGGTAGCAACTTAAAGTAGCAGAATTTAGATTTTTAGCATAGCTAAAAGCATAACATAGCATCTCTGCTGTTCGCTCAGCTCTTACCTGCTGAGGTGGGCAGTGGTGTAGTGGGTGTTACAGGCCCACAAGGTACAGGTATAATGGCTTGGACAGTTACATTCAGAGTGAAGTTTCCTTGCAGAGTATAGGTGTGAGATGTAGTGGAGCTGCTGGCTACAAATAAGCCGCTTCCATCTCCAAAGTTCCATTTGTAGGAGATGGCAGAATTATTAAGGTAGTAGCTGGGATCATGGATCTTCACATCAAATGTGATTGGTGAGTCTTTGATAAAAATGGAGTCTGAGATGTTACGGTCATGTTTTTGGAACATGCTCACAGATATTGGAATTTTGTCTGGAGGGGAAAAAAAAAAGTGGTAAATAAAGAAAGCTTTCATAGCTGGCTGCAAGCAACTAACAGCTCCCAAGTCCCAGAACAGCAACAGTCAGTACATGACAATAATACCTTTAAGATGATTTTCCACTTTAATTCGATTTACTGCTCTGAGGAGTGAGTGTCAGTAGGAAACCGTTGCCCAGAAAAGTACAGGATCAAATGAGGACTCACAGGCACTGTGGAAGACTGCACTTCCTCTCATAAATCATTTTCCATGACAAAGCAGAGGTGCCACAACTGAGCCAGATACACAGCTCAATTACGCTACTCGAGGCAGTTTACCAGAGATTCCACATTCATACTAAAAGCCATTTCTCATGCCAGTGTCTTCTTCTTCTGCCAGACGATGCTTGTGCTGAATTCTTTTAACACCCAAACAACAAATACCCCCCTGGCCTCTCATTAGGGTTTATTCCAGCCCGCTCACCTGTGACAACGTAAACGGCGCTTGCTCTTGCGATCGGAACATAGGCAGGGTGCCCTCTCCTGTAGATGGACACTGCCATCACGTGCTTGCCAAGGGTGATATTTGCTGTGTTGACCGCGAATGTCGCTGAAGATCGTCCTGTCGTCTGGTAGTACTGACCTTAAAACAGAACGTGAACTTAGGATTTATGCTTTCCCCTTCAGCCTAGCTGCAGCTTGTTTTAAGAGGAGCGCTACCTCTGTGACTCTGGGATTGTCTAAATAGAAGGGAACAGTTTAGAATTGTCTGGAACATCTCCCCTATGAGGAAAGGCTGAGAGAACTGGGTCTGTTCAGCCTGGAGAAAAGAAGACTTAGGGGGGACCTAATTAGTGTTTATAAATATCTTAGGCATGGGTTGCAGGGGGAATTGGCCAGCCCCTTTTCAGTGGTCTGTGGGGACAGGACAAGGGGCAATGGCTGTAAGCTGGAGCACAGGAAGTTCTGCACCAACATGGGGAGGAACTTTTTCACAGTGAGGGTGACAGAGCCCTGGGACAGGCTGCCCAGGGAGGTGGTGGAGTCTCCTTCTCTGGAGATATTCAAGACCCGTCTGGACGCCTATCTATGTAATAGGAGCTAGGGAGCTGCTTTGGCTGGGGGGTTGGACCCGATGATCTCTTGAGGTCCCTTCCAACCCCTACAACTCTGTGATTCTGTGATTCTGTTTCAGTTATCGGGCAGGTATTTTTGGAGGGCTGAATACTGTCACAGTGCACTTACTCCCGTTATTTTTGTGGTTTTTCAAAGGCATCAGAAAGATGCCCCAAATTTCAATAGTTTAAGAAAAATTTGTCAAGGCATCTACCTAGGAATTGCATTACATGAAGTCATTGGGATTATGTAATGGATGGTGTTACCCCTTGGACATTTTAAGTGATATTGTGCTTGCACACTTTCAGTGTGGCAAGAAGATATAACACATCTTGCTCCATACCCTGGAGTCCTTTGTATGCATTTGCTTATTTGTCTTTGTAACAGTGGATTGAGGTAGGTAAATGGTATCACCTCTACATGAAACTTGGGATATTACTTATTACTACTCATGATGATACTGATGATGATACCAATTTAGCCAACCTAACTTAGGATACTTAGGATACCTAGCCAATGTCAGAAATAGCCCTCCTGTTACATATTCAGGAGCTAGTAACACTGAAAATCAGTGATCTGTGACCAGATCAGTACCACAGAGTCAGTGGCAGTTTTCACCTCCCTAGAGGCAAGAAGTGCCACACCGTTAATCTGATCTGAAGATAAACAGCGCTGTGGTCTCTCTCAAATGTAAGAATCTGAGGTGGCAGGGAGAGGTCAACAAATCATCCAATGGACCTGCTCAGACCCTTGTTTTTCTTAGAAAAGGATCTTGGGTACTATTGAGGAGAAATTAATTTTCCTCAGTGGTGGTACTGTGAATCCAGATTTAAAGAGGATCTCCTGATTTCCAGAGCATGATTTCCAGACTGAGCAGCTGATGGCCTCTCTGGAAAGCAATGAGTGATCTCGGGATCTCCACTGAAGAGCCTGGATGTCTTTTTAAAGGACTTTTAACAAACCATACTCAAGAAATGAGTTAGCTTACAGAGTGATACAAGCTTTGCAGCACCAGCCAAACCACGGGATGTGTTGCAGTACTAACCAAACGTGTGAAACACGTAGACAAAGTTCCTTCTCCTCCAACCAGGGTAATGTGGGAATGGTCTGCCATCTGGGAATACGTTATGGCTGTGGTTGCTTGTGCAGTTTTCCCAGCCACAGTTGTCAATCCATTCAGTCCAGTTGTAGACATAGAATTGCTGATCCTGGGAAGCTGGAGGATCTAAGTGTAGAAATAGGAGATGTTCCCAGTTAATTTTAAGGAGAAACAGCACCCGTGGAAGCACTGTGAGGAAGTGGCTTTTTTTGTTTTGTCAGAAAAGTTTTCTAGGGCACCTTTAAATAACTTAGGCATGAATTTCAGTTCCTTTCTGAGTAGAACAGTTTCCTTCCCCAAACAGCACCACAGATTTTAATTAGAGAATGAATATCAGCAGTTAACAAAACATGAGACAGTCAAAAAGCAGAACTCAGACTGACAAAAAAACTTCCTGATATGCCTTGAAATGAAAATTACTTTGATCAGTAAAAGAATTTGTTGAACATTTATGAATTTGGGAGAAGAAAGGTATAACAGCCTGTTTCACTGTAGATTCGTCAGCTTCAAACACTGGAATTATGATAGGGTTTTTTCCTTCATGCTATGGTAAATAAGATGAAAAAAAGGTGATTATCTGATTAAAAGATTGCTTGATTTTTAAATTATTTGTTTTCTTGTTGTGTTTTCAATTCTGAAACTGTGGGAATGTGATATTTACTCTTTCTTGAGGGTTTTTCAAGATGCAGATGGTGGTTAGTGAGTTCTTGAATTTATAATTAAAAAAAGATCTCAATTTAATAAATAGCTTTATAAATTGGGAAGAAAACTGTGTGAAAACTTGTGAAAGAGCTGAAAAGCAGTAACAGTTTTGTTATGAAGCCAGATTAACATCACTGGTCTGGGAAGGCAATTTTACAGTGAAGGCAAATCCTAAACAGCCTGGTCACTATATCTAGTGGGTAAAGAATAGTGAAAACATCACAGTCATCTTCTGAGGAAAGGAACTGGGGTGGCACTTGCTAGACACGAGTATAGTTACCTGCTAAAAGCAACATGGTTGTTGCTCACAGGGTGCACCTCTGATGTTTTCAAAGACTGGTGACACGTTCACACCAGCACCATAGTCAGGCGTGTGTGTAGCACAGGGAGATTGCTGTTACCTACCCTGGGTACAGTTTCTCTCATATATTACGTTGCCATCATTATCTTCTTTCTGGCACTTGGGGAACTGGAGAGTCACAACAAAGGTGATGTTGGATCCTACCAGTGCTGGGCTATCGGTGTCCAGTTTGGCTGTCACCCTTCCGCCTGTGGAAAAGAACATCAGTCTTCACTGCACCAAAGGATACAGCAGAGCAGCAGCTACCTTCAGCTGTGCACTGTTTACATGAGAAATGCTTTGCTGATTCCTCACTTTCCAAGGGGTTTTGTGCTCCTAGGTCACTTGCACTTTTGTCAAAGCCCTAACTTAGAACAGTGGGACTCATCGTATCCCCCCACATCACTTACTGGTCTGTCATTCATTTCCTTCTTAGAACTAAGAATAGGGGGTTTTACCCACAGGGATCAATATATTCCAAAGGAGAATATTTTTGTTTATCCTAAGGAATACGACCTTTAGACCTCAGCTCTGACCAGATGACAGTAAACAGGGTCTTCCCCAAAGCTGACAAACTGAAGCCCACAGTGCCCTTCTGAGGTCACAGTTGAAGTTACCTGTCCTCTAGGGCTTGTTTCAAATAATGGACAGTTCAAGATCCCTGTTCATCAATACTTCTTCAGAAGTATTAATGTCTGAGACTATGAGTCATGGGAAAGCATTTACTGTAACAGCTCACTGTTCTGCTCCCTTGAACAATATGCTGGGAATGGCATCAAAGCCAATTGTCTCTCATTTGCTGTTCCTTGCAGCAGTGGCAGATATTGCACCTGTGAAAAAGTGCTATAGCACCTGCACTCTTCAATGAGGTGGCCAGTTTTCTCAGGGTCTTTGCAATGCCTATGCGCAATCACCTTTCCAGGACTCCTTCCATCTGGGATCTCCTTCTTCCCAGACAGGATAAAGCTTTTCATTCCATTTATTTTGATCACTAGACCAGCCTTGTAGCTTCTTGTAGGATGAAGGGACAGGAGAAGTTTTTCCATGGCTCAGCACATCTTGAAACCCTAGAGAGAAGAGCAAACATGCAATGTAACAGCGTTTTCCCTACCACCCTGTAAAGACATTGCTCTTGTGCTGCAATGTGCTGCTTCTTATTATGACGATATTCTTGTACTGACTGGAAAACTCTTCACCAGCAGAAAGTTAGGGAATTGTATTATCACAGCTATAAAGGCTTACGTCGATTATATCCAACATAAAGACAGTTCCACCACAGGCAGATGGACATTTTTCTGCTTGCACTATTGCAAGCTTTCCAGAGAAAGGACAAAAAGATTTACAACATTTTCACCATATCAGAACAATTGTTGCATGAATGGACATCAGGCTGGTTGTACAAAGACTGGTTGATTGCTGAACGCTTTGTGCTTGCCTGGTAATAAATCTACAAGTAAAAGGTACATTCACTCTTGTGTCTGAGTTGTGCTCTAGTAGAACTTAAGCCAGGAATTAATTATGACCCAGTGAAGCTTCTTTGGTCAGAGGGGTGGAACCAATTATAACAGAAGCTGGTATTTCCAGAAAAGGAAATTTGGAGCTGAAGAGTAAATTCAATGTGTTTATAATACAGCAACAAAAGCATATTAGCTTCATGCCTATTACTTTAAAATGGCTCAGATATTAAATAACTTTAATTAGGCTCATATTACTACAAATGATGGGCTCAAACTTTTCCCAGGCCTTCTAGGATCCCTCTTTCTGTCACTAAGTACGCGTAATGAAAAGCAAAGCAAATCTCCAAGTAACCTGTAGGAACATGTCAACCACTGCAGGATGCCATGAAGCAGGCTCGTAGGCAGAGTTCCATTAAAGCCTGGGGGCTTCCAACAACTCTCTCATGTTAATCAGGTAACTGCTGGGCGTGCCATTCTGTCACAACATCAAGGGAGTTAGGGGGTCTGCTTTTCATGGCTTTATGTTAAAGGTAACTGGTGCTGAATGCATCTGAGATTTATACCCAAGTGCAACAAAGAGCTGGGTGACTGCAAGGAAAAGGCAGAGACACCTGTACAAAGGGCGAGGATGGCCCTGTGTGCTGTAACATAACTGGCTGTGTTGGAATTTCTCAGAGGTTTGGAGGAAGCACAGAGCAGGTGTAGCCAGTCTAAGCACAGTCTTTAGGGGCACACAACTCCTAATATTACTGCAAAGGAGAACCGGAGAAGCAGCACTGAAGAACAGGCAGGAGCTGCTGTCTCCTGATGTTTTATTGCCCAGTGAGATATCTGCTGGGCAAGAAGCATGTCCCTTGGCCAGTCCCATTTCAATGGTAACTGGCAACTGATGCTGGCAGCAATCTCTTCAGTCTTGAGGACTGAAAGGTTCAAGGAAAACAACAGCTTTTGCACTTGGAGACATATTGTCCCACAGTCTTCTGCCCTACTGGAACTCCCCACAGTCTAACTTAAATCACTCAAATCAAGTGTTTTCTGCAGATTTGATGTATTTTGATGTGAGCAAAGCATAACATCATGACTAGTGTTTACTTAATGGCCTGTATCACATGCTGTATTGTTTTCAGTCTTGGTCAGAGTAGAGTTGGCTAATGTCCTTCAAAAACTTTTCTCGGGGGAAAAAACCCACATTAACAACTATGAAAGTATTTCACAAAGGCTTATCAAGTTCAATTACATTTTAGACCATTAAAATTAATGTGCTGTCTTATTTGAAAGTAAGTAGCTAGGGATTTTTCTAATTTCTTTTTTCCATCTCTTTGATTTTATCTAAAAAAATATTTAATGAATAAAAGTGTTTTGATTCTGTCAGACCAGGCCATTTCAATCATGTTTGGGTTTTTCTCTTCCCAAATGCTTAACTCATCAAAAAGAGCTGGAGCACTTTTAGTTTTATAAATGCTTTTAATTTTGAATTTTCAATAACAATCTTTGAATTCAGAAGGCATTTTCTTGTCCAGCTTCAGTAATAACTGTGGTCACCACTTCTAAATCACAAGCTCCTTAGGCATTTCTGTGCCTCCCTGATGTGCTTTGTTTATTTCAATCAAGTATAAAACATTGCACAAGTTTCAGGACAAGACAAAGACATTTTTTGGGATGAGCAAAGACTTCTGCACTAGCTCCTAACGCACAGAGCTGAGGATTTTCAGTTGCTCACTTTAAAGGAACAAAAAGCTTTACTGTGTTTCATCTTTAACAACGAAAAGCACTCAGGAACAGATGTTGGTCAGAACCAAAATTAGAGTAATTCAGTTCAAAATAGACAGAGAAATATTACACTCTGAGGAAACGATTACTGTAATGGTTTTGGTGAGGCGATCATATGAGGGAAGATCTTATATCTGATTGACTTTCTTCTTTCTCATTCTGGTTTTCATTTTGGCAAAAGATGTAGCAAGGACAAGAAGCTCAGAGTTTCCTGGGATAGCGTGTTAGTTGTGAAAGAGGGAAGGAAAGCCACTGGCAGACCAGCAGCAATAAAGAGATGGTCCAGCTAAAGAGGATGCAAGTGTACTAGAAGTAAAACTGCTGATATTATGGCCAAGCTAAGAAGACAGAAAGCAACATAAACGTTCTGATATTACATATAGAAACATACTAAAGGGGGGGGGGATTGAGAAACAATTTGCAAAAGCATAAAATCTACCAATTAATCTTTTTTTTTTTCACATACAAAAGTAGTGGAAAGCTTGCCAGAAAGTCTGTGGGACCAAAAGATGATGTAGATACAAAAGATGTATTTAGGGAAGATAAAGGGATAGCACAAAAGTCAAGTGCATTAGTTTTCATTTTCATTCACAAGGGAGGAGTGTAAGAGTTTTCTGTGCTAGAGTTTTTCTTTATAGTGATGGAAAACCTCTTTAAAAATGAAGCGTTGGTACAAATAAAGAATTGTAGAACAAATCAACAAAATGAAGAAGCTGTCTAGATAGGATGGGATGGCTGAAAAAGCATGGAAATTATTCAAGAGTCAAATAAATGAGCTATTAACCATAGTGTGTAACATCTTGGTTAAAGCTGCCTCTGTGGCCCAGAAACAAAAGTTGGCAAAAGTGATGACGGTTTTTAAAACCACTTCCAGGAAAGATTTAGAGGATTACAAAAGTTTGAGGCTCAAATTGGAGAAGCTGGTACAGACAGCAGTGAAGAACAGAATTAGCAGACACCGTGGATTGACACGATACGCCGTAAAAGGACCACTTTCCTCACAGATATATTGGAGTTTCACTGAGGGAGCCAGAGAGCATGGGAAAAAGGCTGACCTGCTTGTTACAGTCTGCCTGAGTTCCAGACAGCATTTGATGAAGTCCCTTGCTAAAGGCACATTAAGTTACTGTGGTAAAAGAATGAAGGATTTCACATGAACAAGTAACTGGTTGGGATATATGAAGCAACAAGCTATAAACTGCCTAGTGTCCTCAGTTGTTGAAATGATTTAAAATGTTCATAACCTGGAAAACAGGTAAACAGTAAAGTTCTTTAATTTGCTGGAGACAGCATCTTCAAGTATTCGAGGGGAGGACTGCATGAGACTCAATGACACAAGAATAAGATGATGAAATTCAGCCTAGTTAAATGTAACTTTACTTACAGAACAAGGGGCTTCAAACTAGCTATCACCACTCAGAAATGAGATCTCATAGCCTTACAGTTTTGAACACAGTGCTCACTGGTGGTTGAAAAGCTACGAAAAGACTAAATAGGGAATAGAGATGAAAATTGTCTACTCCCATGTCTGTTCATGTCTTGACTACTGTATGCTGCTCTGTTCTCTGCTGAAGCAGGCTCCAAGAGAACTGGAAAAATGCAGAGAAAGGTGGTGAGGATGCTCAAAGGGGGTGGAATTATTTCCATATGAGAAACAGCTAAATAGACTGCGTCTTGAGCCTGGAGAAAGGGTGACAGAGGAGAGTATAAAAACGGAATCACAAATAACGTGGGAGAAGCAACACTTTGTCACTATTTCTGAAAGTACAAAAGTTAAGGAGAATCAAATGAAACCAGCAGGTTGCAGGTTCTGAGCACATAAAAGCGATTTCTTCCTGCAAGGCACAGTTAAGGGGTGAAATTTCTTGCTGGCAGGATGTTCTGTGTACCAAAAATTTGCACGAGTTGCAATCAAAACCCAACTGCATAAACAGATGGAAGAAAAGTCCAGTAAAAACCATTACATAGAATGACTCTGCGTTTGACAGAGGCAGTTCTGGTGCTGTAAATTATCAGAGGCTGGGAAACTGTCCTGAGTTAATGCCAATATACACTGGCCTGGTTATAGATCTATTACTGTTTCCCATTGGAGACAGGTACAAGGCTAGATAGATGCTCAACTGGACCTCAGTTTTTAAGGTCTTCAATTTTCTTACCGTAGATTCTGGAATTTGAGCCTTAAAAGTCCCATTTCTGAGTTCCCAGCCCTGAACTCAGGCAGTCAGCCTAAGACTTCAGGCAAGCTAGGAGCCGGGAAAGAAGCAGAAGATCAGCCTAGTTCCTGCCCACCATGGCTTGAAAACCTAATTCCTTGACGGGTCTCTCTGAAGTTGGGAATCCATGGGTCTGAGTGTTCTGGTGGGGAGCACTGCCCCTGACCTAGCCTCTCCCAGTCACAGCTGAGCTGAGCAAACTGGGAGAAATCCCTTCTGCATTTGCCTTTTCAGCCACACTTGAGCTTGGGGAAATAATGCTATAAATTTGTTGCAATGAGCCAAGGCTTAGCTCGGGTCAGCTCCATGTGTCTGTGGAGCGCAGAGAGTAGGTAACTCAACAGCTCTCAGCGTACTTCTCCATGCTCAGATGACATTTCTATGCAGAGCCAGGCAACCCTGAGATGGAGCTAGTTGGTCGCCTGCCAGTTCCCAAGCACAGCTCCAGCAACCACCACGCACGCAAGGAGCAACCAACCGTTCCTACCCCACCGTCTGGAGACGCGGAACTCGCGGGGGCAGGGAGGGAAAGCGGGGTGAAGGAAGCACTCACGTGTGGCGGCAGCAGCACACAGCACCGCTCCGGCCAGGAGGAGGAATCCGAGGCAGCAGCCAACACCGCTCATGGTGCCCGAGACCCTGTGCCGGCTCAGTGTGCGCAGAGAGAGTGCCCGGTGCCCCGCACACAGTTAACTCCTCCGGTCCCCACTGAGAAGTGAGAACAAAGTTTCTCCACTGCTCTGCTTTACGATTAAATGAAGGGCCCCAGGACTCATCATGTGATGGAATTAAGCAGAGATGCATGATTTTGTCTTCAGCTTCTTTCAGCTCATGTGCTTATGACTCACTCCTTTTGCTTTCAGCATTCCCTGGGATTTCTGAGAGACCTGTTTAGAGCCACACCATTTACCTCGCAGGCATTTTTAGACTAGTTTTGCACTATGATCAATTTTTGTATTTAATTTGTTTTTAAATTAGGAACATTTCTTTCCAGAAATCCAAATTAACTCTTGCCCCAGCCTGATTTACAAGTGTTACTGCAACAGCTTGCTGCGCTTCCTGGACCCATTGCTACTTAACAGCGTGCCTCTCCCCACAAGCTGGGCCACAACTGTAAGCTAAATGGAGACTGCCCAATTCTAACACATCCCTGGACGTGGCTCCTGATCAGAGTTGATTGTTAAGGAAAACTTTATTTAAACATTGAGTGGGCACATGTGTGTACCATGTGACCATGGCAGCACAACACGATGTGCCCATGTTTAGAGGGGCCGTCACAGACCATATGTAATGATGACCAGTCAATATCTAGCTCACAAGTTGTCATGACCTACACACAGACAAGTACTTCATTGTATATACTTCATGGCACATAGAGATAAAGGGAAAATAGACTTTTCTGCCCAACTGAATAATGAGCTACAACCAGTGGCTCAAGTGGAGTAGGGTAATATGGGCAGCTTGGCAAACCCTGCACTTAGTGGTTCAAATTCAGGTTCAACATGCTTCACCAGCCCAGGTGTTCTTCTGCAGGCAGTGAAGCAACCAAATTTCATTGCCACTGAATGTCCTTGCAGCCCTGGCAGCCTTGTGAAGTTTCTTGGTTTTGTTTGCAGCAAAGGACAAGCTCTGTTGAGACAACATGACACAGAAGCAACTATGGTCCTCAGGACAGGAGTTCAGTAGTGGTTTCAGTGATCCCAAGTCAGACACTGGCTAGCCAGAAACCAGAAAGTTGAGCAACACTAAATAATTATTTGGTTTTTTTTGGCAGAGCAGGTGGATGTCTGTCAAGAGAAAGCAGAGATTGCCCAATGGAAGGAGACTGTAGAACTGTGACCACTTACTATGTTTTTTACTTTTTCTTAGTTTCTTCCATTTTACAGGCATTTTCTATTAGCTGTGTAAGTTATTGTCACTGCCTGGGCTCTGATGCCCAGTCTGGTGCATCTTGCATATGTAGACTCCGTGCTTCAGCACCCTCCTGGCTGGAGCCAGCCCTCCCTCCCACTGCCAGCAGAGGAAAAGGGTGAAGGCAATAGCCCGAGGGATACCAGGCTTGTTTAAACTAAGTCCTCATTATCTGGCAGAGGGAGTGTAAATCAAAGTCAAAGCTGTGACTGACTATGCAAAAACAATCATATGACTGCAGCGTCCTCATGTGATTGTTGCTTTTTTTGTTGTTATTAAATTGACTACACTCCCAGTTGAAATGTCAGGTTTTGAAGCCATTCGCAATTCTTTTTTAAAAAGACACTAACTTTAATTGCACTTCTTTGTTTCCAGGTTGTTGATCCTAGAAGTAAAAAAGCGACCTTCAAACACTGTGTTTCAGCACTGGGGGCCTGATCCAAACAGGGTTTTGAGAACCTCCAGAGGAAAACTGCTGACAACAAATGCCTGTTAATTAAAACCAAAAATTGATCAGGCTAAAAACAAAAAACTTGGTTAGGACAGAGTTTTTTTGCCGTGTTATGTGATACATGAAATTGTTACATAAATATTGAGTGACACTCTCAATAAGGGCCAGCTGGTGGAAATTACTAAACACGTTGTAAATAGACTTCAGGGGCACTAAGGATCAGGGCTGCGGTTAGAGGAATCCAAACCCACCAGCGCTGGGGTAATGACTAAAAGGTGGCCGTAACCATGACACTACGGTCCTTCGCCTTCTCCCTCCTCGGCTCTTGGGCCTTAGACTACACATTCCTGGAGGGCTGACACAGAAAATGTTTGGATCTGCTTGTGCTGTGGCTCCAGCTGACAGTGTCTGCAAGAAATAAGGAGAAGAGGAAGCCATACAAGGATGGAAGAAAGAGCTGTGAGGAACAGAGATGTAAAAGGACGGAAAATAAGGATAAAAAAGCCAAGGAAAAGTATGGGAAGTGATGGCTGAAAGGACCATCTGAAAACTGAGCTGACTTCTCCAAGCATCCCAGCTATAGCTGACTATGTCTGAACATGAGTCCCTCTGAAACACCGGAGGGTCGCTTGAAAATGGTTGATCATCACCAGATCTTAAATTTATGTCATAGTTTTCGCATTATTATTCTTGGTTTCTGAGAAAGAGCTTCACAGTTAAAATAACTGAATTATGCAGCTGGAAAACAGGAAAGATCTCAAATACATCCTAAATGTATCCTAAATATTCTCCGAGTAAAGAAACTCACATTCAGAGAGATTCAAGGCTTAATCTGACAAAGAAGTGGGTGGGTAGGAAGTGCTCAGTACTTCACAGCTTTAGCTCCTCAGTTATTAAAACTCATTGAGGAGATAACACATCTCTGGTACCTGAAGGCCTGTCAGATGACAAGGTGTGAGCACATCATGTGTGCCTGCATGTCTAGACTGTGACAGAGTTGGCACGCTCCCACCGCTATCGCACCGCCATCGCCGCAACACAAGTACAGGAATTGTTAATCACTGCTCACAGGAACTTCAAAAAAAAAGAATAAAAAGAAGGCATTTGAGGAAAGAACTTGACTCTTGGCCAAGCCTGCAAAGGAAAATGAGATGATCTTGTTTTGGCAACCCAGTATTTTAGGTAAATGCTATCTGCTGTTACCAGTGGCCTCTCGAGGGAACTCTGCTTAAGGCTGGACAAATTCCCTTTCTGGCAAGAAATCGTCTGTGTCTTTCTTCACGTGGGGCAGCGGCCATCAGCTGACTGAACTGAGCGTGTAAACAAAGCTACCTTGGCAGGCTGCAATCTCCTTTGCTGTATGGGGGAGAAAAAAGCTCTACAAAAGCTCCCAATGAGTTTATGGCACCATCCAGCTCTGTTTGTCACTAAAAAACTAATTAGCCCTTCCAACTGGACAAACAGGCACTTGTCCAGCTCCAGAGTAATTCCAGCATCATCTCTTTTTGCTTTTGTGGTAGCTAAAACCATGCATTTCGCCGTGTCTTGTTGGGGAGGTGTTTCCTTGCAGTCATACTTTTCTCCACATTCCTTTGTTGGAGTTAATGTTTTCCAAACTTGGCCCTTGATCAGAGCATATAATTCTGGAGATTTCTGTTTTGTGATAAAAGTACTTTTTGGCCTGGCTTCCTCCAGAGGGAAAGCTCAAGCGAACACATCAGCTCTCCACCATTTTAGGTGTTGGTCCCTCCTTACAAATGCAGATGACCATCAGTTGAAGACAAAGCATGATAACAGATACAGACACTCTGGACTGTGTCACGTTTTGTTTGGTTTTGTTTTTTTTTAAAGGTGTGTAAACAAAGCCAATTTATTCAGTGTCTCTATGTAGGGTTTTTGTTGGTTTGGTGTTTTTAAACTATGGTGTCAGCACAAGGAGAGGGTGTATCTTTCCTCATAGACTCAGTCCTCTGAAGACCCCTTCCTCCAGAAGCCCATGGTCTTCTAAAGGCCTCTGGCTTGGTATGCATGCACCTCAGCTGCTCTGAGGTGAAACTTTCAGTTTTGAAGCTGCTACAGTTAATTTACAGTCTGGACATTGGCTTTACTGCACTGCTTTTCTCATATTGATTTAATGAACTGTTAGTTATATGGTTTACATTTGCAATAATTCATCAAAGCACGGTCTTCCAATCAGGAGAGCAGATACTTGCTGTGACAGTGCGTGATTATGATGGTGTGAGACTCATATTTTACACTATATTATAATGAGATCCATTGAGGCCTCCTGTTGTTCAGAAGGGTTTTAAAGGATCGACGTTGCATCCTTCAGCTCAAGGGAGAGCAAACAAATGATTGCTGCAAAGTCCTGCTCTCCCTAAAGACATTCTAAAGCCATTTTTGGCTAGGAAATGGAGAGAAATCTCTTCAAATAAAGTAATCTAGGAACAATCTAACCAGCAAAACCCAACCAAAAAGGTGATGTATCGAAGAAAATGTACTTAACAAGAACATCTGCTGTGTAGTCATTTTGGTGGGAGGACAGTGAAGTAGTCTCACCGCCAAAGTTTGCTCTTTTAAAGCATTTCTAAGAAACAATATAAACTGAATGTACTGAGTTGTACCTCATTCCCTGTACATGCCAGGTTTCACTTATTGTAGGCTGGGGGATAAGAGTTCAGTTGTTTTATGGTCCAGTGAAATTGCACTGACTGCCCAAGAAATAACCTCAGCACTTCCCTGAAAGAGGAGTCAGAATAAATGGAAACACTGGCAGCTGAACTTTAGCCTAACACACTCTTTAATGTGTTAACAGCAAGAACGTGGGCAAAAATCTGCATTTTTGGGACTGCGTTCCCATTGGCTCAGGGCATTAATTCAGGCAGTAACCTCTTCCTTAGAGGCTAGACCCAGCAGGCAAGGGAGAAGGGAGAAAAAGATGAATGTGTTGTATAGCAACCAGCTTTCTGTCTAGAAGCCCACTTTAGATAGCAACGTTTATGGCATGAATGGAGGGTGAACTCCAAGCAAGTGGAGCTGTTGTGCTTCTGGGGATGTGTTGCTGTCACGCTAGGGCTTAAATCTACCCTAATCCTCCTTCTGGGGCTGACAGCATTGAGGAGGACTCATTAGGGAAACAGAGAGGAAAAGATCATGTGGGTTTCAGCTTGGGCTGGGTTTTTCTAAGTTTACGTGCTGCCACTCGCACAGAGTGGTCCCGGCTTGCTGGGACCACGGGCTGAACAGCGAGGTGCAGGAGGAGCTGTCTGGTTGTGCCGTGACTTGCCTGTTCCCACATGCACGAGTGTATCACCACTGCAGAGCAGCCAGTGGTAGGATCAGGCCCGCGTGTCACAGTGTGGTGCAGGCAGGGGAGGAAGTCCAGCCTGGTAAGGAAGCTGTGCAGCCCCCAGATGAGCACTGGCTACTGCCCTGGCCCTCTGACATGTGGCTGGAGGGGCTCCTGCTCGCTAAAACTGTTACAGGAGCTGCTGTTTTTCTTTCACTAGGAGAAAGGTTTATTTTTAATGCCCTATTCCCAAATGCATTATATAATTTTAACAGTTCTGATCAGCTGCAGGCAGGAAAATCTGTTGTTTCATATATTAAATATATACGAGTTAGTCTTCTGAGTTTGTCTAAACACCAATAGCCTCTATTTATGCCCTCTGTGATAGAAGCAGTAGATTTTCCCTGATGCTGCTTTAAATTTGCATTTACAGAATGTTAGCATCTGGAAGGGACCTCAAAAGATCATCTAGTCCAACCCTCCCCTGCCAGAGCAGGATCTCCTAGACTAAATCACACAGGAAACATTGGAACATGGATATTTTATTTCAACTTTCTTTGCCAGTACTGGAAAACCTAACATGACTTTATCATGTTACTGCACAAGAACAAAACAAATTATTTAATACAGGCAGCTTGCATTAAAGGCTACTTGCAATCCCCAGCTTAAGTGAAATACTACGGGTAAAAACCTCTCTGTGTAATGCACTGGTCACCAGAGCTATGAGGTCTGTGTGGGAAATACTATATAAGTATTGATAAGAAATACTCTGTAAGCATTGATAAGTATTGATACTATGTAAGCAGTGATAAGTATTGATACTACAGAAGACTTGATAAGAATCATTACAGGAAATGTGTGTGCATCATGTAACAGAAAAAATCTGGTTCTTGGCTTAAACTGCCTCTCCTAAAAGAGCTGAATGGTTTAATAAACCTTCCCTCAGCCATGCTGCTTAATTGCTGCTGGTTGCTCAGAGCACTGTCGTAAGCCAGCGGTCTAGATGGCAGAGCAAACTCTGCTGTGCCCGACACAAGGGGCTGCACCTTCACTGCATATGGCTCAGTTCTGCCACACATGGAAAGAAGTTGAGCAGTTGTAAGTAAATGATTTAAATCCAACGTAGGATCATTGCAGTTCTTCTCAGCAAAGGACTTTATATCCAGTTTGAATAGCGGGAATTTAATCCTGTATTGTAAGTGTCTGATATCAAAGAATAAACTGGGATAGTCCTGAAGAAAAGAAAACAGTGAGAAGCGTTAAGTGGAGGGAAATGGACTGTAGTACGTTCAGAGTTCGATAAATTCTTCACGCTGCAGTTGTGGTGAGTGGTGTTTGGGTGAAAGCAAAAAAAATATGGTATTATGAAATACGAACAGAATGATAAAATGAAGATGGAGATCATTTGATCTCTTAGCTACCAGTTGTTTGCCACATTTCCGAGTACCTAGTTCTCTATTATTACAGGACACAAAAGAACTTGTGGCAAGAAAAGCAATGGTGCTTCGTGGAATGAAAAACATAAGAAAAAAGAAATCCGTGTTTGCTAAGACACAAAGGAAAACTCCAGCTGTAAATCATTCTTCAGCAAGCATTTTTTTTAACAATTCCAATTCTGTGGATGTTCCAATAGTGACCACAAACTACATCAGATGGGTGATACCTGAGGACAGAGTAATTGCTTACCAATACCATGTCCATGTATCTGAATTTTATTCAAATCAGGGAGTTTTATCAAGACATCGACAAGTGTAAAGAAATGCAGTACACAGCCCATACGACTATATCTTATTTAGAATGTAAAGGGGAGTCAGAGCTGCTTTCATTACTTTGCCATGGTGTTTTGTCTAGGATGCAATTCAAAAGTCTGAAGCTGGGAGCAGACATGATGAAGCTGCTTACCTGTTCTGGCAGTTGAATAACTGGATTTCTCCCAGATACGCATTTATGTTCCTTTTCCCCTCTGCGACCCTGTAGTTTTACTTGGCATGTAGAAATGTTTCCATTTTTAGGCAGAAATAATTCAGAGTAGCAAAACTCAGCTCGAGGTCACCGGTCAGTGAAAATGAGTGAATGAACCTCAGGGTGAGAACACCACCTGATGCCATTAACCACGGTGATGCCGCCGCTTGGCAGCAGGGCGAGCAGAGCAAAGAGCATCGCTGAGACATCCTGTCTTGGGCGCTGGCAGCAGCACCCACTTTTCAGTTCAGTATTCTGCATGGATATAGTTTTCACCAGTACCTCAGAATAAATCTAGCTCTGGGTTCTGGCAGATGCCTTCAATTGTGAGGCACCTCAAAATTGTCTTGCCAAACCCCAGCTGAACCATCCAGAAAAAGGTAGATCAGTTTGTTTGCTTTAATTTTTTGCTCATCTCTTAACACTTAGCACAAGAGTGACTTACAAGGTGTATCTTCCTGTCCAACTGAAGCAAGGAAAAAAGCTTCACAGTAAATGCACAGGGAGGGCCACGTGCCTGAGGAGAAAAGGCAGGGAGATTTTTCAGACAGAAAAAAACGTTAAAAATCACTAGTCTGGGGGTGTTTTTCAGAGAGTCTGTAAGACTTGGATCTTTATCATCCTCTCCATCTCAGCCATGCAATCTTCATCATTCTCTCCATCTCAGCCATCCAAACAGCAAGAGTGAAAGCAAACATGCATGAATATGAAGAAGGAGACTCTGCTGTCACTCTTCTCTTTGGGTAAATAACTGGCTTTGCTTTCTACAAGTAAGGAAAGGAAATCAAGAGGAGAGAGGGTTTGTAATACTTTAGGCAAAATGAAGGCTGCAAGCATACCAGTGCATAAAAATACTGTGCAGCTGTATATGTAATTATTGATAACCACCATCAGCACTCTGCCCACTGCATGTCCCTCACAGCACCTCTAATACCCTGTTGAGGACTCATGCTTGCAGTAATTGAAAAGGTTTGAGGGCAACTTTGATTTGTTTCTTTAACTCATATGAAATGGGAAATCTCTGAGAGAAAGTGATCGCATGTAACATTTTGGGTCAGTGGAGCAGCCCAACAAAATGTCATAAACCAGTTCCCCTTCCCTCTGGATAACCCAGCATGGTCTTCCCAGGAGCTAATACAGCCTCTGCCTGGGATAGGCACTGTATTGTTTAAGCAGCTAAAAAACGTTTCTGTCTGTCTGAATTCAATGGAAACCTGTATGAATATCACAAAGTATTTCTTAAGTGCCAGGTCTTCAAGGCTCTTAGAATTACAGCAGCTATAAATAAGTGAGGAACAAACTGCATTATGAAATTTTTTGAAGTCAAATGTAGCAAGGTTTAAGGACACTATTTAAGTATCTTGAAAGGCACAGGGAGGACATGTAATGCTGTTCCATAGCCACGTGCTTTGGACACCAGGTGACATTTGCTAGAAAGCTTCAAGATAATGTGTACATGCAGGTAGGAGTCAGAAGCCCCAGAAAATACAATCTTCTTGAAATTTTTGCTCATATTACAGAACCTGCCTCTTCATCACAACTCTGTACTGAAAGCAAAGTCTGTCTTTTATTTATCTGTGGTTTATAGATTTCATTTCTATAGTGTTTGAATGCTTTTCATGCATTTTTCAGATTAGGCAGAACTCTCATAATGTATTTGTAATGTTACTTTTAAATTTAAAAAAACCCCCACATTTTGGGTTATTTGCAACAGAAAACTGGTGATTTCCTGTTGGGTGGAGACCACCAAGCCTTTCAGAGCTTTCAGATGGTTCTTCCTTAAAACAAACATCTCTCAAGAGCTATGTCTAGTTAGAACATAAATAAGAACTGTTCACTATTTAAATCAGAGCAAACAGAGACTAAGACAAACTGCCTAGACAGGCAGTTTAAAAGAGACTCCTTCCCTACTCATTGCATTCTCGTTGGACAGGTCCTTTTCTTTTGCTGCACCTCAGTCTAGGACCATTTCAATGGCTGTAGTAATGTCTGTAAGGGTCTGTTTCCCAGTAGTGACCACGAGTTATGTTCCTTTCTGAATCCAAATTCCTTCGGTCTTTAAGTCAGCCCTCTAATGCTTTTGCAGAAGGTTGTGTGGAGAAAGAGTTGATGGAAACAAGTTTTTTGCCACTAACAATTTACAGAGATAATGCTGAGGGCAGGCAGCTCTGTGCTTTAAGATACATCACAATCTTTGTGGAGAACTTTTAAATGCAGCTAAAAAGTGACTGGCCTGGGGGATTGTAGTGAACAGTTTGGGAGACCAGGAGGGTATATAATTCTATTTCTTATGTACCTGCAAACCATTGAGAGGAAGCAATTTTGTACCAGTCTATGCTACCTTTCATTTGCCTTTAAAGTCCCCAAATAAGCAGGTATTGATTTAAATCCCAACAGCCTACAGCAGGTTTTCAAACTGAATAGGGCGAGGAGTTTTAAAATGTCACAGGGATAAAGGCAAGACTTATCTGGTTATGGAAAAGGGTTCCTTTGATGTTTATATGTTCCCAAGTTTCTCTGTAATTAAGAACTGGCAAAACAAACTTGCTAATAGAACCACTTAGTGTTAGTGCCACGGCAGTATTTAGTGGGCATAATCGCCTATCACTGAGTTGTGCTGTGCATTCATGACCATATAATGATCAGGCAGGCAGCCAAGCACCAGTACTGCAGGGATGTGCTTTTGTGGTTCTACAGTATGGCCTCAGCTCGGGCAGCCTTCTATCATACCACCTTTGATGCCCTGGATAAATGCAACCCGACTTAGTATTTGCCTATTACCTTTACAATTCATTGATGGTAAACAAAGGTTGCTCTTGTATTAACTCGAGCTCTTGTGGTAGCCATAGGACCAGCAGGTAAACTATGGTGGCTTCCAACTTGGCCAATACAGATAACAACACTTGGGAGGCAGGAAAAGAGTGTGGCAGCAGAGAATAAATAGCATAGTTGATGCCTTTTTTTGTACAATTAGAGTAATGCTTTGATGATCCAGAACACAAACCTCAGTGGAACCTATGTGCCCACAGGGAAGAGAAAGTGCAGAGATATGCAATCCCCTACTAGGGACCCAAGCCAACTTTTACAGTGATTTTTTTTCTCATTATTATTTTAAAGGACCTTTCAACACCTGCTTCCTCACTTTCACCCTCTTAGTCTGCAATGGGCCCCAGCTGATCCAAGCAGGATGGAGACTCTGCTCCTTGGTAATGCAGGAATTCATCAGCAGTAAGGCTGAGGGCTTGATCTAGGAGTTTTCTGCTCTTTGCTTTTTCTTCTGTAACACTTGAATCCTTTCTTAACTGCTTCACAAATTTTATCAGGCCTTGTGTGATATCTGTGTGAGAGGTTACCATCTGCAGATGATGGTATATGGGTAGGCAGAAGCTGTGTCAAGTGAGAGGAGAGGTGGCGACTGGTTCAGCAGGGTTTCTGGTGGAAAGCTCACTAGGGCTGTGCTCTGGAGTCTGCCTGAGCTTCAGTTTAGTGGTGATTCTGAATATTCTCACTTAGACCTGGGTTGTCTTGGATGTTTTGGAGCCTTTTAGGGGGCAGTGGTTTCCCTGCAAAGCAAAGGTGGCTGCATAAGGTTGTGCATGGACAGCCCTCTCCAGCTTGAACAGAGGGAGACGGTGGTTATTTGGGCTTCTTGAGTCTGCCACATGTGATGGAAAGGATCTCAGACTGTCTGAGTCCATTCACATGCGGGCTCTCCTCTACCTTAAGCCTTTCAGAGTAAGTCTCGTTAGGTTTAAGGTTAGAAGATGAATGAACATGTTGCAAATCTACTCAGCTGATATTTATAGCCAACAGTTTCTGCAAAATAATCTGTGAATATGTGAAATGTCTTGGAAAATTTCACATGTGTTTTGGCAGATGGTATTCCCTGCTAAAGGAAAGAGAAAGCAAATTAATACTGTATGCCATACAATAGGATGAAGGGCTAGTGACACAGTAATGGGTTAGTGAACAACTAGTGCTAGAAACTGGTCGGGAGGCACAAAAAAACTACTAAAGCAATTGTCCCTTTTCAGTAAGATTGTTATTTCCATTTACGTGAAGGATCATTTGTTGCTTCTGCTTCATTGTAGAAGATGATCCTGTTTTTCCCATAAACTCAGGGTGGGAGGGGCTGGAAGGTCCTAGATTGTTAGGATCCTAGGAAGGATGGGACTTGGGGTCTGTCAGCACAAGTCTTGGGTTGTGGCTCATTTTACTGATTCCAGGTAAGTATGACATTGGCAACAAGCTAGCAATCCAGTGCAAGGTAGGAGCCTCAATTCTTTGTTGCATCTGACCTTCCATAGTACTGTTCCTTGTTCCTGGCTTAACTTCATGTTTGAACATGAAAGAATTTTACTGAGATATTTAAAACAAGTTGATCTGCACCACAGAATGTGCTTGTGAAACTTAGTTTACTATAGATTCGTGCCCTTTGTCCTCTGTAATGCCCCAATAGGGCAAAAGTCTGGCAACCTACTCTAGATACTAGATTTTTTTTTTCTAGATACTAGACTTAGCTGCTATAAATACTGCTGGCCAGTTGCTAACAGTACTCATAGCAGATGAGTTTTGCCTGGTTTTGTTTCTACTGCAACGTAAATTTTGGTGTCCTTCCTCATCCAGTCCCCAATTCTTACTACAGCTGTGAGCATGTAGTCATCTTTTCAGATGTAAGTGCCTGGAAATTAGCCATGGGGTTAAAAAAAAGTGACTGGTGTGGAAGGAATCACAGACAGATAATCAGATGGTATGATCAAACCCACCTTATTTTCTTAGGAAACCTGCCTAAACTGAGTCATTTGAATGTAAACCATAAGCCATCGTGAATTGGACCTCAGCAGTTTTCTGGCTCCTGTGCGCTGTCAGAAATACAAGTTGCCATTTGGAAGTTAGGCTTCCATAGGGAATTTTTTAGATGGCAAACAGCCAGCATTGCAGCTCTAGGGCATCTTTTCTAGAGATAGGTCCACAGCAAGGGTCTGTGAGAACCGAGCAGGGCTCACAAGATGCAGAGCGCGCACTGGGGCTCTGTAGCTCTTGAGTCCTCCGGCTGACCTCTGGGGCTGCATGAATCATCACAGACCCAGTATCAGAGGTAGGAGTCTGCATGTAAAAAGATTTCTTTTCACAGCATTCCCATGTAAATGATCTAGGATGTGTAGCTATAAATTACAGCCATGCATACACATGGACAGACTTTTTAAAAAACAACAAATCCCCCACGTATTCTCACATACTCTTTAGTTACTTTACAGGATTCCCTCTGTTTGTGACTGTTTCTGTTATGTTCTCTTCTGTTGGAAGAATAAACCTTCTTAGAGTAGATTATCATAGGGATGGAATGTGTCCAGTGGCCACTTAAGTAGAAAATATCTTTGCTGCTAGAACCAGTTTATTGCAGCTGTGATCAAGAAGCATCTCGTGTATTTATTTGTTTGTTCTCCAGCACTGCAGTTACTGTTGAGACACTCTGCTAATCTCTAATGTTGCCCAGTGTTTTTGCAAAGCAAAAGTAGATAAATGGAGAAGAATAGGTGAGAGAGAGCCCCCTATTTTTTGAGCACAGTTAGGGCAGTGGATGTCCGAAATAACCATTACCTCAGCACTGTCCTATTATTGGCAACCAGATGTATGAATTGCTGGCTGGAGTAAACCCACAACCAGTACATTGCTTCTATTACTTGTCTAATGTGTACTCTTTGATAAGTGTCGCTCTGTAGTTTTACTGTGGACTTGTTCTTCAAGCATATAACCTAAAGTTAGGATGTCCAGGCCTTTTCTCCTGGTAGTAACAGGGATTTCAGCAAACTGGTCTGAATACTTCCTGCGCTTTTTTATTTTTTAAAAATTTTTTTTTCTTCCTTTCTCTCTTCTCATCCTCTGCCCAGCACTGCTCAGAAGGGAGAAATAGGAGAAAGTCAAACTGATTGTTATTCCATATGGACAATTAAGCAACTCTTAGCAGACAGACTGCAGTCATTACTGTGTGGACACCTAGAAGGGCATCTCCCTTCCCTGGGTTTTATATCTGATGGATGTCAAAATGCTGCCGATGCCTCTGCTGTACAGCTTGGGAGAGAAATCATCCCTGAAGCACATTCCCTACTGAAGAGTGAGGGACTCGAGGACAAGCCAGATGGGAAGGGACATCACTGTATCGGTGTTTTTTTAGGAGAAAAGAAACTGTCTGGTTTGGACCAGTGTCTGGAGAACCAGGAGCATTCTCTGGTTGGAGGGGGGGGTGAGAGGGGGTAGGTGTGGTCCTGAGAAGCACAACCAAAAAGAGAACAGTATAAGAACAGGGAGGAGGAGTTGACTGATGGTTACACAAGATTATTAAAGGCTAATGGGGATTTGTCTTGATAGAAATCTCATTTTTGGAGTTTGAATGTGTGAGTAAAGGGCAGTAATGGGACAGAAGCTCAAAACAGCACCAGCTGGAAAGACAAGTCAGGCTAGAGCTGTACCAACACCTACCTGTGATACTGTACAGCTCTGCCTCTGTTCTTGGGCTGGCTTGGAGATGTCTCAAATAATTCATGAATACCATGTCCTGACTGGGTTATCAGTCTTGCACATGTATGTGAATTGCCTCAGGAGGAGGCACAGACCTCTGGAGATGAGGGGTTTCTCATGGGCATTCCTCTCTGCAAAGCCGGTCTGGAGAGGCCAAGAGAGTGGCGTCCCCCAGCATATGCAAAAGCAGGTGTGAGGGTGTCAGGCAGGGCAGGGGGTGAAGGCATTGGTCTCCAGCAAGTAGGGGAGGTTAGGTACAGAGATGTCTGAAGCAGACTACACGCAGCTGTGCTGAAATCTGAGACAGCCTTATCTCAAAGGCAGGCAGATCTGGCTGCAGGCCGAATCTCTCTTCCATGTTGTGCCAAGTTCCTACAGCAAAGTTCAGGGCCTGTGGGTCCCCGGCCCTATGGGAGCTGCTGAGCAAGCACGCAGGCCATGGGAGAGCGCTGAAGGCTCTCTTCTGCCCCAAAGAGTTAATTCATACCAAGCACAGAGGGCTCGCCTCCGCCTCATCTGCAGGCCGCTTATCAGACAAACAGCGATACCAGGCTACTTAAAAACAGCCATACGTGGTTGTAAACAGCTATCTCAGTTTTATGTGATTTTAGTTGTATTTCAGCATTACAGGTACTTCAAGAGAAGCCTGTACCTGCAGAAGTAATCCACACCCACAAAATCTCATGTGACTACGAGGAGTGCTGTAACACACACTCACATATCGCAAGCCAGAGCTGGATGGATACTTGTCGGGCTTGTGTTTTACTACTGGTTAGACACCAAAGCGAAGCTATCAGGGATCAAAACTGTACCTCATTAGTCTCCCTTTAAAAGTGAAGTGACATGTGGTTTCACACACACACAAACTAATGCTGCTGCTTTGATTCACCCACGAGGGCAGGTTTATTTTGTATAATTAGAACTAATCTAATTTACTTTGTAGGGCATATGCAATGGGCACATTTTGTGTGACGTGCAAAGATAAGGCTCCATGGAAGACTTACAGAAGCATGACTCGATGCTGAGGAGAAGGCACTGCTTGCTAAGAGGGTGCTGCCATAATGAAACAGAAATTCAGGTGCAACAGGATATAATGGCTGCAGGTACTTGTAAACTACCAGATCACTTTTCTGATGACTACTCTGCTACTAGCAACATAACAGATCTGTCTGCTAGAAAGGGTAAGACATAAAACTTGTTTCTTATGCCTCTCATGTGACGTGGTAAGAACAAACCACGCTGCCTGTGGAGGAAAGGCAAAACAGTCCATGTACCTGAAAAAAAAATGCTGATCAGCCAGTTAACATTGAAATCATCTTATTCTTGCTGCTCTTCCCTCCATTTTAAGATCTGGTTTTGGTTTTTTTGGAGGGGGCTAAGTCCCACCATGGAGCCTGTTGCATGCTACAGTGTTGTAGGAAAGAACCTAGCTTTTTCTGCAGCCCAAACTGAAAGCTTGCAACAGCATTGCAGATTAACTAAGAATATTGCCTAAGGCTGAGTTGCTGAGAGCTATTCTGGGTTTTTTACTTGGAAAAGTAAATTAACAGGAAAGCCAGGCAATTTTGAGTGAGAGTTTCAAGACCAAGGGGCATTTTCACTCCCATCATTAGGGAGCTAATCTGCCTCTTTAAAGACAATAGAGAGAGGATCCCTCTTTATGGCCAGCCCCCTAAATCACCCCCAAAAGAGGTGGCAGGCACATACAGCTGCCTGCCCCAAACGCTCTCGTCACTCTTCTCACAAGTGCTGGTGTATTTTGATTCAAACTCATGGGATTTGATCTGATCACCTAACTGCTGGTAGTCCTGACAGGTAGGGATTTGTTTCTAGTGGTTTTGTTTTGACTGGTTCAGAGCTTAACAAAGGAAGAAAAGGACTTTTCCCAGATCAGAAATAAGACATTGCTGCGGAGTACCACAATATTGTGGTTACTAGGTAAAATGCCTTACCCTCCCCTCCACCTTTCCTTCCTTCTGTGAGGCTACTCTTTCAATAAGACTGTCAGTCCATGCCACAGCCTCTGCTTTCACCACCAGTAATTATTCAGCTCTTGAGTTTCCTCCTAAATCCTCATTTCCTAAATCCTCTCACTACCAGAAGGACATTGAGGTCCTCAAGTATGTCCAGAGAAGGCTGGTGAAGGGGCTGGAGGGCAAATCTTATGAGGAGCAGCTGAGGGAGCTGGAGTTGTTTAATCTTGAGAAGAGGAGGCTTACCACCACCTACAATTATCAAAAAGGAGGTTGTAGAGAGGTGGGCAAAGGTCTCCTCAGCCAGGTGACAAGGGGAAATGGCACAAAGCTGCGCCAGGGCAGGTTCAGATTAGATGTTAGGAAAAAATTTTCACTGAAAGAGTTGTCAGGACATGGAACAGGCTGCTCAGGGAGGGCGTTGAGTCACTATCCCTGGATGTGTTTTAAAAAAGGGTAGATGAAGTACACAGAGATATGGTTTAGCATAGGACAGGAGTGGTTGGACTCGATCTTAAAGGTCTTTTCCAACCTAGTGAATCAGTGATTCCAACCAGCAGTCACTTTGCTTGCATCTCCTGCTCCTCATTACGCAGCTCTCTGGCAATGGTGTGCTCCAAACCGAATGCAGCATCACCACAGCTGCGGGAGTCCTGTGGCTCAAACTACATTTCACTGATCTAACCACTGTGGCTTCACATCTCACTTACTGTCAGTATCTTTCAACTCTACAGTTTTCTGTCTCTCTGAATACTAGTAGTCTAGGTTTTTCCTTCCACTGCTGGCTTGTATTAGGTCAAATGTATTTAGACATTTTAAGTAGATATCTAATTATAACTTTTCTCCTCCACTGTTATCCGGGTAAACAGCAAATTATGGTTTATCTCTCTCCTGCACTTTAGGATACAGGAGGTGGACTATAAACAAAAAGCATTCATTCGCTTGTCGATGTTAGGGACTGATCACTAGCCCGTATAACTGGATGTTATGTAAATGCCTGACAGCTCTTAAATGCTTTTATCAAACCCCTTACTAAAAACCAGATGATCTGTCTTTTAGAATGTTCTCAAATTATCTGAAACCTTCAACAAACTAAAAACCTCTAAGACACGTTACTTCCCCAGTCTGCCAGCCCTTCCCTAGTGCTCTGTTGCTTATCTAAGTAATTATCAGAACTGGAGTGAGTCCACCAGCTCGGTACCTTACTGACCAGTGCAGCAAATTATCTGGGCTTCCACTGTGCTGTGGGAAACTCACATTTCATAAACATTTTCTTGCCTTCTATCCATAACTGCATTACATCCTCATTGATTTTTTGACTGTCTCTCGTTTCAAGCATTTTTAAATGGATTTCCCCCCTTTCAGAGTTATCAATCTCACTTCAGTGCTGCTGTATTAATAGGCCTTTTGTATTCCTTTCCCTCCAGACACGTTTGCGAAAGCTCCTCTTTCCTTATCCTTTTGTCTGTTGTTAATTTATCGTTGTTGATGCCCCTAGCTTTATTCTCTGAGCCTTCAATCTAGTCAGTTGATTCTGCACAGCCCATCTTCCCCTGATGAATGCAAGGCTACTGTGCTGCTTTCCACCACATGTACTGAAATGACTGAGCATGTGGCTACTAGGATGCTTAACTTTAAGACAAGATTGTAATGCTTCCTACGGCTCGCTCCCTCCCACCTCCCCCTTCTCAAAATGTGAGCTAGTAGCAGTGGTTTCCCAGGAGAGGGAAGAAAATCACATGGAGAGGGAAGAAAAAATTGGCAGAGAAAATACCCTTTGTTAGATGCTGAGTTGTTTCCTCTGCTGGGGCAGCAGAGGGTTTTCCTCCTGTATGCAGCCAGGCTCGAGTGCTGCTGTCTGAGGCTTAATCCATGATCTCTTGGAACCCAAAATGTCAATTCATTCTTCAGATTAGTTGTTTGTGCCGCACCACAGGAATTTCAGTGACTCATAAATCCTGTTATTTTGAAGTGAGGGAAGTACTTGAAAATACCACGTGCAACTTGAATGTGCTAGCCTATTTCACAGATCAAGTCCTACTAATTGGGACATGTTGCACCTCCTTCTTTGGACCTTCACCTCGTGTCTCCTGTTCTAAACTGAGGTACAGGGAGATCTAGGAGTTTTCTGTCACCCTGTCTGTGTTTCTATACACCAGACCACAACATTATGACTTTCTGGAGAATGGCCAAATAAAAAAAAGCAGTTGCAAAAAGGAAAAGTTAGGAAAATAAAAGGATTGTAGTTAAAAGGAAGATGCAATTTAACCACCTTTGTACTTGCAACCAAATTTGATATCAAATATACCATAAACCAGTGCAGGATGAATGGGTTATAAAAAAACAAACAACCCAGTGCAAATGTTGGGAAAGATTGCTTTCATCTACTGGCAAATTGTTGCTTATTTTTTGCAGTTTAGTTTTTAGCTTATTTTTTTGCAGTTTAGTAAGCCCACTAGATCAAAAGTATTTCCTTCTGTTCTATCCAATCCTTCTCTCTGCTTCTTCAGCCAAATACACAGCTCACCTTCTGCTAGCTCAGCCATGTCACACTGCTCTGCTGCCTTTTTAGATATTCAGAAGCCCATTTGGGATGAAATATCAAGGCTTAGTATCTCTGTAACACTGATTTTTTTAAGAGTAAGGAGAGGATCTGATAAAATAATTTGGTCAAAAAAATTTGATCAAACATGTTTTGGTGGGCAGCTTTTTAAAAATTTTTTGTCACCTTAAAGAGGAATATGACCCTTGACCTTTCTATTTCTTAATGGCAAGATGAGCTAAGACTGAAATTCCCTTCTGCCCTTACCTTGCTGAAGGTTAGAATGATGTTTGAGGGTATCTAGCCAGTGCGCTTTGGGGTACGTAGGGCAGATTATTCACATTTTTCATGGCCTTAATTTTTAAATGGTTTTTAAAATTTAAGTCAAAGCACTTCCACTTACAAGTTAGAATGAAGTTTGAGGGTATCTAGCCAGTGCCTTTTGGGTACGGATGGCAGATTATTCATGGGATCAGTTTTGGGTGGGTTTTTTTTTTTAACTTTAAGCCAGAGCAATTCCACTTCAAGGGCTTGTGTACTTTAAAGCCTGGAAAGCTCTTAGTGCAGCTTGGCAGCGACAGCCTAACAATGACCAATGGCTTTAGTTCATCACTTCAGCTCAAAAGCAAGCTGCCTGAAGCTCGCAGGTGACCCAACAGCAGCACAGAGGTACAGAAACTCAAACAAATCTCATGGTGGCCTTCTGTAGAAAGACACTTTGACTTATTCAGGACAGCTTTGGCATTCCTCAGAGGCAGCCTGCCCCAAACTGTGACTTGGCACGTTCCTCTCTGTTGGTTTGTCAGTCAAGAGGATGAGCTTTAGACAAAGAGCACAGTTGCCTTCAGACCTTAAGCTTTAAATGTAAGACAGAACCACCACAGTCCTCTAAAACATGCCATGGGATCCTTAGGGAAGTGTTGTGGTTTTGCGTGGCTGGGTTCTGGTGGAGGAGGGAGAGCTGCAGGGGCGGCTTCTGCAAGATGCGTCTGGAAGCTTTCCCTAGGCCTGAGAGAGTGAACACCAGCTGGCTCAAGGCCAGAGCTGTTGACCGAGGCCAAGCCCATCAGTAACACTCATAGCGCCTCTCAGAATCACAATTAGGAGGAAAAAATGCAAATGGCTGCTTTTGCCACCAGAGAAGAGAATGAGAACATTTAAGAAAACTCTTCAGGCACCAACTTCCATGAAGAAGGCGGAGAGGAGGTGCTCCAGGCACCCGAGAGATTCCCCTGCTGCCTGTGGAGGAGACCATGGTCTTCCCTTCTCGACTGATGTTGTTGGCAACAGAGCTCTGTAGTCCAAGGCTGCACGGAAGCTTTAAAGAAGAGGTAAAAGACAAGGTGCTCCAACCACCAGCGCTACTGCACTATAGAATCACAAGGTTGGCAAAGTCCTTTAAGATCACCAAATCCAACTGTTCCCATCGAATGCTAAACCATATCCCTGAGTACCTCATCTACCCTTTTTTAAAACACATCCAGGGATGGTGACTCAACCACCTCCCTGGGCAGCCTGTTCCATGTCCTGACAACTCTTTCAGTAAAAAGTTTTTCCTAACATCTAATCTGAAACTGCCCTGGCACAGCTTTGTGCCATTTCCCCTTGCCCTATCTCCTGTTACTTGGCTGAAGAGACCATCACCCACCTTTCTAAAACCTCCTTTCAGTTAGTTGTAGAGAGTGATAAGGTCTCCCCTCAGCCTCCTCTTCTCCAGGCTAAACATCCCCAGCTCCCTCAGCTGCTCCTCATAGGATTTGCCCTTGAGCCCTTTCAGCCTGGTTGCCCTTCTCTGGACTCGCTCAAGGACCTCAATGTCCTTCTTACGGTGAGGAGCCCAGAACTGGACACAGTACTTAAGGTGCGGCCTCACCAGTGCCAAGTACAGGGGCACAATCACCTCCCTAGACCTACTGGCCACACTATTTTTGATACAAGCCAGAGTGCCATTGGCTTTTCTGGCCACACTGCTGGCTCATATTCAGTTGGCAGTCAATCAACATCCCCAGGTCCTTCTCTGCTGGACAGCTCTCCAGCCAGTCTCCCCCAAGCCTGTAGCACTGCACGGGGTTGTTCTGTCCCATGTGCAGCACTCCACGCTTGGCCTTGTTAAACCTCATCCCATTGGTCTCAGCCCATCAGTCCAGTCTGTTCAGATCCCTTTGAAGAGCCTCCCTACCCTCAACGAGATCAACACTTCCTTCCAGTTTAGTGTCATCTGCAAACTGACTGAGGGAGCATTCAATCCCTTCATCGAGGTCATTGATAAAGATGTTGAACAAAACTGAACCCAGGACTAAGCCCTGGGGAACGCCACTCGTGACCGGCCTCCAGCAGGATTTTGTTCCATTTACCACCACCCTTTGGGTCCAGCCATTCAGCCAGTTTTTAACCCAGCTGAGGGTCCACCTGTCTAGACCAGCGGCAGCCAGTTTCTCAATCAGAATGCTGTGAGAAACAGTGTCAAAGGCTTTACTGAAGTCCAGGTATACCACATCCACGGTCTTCCCCTCATCCATTAGGTGGGTCACCTTGTCATAGAAAGTGAACAGGTTGGTTTGACAGGATCTACCTTTTGTAAATCTATGTTGACTGGGCCTGATCCCCTGGTCATCATGCAAGATGACCCTCTCCATGATCTTCCCCGGGACTGAGGTCAGACAGACACACATATAGTTCCCCAGATCCTCCTTCTGACCCTTCTTAAAATATGGGTGTGACATCTGCCAGCCTCCAGTTGAGTGAAACTTACCCAGTCTGCCAGGATTGCTGGTAGATCATGGCAAGAGGTTTGGCAAGCACATCTGCCAGCTCTTTCAATACCCTTGGGTGGATCCCATCTGGACCCATTGATTTCTAGGTGTCTGATGCACCAAGTAGGTCACTAATCATTTCCACCTGAATCATCGAAGCTTTGTTATTCTTTCCCTCAGTGTCAGCCAATTCCTGAGTATGAGAACTCAGGGAATATCCTACTTTACTATTAAAAACTGAGGTAAAGAAAGTATTAAGTACCTCATTTACAACCCTTTCTTCCCGCCTGTGGCTCGCAGGAGGCTCGCAATACCTCACCCAAACAGTCTTACTGTTGGCAAACCCTGCTGAACACAGCTTTTGCCTAGAAGGTCACAAACCAGAAAACAAATGGGAATTTAAAAACTATTCCCCAGCATTCAGTTCCTGGGTGTAAATAGTCCATTCCAAAACAACGAAGCTGTTAGAAAATACAATATTTACACCTCTGCGTTGCTTACTGCAGAAGCTTTAGAGATGAAAGGAAACTTACCTCAAACTGAAACATTTTGTGTCATGATCAGCCACACAACCGGGTAGTTTAGGGATCAGAGAACTTTATTGTAACCAAACAATTATTGCAAAATAACTCAGTTAACTCTAAAAGGTTTGTAAGTTAGTACTGCACAGAGCACAAGCAGCAGTAAACAGTACCTGGGCCTACACGATCACTGCGATGCATGAGAAGCTGCAGTGCCATTAAGTAACTTATTTTTGGGGAATTTCACACCTGAATTTTTGGTATTTAAGGTTCTCAACACACCTTATTTGAAGCTTAGTCTAATTACATTTTCTTTAACAACAAACCAAATAAAACATACAACGCTACAAATGCCTGTAAGGGTGGCATAGGAAATCCTTTTCCTGATTACATTCCTTAATTTTTCAAGAGGGTCTTGCATCACAAAAATCAATAATTCTATTGTGTCTAGTCACATGCTGGAAGATCACATTGCTTGGTGTCAGCTCTTATCCAACAGGCTGGAAAACTCAGATTTTGACCCAGTTTCAGAACAGAAATACACACTTTGGAAAAGATATATTGTACTTCAACACTGAACTGGACAGATCTTATACACATGTACAGACACACAGGCACACAGAGATACTCAGGTATATATAAAATCACTCAGGTTGGAACAGACCTTTAAGATCATCAAGCCCAACCAGTAACCCAGCACTGCCAAGTACACCATTAAGTCGCATCCCCAAGCACCATGGCTACATGGATTTTGGTGCACAGTCATTAAAAGAAATACTTTGGCACTTTGGTGATAATCTCCCAGAGCCTGGTAATTCAATAAGTCAAAAGCTGCCACCTGAAGAAGAGCACTAAGTCCAATCTCAACCTGTGCCCATACAAAAGGACAGTGTTTTCCAAACACTGTAGTAGCTCTGAACGTCACCGTTTGCCACGCGGGTGTAATACTCCAGGCGCAACTCTTCTGGTGAGACATCCAGAAAGCCTGCAAGGAGAGGAATAATCCAAAGCTCCAGGAAAACATCTTGGTGCTTCCAATTACCCTCTACAGGTCCAAAGAAGTGGGCCTTGGTACAAGTGGTTCCACAGGGGTATAACAGTGTGGGCAAGGGTAAGAAACACCCAAAGTAGCAGCAATTCCGGGCAACAACTGGAAACGTTGCCTACCTGGGACATTTGGCTTTTCTTTCAGGGGCGAGTAAGATGAAAAGAGCCACTGCCCCGAAGATTCCCAGACCTGCATGTCTTTCACTACAGATTCCCTGGAAAACAAAACAAAGGAAAACCACAGATGAAGGTGAAATTCCATGGTCAAAACCCAAAGGACCGGAAAAGATTGATGCGTTGGAATCCAAGTCTGAATAAATGGCCTGCTAAGCATTTTCTTACCGTAAACTTAAAAGGAGAATGGAAAGCGGTTCCAAGGCCTTGCTGCTTCAGGCACTCACATGCCTCTTGCCCCTCAGCACCTGCCCGGACACTGCCTGGAACCTGCTGGTCTCTCTCCACTGGTTCTAACACACAGGCACGTGCAACCAGGTTTCAACGCTTTTGAAATACTATTTCAATATTACTGGCAGAACAATTAACTTAAGTCCTGGAAAAGTGCCCAGAACTTACAGAAGCCTCTTCTCTTCATCCTTACACTCAGCAGCGGTATTGCTGCCGCTCCTTAGCCCAGAGAATCTGTCCTGCGAGAAGTCCGCGTGGCTGCTGCCACCAACTGACGATCCAAAAGCTGAGGCGCCAGAAGATCCTTTTCCATGATCTTTGCTGCCACCCCATGTACCATTGCGGTGCCTCTGGTCAGCGGTACCCCATCGTCCTCCTCCCCTTCTTCCTCCCCCTCTGCTGGCACCTACCAAAGAGACAGAACAACAGTAGCCCTCACTCCCTCCGATTTAAGCATGCAACAGCAACAGAAACAAAAGTAGGGTTTCCCGATCCCTGAACCTGGCTGTTTCAAGAGCTTAATTTAGCGAGTTCCACGGGGCGGCTCCACTGGGCAGTGAACCACTCCTTACACCGCCACACCAGCAGCTCTTGGGCAATGCAGAAAAGAGACGGGTTCAGTTTTACATCCGTGTCTCAGAGGGAACCCCCCCAGGCAGAGAAACAGCTGCCGAAGGTGAACTCGCAGCGCATTTACAGCCGGGGCTCCTGCCCGCGCCGCTGCAGCAGCGGCCCCCCCGCGCAGCAAAGACCTCCCGCCGCAAGGCTGAAGCCCTTGGGCGCCAGCTGCGCCTGTCGGAGGCAACCTCTGACGGCCCTCCAGCGGCATCCCGATAGCCCACCGCGGCCGTGCCGCTGCGCTGCCGCGATGCCTCCGATGCGCTCCTCATCCCACCCCTCGCCCAGCCGCGGCTGCAGGGACCTGCGCCCCTCTTTCCCGCTCCTGCGGGACGTTTGCCACCACTTTGGCCGAAGCCCCACGCCTCAGCTGCCAAACCGGAGCCTACGGCCGGCAGCCCGAGGCAGGAGCACCAGGCGCGGGGCCGTTCTCCTGCCAAGCCGCCACCGGCAGCGGCGAGCGCGCAGGGGGCGTACCGCCGGCAAGGGTTCCCCGCCCGCCGCGCCTCCGGCTCGCCCCGTACCCGCCCGGACGGCTCCGCGCCGGCGCGGCGCCGGAGCTACCGCGCTCGGTGCTACCGTGGTCGTGGGGTGCTGCGGGCTCGCCATGCCCCACGATGGGGCAGTTGGTGAAAAGCTGAAACCCTGTGGGGGAGGATGTAAGAGGTTGCGAGAGAGGACTCACATGGAGGCCTGTCAGGGAGGCCTGTCTCTCGTGGGTGGGACCCCTTGCTGGAGCAGGGGAAGGCTGTGAGGAACCCCTGCTGGTTTTACTTCTGGTTCTCCTGCTCTGGTTGCAGAGAGAGAGAGTTTGTGTGTGAGTAGTCTGAAGTAAATTAGATTGTTTTGTTTTTTCTCTTTTTACCCCGTGCTGAGTCTGTTTTGCCCATGACGCTAATTGTGGAATGACCCCTCCCTGCCCTTATCTTGACTCCCAAGTCTGGGCTGGAACGTGGCTTTGATACTGTGTTGGTTTAGGCCAGGCTGGAGGAACCTACAATGCAACAAGGAGACAAGCGACAAGGCGACAGCGTTACCTGTCTCTCTTACAAGAACGCCGGTGTCTCTCCAATCAGAAAGAAGTGAAAATAAATATATAAATCTTTTCGGGGCCGACTTGTTCAGCCTTATTGACTGCTGCAGAGCTGGGCCACGGTGTGGGTGCACATCTGACTTTGACAGCCCTGCCATCAGCAGTAATGCCTGAACAAGAAGATGCAGTGAGGCAGGGAGCTACAAGGCAGCGGGCAGCGCTGCTGCGACCCCACCGCGACATGTTCGACAGCGCTGCTCCACGTCCTTCAGCTGAGCAGAACAGGAGGAGGTACTGGCAGAAGCAAAAAGGTCTCCCCAAAAACCTCGCGCCACCAGCTAGAGAACGAACAGAGCTGCAGTACCTAAGCCGTTTTGTCCTGTCTCCGAGTTCCACGTCCTTCTTGCGCTGAGGGGTCCAGTGATGGGTACAGTACTCCAGGTGGGGTCTCACCAGAGAGGAGGGCGGGGCAGAGCCTGGCTCCTGCGCCAAGGTGGCGGCGTGCAGGCCGGATCCTGGTCAAACATGGCAGCGGCCCCCGCGGCCGCCCTTGGATAAGAAATGCCGCGGCCCTTCCGAGCCGGCGGACAGGCTCAGGGGTGCCTCGCCTCCATGGATGCCTCTTAGGATTGAGGGGAAGAATGACTGCTCTCGATCTGCTGGCCACACTTCTTGTGATGCAACCCAGGATGCGATTGGCCTTCTGGGCTGTGAGTGGGCTTTGTTGGCTGCTTTTCATCCATCAATAACCCCAAGGTTTTTTTCCACAAGCCTGCTCTCTATCACAGCATCCCCCAGCCTGTATCAGTAATGAGGATTGTCCTAAGCCAAGCGTGAGACCTTGCACTTGTCCCTGTTGAGCTTCATGAGGTTTGTACAGGCCCACCTCTCTAGCTTGCCCAGGGCCCTCTGGATGACATTGCGTCCCCTTGGCAAATCGACCCCACCACTCAGCTTGGTGTCACCTGGAAGCTCGCTGAGGGTGCCCTTGATCCCACTCTCTCTGTCACTGACGGAGGCACTAAACACCACTGGTCCAAGTACAGAGCATTGAGGGACACTTGTCCCCCCTCCCCACCTGGACACCAAACCATCGACCTCTGCCCTCTGGCTGTGACCATCCAGCCAGTTTCCTACCCACCCAACAGTCTACCCCTCAAATCTGTGCTTCTTCTATGGAGAGAGAAGGAATGTGGGGGACCACGACAAAGACCTTGCAGAAGTCCAGAGAGATGACATGTATTGCTCTTCCCTCGTCCACTTATGTAGTTGGCAACAGAGCTCTGTTATCCAAGGCTGCAGGGAACCTTGAAAGAAGAGGCACCAGGCAGGGTGCTCCAACCACTGCACTACAACCCTTTCCGTCCCGCCTGCGGCTCGCAGGAGGCTCGGAATACCTCACCCAAACAGTCTTACTGTTGGCAAACCCTGCTGAACACAGCTTTTGCCCAGAAGGTCACAAACCAGAAAACAAATGGGAATTTAAAAACTATTCCCCAGCATTCAGTTCCTGGGTGTAAAAAGTCCATTCCAAAACAACAAAGCCCTTAGAAAATACAATATTTACACCTCTGCGTTGCTTACTGCAGAAGCTTTAGAGACGAAAGGAAACTTACCTCAAACTGAAACATTTTGTGTCATGATCAGCCAGCCACACAACCGGGTAGTCGAGGGGTCAGAGAACTTTATCATAACCCAACATTTATTGTAACATAAAACATGCTTAAGTCCTAAAGTTTTATCCGGTCGATTGGTGGAGGTTTAAGAAGAATCTTTCCCAACATAAACCTCACTACTTGAAATTGTTCCAACTCTTCACTCTTTGGTGTTCTGTTCTGTCCAGAGGTGCTGGCAGGCTGTGCAGATGAAGCAGTGCTTGAGTGTGAGGGCAAAGCTGCTGCTGCATGAAAACCTGCAAGTGGAGTGGTGCTTGAAGAGAGTGGAAGAGTGGAAGAACTGCCGAAGCCTGAAGCTCCAAAACCACTGGCTGTTTCAGACGTCTTAAATGAGGAGGCTGCAGATGGAGCTGCCAGGTTGCCAAACCCAACAGGATGGGATATGCTGGGAGAGGACACCACGCCAATTGCAGGAGCGTTGCTAGCAGCAGCAGAGCTCCCAAAAGCAGTGGCGTTTCCAGACGACGCGCTGACAGGCCTGGGATTCAGTCGGAAGGAGAACCCGCTGGCGCTGGTGCTGGCGGTGTTCACAGGGAAGCCCGCACCTGTGCAATGGATGAAAAAGAGTGTCAGAATCATCCCCTGCTGCGTTTCAGTGTCACAGAGGGGGAACAATTCAGGAGAAAATGTTAAGCTGTTGGTTCCTCTCGATGCGATATGGGGGAAGAGGGGAGTGAATTTATGATTAAAGGTAAGTGTGCGAAGAGGCGAGGGGTGAGGGAGGGGCGGGGGGGGAGAATAGAAGTGTTAAGATCTGGGGAAGGAAAGCAGCTTGTGACGAACCGCCGGAACCCCACTGCCCATTCCCTGCCCCTCTCTGCACCGTGTTGGGGGGGGGGAAGAAGGGAAAAATCGTGAATGAAGTGAAGTCTGCTAAGAAGGAAGGGGCGGGGGGAAGGTGCTTTCAGACCTGGCCGTGCTTCTCATTACCCGACTCAGGTTCTCTGGGTGTGTAGTTGTGGTAGTAATAAATCACTTTTCTTTCTTTTACTCTGTGCTGAGCCTGTTTTGCACTAATTGGGAAGTGATCCCTCTGTCCGCATCTCGAGTCCTAAGCCTCCCGATATGTATTTCCTCCCCTCTCTGGCTGAAAAGGGGAGTGAGGAAGCGGCTTTGGTAGGCATTTGGCTTCTAAGCAGGGCCAAACCACCACACTATGCAACAGCAACACAAACGGCAACTCTTTCTCTGGCGTGAGAACACGCTGAGCAGAAACAGTCGGGGCTTCCCGACCCCTGAACCCGGCTGTTTCAGGAGCTTAATGTAGCGAGTTCCCCCACGGGCGGCTCTGGAATCAAGACCGGGCGGCCGCGCTCGGTGCTACCTTGGTGGTGCGGTGCCGAGCGCCCGCCGCTGCCGCCGCCGGGATGCTCGTTCCGGCACCGGTCTCCGAAGCGGCAGCGGCTCTGGAGGAAGAAGCGGCAGACCGCGCCGCTCCGGTATCGCCAGGGCGCCCTCCGCCGCCTCGACGGCAGGGCAGGGCGCCGCGCAGGGGGGCTCGGGGTCTGCCGTGGCGCCGAGGAGGCGGAGACAAAGCTCCCTCTTCGGAATCTCTTCGCCGCCGGCACCTGGTCCGCAGCCGCCGCCGGTGCTACCGTCGCGGAGAAGCGACAGGTCGCGACGGAGCCCGCGGCACCCGGCCCGCGGCACCCAGGCTCTTCTCTTCATCTTTAGACGCAGCCGCAGCGTTGTTGCTGCTCCTTAGCCCAGAGGATCTCTTCTGCGAGAAGTGCCTCGGGTTAGCGGTACCCCGTCCTTCTCTTCGCCCTCCTTCACTTCCTCCTCCTCCTCTGCTAGCGCCTTCCAAAGAGACAGAACGAAACAAGCCTTCACTCAGGTCTGAACCATGCAACAGCAGCAGAGACTGTAACTCCTCCTCTGGCGTGGGAACACGCTGAGCAGAAACAGTCGGGGCTTCCCGACCCCTGAACCCGGCTGTTTCAGGAGCTTAATGTAGCGAGTTCCCCCACGGGCGGCTCTGGAATCAAGACCGGGCGGCCGCGCTCGGTGCTACCTTGGTAGCGGGGTGCCGAGCGCCCGCCGCCGCTGCCGGGATGCTCGTTCCGGCACCGGTCGCGGAAGCGGCAGCGGCCCTGGAGGAAGAAGCAGCAGACCGCGCCGCTCCGGTGTTGCCAGGGCGCCCTCCGCCGCCTCGACGGCAGGGCAGGGCAGGGCGCCGCGCAGGGGGGCGGGTCTGGCGCAGCGCCGAGGAGGCGGAGACAAAGCTCCCTCTTCGGGACCTCTTCGCCGACGGCATCTGCTCCGCTGCCGCAGCCGGTGCTACCGTCCCGGAGAAGCGACAGGTCGCGACTGAGCCCTCAGCGCTCAGGCTCGCGGCACCCAGGCTCGCGGCGTCGCAGGAACCTGGGATGGAGCCCCGCGCGGCGCTGGGCGGCGGGGGGACGGGGACGCTCCGGGCCCCAGGAGCGGATACCCGCCCCCGTGGGCACCAGGGCTGCGAGCCTGCGCGGCGCAGCGAGGGAAGCGGCCGGGTGTCACTAACTGCGAGCCCGGCGCTCCCGCACAGGCGGAGCCGGCGAGGCAGCAGCAACCAGCCGAAAAGGTTTGCGCTTGTCCCCGCCGCCTGAAAGCAGCTGCCTGGCTCTGAGTCTCCGGGCTGGGATTGTCCCGAGGGAGGCGACAGCGTTACCTGTCTCTCTTACGAGAACGCCGGCGTCTCTCCCATCAGAAAGAAAGAAGTGAAAATATATAAATAAATCTTTTCGGGGCAGACTTGTTCAGCCTTATTGACTGCTGCAGAGCTGGGCCACGGTGTGGGTGCACATCTGACTGTGACAGCCCTGCCATCAGCAATAAAGCCTGAACAAGAAGATGCAGTGAGGCAGGGAGCTACAAGGCAGCAGCGGGCAGCGTTACCTGTCTCTCTTACAAGAACACCGGTGTCTCTCAAATGAAAACAAATAAGTAAATCTTTTCTGGGCTGAGTAGTTCAGCCAAAGAAAGCAAGAAGGGGTGATGGGATTGAGCATCAGTGTACAACAGCCCTGCCTCCGCACGATGACACCCAGCAGGTGGGTGGCCTGTGACAAGCTACTGCTCCCCGCCTTTAGGTAGGATCACATGAATTCTTAAGCTCCTGATAATAAAGTTAGAGAAAGATGCTTCACAATTTTAAAAGCAGGTTAAAGAAAGTAAATTAAGCTACCTGAACATCCGAAGTAGTGCACTGCTCATTTTTTTTTTACAGTACAAAATGTTTAAAGTCACCGATGACATATTCGTGTCATGGCTCAGAAAAAAGCACCAGAGGAAATAGAAGGAGAAATAATTTCTTGGATTCACTTACTACTGAATAAAGGCCTGAGTGCATCTACTGCTTTCTGTGCATGCAGAGTTTTTGAGGTGAGGAAGAAAACCAGGAGGAAGCCTACAAAGCAGCACCGACTTGAAAAACTGAATTTATACTACTTAGAATTCGGAGGACCTTCAGCAGTAAAACAGACTCAAAATCCACACCACCAGTGATGTGCATGGTACGGGTAGGCAAGCACCAACTTTGTAAGTCAATTTGATAGCCTCATAGAAACAGATCTGACAATACTAGAAAGTTGGAGGGGAAGACAAACTTAGGATGAAGACGTGAATAAACTGGGATTGGAGCAGGACAGATGTACATAGATTTTTGTAGGGTTTTCTAGAAGTCAGAATATACATACAACATTGACACAACTTGCCAAGCTGAACTTCTGGAAGGAATTTACTATTGTGTTGGCTGGAAACATTGTCAGAACTATTTGCTTATAAACCAGAGATTAATAACCATTTGCAACTTTAGAAGACCTCTATAAAGTATCTTTAATGACTTGGTGCATGCCATTTTAAAAAGTCCTTTCCAAGAATAAAATCAATACAGTTGTTGTATTGACTTTGCCTTCCCATTACTACGCCTATTCTTTGCTACTGGTTTGGCATCCACGGTATCTACAGTCTGATGCCTGGGAAGATATACTGAAAAGTCATCCCGAGTTTAAAACTTGCTAATTATAGTGCACAATTATTGTGGACTTCCCCCACCATACCGATACCTCAGTATATGGAAGAAGTGAAAGTCTTTCAGTGAAAGCTCCCTGAAACACCAAAGATATCATCAGCAAAGGGTTTCTCCAATTTAGATGTACACCTGGTCTAACTTTACAAATTGATTCGCAATCATGCAAGCGCTGGAGGGAAGAGGGCAGCTACCATAACCCAGAGAGCTGTATAACCTATCCCCATTCAGCACAGGAATCTTTATTATGCTGCTGACCTTGGTCTTTCCTGAGGACAAGAATCTTCACTGTAGCATAGTAAGATTTCTGCAGGTAGGAATAAACGGGGAAGAAGTTTTGCTCCTGTATTTCTCATCAGCCAAGTTGTATTTACTCACCTTTATTAAATGAAGAATCTCTGCAACTGAGCTCAGTGAAGTGTCATTTAACAATAAATCTCATCTTCATCAAATGCTCTGATTTTTTTTCTAAATAACTGGATTGGGTCTCCTTTTGACGAGGCCACACACCAAGTCCTTTTAAAGGAAAATGCCATGTGATCTCAGCTAACTGGATTCCCAAAACACATCCCCATCTCTTAACAGACAAGAAAACGGCCCTGACAAAATCCACGGTATACAATATGTTCTATATACAAATTGAAAGACTGCATCTCTGGTTTTCCCATTACTCTGTTTAACAAGAATCAGTGAAACATGGAAGCGAAGCACCGACAGCCATCTTCCCCCCAAGTCCTTGAAGAGCACAGAGAAGTCTTCAGGTCTCTAACGTTTCTTCATTTGCCCCACAAGTGTCTACAACACAGATTAAACAACTTGTCACTGGGAAAGCACGGACTTTGGAGTTGGCTATCCACTTGTCTGTTTCAGTATTGTATTCAAGAATGTGCCCTAATCGACCAACACCCTGAAAACCAGCCAGAACATAGACTGTAGATCCCACAGCAGCACACTTCACTGTTACACCTTTCCATGGCATTGGAGACACCATCTTCCACTCATTCATCTTGATATCATAATATTCTACGTTATCAAGGCCACCTACAAAACAATGGAATAGATGATTACTTATTACATTATACCAGACAGCTGAACATACAAATGCTTCATTCAGCTTAGTCTTGTATCTTCAAACATTTCAAATAAACCCAACCTACAGAAGACCTTTGGAAAGGGCTTTACTTGTAAAGTGAAAAGACAGAGTGAGATGTGTTGCAACAAATTGCACATTATATGCTTCCTAGAGAGATCCTAATGTGCTACTTCTGGAGCAGAAGAGCTAACAGTGCTGAATTTCCTATGGATTTGTGGCCAGTGAGTAATCTCACTTCCCTATGGCGAGAGCATTTTATTCCAGAGCACTCATCAGTACCTTTGCCTAAATTGGTCATTTACTAATAGAGGATGTGTGTCTTCTGTAGGACCTTAAAATCCCTGAAGGTTAAAAACCTAAGTTCCCTGGAAAAGGCCAAGGGAATCAAGAGTTATTAAACAAGATATTGTGATTAAGATTGTCTTCTCCAGGAAAAAGGTTAATAATTACACTTTACATCCTGTTAGCCCTTATGTAACAACAGTAAGAGTCACATTTCTCACTGCCAGTCAGTTAAATCTGAGAGATTAAGAAACCCTTCAATAATTTGGAGGGGTACAAATACTTCACCCCAGACAAAACTCTTCCATGTTATATTCCAATAAGGACAATTAATCAGTCAGGCTACAGACTATGAATGAGAAAGCAATACTTTAAATTATTTGTCCAATCATACACGCTCCAAAAATGAGCATTGTGCAGATAATACTAACATTCTGCAATGTGGAAGCTCCAGCTATAACTGGTTAATAAAATGTATGTACAAAAGCCCTGCATCTACTGGTATTTTTGCACTAGGAATCACGTGGGAATAGTTTTAGCAGCTCATTAACTAGAAGCTGTATTTTACAATAGCATTAATCTGAAATCAATATTCCAATTACCATAAATAATGAATAATAAACCTAATCACCAGGACTTCTGCATTTTGAAAAGCACTTCAGAAACCCTGTGTAATTAAAATTCAATTCTCCCAAGAAAGAAACTATTAATCTGGTTTAAAGACAAGGAGATCACAAGTGACTTGTCTTTAAACATTCAGTCATAGTTCAAAATTTGGGCAAAAAATCAAAGAGGTTTGCGCTTGTCCCCGCCGCCTGAAAGCAGCTGCCTGGCTCTGAGTCTCTGGGCTGGGATTGTCCCAAGGGAGGCAACAGCGTTACCTGTCTCCCTTACGAGAATGCCGGTGTCTTTAATACTCAAGAAAGAAGTGAAAATATATAAATAAATCTTTTCGGGGCTGACTTGTTCAGCCTTATTGACTGCTGCAGAGCTGGGCCACGGTGTGGATGCACATCTGACTTTGACAGCCCTGCCATCAGCAATAAAGCCTGAACAAGAAGATGCAGTGAGGCAGGGAGCTACAAGGCGGCGGGCAGCACTGCTGCGACCCCACCGCGACACGTTCGACAGCGCTGCTCCACGTCCTTCAGCTGAGCAGAACAGGAGGAGGTACTGGCAGAAGCAAAAAGGTCTCCCCAAAACCCTCGCGCCACCAGCTAGAGAACGAACAGAGCTGCAGTACCTAAGCCGTTTTGTCCACCCACAGCAAATATTTTGTCCTTGACAAACACCAGCCCGTGATTCTTCCTGGCTTCAATCATTGGGCACAGCTCAGTCCACCTGGAGAAAAAGAAAACCAAACCAACCAGGACAACTCACTCTTGAGTTCCTAGAGAGTAAGGAGAAGTTCTGTGACTAAACCCTGGTGTTAGGGAAACCAAACGTGGAAGAAATCTGCTTAAGGAAATCTGCTTTTTATGTAAAACTGCAAATAACTGATGAGTCGCTGCTTCCCTCAGGAAAACTCCTTACACACACAGTTCTGCTTTTAATCTACACTTCAGGTGTTTAGAGAGCAAGCAAATCCACAAGGCTCAAAAAAGAGTCAGCATTAATAGAATACTTACGTTTCTGTGGCTGGATCATAAACTTCACAGGAATTTAGGACTCTTCCAGAAACATTGTTTCCCAAGCTTCCTCCACAAACATAAATTAGACCATTCGCCTCTACCATCCCATGGCTGCATCGCTGTGTCAGCATGCTGGGCTTGGTGTGCCAGCTTTCTGTTCTGGTGTCATAGCATTCAAATAAATACAGTGCAGAATTTCCTTAAAAAAAAATAGAAACCCACCAAAGTAGCATTAATTTTTATGGTTGTTTTTTAAAGGAAGTGTCTAACTTACAATTATCAAATTGATGCTTTATTTGTTAGCTGAAAAGGGAAAGCTGCTTTCTCACCTCCAGAAACAGAACTAAGCAACTTGAAACTTAGGGCTATCAAGAAAGCATATACTTGTCTTTTCATTGCTTTGTTTAAAATAGGTAAGTTTATAATTGTGTTTGAAAACAAAATCAAATTGTTTGGGGGGGATCATGGTAGAGATAAACACTGAACAGAGATGTGTATAAATCACTGATCGTATTGTCATCATCTCATGCTACTCTCACTACTTGGAAACAGTTCTTCCCTTTCAAGTTGTGAAGATGAAACAGTTTCATAAGCTTAGTACACATTTATGTGGGGTTCACTCAATGTGCACGATACTCCTTGCCTTTGGAATTTGATAGCTTGGTTACATTAAAACATACTCTGGAATTATTTGCAACCACCAGACAGCTAGCCATCACCATTTTACTTTCTTCCTGGGGACTGGCAGATACCTATCTTCTGGAAGCGCAAGGTCTATGTACTCCTCCCTCAAGGGCTGATAAAGCTATTACTGAAATCAAAAGCAATTTTTCTCATGAAAATAAGACAGGAACTTAAAGACTTGTGCTCTGGTAACCAGCTGAACCATAGCCAAAGGAGAGAAAGCTGGATACAACTTTCTCAGAAGAAAAAAACAACTCAAAAAGCCAATCGGGATCCTTCCCCCAATTTGTTTCAATAGCACCTTAAGGTGCCATTTCTTATGCCTCTTTCCCCTTTGCTTGCTGCCTCGAAAAATTGTGTCACACTGGCAGCACACTCTACAAGCTGAGTATTTCAACCCTCCAAAGAGTGCTATGTTTCCAGACCCAAAATACATTAGCAGGTGTCTATAAATGGTGTTTGTTTACTCCTACCAGGTAATCCTCAATATCACAAAGAGCTCTTTAGAGTGGAACATATTTCTGCCTTGATGTAAATATACATCCTGATTGCGTTGTGGTTGTAGAAATTCTCATCCATGGGAAATACAGCAGAACTGTCTCTAATGTTTTGCTGGGTGGGGTTTTTTTTGGTTTTTTTTTAAAGGGAAAAGATTCTCCTTTCCACATGCTGTGAGATTATGTCAGGAATTTTTCCTGCACCTAAGTGTAGTAGAAAAATTTCATACACTGAGCTTTCAAACTCTGCCAGCTACTGCAACTAAACCAGTAACTCCCATCAAATCCAAAGGGAAAATGAGCCCTGTTTTCTGTAATGGCCTGGCACTGTAACTTGTTTTCCAACCTCTTCAGTCAATGCAAAGAGCACAGAAGTTTTCAATGTCTCTACAGCTGAACATACCGCAGCATTCTCTCTGATGAATGGTTTCATGTCATTGCCTGCTGCCAATTAGAAAATACCAGATTCAGGATAAAAAGCTTTTAGCAAACAGCAGCGTTCATTGGATTCCAGAGAAAAAAGTCCAAGCAAAATAGGCTCTGTTATCAGATTTTAGCAGTTACTGGTCTGTCTTGAGTAACATTTGTGCAATGCAAAGTGAAGCTGCCCAGAAATGTCAGGGCAGGTTTGAAAGAAAACTAAAAGAAACCTCCCATTACGGTTCCGTCACCCACCTACAGTGTACTAGAAAGCACACTCTGCAGTCCAAGTTTGTGTCATACTTCCTCATGGAGTGACACTCGGGAAACTAGGAAGGCATAGAAGACTCTGCAGCGTCCAGGGTTTCCCAGCGCAGCCTTAGCTAAGCCCTGGCCAAGCCGTGGGAAAGGTGCCAGTTCACATGTACCGCACTAGGTGACACCCAGGATCTCTCTGATCTGCTGCTACATTAGACCTCTTCACACCCTTTGGGTGTCCGGGAGCATTACCTCTCCATCACGACTTCCCATGAAGTCATTTGTCAATGTTAAAGCACAGAGTACAACCTTCTTTTCCCTCTTCATCACATTCCTTACCCCTTCCCCTCTCTGCCCCCTCCCAAAGGCAGAACTCATGAGGATCTACTAAAAATGTTTTCCCTGGCACTAGGGTTTGGGGTTTTAGTGGGTTTTGGTTTGTCCTTTTTGACTGTCTTTTCCCTGAGAACACAGCTGACTGAAGCTCTGTAGTGGTATGGGTACAGCATACCTACATGCCAACTTTGTGCTCGCAGCTGGTGCCACACATTTAGTTCCCATTTAAGATGTTGCTGTAACACCATGGCCTGGGCCACCTACCAGGTTTTTTTGGGAAAACACCACAAAGGTCTTAATTTTTTTTTACTACAGTGAGTAACAGCAGCAAAAGAAAGTGGGGTTTCTCCATTTACTGAAGCAAACCAACAGAGCAAGAAACTCACAGAAGGTAACGTCTGTTACTTGGCATAAAATCGGACAAATTCCTTCCCAGGGCCAGGTGTGATTTCACCACCAAAAGCATTAATTTAAAAAAAAACCCACCTCTTCCCCCCACCCTCCCCTTAAAAACCTAATTTGAAAAATTTAAACCATGCTGAATTTTGTGGAGTTATGGAAGTAAGCTAAGAGCAGAGTGGCACACCTAAAACATACTTCCTTGTCCCTGGTTAACTCTGAAGAGCAACAGTAATAAACAGAGCAACAGAAAATAATCTCATTAGGCTAACATGGCAACGTACAGTTTCTTTTCAACAGTCATGCAAAAAACCAGAAAAAAATCCAGGTATCTCTGTCTGTGCTTTTTTTTTTTGTTGTTTGTTTTAAAGATTTTTAGTGTCTTACCCACTTCTGAACCACCAGATGTATAAATTTTGCCCTCAGCAGCACAGGCTGCAAGGCTATCTCGAGGTGTTGGAGGTCCTAGCTTGGAATACCAGCTATCCTTCACCACATTGTAGCAGTCCATTCGCTTTATAGGGAAGAGCTGGGAACCACCCAAAATATAAACTACGTTGTCCCAGAAGACACAAGCTGCATCCCTGCGCTTTTCAAAGGGACATCGGATGTCTGTCCAGCTGTAATCCTGCATTACAAAGAACAGGTAATGTCTAATAGATTAGAACACTTACCTGCACAGCGAGTGTTTTTTCAAACAGAGCTTTAGACATGGTCAGTTTTAAAGTTCCTTTTCAAAACAAACATGAACACTGTTTATTGAAGAATACTCCTCAGGCGTACTCTTGAAAAATTCTTTTAGACACAGACATAGTTAGTTGCAATGAACCATGACATTATCAATTTCTATTTCCTCATTCCCTGCGTGCACCCAGTACAGTTTCCCTGAAAAACAGTTTGGTGGGTTGTTTTTTTTCCCCCCAACAGAATTGACCTCCTGCAGCTATCACATCAGAGACAACACATGTGATCAATAAAGTAGGATTGCATTTTCTTTTATAGGAATGGAAAAGACATCTTACATATAGTAACAGGTTATTTCTAAAAATAAAATACAGCATGTACCAAACAAAGGCAATGGAAAAAGAAGGTAATATCCAAATTGACAAGCAACTCAGTTAAAAAGCTCTGATACATACTTTATTACCATGACAACTAGAAGCTTATTTACAGAATTTACGAAACACGAATGATCTATAGCTATCCACAGTTGGTAGCATGAGAAATTGAGTAATGCTCCATCACAAATACTGGCAGTCCTGTTGCCTAGAAACTGATTTTGCATGGATTGGCAAAACCAGTGAGTATCCAATATGGGCAGTAACGCTACCCGAAGCCTTAAGAACACCAAACTCAGCAACTGATGGCAGACCAGGATAGCATACAGCACAAGAAACACTCCTTGAGTACTAGCATCTCACACATTCCATGAGCATAGCTTGCATCCTATACTGAACAGGAAAAGTATGGGACCTTAACCGTTATCTGGGTCACCTTGGGATGCTCTAGCTAACCCTGCTGAGTGACCTTCATTGCAATGGTTCACACAAGACGTTACATCAGTACATTTTCTTAGCAAGGACATACTTCAAACACCTTGATCAATGAGGAAGAACAGCGACTCCTACATGGGGGTTCAAAGAAAGAGAGGCAGAGCACGTTATAGTCCAAAACATCTTACAATCTTTTCTTGTAGCATCCCCCATATCAAGAAGAGCTGGCAGGTGCATGTGGCCCTTTATGGTGAGAAACAGGTCCTGGGGCATCCTAGAAAGGAAAGCCATACTACAGCATGGCAAAATAAATAGCTGCATAAATCTTAAGAAAGAAAATGTCTTAGTGCATTGTGCAAGATCAACATATTTTCTAGCTCAAACTTCTGGCACTTTCACAAAGAATCCAGTTGTTTTCCTTTACTGTAACACAGGGTTGTGATCTGACCCACTTTCGTGGCTTCAGTTCATAGCTAACATTTCATCCACACCTTTACCAAGTGAAGAGCCATAGGTTCTCCCATAACCTGAGCATACTCAGCGGTATCCTTCTCTTTTGACAGGAGGCAACTCAGGTCACTCTCTTGTGATGCTCTTCAGTGTTAGCCTGCACCACACCAAACTGGCTTCAGTTTATGCATTTTACACACCTAATAATTATACTGAAGAGTTGCTTTATGCCACAGTTAATATCCACACAGGCCTGGGCAGTGGCAAGCCTCATTTTTCGGGGGCTGAGTAGAAAGAACAAGATAGATCTATGGTGACACTTTCCCTGCTGACTTTGCTTTTCAATGAACTGTGATGCAGGACACCAGAGGCAGAAGCTGTACCTTTGTTTTTAATAGCTTTTGAAAGGCTTCTTTCCCTCTTTCATGTATTTTTTAAATTGAAACTATCTGAACTCCTAGCAGCCACAAGACCTTCTGACAGGAACAGTACATGTAATTACAGACCACATGAAAAAGTACCTCCTTTTGTTTAAGATATTCCCCTTGTTTTCAGTGGATACTTCCTCTTCCAGTGCGAGGGGAAACAGCAGACATGCCCGTGTCCATATGGACAACCTCCCCACTAACAGCATATTGACTACAGCTCTCTCTCTTCATAAAAGCTATGTTGGTTGCCTTAGTCATCAAGAAATAGCAGTGCCAGGCATCTGCTACTTTTCACTTGCCATCGCTGGATTTTTGAGCTGTTAAAAAGTTAAAACTTCCAGCTGCTTCAGGTCACCAGAGACCAAAATTTCAAAGTAATGAGCATACTGCTGCCTCAAAATTCCATAGGGTCATGTATGCATTTTTAATCAAGAATTAATAAACCAAGAAATATTTTATTCTCAACTTGGAGGGAGGAGAGGGAAATAATTTAAGCAATCTGTGGAAGACTCAGTATGAAAATGCTTCCCACCACTATTAATAGATATCAAGGATTTTTAGTATTAGTCTGAACACAAATCTCTCTGGTCAAAATAGTGCCAGATTGCTCCACAAGTTTTATGCCTGTCTGCATCTGTCCTGTTGCATCATTTTGCTCTCTTGATGAAGAACATGCATCGATAGCAATACCAGTTACAGCGCAACGACAACAAGTATAGACTTAAAGTGATACTGTTAACAAGTGTCAACAAATAACACACAGTATGCAATCCAGTGTTATTTCAAGGACCCTTTTTGACAACAAGGAAACAAAGATCAACATTAGAGACTAATTTCACATGCAATCAGTGAAAATTAAGATTTTCACACTAGTTTTATAGTGTTAGAATTATTGATGTATATCAGTCAACTGAGAAAGTATTTTCAGGAGAAACATAACCTTTGTTTTGAACTGTTCCTTTAAATAGCATAATTAATTAAATTATTGAATTCAGTTAAAATCAAGAGTGAAAGACTAGGTCATTGTTCAACCCATTTAACAGACAACAAACAAATTTCTTTCCCAAGGTCCTAACCTTGCAAGAGTGCATACACATCCTTATTTCTCTGCTCCATGACACTCACATCATCTTTTGATGAGACTAATAAAGTGACTTAAACGTGATATAGCATTTGCAACACTGGAGCATTACAGCTCCCCCCCCCTTTTTCTGCATGCACACAATGCTAATTCAACAACATTTCTGAACCCTTGGTTTGTAGCATTTAAGCAGCTACTGTCACAGTTAAAGATCAAACTCAGATACTCAAGCAAGACAGCCAGAGAAGGACCTTTAAATTAAGAACTGGGAATGAAGTAAAAGCTATTCAACAAGAAATGTCAGGCTAACTAAGAATACTCAAGGAAGCATATAAGCTCTAGGAAAACATTCAAGGAAGACATGCTTGTTAGAATCAAGACCTTCAATTACCCATTTTTCTCCTCCATCCCTGTATCCCCCCATCCCCCCCCACCCCGCTCCCCTCCCCTTAACCCACATGCAAGGCCATAAAGTTTGATGAAGAGGCAGTTCTGAAAAATTTCTCCCAAGCTCACTTCTATTTTGGTGTTATGCCTGGGCAAACAGTCTATCAGAGAGTGAGGTATTTTACCCTATGTTTTACATAGACTTACACAGATAGGACTTTTTGTCCACGGAACAGATGTCTGAGGAATATAATTTAGGTCTGGCCAAAGATCACCTAACTACATACATACATTTTCCTTTCAGTTGGAAGTCTTTGCCTGTCATTCCCACTCAGCATGCACCAAGACAATTATTTTTCAAACAAGATTTAAGTCTTCAGAAAATACATGGTGACAACTAGGAGCCAGGGAGGGATAGTTACATTAGTTCATGAAGAGTAACGAAGCAACAACCCCCCATCTTCTGAGTTCTGACCACCACTGACACTAGGCAGTTACAGAATTTAACCTATCTGGTAGGTTGGTCAAGAGACCACCCACACACTATGCTGAAGATACCACAGCCAGTTAGCAACTGGGACAGTAAGGAAGCCAGCTTCCATCCTGCCTAAAGCTAGCTTTGTTGTAATATCAGCAAATGGAGATTAAGAGAAAGACACTCCTTCTGATGTCCTTCAGAAAATAAAGGTCAGAGCAAACTGAGTGAATTACAACTTGTTAAAATGCCAAAATTGATTAACTGTATCAAAGTGAGGAATGCCCTGACCAGAGCCTTCCCCCACCTCAGACCTTGGAAAGAACTATCTGCTCTGTGGTCCCTTCACCCTCTCACCCCTAGTTGGAAGTACTGCTTATCTCACTTGAATATATGCATTGAAAGAAAAGAGATGGTCATTTCAGAATTTGGAATTCCCAATAAAAATACATATTAATGCCTCTGAGTCAGCAAAGCTGGTAGTTTTTTCCAGGCTTGAGTGGTGCTCAAATAAGGCAGCTTCAATTCTGTCTTACGTAAAGGAATGTGAATGATGGAGTCAAAACACACCCCAAGGGCTCATTCACTCTGAATTAGATTTAATAGGGCTCATATTGACTTCAAAGTTCACACAGGGAACACACAAAACTGACTGAAACTATATACAAGCATTTAATAGGCTGAGTTTGAACAACCAGAATTTCTGCAACAGAGTATCCTACATCTGTGATCTCCTAAGAGAGCCCTGATACTTAGGTAGTAACTTTTTTCTGTATTACTTCATGCCCTTGTGTGGTAAAACAATGAGTATGAACAGCCCTCTAGACCATCTAGTCAGCACAGCTGAAACATACACTACTCCCACAGGTTGATTTTACTCAGGAAAGCTCTCTTGCTCTATAATTGGCCATCTCTAAGGTTTTTTCTTGTAGAAACTCAGTCTTTTCTACTTATGGAATACTTGGCTCCTGATTTTTCTCCTTATATAACCTTAAGAGCAAACAAAACTGTCAACCATTGGGATTTAGAAGTGGTTGGATATTTATAATAAATGCACTGAAAAACCACCTTGCACTCTGAAACCAGGTTCTATGCTAACATACCAGCCAATAATTTAACTTGTGCTAAAAAAATTGCTTGGAGTATTCTCTGAACACATAGGTGCACGCACATGTACACAGGCTTTTATATATTCCTAAGCGACTCCTGATGTTTCAGTGACCTTTAACTTATTTCCAGCTGTGGGATCCATATACCAATCGATTCTCAACTCAGATGGATTTACCAGAACCACACATCTAATACTGCCAATCAACAAACACGTAAAGGTTCTATTCAGAATGAAGCATCACATCTAGGTACACAGACTTTAAAATACCTAATTAACGATACTCTTTCTGTACTCAAGAGGCAGGGAAATACATCCTTCCTAATACCAGCTGGTAGATCGTTATGCCTTAGTTAATACCACCAGTAAGTAAAACACGTAGGATTACAAACAGTGGATGTTAATGCATTCTGAGGTAACGATTACCTTTGGGTTAAAGTATCTGCAGGACTGGGGCTGTGAGCCTCCAAAGAGAGCAATGCGGTAATCGTGCTTTTTCCTTCTGGGCCGCGTACCTTCCACCAGCTCTTCTCTGTCTTCTGGGGAAAGGAGATGGTAGCGCATCCCACCTGGAAGGAAGACAACAACTGCTGCAGATCCGGGGTGGCTCATACCCAGAAAGGGATGTTTCAGAGGCAGGGAGGTGGGGAGAGGGAAGGGAGGGGAAAAGCTGGAAAACAAGTTCCTACATTACACCTATACAGCTTTGATTTGAAAGGGAAGAGCGGAGAGCAGGAAGTGAGGCTGGGAGCATACATCCAGGTTTACACCCCATTTCAAACTGCTGGCTTTAAGAAAAACCAGGCATGGACTCCTGTTACACATCACTTCATCAATCAGCTTGTTTAGCCAACATTAACAAGTAACTAAGTTTGTTGCACTGAGACAAGGCAAAATGAAGCAAAGCCAAAGAAAAGGAACAGCAAAACTCGGGCCCTGAAGAGAAGGGTCTTCAGTACAATGACTCATCAACCACGCCCTCTGCCTCACCCCCAATTTCTGAATAATAAGGAAGGCATTTCTAGCATATCACACTTCATGAAAATCCCTCACTTTTGTCCTTAGCTTGACAATGCAAAACACAGTTACAAGTGGTGTACAAAAACGTGCATTCCCCTAAGGAGCATTCCAAAGGCCACAGAAATATCTGTGGCATTGCAAGTCACTAAAACCAGACAAGCAAAAAACCTTATTTCTTTAAAGGATGCACCCAACTCCACCTCACACAAGAAGTATGACTGAGATGTCAATGGTCAGCAAATACTGAACAATTTATGTTAATTTCAATCTTGCTCATTGACAGGGGGAAAACAGTTACATGCTGCTTTTTAGATCTACACTAAAATGCAGCCAACTAATTAATTGGTAACAAAATATTAAAAAAAAATCCTTCCAGAATATTTATCAACAGCTAGGCTTTTCTTACACAATAAAAATTCACAAACAGCATCTAAAAACAAAAGTGAAGGTTGTTCCCTCTCTCATCTGCATCTAAAGAATGCAGCTGTCTGGAGGCTCGATGGTCAGTATATATTAGAGATAAAGCACAACATATGCTCAGCATTCTGATTTGCTTAGGGAAGCTCTGCAATATTCAAGGCATTGACATAAAATATTTCTTTTATTAACTGACATACGAACATTATTTAGGTTACCAGACTGTCCCAAAGGTACACTCACACTTCCAATTACCCTAACGACTCATTGACAAAAATCTCTGTTCCATTACTTGTCATGGAGTTCATGTCATTTGCTAGGAGAAAAGAAATTCACATCACACACTGTTACATAAACTGGGTATTATTTACATGTTAATCTCCTAATCCAACTTCAAGTAAACACAGATCCTAGAGGAACACAATCATATTCATTTAATGTGAAAATCTTGTCTGAGAATTTCAAAGCAAATAATTGTCAAAGAACATTTTTAGGTTTTTTAAAAATTATACAGAACATTAAAGATTTCAGCTGGAGGTCAACTTACTGATAACCATTTTAAGGCATTCTGGGTTATCCTGAATAAGTGGTTCAGCCTGAACTGTTTTACTTAAGAAGTTCTTTGATATAAGAGGAAATCGGACTTTAGCAAGAATATCAACCATGTAGAGCTGGCGATTCGGCTCATCGTACTTCAGCCATCTGACTGCAGCATCATAAACCTTAAACAAGAGAGGAGGAAAGAGAAGGATAAGGTACATCAAATTAAGGGAAATAAGAAAATCTTAATGCTTAAAATTGATTCCTCTGCCTCTTGGAGGTTAATTTATACTGATACTTTATTATGTGGGGATTCATCATGATCTTCCCAAAAAAAACCAACCACCACCAAAGACAATGCTCAGACATGAAGTAAATTAAATGCACAACTACAGAACAAAACCCATCTACTAACTTAGAAAAACCCCAAACAGCAACACAACAAAGCACTACTACTGCCACTTAGCACTTTTTTTTCCTTCCTCCTTTCTCCAAATGAGAAGTATGAAGTTGCAATTCACATTTATGTGGGTAATCCCTCTACCAGCGTAAGACTAATACACTTCAAGTTGCATGTCAAACACAGGTACTACTTCACCAGAAGAACTGAAATAACTTCTACTTGATACAGGCTCCTGAGCTGACAAACTGCTTTCGTTACCAAATCATGGTGTTGGAGATCCAAATGTATTGGTGCTGTGTCTTAGGGGACCATTTAAATTAAGTTTTTCAGCTGTGGGCTACTCTAAGTTTACCAGAGAGCTTCACCCCAACCTCATCTTTACAGGAAAACATAATGGGGTTTCTTAGAGAGCAGGGAGGGCAGAACAGGGAAGGTAAACAAGAAATCTGCTCCATTTATGATTATCCTCTGGGTCAGGAAGGAACAAAACAAAAATCCAGTATTACCTATGCACTAAGATACTTCAGTGCTGCTCTCAGAGTGAGCTGATCTACTATGCTGCCACTTCAGGATCAGCACTCACTTTGTCATAAGCAGTAGCACAGTCAGTACCCACTCCTGTAGCTGGAACTGATCACAGCGACCAGCGGTAAGACATAATGAGGAAAGACCTTTAACAGCAGAATGAGAGTTACTCAGCAGGACTGCTAAACAGACTCAGCCACAGTCCTGCACAATGACCAGGGAGCAAGGGAGAGGAAAGAAATCTTACAAAAACCAGAAAGTATATATTTAAGGCTCAACTCCACCAGCTAAGGAAATTAATTCAACACAATGACAGGGACAGAAACATTGTATCCCTCTGTCAACAGAAACATCACTTGCATAGAGGGAAAAAAGAACAGCTAGTAATTAAAGCTACTATTCTTTGCCAATGTAAATATCCTTACTGCCTTTATGACTTTTCTTCCTAGTCTGCTGAAACATCACATGTAATAACCACACTTCAAATAGGGATATTAATGAATATTTGGTTTTGACCCATTGAGGATGCACCTTTTATTCTACAACTTAACAAGCACGACGTGCCTCACATACTGCAAGAACATCAGAACTGAGGTGCTTTCAGGCAGTTCTTGATTTAAAAGAAAAAGAAAAAAAAAAAAAGGTTGTGAAGTTCAGTGCTATTGGCTGGTATGAGACAGGGATCTCACCTGGTCTTCTGCCCTCACTGTCAACGTATCCTGGTTCAAGAGATGTGTCACACGCTTGACATCAAGCTGAAGAAACTCATCTGTCTTGTAAACTTCAGTGAAATGCTGGTGGATAAAGTCATCTGCAGTGGCTTTCAGTTCCGGGCAGTCTAGGCATTCTGCTAACACACTTATACCTAGGAAGGAAAAAGAAAGAAAAAAACCCCAACCTTTCCAAACTTGAACTGCAATTACCTTCAATTTCTTGAAATATAATGAAGTTACTGTAACTTTAGAGATACTCAGACTTCCAGTTTAATATTTATTACCATGCTGCTTTGTGGGTTTTCTCCCTTTAAAACATACTCTGTCATAACTCAGCTGCAATTCAAGACAAACTAAGACAAGCACGTTTCTGATCCCTATCCCCACCAAAGGAAGTGGAGAGTCAGACCTGCAGCACTGGCCTCACTAACTGTTTCACCAGCACTATTTCCTCACTGCTTCTTTCCCCATTATGAAGCAGGTACCACTACCTTAACTGGGTCTGAGCTTTATCAAAATAACAAAGTGCAACAAGAACAACTTGAGAAACCGGATCCAGGTTTTATGACCTCCCCCGAGCTGCTCCCCTAGTTTTGGTTGAGATAGAGTTAACTATCTTCACAGTAGCTAGTGTGGGACTATGTTTTGGATGTGTCACAAACGGTGTTGATAATAGAGTTGGGCTTTTTTTTAATACAGAAGTGTGTTTTATTCTTGCTGAGCAGTGCTTACTCAGTCAAGGTCCTTTTTTGTTTCGTACGCTGCCCTGCCAGCAGGCTGGCTGGGCGTGCACAGGGGGCACAGACAGGACCGATGACCCAGACTGACCAAAGGGGTATTTCATACCATACGATGTCATGCTCAGCATATAAAGCTGGCAGGAGGAGTAGGAATGGAGAGATGTTCGTATTGAAGGAGTTTGTCTTCCCAAGTAACTGTTATGCTTGATGGAGCCCTGCTTCCCTGGAGATGGCTGAACACCTGCCTGTCCATGGGGAGCAGGGAATGAATCCCTTGTTTTGCTTTGCTTGTGCACTCAGCTTTTGCTTTATTATTAAAGCTGTCTTTCTCTCAACCCACAAGTTATCTCACTTTCACTCTTCTGATTCTCTCCCCCATCCTGCCAGGGAGGAGTGAGCAAGCAGAGCTGCGTGGGGCTGAGCTGCCATCTGGGGAGAAACCACGACAGCTGCTCCTGCAGCGGCTGTCACCAAGCAGACCCGATTTCCTTCAAGCACCACACTGAACCGGGACTTTTCTATACATGTTGCACAGCCAGTTACACACCAACACCCCCCTCCCCACCCCCCCAAAAAAAATAAATCAAGCTGCTGCAAGGGCAGAAGGTTGGCACAAAGGTACAGACAGCAGCTGCTCCCGAGAAGCACTGCTTCCAACCTTCCCATTAGTAACCAGGTACATGCAGAGCTTTTCAGCAGCAACCTTTGCTCGTCACGCTCATCTTCCTCCTCCTTCTATGGATGATGTAGCAAGTGGGGTAGAAGCAACTCACCAACCTACTGGCTGCAACTAGCCTGAGCTCCTCTTAAGTAGTAAAATGCAAACAACAAAGCTTATCTTTTAATCCAAGTGTATGACCTCTTAACAAAATTCCAAAAGATTCAAAATGAGCCATAGTTTCTTTCAAATACTTTTTTTTTTTAATGAACTGTGGACTTTCCTATGAGTCTGCACAGAACAAATTTCAGCTTGTAAACAATGACTTGAGGAAAAAAATATTCAATCTTCATCTCACTTTTTGGTTACAAATTGGCAAGTATGCAAGAGCATAATTAATTTTCTAGTTAACAAAAAGCCACAGAGGAAAGAATACACCTCGGAGCAAGCATAAGTGGCATTTTCCTTAGAAGATAGTGTCTTCCTTCCAGCAGTTGTTTCAGAACCACAGATGTCCTGCACTGAAGTGTCAGCTGAATCATGCAAATTCAGATACTCTGTAAAACATTTCTATCCATATCATAAATACCTGTAACATGATTGAGATGTTACTAAAAGAATTATACAACAAATGCCAATAAAACCCTATAAAACAAGTTTAATCAGAGATTAAAGATGAAGTGCACCAAATCTTAAGTGTAGAAAAAGTATTTAGTTCTTCTTCTTGTTTATCTTTTTCTGTATCACCAAGTTCACTTTAGGGCAACAGAACATATTTAATATCAAACCCACCAAGATGAAATTAATAGATTTCAGTCAAAATCAAGAGCAACTAAAAGCTAAAGTAACCTAAACTTACCCTGTTTGCACTTTCAGAAGATATGCCAGTTTTGTAGAAATTAAAGCTCTGTCAAATTCTGTTTCCAAGTACAGTTAACAACAACCAATGAATAGCTGTTTCTCTAAGAAACAAGAAGCTGCTGGGCACTGCCAGGCTGGGATGTGACCTAGCAAAGTCAGCAGACCTTGATACTGGCAAAGAGAACTGCCAGACTGTTTTGTCTACAGGACAACAGTTCAAATTCAAAGCAAAATTATTTTTATGTGCCTGGATTTAGCCAAATATTACTAAGTTTTAGACAATACTATTTATTTTTCATGAATAAAATTTTTAAAAAAGTACATTTAGGTCCACACTTCTCTTACCAAGACAGTTTGAAGCGTCAACTTGTTCTTTCAAAAAGTCCACACACATTTTCTTCACAGGTTCAATCTGATACTGGTTTGCTGCATCTAGTAAAGACTGGACATTATTGCTGTTAACTGAGATTCTGCAAAACAGAAGGCACAAAATCACTAAAACTACCTACTTTGTTGTAGCCAAAAAGCCCTCAAAACTCACTCCAATTCACATAAATGGCAAAATTATTTCCCTGCTATTTGCCCAAGCATCTTTGAAGACACAGTCTCCCTTCAGAGTCTTCCCAAATTGCTTTCATCTGCTCGATTTTACTGAGGAAAGGTAAAGAGTAAACAGTCCCAGCCCCTGAAGAACAAGCCTTTAACACAGGCCTTCTGCAGTACCACACTGTTGCTCTGACTTGTGCCATTAATCCCTTCGTCAAAACAAAAAGCAAACAAACCTTTCTTCTGACAGTCTCCTACTCCCAAACAGGCAGCAGCAAAACCTCTCTAAACTCTCTGTTAAGATTGCTCTGGCTGATTGGCTGGAAGCACACATACAGAACCACCACCTTCCAGAGAAGGCACTGAGGCCACAGACAAGGGCTTAGGCACCAGGGAGGCAACACAGCTGGGGTGCTGACACTGACTCTCACCACTGATGAAGCATACAACAAGATTCCTCTCCAAGAAAGGAGAAAGCCTTCCAAAGTAAGTACAGATTAGTACAAAAAGTTAAAGGTCTTCCATTCATCATGAGTGCTGATTAAGAAGCACTGTTACAATCCTAGTAACCTGCAAAAGCTCTGGTTTTTAACACACACACAGGGACAACCTGAGACAGGAAGGCAGTGCTGTTCACAGGACAGTTATCCACTCTGCCTAGCCTGAGAGGAAGGTGTAACTCCTAGAAAGAAGTTCTGCACAGTAGCTACCACAAAGAGAAACCCCGCTGATACCAGTAAGGGCCTAATTTCAGAACAATGGGTTATATCATTTGACTCCAACACTGAAATGAAAAGCTTGAAGTGCTGTGAATTGCTTTCTGGAGACAACTACCACTCTTTACTCTGTGGGGCTTACCTACTGGTTAAAAAAAAAGGAAAAGGGAAGAAAGATTGAAGGTCTGGTCACATTGGGCTTTAAACAAAGCAAAGAACTGTAATGATAACAGAACTGATGAATCATAAAAACATTACTTTAAGATGTTACCATTTACAACTGGCAGGTTTCTTAGATGATGTGACAGCTTTAAACAACAAAACTACCTTGCAGTATAAGCAAACTCCACGAGCTGTTCAATAATGTCAGGTTCTGCATCTTTTAGCTCCACTTCAAAGGACTTTGATTCAAGCATATTTGCTGCAAATAGATTAAAAGACAAACTACATAAGTCACTCTGGTGATTGCACATCTTGCAAATAGTAGAAAATAAAGTGATTATACAAAGTGAGAACCTGCTAAAAACCACACACAATTGCTTGCTTTTTTCCTCAGGGTTACTTATGGAAGTTGGGAAAGAAAGCAGGCAGTGGGACCAACAACTGGTGTATGTTGTGCTTGTACTATGTAAATTACAACAGACTGTATTTAGCATTACCAACACCAAGGAGCACGTGTCACACTGTCAGAAGCTATTTCCACACTGAAGCTGGTAAGGAGAGACAGCTCCAAGCTCCCCACATCCAGCTGCAGCGCTCAGGTTTTGCCCACAGATGGTTGCAAGGTGGCCACTGGAAGGCATAGTTCTTTTCCTCCTCCTGGACTTTAAGGCATGCCTCACAGCACAGTGATTCTGCAACTCATGGGTAAGGCGTACAGAAAGGTAGGTACTGCAGAAATGAACAACACAAGCAGCCACTTTCTGCCACCAGAGGAAGGAGTGTGAAGAGGTAAGAAGCTGTGCAGACACGGAAGTCAGTGAAGGAGGGGGGAAGGTGGTGCTGCAAGTGCAGGAAAGAGAGATGCCCCTGCAGCTCGTGGAGAAACCCACGGTGGTGCAGTGCAGGCTGTTCTCCTGCAGCCCATGGAAAAGGCCAAGACCCCACCTGCAGCTCGTGGAGAGGCTCCACGCTGGATGGAGCAGGTGGAGACATACAGGAGATGCTGTGACCTGTGTTGAAGCAAGCCCCTGCCAGCACTTGCAGCCCATGGAAAAAGACAGAGAGATGAGAGAGGGAGACACCCACATGAGGAACTGACTGAAACCCTCATTCCCTGCCTCCCCCAGCGCCACAGTGAGGGGGGGGGGGGAGGGAGGGTAGGGGGGAGGGCAGGGGCAAGAAGGGAGCAAAATTATGACTAAAGTTAAGTCTGCTAAGAAGTGAAGGGTGGGGGGGAGGTGCTTTAAGATCTGGTCACACTTCTAATGATCTGACTCTGGTTTCACTGGGTGTGGGGTGTAGTGTAATAAATTAGAGAGTTTTCTTTCCTTTATTCTGTGCTGAGTCTGTTTTGCCCATGACACTAATTGCAGAGTGATCCTTCTCTGTCCTCAGCTCTACTTCTGAGCCTCTCAATGTATATTTTCTCCCCTGTCCAGCTGACAAGGAAGTGATAGAGCAACTTTGCTGGCCTCTGACCTCCAGCCAAGGCCAAATCACCACAGGGAGGGAGACCAACTGTAATGTCATGTATGTGCCCCAATTAGAGAGCTTGCACATGAGGTAGCACTTTGACTTGATCAAAAGCAATTTAAAGGGAAATTTAGAGGAAGGGTGAACAGATGAATGGAAGGACACAAAATTAGGAAACATTCACTTATCCCTGGAATTAATCATTTTCATAAACAGCTTTGTTGTCACAAGTCTAACAGCATATTGTCACAAAAGTTTATGATCAGTTTTGAAAAGACTTACTAGTAAACATCAAGTTAAAAAAATGACTGGCTGAAGCAAGCACAACACGATGGGCTGGGATCTTTCTTTCTTGAACCATAAGAACGACGTCACAGAGTGTTTTCTAAATCAGAGAGAAAACAAAGAAAGAAAAAACCCCACAAAGATCAGCATTTTCAAAAACATTTCAACAATATTTCTTTAAAGCATCTCATGGAAGTTCATTACTTTTCTTAATCAACACAATTCAAGATTATTATTGTAATTAAAAAGTTTTTCTGAAAGTCAAAGTTAAGGTCAGTAACCTGGAGAACTAGCAAAGTTCAATTTACCCACAAACTTGTACCCTAAGGATGGCCACAAATAACGTATGAACTCTGACTGAAGTTTATTCTGCAACATTTACATCAATGTCCAGAAAAGTCAGCTCTGCAGATCTCGCAGGGGACATGTTTACATTACACATATTTCATTCTCTTTCTCTGCTCAGCTCTTGATTTTCAAGAAAAACCTCTGAGGAAACTCGTATCTGAAGACTGCCATCATACTGCCCAGCCAGAGTGAAAGCTATGAACGAGTTCTAAGCATTCAATGGAGCATTTGTAAGAAAATGTACCCATAAAAATACCACCCCTATGGAAGGGTTGTGGAGAGGTGGGCAATGGTCTCTTCAGCCAGGGGACAGGAGATAGGACAAGGGGAAATGGCACAAAACTGTGCCAGGGCAGGTTCAGATTAGATGTTAGGAAAAAATTTTTCACTGAAAAGAGTTGTTTCAGGGCCTGGAACAGGCTGCCCAGGAGGGGGTTAAGTCACCTTCCCTGGATGTATTTAAAAAAAAAAAAAAAAGGGTAGATGAGGTACTTAGGGATATGGTTTAGCATAGGACAGGAATGGTTGGACTTGATGATCTTAAATGTCCTTTCCAACCTTGTGATTCTGTGATGAACAACTGAATTTCCAGACCAAAAAAATCCTTTTGTTTCTCATTTATTTGCATGCACACAGTGACATTTATAAACAGTCAGGAGACATGAGAGGAGAGTAAGGGATTAGGTTAAACCCCATATAATTCAAATAGATTCTCAAATGGTATCCTTTCTAAGGATGTTCTGACTAAAATAAATGCAGACCAGAGGACAATTAATCATAACGCTTTACTAAGGAAGAAAAACCGAGCAGCACTGCTTCCTAAACACAGCAAATAATTTTTGACTATTGCCTTAAGTTTATGGCACTCCTTTCAGAAACATCTACCCATCCTACATCCCACCCAGACAAGAGCACTTCTCCTGTGGGGAGTATGTATTTGCTTACAACAGTGTGAGAATACATGCAGACAGTATTATCTAAGGCACACCTAACAAGGCTGGTAGCACACACCTGCAGTCTCTCCACATATACTTTTGAGGTTAAGAACAAGGCATTAAGAAACACTGGACAAAATGTAAGCAATACAATTAAAAAAAAAAGTTTTAATGAGAAGTTATATGGGGTGTGTGTGTGACATAGCTTCTTTGTAGCTTTAAATATCTGGGATTGAAACAATAAAAAGAGACTATTTGAGAAAAGTTTCAGAGGAAATCCTATAAAGCTGAAATTCCTACCACATCTGGTTCAAAACAAGCGTTGGAAGCTAGCACTGCAAGATACCATAAAATCTTGTGGTCAAGTGTTGCTAAGACTTGCAACTACTGCTTAAACTCCACCCTGCATTTCTAGGATACATTTAGTGACTCCACTCAGCACAAAAAGCCTCTCAGGTATTCTGAGGCCTCTCTGAATGCAGGAAGAAATATTTGCCAGCCAAACCAGACCATCATTTTCATTTCTTCTCCTGTGATGTCTCTGGGTGTGACTGTTCCATTTCAACTAATTCTCTTGTGAGGATTTCTGTACTTCTTTCTAGAAGGACCCATGGAGTGGATTATGGAGTGGATTCAATGAGGCAACAGATGACTGGCATTACATTAACCAAAGGACACACCCGAGCGTGAGCTTGCATCAGGGCACTTCATCTTCCAAATAACAGGTTCAGCAACACCTTGCAACTGTCCCGGCTTCATTTTCACTTACTTCACTCTTGTCTGACCTCCCCTCAGTCGCCACAAAGGATTTACACACATGCTCCCCGACAGCTCTGTAAACACCACAAACGTGGGCCATCTCCCGTTGGAGATAAGCAAGAATCACAGAGTTGTAGGGGTTGGAAGGGACCTCAAGAGATCATCGGGTCCAAACCCCCTGCCAAAGCAGCTCCCTAGGACATATCACTCAGATAGGCGTCCAGACGGGTCTTGAATATCTCCAGAGAAGGAGACTCCACCACCTCCCTGGGCAGCCTGTCCCAGGGCTCTGTCACCCTCACTGTGAAAAAGTTCCTCCGCATGTTGGTGCGGAACTTCCTGTGCTCCAGCTTACAGCCATTGCCCCTTGTCCTATCCCCACAGACCACTGAAAAGGGGCTGGCTGATTCTCCTTGCATCCCCTACTTCAGATAATTATAGACATTAATTAGGTCCCCCCTTAGTCTTCTCAAGGCTGAAGAGTCCCAACTTACTCAGCCTGTCCTCATAGGGGAGATGCTCCAGGCCCCTAATCATCTTCGTAGCCCTTCTCTGGACTCTCTCCAGGAGATCCCTGTCCTTTTTAAACCATGGAGCCCAGAACTGGACACAATACTCCAGGTGGGGCCTGACCAGGGCAGAGTAGAGGGGGAGGATCACCTCCTTAGACCTGCTGGCCACACTCCTGATGCACCCCAGGATCCCATTGGCTCTCTTAGCCACCAGGGCACACTGCTGACTCATAGCCAATCTGTCATCAACCAGGACCCCCAGGTCCTTCTCCACTGAGCTCTTCTCCAGCAGGTCATCCCCCAGCCTGTACTGATAGATGCAGTTGTTCCTCCCCAGGTGCAAGACTTTACACTTGGCTTTTGTTGAATTTCATCTGGTTTCTCCCTGCCCAGCTCTCCAGCCTGTCCAGGTCTCACTGGATGGCAGTGCAGTGTTCCTGCGTGTCAGCCACCCCTCCCAGCTTTGTATCATCGGCGTACTTGCTGAGGGTGGATGCTATTCCCTCATCAAGGTCGTCAATGAAGATATTAAACAGGACTGGACCCAACACCGAGCCCTGGGGAAGAAGTCCTCCATGCACTAAACATCCTTACCCACACTGTCTTCCAGGTGCTAAGCTCAGGAGCGCCCATAGTCTGAACTCCCACCCTCACGCAGGATGCCTCCAGACCCCAGGTCGCGCAGAGCCGCCTCTGAAGTTAGCCGTGCTTTCCCACAGCATTACACCACAGCAGACAAGCAGCTAGCGCTCCGCCCGCACGTTGCTATTCCCGTCACAGGGACGGTTTAACTCCTGCTGCATGGAGGTCTCACCGCCGCAGCGCAGTTTTTGACGAGACCGGCCCTCAGACCTCCTGAAACTTCAGCACGACTAGCCAGCCGAACCAGGGCACTGCCCCCGGCTCCTGCCGATTCCCTAGTTCCCCCCTACGCTGCCTCAGAGAAGAGGCCATTCACCGCGGGCACCTCGGCGGACGGCAGACCCAAGCGAACCTTCCCGCGGGACCCGCCTACAGGGCGCCGACCCCGCGGGCACCGGCCGGCAGCGCCGCCGGGGGCGTTCCCGCTCCGCGGGAGCCTTACGCGGCGGCGAGACCGGGCGATTAGCCCCCGCCCCGCGACCCGCCCCCGCAAGCCCCGGGCCCCCCACCGCGGCCCGCCCCGAAGCCGCCGGGGGCCCCAGGCCCCGCCACCGCACCTGCTTGCGCATGGTGTTCATCACCCCCATGAAGCTCGCCAGCAGCTTCGCCTCCTCGCGGGCGGCGAGCTTCTTCTCCGTCTTCTTCTTGCCGCTCTTCTCCGCCCCGGGGCTGGCCATGCTCCCCCGCTCGCACCGCCGCAGACACCAGCGGCCCGCCGCCCCCACCGGGGCACATGCGCTGCCAGGTGGCGACCCACCACCGGCTCCTGCCGCTCAACACCGGGGCGCAGGCAGGGAGCCAGGCGGGAGCCGCACCAGCGCCGGGCCGACCCTGGCCGCGGCGGAACCAGCGGGGGGCGGGGTAAGGCACGCTGACGCCATCAAACGGCGCGCAGCGCCCCACGCGAAATAAACAAAGACCGGCGGGGCTCAGGCGCATCACGCGCTGGGCGGCGGAGTGCGCCTGCGCGCTGCTCAGGCTGGGCCTGGCCTGGCCTCCTTCCCTGCCTCGCTCCCTGCCTGCCTGCCTGGGGGCAGGAGCGATTCGGCGGGTTCGTGCGTGTAGGGACCCCGCCGGGGCCGGGGGTCTGGCGGGGCGTTGGCTGTCGCTGCGTGTGAGCAAGGGGTCGGCGAACTCCCTGCCACCCCCGCCTGAGGGACCTGGCTCTGCCGGGGAGCTCCCGCGGGCGGGGAGGGGAAACGAGCCTGACCCGGGGGCGAACGCTTCCCGTGCTTGGTGGCCGCGTCCACCCCGCTTCCAGATACCCTGCGTCGGACAGGGTACTCGGTGCTTCGATCCCCGTTCTTCCAGTGTGGTTGCGACAGTCAGACCTGGGTTCTGGCGCAGGCCTGCTGCTTGCACGCTTGTATGATGTTCCCAGTCGGAATTCCACAGATAACGAGGTGTGGGACAGCTTAATGCCGTGACGCAAAGAGAGAGGGGTCTGTGAGTGGAATAAAATGAGGCTGGGTTTCATTAAAGGAACGAGCTGGTTTGAGCCTGATACCACTTACTGCATGGCAAGCCTTAATGTGAAGGACTTTGATAGTGGTTCTGCCATCTAATAATTATCTCCCCATGGAAGTTGTAAGAGTTTTAACACACGTGCCCTTTATGTCATTGAAATAAACATGTGAGAGAGCTGCCTCTTGGCTTTCCGTATGTTGTCACGTAACAGTAAAAATGAGAACTCTGTGCTTCTCTTGCAGCAGGAATAGCTGGTCAGCTCAAATCTTCGTGCAGCTGTCTTGGTGACAAATTGAGGAAGCTAGGAATGTACATCTGGCCAGCATCAGCGTAAAGAGTTTTAATGGCAAAGTCCTCAGACACACACTTTGTGCCTGGGATATGCAAAACCAGCTGTGTTTGGCCTCTTGAGTGCATTCCCCTGTTCTGGGAGCTTAGTTGACTGAGTTAAGGAGTTCAGCTTGCTGGGCCTGAGGTCGTCTTTTTTTGCTGATAAAAGCTGCGGTGAAGAAAGCTAAAAGCAAGGGCCTGACCCTCCTTTCCCTTGGGAGCTGCCTTTACGCTGAGAATAGACCACTGGCTCTTGTAACACTGATAGACACCAGGTAAGCACTTTGATACACTGATGCCACTTATGTGTTACCTTCCTTTGTACTCCACTGTCCCTGGGGTAGGCAGGGTTACCTGGCCTAACGATTAGCATTAGTATATGCCATTGGTCATGCTAGCATAGTCATATAGCATAATAGCATAGTCATAGAGCATTAGTCATAGCATTGGAAGTGTCTGTAACACAGGCAAGGCAGGTGGTGTCCATCCGAATCCAGATCAGGCTGAAATGAGTGGTCGACCATACCCAAATCCCACCAGCAATTTCAGTGAGATTTCAGACTGAGGGTAACCAGTGATACAGAGAACCTCTTACCCCACAAGGGACAACATACCACAAAGCCAGTTTCCTTGGGGAGGTTTCCACTTCTTCAGGCCACAGCATGGGATGAACGGCTTGTGTGGGAGCAGCGAGGGCTGACTGCTCTGAAAAGGATGGCAAGCTTGGAGCAGAGCCATCAAAGCAAGTGGGAGCAGTTCCCTCACTAACAAGGAACTGGTATGCTGAATAAGAGAGTTCTAGGTTTAGTTTTAAGTTTAAATAATCTTAAGATTAAATATAATGTCAGTTGAAATGAGATTCTATATTCCTTTTTGATGAAAATCAGCTATCATTCATGTGTGCATGTGTATACATGTGTGTGTACATGCACTGCTTGCCATGTGTAATTAAAGCAAAGCCACAAAGGAAGAACACATCAAGCTGAAAAAAAGTCAGTTGTGTAGGGGCCCTAGATTTCAGGTCCAAGGTATTGAAATCTTGGAGGCATGGCAAAAAATAGTGTAATCTCAGGGGCATAATCCCTTATTCAGAATTTTGAGATGAGGACTGGAAACAAGAAGAGTCAGTTCCTTATGAAACCCTGTGAAAATTAAATTGAAGTTATTTAAATGAATAGACAGTTTGTAATAGATTTAATACTAATGAAAACATCATAATGTGCTGTGTCTCTTCTAAACTCATTGCTGTCCTCAAAGCACTCTGCAAACGTGAACGGTTTAACGATATCTTATCCCATCATTCACTAACTGAGGTTCAAATTAAAAATAGAAAAGGATTACCTTCTTTAAAGCGTATTTTATTTCTGCTTTGACAGGGAAATCACTGGCCTGGCACAAACAATATCATATCTATTGTGGTTTTGAAAGTGTATCAAATTACATTTTAAGCAATCAGCTAATGCTGCTAAACAGGCTGGTGCAGGACAGCTGGATATCCTGAAATGTTTTAATGAATATTGTTTCCTTAATCCAATAATCTCTAAGCCGTAGCGTGGTAGAGATGTTTCCATCAAGAAGCTGAGGTAATAAGCATATCATGCTGAAATGCAGAAGATTAGCAAGGCCTGGTGCTGTGGGATGGATTCCGAAGGACACAGGGTACCTACAGTCATGTTCAGCTCTCTGTGCTGGACTGGGACTGAAACTCAGAATATTTCATAGAATCACAGACTGGTTTAGGTTGGGAAGGACCTCAAAGACCACTTAGTTCCAACCCCCCTGCCATAGGCAGGGACACCCTCCACTAGCCTAGGGAAGAATTTCTTCTTTAGATCGAATCTAAATCTACCCTCTTTCAGTTTAAACCCATTACCCCTTGTGCCACTCACTCCATGCCCTTGTAAACAGCCCCTCTCCAGCTTTCCTGTAGGCCCCTTCCAGGTACTGGAAAGCTGCAACAAGGTCTCCCCTGAGCCTTCTCTTCTCCGGGCTGACCAAGCTCAGCTTTCCCAGCTGGTTTTCTCCTAAGATCCTTTTCTCTTAGGGGTGGATGTACTTCCTTGGGCAGGAGGAATGGCATTGAGGTGAGATTAATTCCCCTTATTAATTTGTATTAGTAATTTATTGTGTGCTGTCTATAAATGGTAACAATTCTTGATTTTTCTGATTCACAAAGTGAGACAAAATGTAGAAGTTCTGAGTCTGAATGTGGATGATATTACATCACAGTGATATGGACTCAGTATGGAAACTGCTGCCACAATATGGATACATCTGTCATTCTGGTTTGGCATCTTGTTCTCTTGAACCTGGATCTACTCACCCATCTCCTCTTCTGCATTCAGAAGAAACAATGCTGCTCTCAAGGCCTCTTCCTTCTTTCCTTTCCCATCCTCTTGCCAGTAGTGCCTCTGCCCTTTGTGGGCAATAAACACATGTTTGGGACAGTGGGGAAGCTGAGGAGAGTTGTGGATCCTAGAAGGAATATGAGACAGAAGGGGATGGTTGTGCTGGATGTGAAGAATATTTCAGGCCAACTTGTAGTACAGCTTTTGCTCTTCCCATGGGGATCAAGAGAAATCCCCTCTTGCTGCACCAAACTAACCTCCCTTCAAAAGCCCAGTGATGGTCTCCAAAAGATTTAATGCTACTGTGACACCTAGCAGTGTTCCCATCCTGTTTCTGGCAGTACTGTAGCAAAAGAGCCAAATGCCTTGGGTCAGGTTTGTGGCAGGTTGGGTGCCCCGTGCTTACACCGAAGTGGGTAACTGAGGGGGGCAAGTGGTGGTGGTGCTGTGAGCCTATGACCCAGATGAAGCAATGAAATAGAACAGAAACCTGTGACTTGGGGTTGGTAACAGGCTTCGTTTGGTGTGTATTGACTGCAGAGGAGCTGGCACATTCAGAATGAAACAAAGATTGCCCAGAGGAAGCCCTAATTAGATATTTAACAGCCGCCACTCTCCTCTTCAGTTCATGATCAATTCATATCCAGTGGGTTAGAGAAATTGGAGCCAACGTGTCGCAGTGGAGTGCAAAAAGATCAATGACAGGCACTCAAATCAGACACTACTGGATCAGTGTGGAAATATGACATCAAAGCTGAAAACAGGTGCTTCTTGGTGATGTCAGGGATTGTCAGCAGGCTTGGCATTTGTAAATGGGCTGCGTGTGTTATCTAGCAAAGTGGCAAAGTACTTCCCAGATTATAATGCTTCTGATTCTTTTCATCTTCACTCATCCCAGATTTATCCCAGGCCGGTCCTTTTCTTGCCATACAGCTAATATGTAGGAATTTTGACTGTTCTGCCAGGAAGAGCACCAGGACATGTCACAGTGTTGATGCTCACAGAAGGCGGAAGCGCGAAGGAGGAAATGGGCTTATCACGGCGGTAACAGGGGCGCCTCACCGTACGCATTAGGAGATCAAATCAAACTTATTCCCTTGTATGCTCAAGAGCAGTGGCATGACTCAGACTTCCTGAAATCAATGTTCTGGTTTTGACTGGCACATCTTTAACTGTCATGGTCTTAGGAACACGCTCTTACTGGGTGCCGCCAGCCTCCTCTGAGCAAGGACGCCTTGTCCCACCTATTGTCAGTCCCTCTGAGCCATGCCAGAGCACAAGGGGACAGACTGAACGTTTCCTTGGGTTTGAAGTATTTCCAGGGTACTCCCTCCTTTGCGGTTTACTGATGGTCCTTCCGATTTCTTGGCTTGGAGAGTTATTGTAATGTCTTTAATTAAGGCTTTCTCGTGGCTTTTTTCCAGAGTCCAAGTACCCTTTTCACATGGCTTTATTTCTTTTTTCTTAATTAAATTGTTCCTTTTTTTTTTTTTTTTTAAGTCCTGTCATGGTTTAGATTTGTGCCTTTGGTGCTAATGGAAGGGAAACTCATTTTCCATGTTGTGAACTGTGGCTTACAACATCCCCTGGCATCCCAAATTATCTGTTCTGGTAGACATTTCAGTTGCATTAAAGCTTTAAAGGCAGAGGCAAGGAAGACTAAAATAGATTTATACTTTATTTGCTGGTTCATGATGTAAGGAAGTTAATTTTTTTTCCTTTAGTTTTACATTGAGGATTAAGATCCTTCTTGAAAACCAGGACCACATAATAATTTACAAGCAAAGCCCCAGCTGATGAAGTGATTCTTTTTCATGCCGTGTCGCTGCTGTGTGTACTGTGTAATTTTTACTGTGTGTGCACCCAGGCAGCGATGTTTGTCTGAAAGCAGCACATTTGTGTCTGGGAGTGGGAAGAGCAGGGCTGCCCCAGGAGGGAGCTGGTGGTGGCTGAGGGGAACCCAGATGAGCATGGCAGTGCCCTCGTGGGCTGGGACATGTCCCCCACATTCCAACAGGGCTGGGGTGGGGACAGGACTTGCTGATGGTCCTGCAGCCATCAGAGGAGGTGAGGCATGGTGAATACAGTGGATGGGGGTCCCAGGCAAGGGTGGTCAGGACACTGCAGCCTGCCTCTGCCTCTGTGCTCAGAGCCCCGATGGTTTGGATGGGGGAGGTTCTTCCAGCGGGACTACACCTAATGTTTGAAAATGTACCTCCTGCATTCTCCCAAGCTGGCTTTCATGCTATTTAATTGCACTGTTGTTGTAATATGCCATATGTATTTCAGTCTTTGGGCCTGATGGGTTAAGGAACGAGCGCAGCTTTGTCCTGGCAGACCAGGTTGGTAACGTGCCTTTTCTCAGGCAGTGGCCCTTTTTCACCATCAGCACTTGCAGTTCAGCTTATTGTGGAATAATTTCCTGCCAGAACCAGCCAAAGGAGGCAACTGTGACAAATGCATGTAAATATTCTGAAAACAATCTCCTTGCGGGAACAGATAAAGCAAACAGGACAAGGAAAGCAGAGGAGTCCCTGGATTCCTGCTTGGCTGACCCCAGCCAGTGGGTGGGATGAAGTTAACTCTGCAGCAGGAGACATTGCACAAAGTCATTAACATCTGCCGTAGGCTGAACGCATCTCCTGAGTTTTGGTTATGTTTGGAACTAATTCCAGAGCCTTCATTTAGCTTTACTACTTCAGAAGAACGATAAATATTTAGGTTGTCTGCAGTACTTGTAATCCAACCCACTTCTCTGCCCCTTCCTCAAGGAAAAAATAATATTTGATGTGTCTTCAAGCCAGTTCAGTAACTGCTACAGCACGAGTTGTAACAACATAGCAGTAGGGCAGCTGAGCATAGGAAACCCCCCTCTGAAGTATAAGGGTTTGGGGTTGCCTTTTTTTATCAGCCAGTAGCATGGGCTGCTGCCCTCAGGAGCTGAGCCGTGGGTGCTTGCCAGGGGCTGGGCGAGCAGAGCCTGAATCCACTGCTGATCTTCTGGATACTGCAAAAGCCCTAGGCTTCCATGCACATGAGAGGAAAAGCAAGCAGATCTAGCAAGGGATATTTGGTAGTAAGGACATAATAATGATAGGACCTTTCTTGATTTTATTGCTTAAAGTTAGTGGGCATAAATTTGATGAAGGCTTAAACATGTATTATTTGTAGTGAGTTTTAAAGACTGTAACTGTAAAGCAATGCTGTGCACTTAGGGTAGTGCCTGCCTTGCTCCAGCACATTCTGCCTTTCAGCACATTTTAGCAGCCAGAGTCCCCCAAGGGCCATCCTCTCCTCTCAAGAACTTGGAGAAACATAGTGAAAAAGGATCGCCTGCACCCAGATAGCTCCTACTGGGGATGGCTCTCAGTGTTAACAAATCCACTTTGTGAGTGGGGGAATGCAGGCAGTATGCATTTAAGTGTCTGAACATGTTTAAGCTCACAGCAGGTCAGCCTCTGAACTAGAAACGAGTCCAAATCAATGGGTGAAAGTACCATCCTGCGTTGTGGAGAGCATCAGTCCCTCTGCAATTAAGGTTTCAGCAGTTCAGAGATTTATCTTCAGCCAAATAATAAACATTATCAGACCTTCCAGTAAACATCTGTATTTGAACTCTTTGAGCGTGAAAGTTTTCAGCATGAATTTGTAACTTAGTAGCTTTAAATATTTTATTTATTTTTTTTAAAAGTAGGAATATACAGGACAGTGTAGGAACAGTGAAGCCAGGGAGTGAGTTTATCTGAATTATCTTTGCCCCTGTGAGCTTCAGCCACAGCTAAACTGAGGTAGAGAAAAGGACCATAGCAATAGCAGAGGAGTTTATGCCATCTCACCTGCCAACAAAGGCTCACAAAGGTTGGATTTCATCAACAGAAAAAGTTGGTAGCAGCAGTTCCAATTCACAGTTTTTACTGCACTCCCAAGATGAACCAGGGATACTCCTGCCTCCCTTCTTCTTGATAAACCAGTGAACTGCTTCTTGTTCAAAGACCAAAAAAAAGGGGAAGAAAGGGTGGCTCTCATGTGGGAAAAATCCTGAGGGGATTTTTAATTTTTTAACAAATGTTTGTTTTGTAGCAGCACAGTAGGAAGTAGCATAACTGCCTTCATAGTGATGTTGGATTCTATCAACGTTTAAAGGAACTCGCGGCCTCTACGCCCGCCAATACATGTGATGATAGTTCTATATATACATTTTAAAACAAATCGCATTTTTCCATTCCAAATGCTGCCTGGAATGGGATGCCTTCAAGGAAAAAAATGTGTGAGTCATCCTCAAGAGACGTGCAATTGAGGCACCTCCTTTGGAACAGTGTCATGTGTATCCAGCTAAAATATCCAAATATAAACAATATTATGTTACACCCAATGGCCTCAGACCCAATCTGGCTTTTTTTTTGTGACAGAATTAATGTTGAGTTGTTGATGTTGGAAGATAGAATAACATCACATGAAGATTAAAATGCCACTTCAGTGATAGTTTGTTCTGGATTATGTTAAGAAAAGACCTGTGATCACTCAAGACTCGTAAAACTTTTACTCTTTGTTAAACACTTGTTTGAGTGTCTGGATGTAAAAGATTTCAGAGGGTTAATTCTCATGGGAACCTCAAGGTGGATGGAGAACTCACTGTGGGTTTTGGTGGGTAAGATAGCAGTGCTTACAAACTTGTGTGGAGTGTTTTTTCTGCAGCCCTTTCTGTGTAATGAAAATACTATTGTAGAATAAATGTTCAGAAAATTCCATTCATACGTGGGCTTAATGCTGGCTGGCAGTGTGCTACCCCACCCCTCGGCTCTAGTTCTGTGTTCTCCCACGGTGAGAGGTGTGGGAGAACGGACACAAGCAGAGGAAGGTTGGAGAGGAGTAAGTATGTGTTGGAGCCTGCTCGTTGCTGATGTGGGATAGAAGGTCTCACAAATTACAAACAGCAAGGCTTTTTTAGGAGGAGCTAAATCATCTTGCATGAAATTCAGGGAGTATGGAATCCATATGTCCAGTCAGAGGGCCCCTGCTCAGCTGTAATGCTTTCCTGTTACTGCTGCTGTTCTGTCCTACCAGGAGAATAGGTCCTGTTGCTCTCTTCATGCCTGGGGTAGCATGTGTGTGTCACCTGGAGCTAGCACAGGCGTAAATGATGAGCCAAACGTTACCCACTCTGCGGCAAATTCACGGGCCCTGGGGCGGGTAACAGGGGCTGTGGAAGGGAACCCGGAAAGCACTGTCTGGTTGGCAGAGTAAAGGGACTACACAGACAAGCTCTGTTATTTTGCCATTTACTTGAGGAAACTAAAACATCTCACCCCTCTAACTCTTCTCTCCCCAGGCTGAGGCTTTTGGAGGGTTTTTTATAGCACAGAGATGGGAGACCCTGAGAGCCTAGGAGCAGCCTGGACTCTGAGCAGCTGCTGAAGGAGTGTTAGTAACGCGTATGCTATTGCAAGTAACTAGCTCTGAGGAATCATCTTGAATAACACTTATGTATTTGTCATGTTCTTTTGACTGCATATTTATTTTGTGGGTAGCAAGGGGCTGGTTTTGAAAGAAATGATTAATGATGATTAAAGGGAGCTGCTCTTTAGTCAATTATAACTGCTTTCTGAAGCAGAGCATGAGTGTCGCTGTCTTTTGCCGAGGCTTCCAGTGACAGAGGTATCTCCCTGCTTCCTTACCTGTAGTATTTTATGCCTATAAAGTGCATTCTTCCTCTTGGATCTTCTTGGAGGATGCCTTTAAAGTTCATTCTTCCTCTTGAATCCTCTTGGAGCTCTAAAGTACCCCTATTCCACAATCCTACCTCTGCAATTTCCACCTCCTTTATTTTGCCCGGACTTTCTTGCAGCTTTTGCTCACAACCTAGTATTATCTCAGAAGCATGAGCCAAGGTTATGCAGCTGGGCTGTTTCAGAGTTCAGACCTCGGATCCTTGGCACAGACAGCTGAACCCCTGTGAGTGGGTATGTGTGTGGTGGTGATAGGGGATGAGGGACAGAAGAAGTGACCAAGGGAGGGCTGAAAGACACATTAGCCAAGATGTGGTTTATCTGTTTGGATCCAAGCCCAGATGGTGCTCAGCGAGTACGTGTTGCAGGGATGCTGGGAACCATGTGGCTGCTTTCAGCAGCGTGTCTTATTATCCCTTTATAAAAGAATCTGAAATTCAAACAAATGAATAAAAGTCTGTATGAGTACATAAAGGTCAGGCAGTGCCTGTAACACACTGACCTGCAATATCTCACTTCTTCAGTCAGGGTAATGTGTCACTAGCTCCCCAATACTGCACGTACAACCAGGGTATGGGGAGGTTACTCCTTTCCATGGGGCAGTGAGCAGGGCTATGACACAGTGGCTGGCCCACTTTGATCTGAAACAAACAGCCCTTCGCTCTCCCCACCCCTATGAACAAAAAGATTGTAAGATCCAAGGCCAAATTCATGTTGTGAGCAGCTGCAAATCCACTGACGTCAGCAGAGCTGTAACCACTTAATAAAACAGTGAGCCCAGCTCGTGGTAGTTTTTTGGATGCATTTCAGTGGAACAACTGCAGTCTATCTATCTAAAATTCTCCTGAGGTTTCCTGTAGATGGATCAGTTTTTCCCTGTCCAGTGTAGCAATGGAGTGTGCTTTCAAGCTGCTGCTCATACCATGTTAGTGATTCTTGCAGTGCTCCACCTTATGAAGCGGATTAGAGTTAGGGAAAGGTGAAATAAAGCTTTGTATCTCAAGGGCCCAAGAAACATAATATCCCATAATGCAGGAAATATGAAGCGTACTAGAGAGGTATGGGTCCTACATGGCCAGCAAGAAACATGACTGCAGTGTTTAAAGGGCTCCTCAAAATAGCCTTGCTCTTGCAAGATGGAGTCCCCTTTGGCCTGGTCTTGAAAACTGTCTAAAAACATTAGTCCCAGTGTGAATGGCAGTGGTTTGGGATGCTTACAGTAGTCAACTGACAAAAAATGAGGATGTGTAATAAAATTCTCAGCCCTGAGATACAGCAATTTGATGAAAGATACTTCATGTACAGGATGAATTCTGAGTGTCCCACCTTCATCTAGCTCAGCTAGAGGCTGTGGGAAGAGCAAACAAAGAACATGCAATTGTTCCCACACAAGAACTGACAAGCTCGCGTTGAAAAGATAGCGAGTGAAACCAGCAGATTCAGGGACATACATGCAGTCTCCAAGGAGAAACAAACTTCAGTCCAAGACCTTAGAGATTAAAAGGAGTCAAACCAGTTATAAACCATTCAAGAAGATACAGGAGAGGAAGCTCACCTTTCAGAAGCTCCCTGGGGAGACAAACTGACCGAGACAGAAGGAGAGAGACTGCAAAGAAAATATAAATACATTCAGGCTTCCTGGCCCAGGAGGGTGGCAAGCCTAACAGTTGTATGTGTGGACAGTTTCAACTTTTGAGATATGCTTTATCTTTCATATGTAAGCAACTTAATAGGATTTAATCTGGCCAACCACTGTCTCTGTCACTGATACCAGAGAAACCATCCTCCCTATTTGTGACTTTACCTTTCTCCTTTTTGGTACGTATAACCCTCCTTATGCATGGGGGTGCTGAATACTCGCATGTACTAGTTGTTCTTACTAGTAATTACTACTCCAGCTCTGTGGGGGATGCCCTTCAAAGAAAAGGCATTAATGTTTCCTACAAAGTGTGATTTAACTTAACAGTTGGCTAAGTGGAGTAGCTGGAAGCAACCTTTTGTAAAATCCTTTTGAGGCATCTTTTTTTCCTTTTTAATAGAGGTACATTATTTACTGGGGGTGCAGTGGTTTTCAGTCAGCCACGTGACTGGTACCTTTCAGCATGTTTTTAAGCTGCCAAGCATTGACAGCGAGTTTCCAGTCTGCCAACCCTAATATCTTGGGCAGGAGATGGCTGCTTTTTAGCAGCAGCCATCTGCTGCCAAATTTTTTTACCACCGCTCCTCCGATTTCTGGACAGCTTGAAATCCAGGCCAGGCACGCTCAGGAAGTTTGTCAAAGGGCACATCAGGCTTCCTACCCGTTCATAGACTGAGCAACTGCTCAGTGTGGTGTGGTACACAGTGCTCTTCCTTGCACCTTCCTTCTCTCACCACCGATGCCAACTGCAGTAACGCCTTCGTGTTCTTCTGTTGTCACCTCTCCCCCTGATTCTAGTGAATTTCCCTCATGTTGAAGACTTTTCTGACTTGGTATATTCTGACCTTTCTATCATTAATTGCAGACAACCCGCTCATCTGCAGGCACCTCTTAGTGTTTATCTTCCTGCACTAGAAGGAAGGAGGGACTCCAGGAGGCAAGCAACCTTCTTTTCTTAAAGTCTTTTCTGTTGGGTTTTCTGGAGGATCTGTCTTTGTGCAGTGCTAGCCCTCAAGTTTACTGATGAGGGCTGGTTTGGTTTGGTTTGGTTTGGTTTGGTTTGGTTTGGTTTGGAGGCAAAATCTGGCACAGTGTGTGCACTTCTGTCCCTGGAAATTCTATAAACTTACTCAGAAGCAACAGCCGGACTCCACATGCACCCTCTCCATCCCAGGCACAGGCTGAGCCTGCAGGTATCACTAGCTAGCACACAGCATTTGCCCCACGCCCTTATTCTCCACTCCTCTCCATTGAAAAGGGACAGAACAGAGTGAACGAGAGGACAATGGCGGACTTGGCACATGCCACCCCTCGTGCAGGCAGCAGACCTCCCCAGGCTGGCAGGAGGCTGCTAAGGTGCAGCCATAGTCTAGCAGTGATGAATTAAAGGAAAACTAGTGTAACTCCTTGCAAAATTTTGTTCTGAGATGGTTGGCGGCTCCACTTTCATTTCAACAAACTGCAGAAGCTCATTTCCAACAGAAGAAGTTAGATGTGATGCTTCAGAAAACACACTTAGTCTCAGTTCTTCTTTTACTCAGTCACTCTGAAGATCTGTTTGCATTTGCAAATATGAAGTGAGAATGTAGCAAGACTATACACTATTTTTTCATGCAAACATACGGTATTTTTATTTTGGAGAAAATGAAAAACTTCACAAAGCACAGCAGATACTTATTTTTGATTTATGCTGTTTTGCAAAACTCATTTCTAGTATCTCTTTTTTTAAAAAAAACAAGCACAAACCTGTGTTTCAGATTTGTATCGTTTTTATAAAGTGAATGCTTATTTGTAGCTTTCAAGAGAGGTTGAAGTTTATTTCCTTCTCATGTAATAATTTTAAATTATCTGTCTGGGCCATTGTTATTGACACATATTAGACGAGGTTTGAATCTTTTCCTCTCATCCTTTTCTATCCTGTGTGTCCTGAGGGAGTTGCAGCTGAAAGTATCTGGAACGCTAACGATGTCGTGTGTCCTTCCCCACATTCCAGTGCTTCAGCAGTTCTTTGTGTGCAATAAGGCTTGGACTGAGAAACCTGTGTTCAACCCTATCCCCTCCAGTAGATGTCATCGTGATAATGGAGAATACAGCTGGGAATACTGGTGATGAGACCTCCTGCGCCAAGGCTTTGCTGTAGTCGACTGTTTCTGCCAAAACAAGGTAGTTCTCCCAAGGCATAACATTCATAGAGAGTTTTAGTTTCTGTAATGCTTTGAAAACCACAGTGACTATCAGAACACAGCCACCAGTCAGGTCACACAGGGCTGTGGTCTATGGCAGTGGTTTCTACATGCCCTGAAGGTGGCCTTAAACACCAATATACATGGGCAGGCATACATGCACAATACTCCATTTGTCAACTGCATTTTTTTCTTCCAACTATACAGTTTAATTTGTATGACACCCCTTGCTCAAAGCCATCACATCCTTTCTGTTCCCCTTGCCCCAATCCTCTTCAGAAGTAATCTCTCCAAAGGAAAACCCAGATCCTCCGATTTCACTGTTACCAAGAACGGACCTCTCCACACCCCTCAGCACCAGAGCTGCTGGCTCTCCAGTCAGTTTTAAGGCTCACGGCTGCCTGAGCGAGTGATGGGTATCAAGTGGTGAGTAAATCCACAACCCTATATTACTATTAGGTATAATTTTAATCTCTCAAACAGACCTCCAGAAAAGGCAAGAGACAAGTCAGCCACTGGCAGATTTACAAGGGCTGCAAGAGAACACATCTATAAAACAATACAAAAAAAATGTTGAAAATATGTTGTGCTGCTGTTAAATAGCTGATCTCAGTTTTTCAGGCAAGATCATGAAGTTCTGGCTTAGAAAAAAAATATCAGACACCTTTTCCCACCTTGGAAGTCCCAAGAGTTTTGATCGAATATGTGATGCGTATCTGGTGTGTGTTGTCCCTTTCTGCTTTCAGCCAGTGCTACACCTGTGCTACAGCTGCTGAGCTGAAACGTGACTTTCTATAAATCAACAGGATGCAGCTGTATCAAATAGTAAGTCCATAATTTGAATGCTCTCTTTTGTCTAGATAATAACCCTATGATTTTTTTTTCTTTCATTAGGGTTTTTTTTTCCTTTAAAATGTCAGGCTTTGGAGAAGTAGACAGCAAGAAAGCAGAGCAGTAATGGCCTGATTAACTTAAGAGTCTCCTTAGTCCAGTCTTTGAGACTGAAGCAAGTCTCTGCTATCAACAGTAAAAATTATAGAGGAAATGGCCAAATGATTAGACCAACTTTGTGACCTCCTGCACTAAGAGGAAGGCAAGTCTTATTGGCAAGACTTTTTTCATTGTTCACATTCTTAAAAAAGCTGTTGGCTGGGATTTTTGTCCTTGACCAAGTGGAAAGGCTCTCTGCTGGCAGGAAAACAAAATATTTAATCAAAACAAAGCAGCTGATGCTCTTGACAGAGCAAGAACTGACATCTGTCTGGCTGTAAGCAAAACTATCTCAGATAAAATATCAGAAAAGCTCCATTAAATTCTATTGAAATAAATGAGGTAATAAGAGGGGTGCAAAGAATGAGCTTGTTTATGAGTTATCATCTCATATGGGCACTGTCAAAGTAGTAGAGGACTGGGTGTAAAAATCATGGTTTTATATTCAGGAAACTTTGAGTCTTTTATTATCAAAGTTGGCAATGAAAACAAACTATAAAATAACCCCACCAAACCCAACAGTAACATTTTAAGAACTGGGAATATAGAGCTGTCAACTATAAAAGCAGGAGACAAACCTACCTTTCTATCAGAAAAGGTAACAAAAATAACTATCTACCTTGTGTTTGCTTTGGATTTTGCTTCAAGTCTGTGAGGTTTTTGTTATGTATATATTCCATTTAGGAATACTTATGTTCCCATTAACAGTGTTCCCATACTTACTCTAAAATAATTTCTTAACACTGTAATTTAGCACTCTGAATTTCATTTAAGTCTTAAAAATACTTCATCTGTAACTGGTTGCTGTGAGAGGAGAGAATAAGTACAGCTGGTAAAAACCCAGAAGACAATAATGAAGAGACGTTACTCAGTTCTCTGTTTCAGTCTTAAAGCAGGGTCAAATATACCTAAACTCTTCTTAAAAAACCTCAGCTGATGGTGGTTCCACATTTTTTTTCCAGTGATCTGCTCCAGTTGCACTGCTATCTGTACAGTTAGAGCAGGACCTCCTAATGCCTACTTTTTGTTTCCCTTGGTGCAGTTTGGCCCTGTAATTTGTCACCCTGCCTGCTTTAAAATAAACATTATCCTCTCTCAGGGTTATAAAACGTAGTGAATGTAACTGAAGCCTTAACTTCCCCCAGGGAAACTGCTTGAAATATGGAGTCTTTAGACCAGTGCTGGTTCTTGTACCATGGAAGAGCTACAGCTGGGAGTAGGATGGGGCCGTGGCAGTTGAGTTGGTGAGACCAAAAAGATACTGCTGTAAAGACACACCGATGCTGCTTTTCAGGGCTGCTTCCGCCGGGTCTGCCTGGAGCCAACCACAGCACGCGTGCTAAGGGCTTGCTAGCACAGGCTGGGTGTCTGTGCGTCCAGGCAGGGCATCAAGCCTCTTCTCTGGGCCGGCAGGAGACACGTGCGCTTTGTAGACTTGGATCTAGCACCCTGTTTTTTTTGGTGAATGGGATTACATCAGAGGGGAGAGCTTCCATTACACTAGCGTGCGCATGTGCTTCTAGAACTTGTGATTCAAAGGAAAAGCTGACGAGCATAACCCAAGAGTAAACAGCAATGAAATCAGCTGGTAGCTCTGAGCCCAACCGCACCCTCTTCATCAGCAAACCACATGCTAGGGGAGGAAGTGATGAGCACATCCAGGCCAGCCTTGCACACCCACCAAGAACCATGGGGCTGCAGAGCCGCTCTGCCCCAGCTACTGGCCTAGGAGCATGGGCCTTCCTCTCATGGGGAAGCCTCCAGGGCCCTCAGGAGGCAGCGTGGGACGCAAGTTGGTTTGGTCGCTGGGAGAGAACTCCTAAGCTAACTTAGGTGTGATTGTAAGCATCACCTGAAAGGAATATGCAGCTCTTGGGCTGGTTAGAGTGCCTGACAGCTCTGGTAAACTGAGCTAGTCGTTCTCCGTAGTCCAGCAGCAAGACAATAAATACACTCATACTGCCAACATGCCCAGGTGCGTGTGGGCAGGGAGAGGAATTTTCTGTAGGCATAGTAATTAGTGAGCATCTGAAGAACCATGAAAATGCAAAAATCCTTGGATTGTCTGGCATAATTTTTTCCTCATCTTCTACTTTCACAGCACCCTCTCCCTATCAGCCATCCCTGCTCCTTCTTGTTCATGCAGCGAGGAGGAACCCCCACTCAGTTGTGGTTAGAGAGAGGAAATCCAGCTTAGCTCTGATAATTAAAATATCTGTGGTACTTTAATTGAGCTGTTAATACCAATGTAGGGATGTTGCATGAAAGGCCTGGTGGTTAGCAGCCTCTCTGCTTGTGCTCAGCTGAGTGGGGAGGGCTGTGGTGCTGCAGTGGCAAATTTCCACAGGACTTGTAGGAGGTGCTGGGGTGGCTTCTTGTTGCCTTTTTCCATCTTCCCCATCCCAAATGCATCTTTTACTGCTTTCAGTTCTGTTGTGATGCTCTGTGTTTAGATGTGCTTCTTATGAGAGAACTCCAAGCAGTTCTTCTTCCCCCACTTACCTCAAGGCTTTGTTTCTAGGGTTCTGCACTATGTGGACTTTGATGCAATACTTATGTCTTTCCCCTCAAACTATTAATCTTGTGAGCTGCTGTGCTTACAGACCTGTGTATGTGCTCTTAAACTCTGCTTTCAGAGTGTGAAGTAATGGATTTCCCAGTCCTCATATAGTAAGGATAGTTTATGAATTATTTATCTTTATTATGATTTAGTTCCTATGTTTTTTTAAACTTTGCCTTACATTAGTGAAACAGCAAGAAAAAGCTTTTTCTTTTATTGAATCTTTATAGTAGCTTCTCCTTAAAATTTAATCCAAACCTGGAACTATGGCATTTTATTTTCTAGTGTTATAAGCGTCATCCTTTAGTGCAAAATGCTGACATGGAACATACTTAGGGAACCAGCCTTCCACATCTGGTCAAACATGGTTTAAATTTGAGTTATGAGAATTTAAAGTTTTGTCAAGCCTCTGAAAAATAGGATAAATGAATCATTTTGTTTTTAATTCTACTGTATTGTTTTTGTAATAAATATTTCTCTGCAGTATTAACAAATCAAGGCATGGTCGTGTTTTGCTAGTGTATAAATTTCTGCCAAGAAAAACTAAGAAATAAAACTTAAGGAAACTTCAGGTTGCTAGGAGAACTCCAGGACAGTAAAAAGCATAAGATAAAACCCATGTTTATTTAGAATAAATAAAACTTGTAATAAATTATGAGGTAAAGGACTTTCATATTGTTTTATGCTGATGTATGACTTTTTAAAATCTGAAGTTCCATTAAGAGGGCTTTTTCAATCAATTGACCAATGAAATGAGGCCTTTATTTCTTGAAAAATGTCCTTTAAAAGGTTTTGTGGTAATGTGGCAAGTCTGAGATGGAGATCTTCAGTGTTTCAGGGTCAAACAGATGTTAATGATTTTTCATCTTCCTGGAAGATACGGTAAAGAGCTTTCTGTTGGAGCAATTTTCTGTCAAAACATGTATTTGATAAAATATAACTTTTTGTTGGAAGAGATTATTTTCATTTATATTTTAAAGAGGCTATCAAATTATTTTATTTGTGGTTGAAACTTGAATATTAAGAGGAAAACCGTAAGTCAAAACCAAACAACTGACTGTCAAAATACTGTGTCAGTTGTTTCAGAGCTCCCAAAATAAAAATTGCACAATTTGTGCTTTTAGCAGAAAGTGTTGGCTTCTCGTTTCTATTTCGAAGGAAATTTTGGAATATCTGGGTTTTGTTCCCAGGACAGCATGATTTTCTCCCTCCCTCCCCTCCCCCGTTGACTTTTGACATGCTTTGGTTGCTGAAACTGTTGTCCCAGAGTCTCCAGAGCCCTCTGCATTTGATGCAAAGCTGTTGGAATTCCACTGACTTGAAGGACGACTCAATGCTTGCTACTAGTCCCAGTTACTGGGGTTATCAAAAGCTCTGTAGAAGTGCAATGAGAGCTCTGGTCATCTTTGAAAATGTTAGCTGAATTTCTAACGAAGCGTACGGACCACTCTTCATTCTGCAGTGAGCGTTTCTCCACGTAACCGCAACAGAAGGGCCGCTCCAGCGTGCTGCCTCCTTTCATCTAGCAGCATGTGTAGTTATTTTGGCCACAACCAGCCTGGCCTACTCTGGCTCTGGGACAGAAGACCAACAAGAACGTTGCTTCTGGAGTCCCGTCTCTCCCCCTAAACAGTGTCCTTCAATGGTGCCTTGTAGGCTACAGGTTTGCTATGAGATCAGAAGACTGGAAATAGCAGCTATTTCCTTTCCCAAGGACCAGATGTACTATCTTTTTAAAAATGGACCGTGTGTTGCATTGAGCTTTAAGAACGCGGTCATATGACAGAGATTACAGTTGTTACGTATTTATTTATCAAGGATTTCTATTTTTAAAGAAGCTTACAGCCCCATTATAGTCTGCAATCTAAATATAAGAACTTAACAACAAAAATAATGAAGCAGGCGGGAGCTGTAGGTTCCAAATTATGTTCCTGAGAGATGCGAATATTTTATGAAATCCAAAGGAAACCGTCTCCTGGAAATACTGAAACAACACTGAGCAGCCCTGTCTGGTTCTTGATAGCCCTCCTCTTAGAGTAATCAAGTTTGAAGTGGATTGCTAATGGCAAAAAACTTGCCATAAGCAGAATGCTAAAAGGCAGTAAATGATGCGCATGTGGATGCACAGAAATATAAACATGGGGAAGTGTATTGCATACGTTTTTGTGTATTCAGAATATTTAAGGCTGATGTGGCAAGCATGCCTGAAACACCAAAATAATTTAGGAGTTATTAAAGTCTGTGGAAGTAATGCAAGGTGAGCCATTTTCTTTTGATAGTGTAACCTGACATGGCAGAACTGTCAATCTGTCATATGCTGTGCGTGAAGAATTTGCCTGTCTTTTGTTTGTGGGTGATTCACTATTTTTACTAATCACTAGAGTCATAACATATCAATAACAGTAAAAATAATAACCAATGACACTACAATCTCAGTACGTGTCTTTGCAATTATCAGGGTCACCTGGTATGTCATCTATGTCACAAGCCACATCAGTACTCTGTTGCCCTCCTAACACTGGATGTACACTGGATCAGAGGATGCTGGCTAAACATTTCCTCCTGCACTGCTGTATCTTTGCTCCCATCACTTGTTCTTTGGTCTGTACTGCAGGACTGAGCAGTAAACCAGCTCAGGGAACTGAATTGGATTTAAATGTATTTATCCTCTTTTTATACTCGGGTCTTTTCAGACTGAACTGGTTTGGTGATGTGGGTAACTGTGTGGTCTCAGGGATGGATACAAGCAGCAGGTGGGGAAGACATTGTGATGGGAGCTGCGTACGCCTGCACTAGTTTTGGCAGAAATGGTAATGGAAATGCAGGGAAACTCAGCTAAAGAGCTTAACACACACCCCCTCCCCAATCTATTAAGTGTTCTGGCTGTGATTCATATATATATTCTTTCTCAGGTAGAAATTTATTATCTCCCTCATAAAGTTCCATTTGGTTGTTACTAAGATTATGGCATTTAATTGTCTCTCTTCATCTTAGTAAAATAATAAAGTTCTCTTACACCTTTGTTCAAACTAATATCATCTTTCTTTTCAGGAAAACAGACCTATTTTATCCAGTGTCATAGAAACTGATGCCAGAATGAATTTAGACCGTAACACAGTGGGAGTATTCTAAAGACAAATGGCTTTAGTAAGAAAGGCATTTATATTCTAAAAGCAGTTTTTATGTATTATACTTTGTATTATAAAAGATGCTTGAAAATAACCCTTACACTTTGTCAATAAATTAAAATGATGTAGTAGCTACCTATGGAAGTGAATGGTATGATAGTGCAAGTCTGGGTACAGCTCAGACAGAAAGATACCGATGTGCATACCCACGATGGCCAGGAAATCTTGAAGAACTGCATTGAACTTGCTGTTTGCTCAGATCCAAGGGGAAGTCAGCAAACTTTTATGTGAGTGCAGATTATCTACTTGTACAGTCATTTAGGAAATTAAGACTGGTAAGGCATAGAAGAACGTGGCTTTTAAATGAGTAATTGTAAGGGACAATACTCCATGGCAGTAAGCGTTGGGCCGTACAGTCACCACATGGTATTTGATGTAGACCAAGTCACAACCTCCTTGCCTTGGTTTCACCACACAGCAATTAGATTACTGGTTAATTTAATCTTTATTAATCCTGAAGATTACCATAAGCACGCGCTTTGGAGGATTAAAACTCAATCCTCAGAGCAAAGAAACTCTGGAAAACACAGGCCGAACTTGAATTAAAACCAAAAGTAGCTAATTCTGCAATATTCATATTTCAGGGTCGTTCTTTAGGGCAGTCCGAGGATGAAGTCAGTAGGGAAAAAGCCCCAAAACCTGCAAAAATAAAAGGAAAAAAGTCACGTGTAATTGGAAAAGGTCTTCGATTGCTGTGGGAGGAGTCTTGCCCGCCACTGCCCTGCCCTGGGAGGCCGGTAAGAGCCGCTTATCTAAGTAACCACAAAGACGTGCCTCGTCAATATTAAGCAGCGTTCTCGTTAGGGCGCCTGGAAACATCCCTTGAGGGGCTGTCGGCCAGTACGATCGCCTTTTCGTTAAGGCTGGGGGGGTGAAGGACTTTTGATACTGCTTTACAGCCGTGTGTTTGTTTCTCAGCGCTGGCGGCCGGGGAGGGGGGCGTTTTCGGGCAGAGTGAGAGAGGCGCATCTGGCGCCGGCTCCCGCGAGCCCGTCCCGAGCGCTGCCGCGGCGCGTTTCGTTCTGTGCGACAGCTCCCACCAGCGCTCGCAGGGCAGCTCCGGGAGCGGGCGCTTCCCCCAGCCCCGCAGGCAGCATCTGCCCACGGGACACGACCCTCCTCGGCGCCCCGGGCTCCGCCTCAGCCTCCCCCGCGGCGGGGCTGCGCGCTGCCCGGCGCTGGGGCCGCGTTCCCCGTTCATGGGGAAACAATGACTTGTTTTCCCCCGCCACGGAGCTGTCGCCGCCTCTCACGTTCCCGGGCCTGCGGCGGCGGGACGCAGCGGTACCCTCCCCTCGTCGCCCCCCCCACCTTCCCCCGGGCCGCCCTGACAGACCGGCAGCCCCCAACAGCCCAGCCCCGCCGCCGCCGCCGCCACCACCCGCCCTCGGAGCGGGGCAGCACCACCCATTGGGGGAGAGAAGGGCGCGGGCGCCCGCACGGTACGCTCTGCCACCCTATTGGCTAGCGTGACCGCGCTTCGCTTTCCCATTGGTTGCGGCCCCCGCCAGCCAGCGGTGGGGCCGGGCGGTGTCAGCCCGCCGCTGCCAGCGCTCGTCTCGGTCGCTCCCCGCGGGCCAGTAAGTCTGCGAGTGGCCGCGGCAGTGGAGGAGCCGCCGGGCGGGAGGGGTGAGTACGACTGGCGGTCGGTCCCGCGGAGCCAACTTTTCCCGCGCGGAGCCGGAGCAGCCCTCTGCGCCGCCGGGACGGTTTGCTGGCCGTTGGGCAACTAACGGCCGGTTGGGGAGAACCCCGCTGGCTCCGCGCCCCCTGCGCCGGCTCCGCCGCGAGCTGCCCGGCCCCGCCCTGGGGCCACCGGCGGCGCGCGACTAGAGCGGCCGTTACCCGCTGGGCTCGCGCGTGGGGAGGGAGGGGGCGGCGGAGTTGCTGCGGCGCGGCCGGGGAGAGGGCCGGCGGCCGGGGGCGGCGGTCGAAGGGCGGGGAGGGGGACCGTGACCTCCGCCGTGCCGGGCAGAGCCGGTCTCTGCCCCCGGAGCGAGGAGGGGTAAGCGGCGCCGCGGGGTGGCGCTCCGGGGACCACCTTCTGCTTCCCCCCTTCCCGCGGGTCTCCCCCGGAGGTCCCCCGGCCGCCCGCCGGGTTCCCCCCGCGCCCGGTCTTTCGCTCGACTCCCGGCCTGCGATCGGAGGGGACAGAAGGGGAAGCGGCGGCCTCGCCGGCGGGGGAGGGACGGGGGAGAGACTCGGGGCAGGCGGGGCAGCGGGTGCTGGTGTCGCCTGGCGAAGGCAGCAGGGGTGCGGACAGCCGGCTGCGGGCGAGACAAAGGAGCTGCTCCCGCTGGTCTCCCCGGAGCGGGGGGCAGACAGTGTGGTGCCTGGCAGCAGACTTTCTGCTCCCGCTGCTGGCCGCCTGTGCCTGTTCCCTGAAGGCTCGGGGAGCAGTTCGGTGTCGGGCTGTGAGATGCGTTCCAACCCGTCGGTATGCCTCGGGGCTTTTCCTTTCGCGTGGACTTGGGTGTCCGCGGGTGGAGATGCGAGAGGCGGCAGCAACAGTTACAGTTGCGGAGAGTTTGCGGCTGAGGCTCTTCAGTCTGCGGGCACTTCCCACTTCAGGGAATTGAGCCTCTGTAGGCTTCGTTACTGGACCTCAGGCACGTTAAACTGAAGGAGCTTTCCACGTGCTTTGGGTTTTAAAGGTAAAAGGAGAGGTGATGCCCGTGGACTCGGCTTGTTCCCTGTAATCCCCAAAGCCATCGCGTTTGTTTCCTGGCCAATTGAATTCTAACTCTATCCCGAGAAAGCTCGTGAAGTCTTTTAAGTTCACGGGGAAAAGATTTGTGTACTCGAGGGTTATCAAGTCTTGTTAGCTTTGATATTTCATGGGTTTTTGCATGTGTACCGCTAGTGCCTGACAGTATGGCTGTAGAAGAACAAAATAGGGAAGTTTCTATTAAGTGGTTGCCGTTGGGTAGTTTTGGTAGCTGCAAATTCAGATTCGGTCATGAGTTTTTTCTTTTTAAGGCAACTTGAACAAACGACGCTGCAAAGTAGCAGAAAGCAGCTTGATGTAGCAAAGTGTAGAGTGACGTTGGTGATTGCTTTTTTAATTGCATCTAAAAGACTTTTCTGCAGTTTTTCCATCCAATAATGCAGCTAGATGCTACAGTCTCTTTTCAGACGCTTGTGGTTCCCACAGAATGCCTTCCTCTGTGCTGGTGCCTTGCTTTTGTTGTCCCCTCCACCTTCCAACAAGTTCTTTTATGTTGTGAAAAGTTAGTGGTGTTGTAAAGCTTGGTCAAATTAGCTTCCAACCTATCTTATTTTCATCAGTGGAATACTTTTGGTACAAGTAATGTACTTTGAAGTTGAGATTTAGATACATCAGGCAGTGTTCTTGGACAACTTTTTTTCTTCTGCAGAGTAAGAAAGCAATATGAAAATACTACTTCTGAAATACAAAACTTCTCTGCTTCTCTTCTGTGATAACCTCTTTGTGGGACAAGGTACTTCTAACAGGCCTTTTATCAGAAGGGTGACATTATTGAGGAAGTTCTGACGATTTATTAACTGTAGCAGTTTACTTCCTTTCAGCGTTGAGCTGTTTTAAAGGTACAAGTTGAATTTATTCAGAATGCTTCTTACAAGGAACAAAGCTTTCACAAGCAGAATCATGTTGAACTTCTGCCATAGACTCTTGAATGGGAGGGCTTTCTTTCATTTGAGAGAGTCCATGGTAGGCATGTTCACAGGCATAGCTGGGTAGTTAAGTCACTTGGATTCTAATTTTGCAAGGACTTGTATCACAAATGAGCATGTGTGTGAGATACTGCAAGGCTAGGCACTACAAATGTTATGTGTCATCTGTATTTTACTTAGCACAATGGGGCTGGCTCTAAGCTGGGAGAAGAGCCCATTTACTGATGCATACGTTACGACAGTACCAAACCTAATAGTAAGTCACAGAGTTAAAGTCTAATTCTTTGTACATGTTAGTGCAAAACCCTGGTCTCTTGAACCTTCTCTGTATGTTCATGTCAGGAAATGCATTTTCGTTAAGTCCTGCCTTAAGGTAAATACTAGGTTCTCTCTTAACCTGTCATTGACATTACCACATGCAGGGTGAAAATCGCCTTGTTCATTCTGGAGACATAATGTTAGTTATCAAATATTGGCCAATGTCTGGCTGGTTTAATTAGAAAATAGGTTTTTATGGCTTGACATGGCAGCATTTTGCTTCAGGTTGTGCAGAGGATGCATAGTCTGAGAAATCAGCACGATTTGTAAGAGGAAAGTTATGGTTCCCAGGTTTTCATTGGGGACTAAGAGCCTGTTGAGTACTCTTTATATTTGAGACTTTCAAATGAAACTTTCATGAGGCTTAAATGTTTATGTTGAAGAGAATATTGAAATGCAGTAGCACTTGGACTCTTAGCAGAGATCACCTGGGCACTCTGCAAACATACAAAGCCTATGCCTGGAACAGTTAGGCTTAAATCCGTTAGGTTGATCACCAGGTCAGGTTTCATTCCCCAGCCTTCACTTAGGCAAATGTGCTCTCTGTGTAACCTGGCATGCTTCCTCTCTTGCAGATGCGTGACTGGGTACAGAGCTCGTACTGAAGTCTGCCATAGGATTTGTGTGGGTAGTTTTGTTAGTATAAATGGAGATTACATGCATGAATCACTGTACTTGTGTGTTAGTTACAGTGCTACCAGCAGTCAGTTTTCCAGGAGTAATATGCATAAGTTTAAGCAGGAGATCCTGTCATCCTGTCGTGCTGTATGGGAAATGTGAAGCCTGATGATATGACCTTCACTGTGTGTATGCTCTGTGATCTTTGAAGTTAGGAGAACTAGAGTCTGAATCTCATATGCTGCAGAAGAACTGAAGACTGCAAATTTGTGTTTATCTTCTGAGGTGTAATAGCTTCATGACTGGAGTGGCACTGTGAAATCTCTTAAGACTTCTTCCACGGTGTTATGAAAAAGCAACGTGTTTAAAACTTACACTTTATACCCAGTGGTTTTCAGTGTGCTGGTTTGTACTTGGTAGGATATACTAGAAAATATTTGTTGTTACACTGGAGTCTGATAGATTTCTTGCGCAGCTTTTGATTAATGTTGTTGTGTTGAATTATGTAGGTATTAAAAAAACCCCACCTTCAGTAGAATTGCAGGCATGGTATCTTTTCTTTAAATCCATATTTTCTTTCTGTTTCAGAAAATTGTCCCTTCTGGCAGTTTGCTGTCCTCAGTTGCCAGAATTGTATTGGTGGGATGTTAAATGTACATTTGGAAGTGGAGAATATGTTGGAGTCAAGACATTACTACTTATTATTAACATTAGATAATTAGGATCTTAAATGAGGTTAATTTATTTGGAATAATCTTGGAAGGCAATAACAGAGTGATGTCAGGATAAGGACTGAAATCTGTCAGATTGGTGTGGTTGAAGACAAGGAGTATGAGAAATGTTTTGAATGTGTAGCAGCTGCATATTGCTGCAAGGCTGTGTTTAAGCCTTGTAGGCTGCTCAAGTTCTGCATGCCATTAAAAAGTTTTATTAGTTCCTGCATTGGCCAGCATCTTCCCTGGGGTCTCTTAACATATATCCTAAGTGTATGCACGCACTTTTAAGTGGAAGTACTTCTGTGTGCTCTCAAGATTTTATTTTTAAATAACTTAAAATATTTTGAGTGTCAGCTATTTGAAAACATTGATGAAATGTAAAGTTTTCCGTGAGGCTGAGGGGTGAAATGTTTCTGCATTTGTGTTTATTGTAAATGAACAGATTCTATCAGAATTTGCACTGGAACTTTGTTAGTGTGAAAATTCAATACCTCCTGGATTAGATTTTAAAAAGTTCAACAGCTCAATACCTGAAAGATCCAACAACTAGAATAGTTCTCAATTTATAGCACATCTAAAATAACGCAGGATGTTAAATGTTTCCTTGTACTTCTGGTGAAATTGTTGTGAACCCTTTATCCTAATTAGGACTACGTTCAAGAGCAGCAGAGTAAAAATAGAATGTCGGCTTAGTCTGGGAGGGCAACTGTTATTTACAGCGATTTCTTTAGACGCATCCCCACGTGAACTTACATGCTTTGGTAACAGCTGGAAAGCTAGTGAGTGAAACCAGCATAACTTACAGCCCAAGTGAGTACTGGAACTGCCTGAATGTGGCCCTTTCTTGTCGCTGCAGTGTCAGGAATGGAAGGACGTTGGTGGTTTTGTTTCAGTGTGATGAAATAAGGGCTCTGTTCATAAAGCTTCAGTGTAACTTCTAACGGTGTACAAGTTTAATACAAGTGGTTTTGATAAACAGTTGCTACTAGGAGTATTATTTATTAGAACTGGAATCAATAAAGCATGTGGAATTTGGAGAGATACTTAATAATCAGTGTACTTCTGTAGAGAAGGCCATGAAAAGCAAGGGTGGGCATGAAAACAGTTTAAATGACCAGCATTGCTGAAGAATCATCTGATTGTTGAGAGGAAGACTGGCAATGGGTTATCTCTACACGTTTGTCTCCATCTCAACCATCTGATGATATGAAATAACTGTGTAGCAAAGTGTAACAAAGAATTTAAGGTAGAGGTGATGCTAACAGAGTAGTAAAACACGCCTACTGCTGAAGCAAAAGTCACTGAGAATTTTTTTCCATCTTGATTGGTATAAGAGCTCTCATTGTAAACTCAGGACAGAAACTGTATATTTTGGGCACTCTGGTAGCTATTAGAGATGGCTCTTTTAGGTAAGAGATAAGATACCCTTTACATCTTGTTGCTTTCTTCAATTTGGAAGCTAACCTTTAATTAAAAATAGCATAGTATGTTCTGAAGCTGCACTGGATGCTAATTAACTCACTTCAGTGCTTAAAGCCATGCTGCCTCCTAAGATTTCCTGCTGTTTGCACTGGATAAATATTTATGCTTCAGCAAGGCATTAACTTCAACCTGATGAATAGTGCATACAACTTTACCATTAACAAAAATATTAAACACCATGATTCAGTACTATAACTATATTTTATTACAATTTTTTTCTTTAGCCCCTTACACTTCAAATATGTGTTAGAGAAGTAAATCTAATGCTCGATAATTAAGCTGTCTAGCGGTTTGAGCACTGTACAGAAGCTAGTGCTGGATAATGCAAGGCTGAACTATAGCATTGTGGTTTGTTTTCAAGTACTTTAATCCTGTTCTTGTACACAAAGACAGTTGTTTTGCATTTTTAATTCTTTTTAATCCTGCAGTACTTGCTATATTAAAGGAAGTGACTGGAATATGTGTAAAAGCATTAAACTGACCTAATAAATCTTGAAAAACTGCATTTAACAGGTTTTTAATACCACTCACTGTCTGAAGATTAAAATACTGTCAACATTTTCAAAGTCTATCATGGAAGATGTTGGGTGTGCTATGATAACATGTCTGTCAGAGGAAGCAGGTTTTATATAAGATCTTCAGGTACAAAAATGAAATCTCTCTTTCCCCCAATAACGTTCCTTCTTAGTGTTTGCTGGTTAAAGGGAATTGGGTTACTCTTCTAGAGTTGAAGTAGGTTGTAAAAATCAGACTGCAACATTACGTTTTTTGTGTTAGGCTGATGAAGGGGACTATCTTTGAAAGCACAGGGAGTAGTGATACTTGGGAATTCCTTTGCTCTTGGTACTTAGTGCTAAAGCAACGATTTTATGTTCCTTACAGTAACTTTACACTGGATTTTGCCAGTGAAATTCGAAGTCTTCTCTTACATTTTGTGGTTAGTGGTACCACTGGCTGAAAAAACTGTCTACTCAGGTAAAACAACTTTCTTACTGCCTTTCTTTGGGTCGTGCCAACATACTACCTACTTTGTGTTGCGTGCTGTGGATCTGCTACTGCTTTTACTCTCAGTTACAGCTTTTAGGCTCAAAAAGCTATAGTCTTTCCACTCACATCTCTCACTCCTAATTATATTGACTCCATGTGTCAGGACTAGAAAGACAAACAGGTTCCTGCATTTTTTTTCCTGCTTTGAACTGAATTCCCAGTGCAGCAGCCAGAGGAGCAGGTGAGAGGCTTTTGACAGTAATTCTGCACATCCATTTACATGTGCATTCTGTAGCTTTGCCAGTGCTGGTGTAGTATTTACCAATTCATGCCTGTCTTAAAAGTGATTTACATTTGTTTTTAAAGCTGAGGGAAAAATATTCAGGCTTCTTTTCCCTCTCCCTGGTCTTAGGAGCATTTTGTATCAGTACTGTAAATGATGAGTATTTTAACCTCAGTGGTGGTGTGATGAGACTATATACATCAGAAAATTAAATATGTCATGTTCCTTAGTGAAAAACAACAAAGAGAACATCTGTTTTGCAAGGTACTTAATGATACTACTTGAACTATCAGAATTCTGTTGTTGAAATGTTGAATTTTCAGTAATATGTGCAGATATGGCATAACTACTCTTCCAGGACTTTTGAACCATATTGAAGTTTGGGTAGATTAGCAATCTGCTACTTTTAGGGTCTTTTTCTGCCTTAGGAACTTTTGTTTGGCATACATATTTTCAATATTATTATTTTTGTCTTACACTACAATTTAAGAGTGTCTGAAGCATATGCATTTGTACTGGTTACAAAGTTCTTACAAGAATGTAATGGTTATTTGTGCAGTGATATTTTATCCCGAATCTGTTGTTGGCAAGGTGGAGCAGTACAGGTAGAACTGACAAGGATTTTCCACCAGAAACTTAAGGTTTGTACAAGATATCTAACCTGTGCAGTTCCTTTACATACATAATACACACATTAATTCCTTAAGGAAGTAATGAAACTCTTTGATTCATCCCCATTTTAGTGGTATTTTGTCCTATTCTGGCAAATAGTGGATGATAGTTCACCTATGTTCACATGTGGTTTGAAAAAAGGCAATTCACTGAGATGATGTTTGTTGTTTCCTCTGATGTGATACAGCTTGCTTTGCCTTTGGATCATTGCAATTCCTCTTTCCTATGGGTATGACGGTTTATTACAATGTAACATGTTGCTTTCTAGGGTTGTTCAGCTGTATTGATGTCACTCAGCTCTGGTTCATTTGAGCCTGCTATCTCCCTAATACACCTGTAGACAATGACCAATTTCTCTGTATTGTCATAATTACATCTGCCATCAGTTGCTGCTTGCAGTTGTGCTCCCTTTAATGTTATATCATAGAATGATTACATTTTATTTCTTTGAAGCATATAGTTATCATCACGATTTTTCTTAATGTAACTGTATGAATCCAGAATAAGAATGAACATACTTTAAGATTTTCCCCCTACAAGTCTTTTGTCTAAGACAAAGCTGTTTATATCTTGCTTACTGATTTAGTAAGATGTAAGCAATAGTTCTTGCAGGAAGTAAAGTGATAGAGAAGCTAAGTCTATTTCAGCTGCTAAGAAAAAAACGTTTTGGAAGTATTATCTCTTGTTTTTCCATAATGAATGTATCTATTGGTAAATTACATGATGATGGAAAAGCTGACACTTGAAGATACACTGCAGATGAAGTGGCAGGGAAGAGAGTAGGGTTTCTGCAAGCCAGAGAATGGGTTGCAACCAAAGTTGGCTTACAGGTGGTCAGTTTTGACTGACACTGCATTTACCAGTGTGGTGGTTGTACTTACAATGCCTTTTGCACAGGAAGCAGCAAGGAAGAAAATAGTAAAGGAGGATTAAAAAAATGACAGATTAAAACTGTGAAGTTGCTTCATCTTAATTCAGTTTGGCATTGTGCAGCTTGGGCTGCTTTTGTACTGCTTTAACAGTATAAATCTGATTTACTATGGCTTGTATAAATTCAAGTGAATATATCAACATGTCATATCTCTCTTGGTGAGTTGTTTAGCTGACGTGAGTCATTTGATTGTCTTGAAAGAGTTATCTCCTTGCTAGTAAAGGGCAGGTGTGAGGTTAGTTACGTACAAAGGTGGTTTGTAACTGTTGTTTGCTAATCTGAAGTTGAGCAAATAAAATTGCCAGGAGTCAATGATCAGGATTAAAATCTTAAAAAGTCTATGCTTATAGGAATCCTGCCTTCTGCTCGAGACTTTAGAAAGCTGTCATAATAAATGTGTTGGGTCATGTGCAGCCTTATGCCAGCATTGTCAGTGGCATTATGACCTCACTTGTGGGTGGTTTTGGTTTTTAGTTTGATTTTTTGTTTCTTTCTATTGACAGATTTGGAAGGCTGTAGAAGGCTGAGTTATAGTTTAATAAGCCAATTATGTGTAGGTTTCTGGGCTGCAAAGCATCCGTGTTCTATGGTGCTGGATCCTTTGCACAAAAAACAACCACATTGAAGACAGTTAATTATAGTTTCTATATGGACTAATTAATGTATGCTTGCTTTCTTTAGTGTAACTTTTTTTTTTCTTATTTGCTGTCATCAAAACTGAATTGGGGTCTGTGATTGAATATTATTGTCCCTGTAACTTTAAAAACCGGGAATGGATATCTTTCAGAAGAACTTTTACATTTGATAGGCAAATATCTATAGTTTGGTTATATCCTAAGTGTAAGCTACTCAAGAAGTGTGTATGCCCATGATCAGGAAATCTTATTTAAATCTATATCATGGAAAAGTCCATTGACTCTTGACTCTTCAAGGCTGATGTTTCACGCTGTGATCAAAACTGAAAACTGTAAATTGTAAATAAGGTGGTTGGCTCCAGCACTGACAAGGAAGGGAGGTGGGGGAAGGAAGGGGAGCAATAGTGGAAAACATCCTTGGCAATATGAAATTCAAGTTGACTGCAGTTTCAGTTCCTGAGGTTCAGTAGCCTTCACAAACCACTGGGAACAAGCATGTTCTCTTTGTGTAGTTTTACTACCATATTGGTGGAGAAGACTGCAGTAATGACCGTATTGAATCAGGCCAGAACCTCTGAAACCTCATTGTCTAACAGTGGTTGTTAGTAAAGGCCTAAAAGGGAACTGATAGGGGAAGTTGGAGGAGTGTTCTGGAGGAGCAACTTTTGACCTTAGTTCACTGAACTGGAAGAAGTTCTTATATATTTGCTGTCTGTGGATGGATTTTTCCATGTATTTGTCCAGGATTCTTTTTTCTGTGCATTTCTGTGAAGTATGTGTACTTGCACTTAGGACTCTGACACATACTTCCTTTGCATTATTTTTGGCAATACCTGTTTGTTTTGATCCTGTCACCTTCAGTTTCACCTACTACTTCCTAGTTCTCCTGTTGGAAGATGCTGAACAGCCATCTCTTGTCACTTGAGGAATTTGCTTGAGCCTGAGTCAGTGATGCTTGGTGCACCATAGCAACCTTGTGACGCTGCCTGGTTTTACGTTGAAGATAGCATTAAGAGAGAATATTTGATGCCGAGTCTTTGATCACTGCTTCTGCTGTGTATTTGAAGAGTTCATGTGGCTTAGCACAATGAGGGTTTTGTTTCTTTCTGCAAGTTTGAAAAATGTCAAGAAGTCAGGCCTGGCCTTTGTGGTTTCTGAAACTTGCCAGGGTGGTTTTTAGAGTGTCAGTAGCATAGGTTTCTTTCCTGAAGGTATTTCAAATTACTTACTACTTGTTACACATATCTGCTGAACAGGATAGCTTGACCATAGTCAAAATTGTATAGTAAATTAACAGATCATTGTGTCCCTAGAATGAGTTGTGCATTAACATCAGGAAAATACATTCTTTGGCAATTTATTCAAGACTCTGCTTGCTCGAGTGGTGTTTCCTGTTCTGAGGCTTACCAAGGATTGCCTTTGTCACTGAAATGAGAGAAAATGGTTCAACAACATTTAATTTTAAGTATAGACCGTATTCTTTAAGTGAACTTAATGTATGATCTAGAGCTGATTAGAAAGTTTTTAATACTACTTGTACTACTTCGAAAGTTAAGACTCCTCTTCAGCCCTTCCCTATGTTTGTATACAAAATGCTATGGAATACAAGATCAGTATTTATCAGAGACTTGATCTCTTATAGGTCTGATACATCCTAACTGAATGTCCACTAGTTTACTTGTTCCTCTTCTGGGATGAATTGAGAAATTTGGCTAATGGTTCATAACAATCTTAAATTTTTCTCTGTTTCACTTAGGCTATTTTATTATTTTTTTTTTAGCAAACAGTACAAACTTCCAAGCAGATACTTTTCAGATTTGGTAAGGACACTGTATATGCTTTCCCTCTTCTTCCAGCAGTTCCCAGAGGATGGAACTTGAGCAGTTTTTGGCTTCTGATGTTGTTTTTTTTCCAGCTCTCTGACTTCTACTAGCAGATGCCTAATACTGTGGTTCCAGAAGGTCAGCCCTACAGAATTCAGGAGTTCATTCTTCATCTGAGTCCAGTGTCCTTGTACTTGAGCCAGGTTTAATTTACACATGTGTATTCTGTGGATGAATTCTGCAGTGACTGGGTAGCTATAAAGAATAGGAAAGCCACCTATTGTGTGAATTTCTTTTTAAAGACCAACCTGTGCATATATTGTATGATTGCATTCATGGCTATTATTTGCTGTTATTTATTAAAGTCTTGAGTGACAGGTATGAAAAACTGAAGTCATTGACATGAGTGGATCCATTAGTAAATTTGTCAGATAATCATCCCTATTTATCTTTGCTTGCCCTCTGCCAGCTCAGTGCATAGCAACTTTTCCCCCTCTCCTTACTAAAAACATTGAGTTCCTGTTGTATTTGAGTTGTAATGGAAAAAGAATGGTCTTTGTAGAGACTTTGTGGCAAAATCTTCTCCAAAGAAGATTCACTTTTGTCAAATAAACTTGCTTGATATCTTATTTCAGTTGAACTGGTAATCTTGAAACAAAGCAAAAATGGATGTCTCCTATGTAATGATAGTTTTATTACAGTATTAGACTAGAGCAAGATCAATGTACAGTTTACAGCAACTGCTTACTACTTGGGAACAAATCCAGAGAACAGTCTTACCTCAAGCTATAGCAAAATGGATTGCAGACTTTGAGTGGAATGTAAATTGGACTTACTTTCCACTTGTTGATATTAGAGCTCAAGTTGCATATGTGCTAGGGTTCCAGTGTTAAGAGATTAGTAAGGTCTGTATGGCTTTATGTGTGCTTACTTTAAATAGATGTTCTACTAGGAAAGCTAGTTTGTTAATTGTTGTTTAATATAAATCATAATTCTTGCTGCTAATCCAAGTTGAGAGTCTTCTGAAAAATACTTTAAAGTGCCTTTAACTCACAGGGCATAAACACACGGATCAATTTGCCATGTGCTAGCTGGGCTGCAGTAGCTGTGCATGCTTTCATCATGGGGTGAATGTGAAGTAATTGCCAAGACCAGCAATGAAAGTGTCACCTGAAGTTGCTTTCCTTTCTGTATGATAAAGCATATATTTATGTATGATATAAGTTCAGCAGAGATGTGACAACCTGACTCTTACTGAGATGCATCACAAATAACTTTGTAGTATCATTTGAATCTTTGAGGCTGTCATGGTTTAACCATGGCCAACAGCTAAGCACCACGCATCTGCTCACTCACTCCCCCCAGCAGGATGGGGGAGAGAATTGGAAGTGTAAAAGAGAGAACTTGTGGGTTAGGATAAAAGGAGCTGAATAGGGCACACACACACACACACACACAAAAGGAAGGTAGTATTAAAAATACTTACATAAAACAAATGGTGAATAGCCCAATTTCTCTGCGTCAGAAGTCAATGCTGTGTGAGATCCCCAGCTGCTGCACAAGACCCCCAAACTGCCCAGCCTCTCAGCCACACACACAAACAAAGTGAACCAAGGAATTCATTCACCGCTTCCCATCGGCAGGCAGGTAGTCAGCCATCACCCCAACACTGATGCTGCACCAGGCCTGCAGCTGCTGCTCAGCCCACCGCTGGTTATAAATGGAACAGGACGTTGTTATGGTATGGAATATCCCTTTGGCCAGCTTGGGTCACCTGTCCTGGCTGTGTCTCCTCACAGCATCTTGGGCACTCCCCACTTTTCCATTAGCAGGGCAGCTTGAGAAGCTGAAAAGTCCCTGACTGCTTGGCAACAACTAAAAACATCAGTGTGCTATCAACATTGCTCTCATCCTCAATCCCAAACACAGCACTACACCAGCTGCTAGGAAGAAAATTACCTCTATGCTTTCTCAACCCAGGACAGGACTTATTCCTCTTTCTTGCAACTATCTTTCATCAGGGCATCCAAATGACTCTGCCTCTTAATCTCTTGGAATGAGGAGCATGGAGACATCTGAAGCTGTTTCTCACTTCTAATCAAACTATTGTTTGATTTGTGGGGGGGAGGGGAAAGCAATTTGTTTTTAAAGAAATTCTCAAACTCCTATGAAGTCTTAGCAAAGACTTAAGAGAAAAAGACCAAGGAGGGGAAAAAAATGTATTGAAAGGAAATTACATGCTCATGTACCTTAAAGAAGGACTTTTCAGGGTGGGGGGGAAGAAATGCTGTGTGGTGCTTGCTGTATTTGAATTTTCATTTCAATTTTGGCATCTATAAAAAATGCTCTCAGTATGTTTTTACAGCTTTTTTTTTCCAAGGTATCATGTGTTTATCCACTTTATATTGCTTTAATTCCACGGTGACTGGAGCATCTGTGGCTTCTAGCTTGCAGTTGAATCCGCTCAAGTAGAGCTGTACTTAACACATTTTTTTCGATGGTTTTTGGATTTTTTCTTTCTAAAAGGTTAAAGGATTCTGTAAGTTAGGCTTATTTTGGCCCACTTTGTGCTAAAACTTCCTTTTTAGAGTTACTTTTTGTAAATTTTCTATGGGCTTCAGAAAAAATACCTGGAATGCATCAATGACAACTTCCTCTTCCAAGTAATAGAGGAACCAGTGAGGAGAAGTGTCATGCTGGACTTTGTTATCACCAGCAAGGAGGAGTTGGTAGGGAATGTGAAGCTCATCCTTGAGCAGTAGCTTTGGCTGCAGTGACCATGAAATGATGGAGTTCAGGATCCTCAGGGCAGCAAGGATGGCACACAGCAAGCTCACTAACCTGGACTTCAGAAGAGCAAACTTCTCTTCAGGGACCTGCTTGGTTGAATACAATGGAACAAAGTCCTGTAGGGGAGCAGTGCCTGAGACAGCTGTCTAGTATTCAAAGATCACCTCCGAGCTCAGAAGCAATGCATCCCAACAAAGGAAAAATCAAGCAAAAAAACTTGGAGGCCTGCATGGTTGAACAAGGAGCTCCTGGACAAACTCAAAAGGAAGTCTACCAAGGGTGGAAGCAAGGGCAGGTAGTCTGGAAGGAATATAGAGAAACTGTCTGAGCAGCCAGAGATCAGGTTAGAAAAGCTAAAGCCCTGGTAAAATTAAATCTGGCCAGGGACCTCAAGGACAAGGAAAAAAGATTTTTATAGGTATGTCAGTGATAAATGGAAGATAAGGGAAAATGTGGCCCCCCTCCAGAATGAAATGGGAGACCTGGCTACCAGGATAAGGAGAAGGCTGAGGTACTAATTTTTAAATTTTTTTTTTTTTACCTTGGTTGTCACCAGCAAGGGCTCTGGTCTACACTGCCAAGGGCACAGAAGGCAAAGGCAGGGACTGGGAGAGTGAAGAACCACCCACTGTAGAAGATCAAGTTTGAGAACAGCTAAGGAACCTGAAGTTGCACAAGTCCATAAGACCCAACAAGATACATCCATGGGTCTTGAGGGAACTGTTGGATGAATTGCTAAGCCATTCTACATCATATTTGATCTTAGAGGGGATCTGATTAATGTTTATAAATATCCCAAGTGTGGGAGACACAGGGAAATAGCCAGCCCCTTTTCAGTTGTCTGTGGAGACAGGACAAGGGGCAATGGCTGCAAGATGGAACATAGGAAGTTACACACCAACCTGCAGAAGAACTTTTTCACAGTGAGGTGATGGAGCACTCCCAGGGGAGTTGAATATCCCCAGAGAAAGAGACTTCACAAGACCCATCTGGATGTCTCCCTGTGTGACCTGTCCTAGGGAGCTGCTTTGGCAGGAGGGTTGGACTCTATCTCTGGAGGCCCCTTCCAACCCCTACAATTCTGTGAATCTGTGAAGTCGTGGCAGTCCAGTGAAGTTCCCAGTGACTGGAGAAAGGAAAACATAACCTCCATTTTTAAAAAGGGGAAAAAAGAAAAACCTGGGGAACTAGAGGAAGGTCAGTCTCACTTCTGTGCCTCACAAGATCAAGGAGCAGATCCTTCTGGAAGCTATGCTCGGCACATAGTAAACAAACAATTGGTGACAGCCAGTATGGCTTCACTAAGGGCAAATCATACCTAACAAATTTGGTGGCGTTCCGTGTTGGGGTTACAGTGCTGGTGGATAAGGGAAGAGTGACAGACATCATCTACCTGGAGTAGTGCAAAGCATTTGACGCTGTCCAGCATGATATTCTTGTCTCTAAATTGGAGATAAAGGGATTTGATGGATGGGCCACTCAGTGGATGAGGAATTGCCTGGATGGCTGCACTCAGAGTTGTGGTCAAGCGGAGATCAGTAATGAGTGGTGTTCCTCAGGAATCAGTATTTGCACTGACACTGTTTACCATCTTTGGGATTGAGTGCACTATCAGCAAGTTTGCTGGCAACACCAAGCTGTGTGGTGTAGTTGACACACTGGATGGAAGGGATACCATCTAGAGGAATCTTGAAAGGCTTGAGAGATGGACCCACATGAAGTTCAGCAAGGCCAAGTGCAAGGTTCTGCACATGGTTCAATGCAATCCCAAGCAAAACTACAGGATGGGCAGAGAATGGGTTGACAGCAGCCCTGGGGAGAAGGATTTGGGAGTGCTGATCGATGTAAGTGTGTAAACATAAGCTGTCAATGTACATCTACAGCCCAGAAAGCCATATCCTGGGCTGCATCGAAAACAGCATGACCAGCAGGTTGAGGGAGGGGATTCTGCCCCTCTGCTCTGTTCTCATGAGACCTCCCCTTGGAGTACTGCATCCAGTTCTAGGGTTCCCAGTACAAGAGGGACATTGAGCTGTCAGAACAAGTCTGGAGGAGGGCCATAAAGGTAATCAGAGGGCTGGAGTATCTCCTGTAAACACTGGCTGGGAGAGTTGGGGTTTTTCAGCCTAGAGAAGGCTCAGGGAAGACCTTATAGCAGCCTTCCAGTACCTGGAAGGGGCTTACAGGAAAGCTTTATCAGGGTCTGTAGTGCCTTAACTCTCAATCGAATGCCTGTCTTGAAAACACAGACCTGACCAGCAAAAACTTTGTCCTGTTTCTTTTAGCTCATCTTTTCATAGATTTAATTTCAAATTTGCCCTGAAACACAGTCATAAAAGCTTGAAGTATTGTCCTTAGTCCAATGAATAGTACCAGGCAAATGTGCTCTTACTGTTTTTACTTGTCAAATGAATCCTGTGTTCTCTGGGAGCCTTTAGTCTGAAAATTATGTTTGATGGATCTGTAGAAATGGGGGAAAAAATGCATCTCATATATAAATGGTGTCAGCTATGAACTTGGAGTATCTAGGACTCAGGAAACTTTTAAATCTTTTTTTTTATTTCAAAGCAATGTTTCTTGCTTTGAACAGGGAATATTAGCACAGGTATTTGTACTACTAATGGGGGTCAATAGGGAATGGTTGCTTTTGTCAAGCCTGCTGAAGCATGAGACATTGCAAAAGTCCTGCATTTCACAGGAATGAAAGGAGGACTTAGATTGTGTGATTCTGTAGGAACTGATGAGGTTGTTCCTTCAGTACTTGTACATCTAGCCTTTGTGTGTTAGCACACAGTGTTATCCTTAAAAGCCTCATTTCACAGCGAAACTCAATAGGGTATCTCATGTACCTGAACATTTCACCAAGTCAGTGTTAATTTTTTCCTCAGATGAGTATTCAGTTGTGTTGTTATTTGAAATCCACAATCACAATTTGGGTAAGCTAATGCGTATTGTTGAGTAGTTTACCTATGCCTAGGCCTTCCCCTATAGCATGCTTTTGTAATTTTTATTAGATTTGTATCTTAATGACGCATTGCTCTCCACTTCAGAAGCAGCTGTTCCAAAGGACAGTTGATTTTAAGTCTTTTCTCAAAAATCAGGAGAAATCAGAAATTAATTTCAAAAGCCACTCTGTCTCTTATTTGCAAGTGTTAGTCCTGGTGATCTTACTGTGCCTGAGATTTGTGCAGGATGTTGGGCAGGGGAGTCCATCTTAGGCTACATGCTGAGGCAGCAGGCTCGTTGTCTTGCAGTTGCCACGGTGGGGGAGGATTGAAAGGTTTTCCATCAGCCTTTATATTTCAGTGACCTTTTCCAAGTTAGGAATAGCAGTTGACTAGAAAAAACCTAAACGGTTATTTCTCTTCAGTTAGTCCATACAGGGCTTTTAAAGTTCTGTAAACTAAAAACTAAATGGAAATTGAGAAGGTAATATTTTCTGTTTTCAAAATGCCATTTCTGCAAATCTTTGACTTATTGAGCTTCCCACGCAATGCATACTTGGAATTTATTAAACTGCTGTACATGAAGACTCACATGCTTAATGCTTCCAGCAGCACAAGTGAGGTAGAATGAAAGTTCAAAGTAATGTCAGCATGTGAAATGTTAACAAGTAAAAGGATGATAATTTTCTCTAAATATTCACAGGGACTTACTTTTCATCATCGCCTTAATGCAGCGAATGCATAACTTTTACAAACTGTATTTGCTTGTTCTTTCAGGCTGAAGATCTTGGAACAGATGTTGGAAGATGTTAGCTGTGGATACTGGGGTTGTGGAGGAGTGGTTATCAGAGTTCAAGGTAATATGCTCAGCTATTTAGCCAGTAGTGCTTGAATTGTTGCCTGAGCAGTATGCAAGAGTGCTTAATTGCTGTAGAAAATGAAGAAAAATAGTAACTGTGGATTTTGCAGAGATAATGTGAGATATACAGATGTCTGCTTGAAATAAATTTTTTCCTTGTCCTCTTTGGGATTACTTGCTTCCTGATAGAGAGCAGCAAAAATGTGTATGGCAGATGAATGGCCTTGTTGGTTTGAGTACAGGCTAGACTCCTTTATAGGTTCTGTTCCTGGTCTGCTTAGATACACTGGGAATGTGTTTTCCTGTTTGCATAGTGGAGTGTGATGTCCTTTGAAGGACTGCAGATAACAAGTGCTGCAGGAGCTATGAATAGGCTTAAATGCAGAGCTTCCAAAGGGTTGTTAAAAAGATTAGATTTTTACCCTCTTAAAAACTGGCATAAACTCTGTTTGGTGTTAGAGAAGAGCTCTTCATGTCAACTGGAATTTGTGTCCTTTCAGAGAAGGACTATATCCTGTAATCATGTTTGCTAGCTGTGTACAGTCAGTTTTGAGACAACTCCTTATAGTTCTGCAAACTGAGCTTCACAGTACTTAATTTTCACTGTGAAATTTCACTGGGGTTGTACCTGTGATGCTCTTGATATTTATGTATTGCCCATCCACTGTCATTGCATTCCATATGAAACTGCAAACTGATACAGTGCAGGGGGTCTTCTGGCAGTTTTGTCATCCTGAAAATGTGGAGATTTCCATAGTAAGCATTTCTTTGTGAAACAAGTTTTAGTTTATAGTGAAGTCTGATGTATAGTGACTTGTAATGGAAAATTGTTGTTGAAAATAGCTGTTATTTTGGTTATAAAAATTGCTTTTTCTAGTAGTTATAATATTTTTATTTCAGACGTTGCCAGAAGCATCCATATCCAGCTATGCTACAAACTTGAAAGACAAGTCTGCTTTGATTTCATCTCTTTACAAAGTCATTCAGGAGCCACAGAGTGAAGTGAGTACATCACATCTCTCACACAAAGTGTCTGACATAACACTGGCAGAATAAAGTAAGACCTTGCATGCTAGTTAACTGTGAACTACAGAACTGCATGAAGAGTCCCCATCAAAATGTTTGTTCTTAGCAATAACGTACTACCATGGAAACAATTGATAAGTTTTGTAACCTACTGATCAAAGCAAAGCTTGTAGATCATAGTCACAGGCTTCAGGGGTTGGGTATAGAATGGAGGCATGTTTTAAGGACTTAAAAAGTTGTTTCAGCCTGACAGAATTCTTTCTATAATTCAGTATCACTTGAATGTGTATCAGTAGCTATGAGAAGCTTGAATATTTGAACCCAAGAAAACAATGTTGGAGGCGTGTGCAGTCCTTCAAAATTATTGCTTGGGTTTTTTGTTGTTCTTGTAAGATTGTATTCCTTCTTAAAATTAATATACATGCTTACACAGTGGAATTACCCTTGTTGAACTGAGAAAAAACATGGGGGAAGGGGGCAGGTTTGCTTGTACCTGTGCCGGGAATGGATTCGCAGCCTGTGAGTGTGTTTGTTTTAAAGTGTGTTTGTTTTAAAGTGTCCAGGTGAGTTCAGACCATACTAATCTTGTTTTAGCTGTGTCTTGTTAACTGTTATCTCACTTTCTACCATCCAAGAAACCTTGTGGGTATTATTTTAAGATTGCACCAAGTTTTTAATTCCTGTTCTGAAAAGACCCAGCATAAGGAACCTTTCCAAAGTTTGAGATGATACGAATAGCGGTCAGAGGCTAAAATGCTTTCAGTATGTACATCTTTAGAGAGAATGCTGATAGATAAACTCCCAGGTAGCCCAGCAAAGAAGAAATGTAATTTTACTTTGCTGCTCAGAAAGGCATTCTGAGTCATTCCTACTACTGAGTCAAGCCTGTCTGGTCTTCAGAATGTGTATCAACATGTAAATTAATCTGATGAGTCTCCCTGTTGATAGCCAAATCAGTACTCTCATATGTTCTTTGATTTCTAACTACTTCTGCCTATTACTAGGTTTCTCAGGGACCTTAGTAGTAGGGCAGTCAGGGCCCTGTTAATTCCACTTGTAAAGGTTGTTGGGATAATTCTGGGGACAGAGTATCGGGGATTTCACTGTTAGCAAGACTTTGAATTGAAATGAAAAGGCAGTGCTGATGCTGAGAGTTGTGCTGCCTTGGGGGAGCAGTCCTAAAATCTGAATTTGGACTGTTCTCAGAGTACCTTCCACAAAGTGGAAGGGACTACTTGGAGCTTTACAAATTAGGAAAATACTGATACACTATCAGTTAAAAAGGCAAGTAATTGCTTTCAGCTGTTGCCTGAGAGCTAATAGCTGCATTGTGTAATGACAACTTGCTTTCCAGTGTAGGATATGTCCTTTGCTATCTCATGTATGTAATGCGAAGGAGAAGGATTCATGTGTGAACATTACAGATTCACAGAATCGTAGGGGTTGGAAGGGACCTCCAGAGATCATCAAGTCCAACCCCCCTGCCAAAGCAGCTCCCTAGGACAGGCTGCACAGATAGGCATCCAGACAGGTCTTGAATATCTCCAGAGAAGGAGACTCCACAACCCCCCTGGGCAGCCTGTCCCAGGGCTCTGGAAATTAGAAATATTAGAAATACTGCTGAGATTAAAAAAACCCCACCCAGTCCGTATACCTTTGAATAGATACACTTCTAATATAGTAATTATCTGCACCTTAAAACTGTGATCAATCTTGGTTTTGGAGGGGATAGATCAAAGAAACCCCCAATTCACAGCATCTTTATTAGTTACTTTTGAGGTTCATGGGCGATGAGTGGATGAAAAATGTGATTCAATACAAGGAGAGTCTTCAGCAGGTGTGAAGATTTAAAGGACTTTTGACTTGAGTCCTACATAAAAGAAAAAAACCCCAACACTTTTTTTTCCCCCACAAATTCAAGATTTCTTTGCTTTCTACCTAAAACACTAGTGCTGCTTTTTTAGATGATAGCTATGCAGGCATTTGCATCAGGAAATAGAAAGTGTTTGGACTGTCTAACACATGCAGCTTAAAAGAAAGAGGGATGAAATTGCCTTGATATTCTTCTGTACCAGCATTAAAAATTGTTTCAGTCTGGATACCTTTTAGAACTGCCTTAGTGTAAAACAACATGTTGAAACAACAACAGTCGTTACTGTGTTTTGATATTGGGTTGTATCATGTGGTGGCATTTTGAAGAGGAAGCTCTGGTTTTGTACTGATTATGCATTTATATATGCTGATATAAAGCTGTCTCAACTGAGATAACGATGCGACCATGGATACCTGTCATAGCTATTTATGTGCCTTTTAAAGTTCAAGCACATCATTCTGAACTGATACTTCATTAAAAGAAGCATGCAAATTGTGTGGAATATGTAAGCTGAAGATGGTGCTGCTGAAGTTTTCTAGAAGGATCTTTTATATTCTGCTCTTAAAACTGATGACTAGTTTAGCTTGGCACGATTTTTTTTGCCTTTGCTGTAGATTTTTCACAGATGATTTTTCCAAAGAGTAGCTGTCTCTCTCAGAAGCTAAAAGTTCCTCTTTTTTTGAATGGATCAAAGTACTTCTTAAAAACAACCAAAACCTGCAAGATCCTTTGGGTTTAGAAGTAACATTGGAAGGTAAGAAATGTTGGCTGATGGTTCTTTGCATTCAGGAGGAGAGCAAGCAGATTCCTCCTCCCACTGCTCCCCCACCCCTTGCATGCTCTTCTGGTGGTGTTGCCTCCTTTGCCTCAATCAAGGGAGGAAAATGTAGAAGAATGGGTTTCTTACCTTTTTCAATGCTTGCTCCACTGAAAAACTGCAGGTGTGACATAAACAAGTAGCAGAAGAATTGCGTGTTGTAGGTAGAATAAAATGGAAAATGTGATTGGTGTGTTACAAGCAGTAAAGTACATACCTGTGTTACAGTTTTTAAGGATTTTCAGAAACGTGTTGAGTAATACATGGCTTTCTGAACCAAAGTGCAGTGACAGTTCTAATGATTATGGTCTCTTTTCTCAGTGTCATGTCTAAAATACTTTAAAATGCCTGTCTGGTTTGGATTTCATAATTTTGTTGAATTTTGTTAATTATGTAATTAAGTTGAAACTTATGGGGATTTTTTGTAGGAATACATTTCAGTGAAGGTCTGTTATTAGCCTGAACATTCCTGGGTTTGAAACGAGTTTAGTCTGAGAGTCATGTAGATGAACTGTTATGATGTTAAAAATTAGGAGATAAGAAATGAAGGAGCAAAGCTGGTCCTTTAGGTATATTATAATTTGAATCTTGTCTTTCAGAGATTTGCAATTGGAGAATGTCATATTTTCTGTAATGCTGTTTTATATACTAACTGGAGCTGAGAAATGAATTCCTAAAGAGCTAGAATCTCAGATTTAATTTTGTAAAGTTTACTAATATGAATCCATCAGCAGCCTAGTTTTTTTTTCCAGGGAGTAATTTCTTAGATTATAGGGTTCTCCTATTTGTTATTACTTGCAAATAAATTATTTAGAAGATCTACTTTAAAAATTCCTTCTTTATCTGCCCTACCACACTACTTTTTTAAAGAAAAAATACTTCTACAGTCCCAAACTCTAATTGATGGTTTGCTGCAAAAAAATATTTTTGAATATGTGCTTTTAAGTTTTTGCTTGAGAGTTCAGTGTCCCATTCAGCTGGCTTTGAAAGTGCCTACTGGTTTTGACAGTGTTTTCCTCCACTTGGTCTAGGAAATCTGTCTAGGTGACAAAATGAAAATACAGCTTCCATACTTTGATGCATGATGGTTAATGCTGCTGTTTCATCATCTGGCCTGATTTCGGTGGCAGCACAAGAATGCACATTAAATTCAGTAACACAGTGCAAGTTGATAGCTTAATTATTTTGCCTTTTTCTTAACTTGTTCTAGCTCAAGGTATTACTGCCAGTTCAATATATTGCTTCCATTTGTATAGCCTTAACAAATTCGATTGTAAAATTACTCTTGAGACTTCCTGCTTCTGCCTCAAACCTCTAAATGAACTGAAGTTTCTGGAAGATTTTAATGAGAATGGAAAAGTGAACTAATTCTACTGTATACCAAGTTATTGTAATACTTTGAATGTTATGCAGCTTTTATCACTTGGTGGATAAAAGCTTCTAGCAATTTCATGTGCACTGTTGGAGCTCTACAATAACAAGACCTTTTGTTCAGATACTTTTCCTGTATATTAGAGATAGAGGCTTAGTATGCAGTGTGGTGATAACAGGTGTCCTGTATTTATGCCTTTGAGGCTGGAGGAAGTGAGCCAAAAGCAAGAGAGAGGAGCCATTGGAATTCTTTCTTCACATGGGATGGAAGGCTCTACTTTTTTCCTTTGAAAGTGTGTTGTAAGGGATGAAACGTGTTTAAGGTGACTTGGGCAGTTCCTGCATCAGGCACTCCCTAGTAACTAAAATGTAACATTTATCATAGTTATGTCCACAGGGTTGATCCACACCAAGTTGCAGTTTGTTTTAATGCTTTATTCATTAATAGTTGTCATTTATATTTCAGCTTTTAGAGCCAGTTTGCCATCAGCTCTTCGAGTTCTATCGCAGTGGTGAGGAACAATTGCTACGATTCACACTGCAGTTTCTACCAGAATTGATGTGGTGCTATCTTGCTGTCTCATCCAGCAGAGATTTGCAGAGCAGTGGATGCATAGAGGCTCTTCTCCTAGGAGTTTATAACTTGGTTTGTATTCAGATTTAATTATTCAGGCATAAAAACATTACTGTGCTTTTGGAGGAGATGCTGTGGAGTATTTTATGAGGAATCATTTTGGTTTAGATTTGAAATTAAGTGACTGGGAATCTCAGTTTTGACTCTTCAAATTGGTGTCCTTGTCAGAAATCTGCAACATAAACTTTCATTCTTTTATTTTGATGAATATTTTCTCTGTTCTTGTGGTTCCTGGAAAGTGTTAGTGCACTGATGGCTAAAGGAGCACACAAAGCCAATGGAGTCCTCTTAATTTTTTGTTCTGTTTTGGTTTTTTTGTTTTGTTGTTGTTGCTTAGTTCTTGGTGTGGTGATTTAATTTATTCTGCTTGAGAGCTTTTAGAATCACTGCTTCTGAACTGGTTGCCCATATTCTCATATACAAAAGACAAGAAAAATCACTTTCAATAAATTCTTAGTTCCCAACTGCTGAACAGATTGCTTAGGTTTGAGATACTAAATGTCTCCTTTCATTTTGTAATAACCTTGACTTTTTCATATTTTATATGAAAAGATAATATTAGTAAATTACTGCTTTGAGGAACAAAATTGTGAAGGAGCCTTTAAGAGCATGCCATATTTTTGTTATGCATTTAGTCTTTTTATGGATATTATAGAAAGAGTAGTCTTATGTTCATTGTTCATTGTTATTTTCTTCAGTGCAGTTTGTATGTGGAGAGTGGAGAAGCTGTATAGTTCTTTAGACTCACAGCTGTGTATGCTTTTTTGATACTTCTTAGTCTTCTATTACCACTTCATGTTCTACTTTAAGACATTTAGTTTTAATAATTATAATGTGAATTTTATCCAGCAGTCTTCCAAAGCATGGGTGTTAGGAGACACTGAAACTCCCCTCTAAGAGCTATCTATGGATTTGTGAAATTGGCTGCTGAAATTGAGGGGGGGGAAGCAGTTCTTGTGTGTGTGGTATTCATTACTGGTTAGGTCTGCTCTGGAAATTCTGATGGGTTTTTAAGTGCTTCAGCATTCTTCTGATATGTAGGCACACCATTTTTTGCCTTACCCATTAGTCTTCCCCTAACATGTAGGAGTGGGTGCTGCTGTGTTGGTGTGTTGCAGGAATGTAGCTTCCCTAAAGCTTTGCATCCATGCTTCTTGAAGTAGGGTATTGTGAGACTTGGGTGTTTGCAAATACTGCAATGTCTGCTGTTATCAAAACATGTGAGGCTGCAGTCATTCCAGAGCTGTATTTCAAAAACAAACTGCTTGTAGAGTCATTACTTGATTGGTAAATGGTTTTTTGAATAGAATTATTGTGTGTTAACCTTCACAATTAGCAAATAGTGTATCAATAAAGAAAAGATAGCACTGTTTCAACACATTGAGATTTCTGGATAGTGTTCTTAAGGTGGACACTGTAAATGCATGTGCCCTTAAGTCATTTGGATAGTTTTCAGAAACATAACAACTGCAGTGATAGAAAGCAAATACAGAGAGAGTTTCTAGCTTGTGGCTTGGATTGTTATAGTATCCCTGTCTGTCCCTATAATAATTTGTTGGCTTTCTTTATCCCTTCACTCTAACCTAGCATTTAACATTTTTGAATGTCTGGTCTCTGTGACACAATAACCATTTGTATCTTCTGTCGGTTTCAGGAGATAGTTGACAAAGAGGGACACAGCAAAGTGCTGAGCTTCACAATTCCGTCTTTGTCCAAACCTTCAGTTTACCATGAGGTAAGGGATATCTACAACAGGAAGTTTCTACTGATGGAGACAAGCAGCATGCTTTGGGGACCTGTTTTTAAAGCATAAAAGGGAAAAGTAATGTTAACATATTGTATGATGACATAGGAACATATTTTTCAGTCTTCCAAGTACTACTCGCTGATCTCTGAGGCCCCTTCAAGACCAAATAGTCATAATTCCATAATATCCATGCACCATCTATGTGTTTTTTCTGTTTTATACCTTCTCTGGTATAACTTTTCTGCTCTAAGAAAGCTAAGCAGTCAGATAACCTTAAGCCTTTTTGAAAATTTATGAACAAATATGGTGATGCTGGTCGTGGTCTATTTTCACATACTTGCAGCAGGACTCTGGGTGGACATGTCTTGAATGACCCCTTTTCCTTTAGCCTTCCAGCATTGGCTCCATGGCTCTCACTGAAGGAGCTTTATCGCAGCACGGTTTGTCCCGGGTTGTGTATAGTGGACCTCATCCTCAGAGGGAGATGTTAACAGCACAGAACAGGTGAAATTGTCTAATAGGATTTTGCTTGAGAATCACTGATGATTTCTTATAATTGTTAATATAGATTAAAGGTGGATAGATGTACGCTGTGGGGTTTTTGTTTTGTTTTTAAACATGTAAATGTAGATACAGAAAGACTAGCAGTGCATACGTGAAGAGGAAAAGCTTACAGAAGCAAACTACTGAACTGTCAGTTTTATTCAAACAAAATATCAAATCTGTTTTGATAACTTGAAAATTTCTGTGTAAACTTGTTTTCTTTTCAGAAATAAATTTGGTAATACAATCCTAATGTTTCTTGTAAATCCCAGGTTTGAAGTGCTGACTTTCCTTCTGCTCTGTTACAATGCTGCCTTGAGCTACATGCCTGCTGTTTCTCTTCAGTCATTGTGTCAGATTTGCTCAAGGTAATTTCTGTAGGTTGATTATACTTTAAATGGCATTTTCAACTTGAAAGGCAGTTTGATTTTTTTATTTTTTTTTTTTTAAAAAGGGGGGAGGGGGGAGCAATGAAACTTCAGGTTCCCAAAAGCTGCTTGTAAACTTGACATTTTTTGTAAGTGTTCCCAGCTGCATGATTTGCTTTTAAAGTATCTCTCATGTAACTTTGGGTTGAGATCTCAAAATGGGGAAGCAGTGACCTGGCTTACATGCAGTACTGTTACGTGGAGAAGTCAAATTAAGGTTTTACTCAAAGTAGTTGTGGGGGTGTGAACTAAACAAAATCAGAAACATTTTTATAAAATTTGCATTGCAACCCTACTGAATATATTTGGATGTTGTTCAAGTTGAAATTTTCCTGAAATATATCCATTCTTACAGATACTTTGGGTCTTTCCAAAATCTGCTGTTAATTCAGAAAAGTAAAAGAAAAATCCCAAAACCCACTTCAGCTTTAAATAGATTATATTTTTAATCAGTTGGGGTTTTTTTCTGAGAGGAAAAAATGGTAGTAAATGTGTGTCTCTGGATTTTTTAAGTTGGACTCTGGGTTAACAAAAAAAAATAAGGATGCTTTCTTTAATACAAGGACCTTGAAGTCAGCTACATCAGCTTTTTACCAGCCATGGTTCCCAGGTTCTTCACACACACAAAAACATGGCAATGCATGCCTGTAAGATCCTCTCCCCTTCAGAGGTGAGAGTGCATTGGAGCATTTGGCTCTTTAAAGAATCTTTATAGGATCTTTGTCAGATAAGATGCTCTAAAATTTAAGGTAGAAAATATATAGAAGCGGAGGATTGTGGACAGGAAATTGATGTTGCTTACTTGGCTTGTTTAGGTTTTGGTTGTATTAGGGATCAACAACTGTTTGAAGGCCTCCAAAAGAAACCTCAAGGAAATTACTGGTAGATACCAGTGATTGTTTCGACTGCAAAATGTTGGGTGTTTGGATACTGCACAATTTGATTTTTATCTTGGTTCTTCATTCCCTGCTAGTTTTGGCATCCGTGTCTTGTTGCTTACTGAAAATTTCACCCTGACATCACTTTAGGGATTCAAAGGACTGTGTGTCAGAAGACCATAATATCTGTCAGTACCCTGTTTGGATGTGGTGCTGACAACATTCTCAGGATAACCTATAGAATAACTTGGGGTTGTTTGACTTGGGGTTGTTTTTTGCTGTGTAGCAAATGTGTGGATTCAGAATGGCTAGAATGGCTTTTACTGGCTATTCTCTTGTTATGTTCAGGTAGTGTAAATGTAACAGGGGTGTGTGTCTAGGATGTCCCTCCTGTGGAGGGTTTGAACTGTGCCGGTAGAGGGCATACCCTTCTTCCAAAACAAGAAATGGTCTGCTCCAGCACAGTAGATACCTTCCTGTGGGTCTAATGCGACTAAAGTTCATGCTAAACACCTAGCTTTGTAGTGCTTTACACAGAAGTGCTTCTACGTTATTTGCTAATGACTCATACCTGATTGGTTTAGAATTTGTGTCTGTGGATATCCTCGCCAACAAGTGAGAAAGTACAAGGGAGTCAACAGCAGGATTCCAGTTTCATCTGAATTCATGGTCCAAATGCTGACAGGAATTTATTATGCCTTGTAAGTAGTTTGGGTTTTGTTTTTTGGGGTTTTTTTTTGACATGCATACAAAATGAAGAAATGTCATCTAATTTTCTACACTCAGGCATGCTACCTTTAAAACGTTCTGTTTTCTAGGGGATAGATGCTGTGACTAGCAATAAGGTCCTTGGGAAGAGAACATAGCTCTCCAACTAGTTGGTTGAAGTTACTGATGGGGACATATTGGGGACAGGGGGCTAGAACAGCACTTAATAGGTATAACTGCTGAGACAAAAAAAGTCTGCTTTTCCAACTGTCTGCTATCCACATTTTACATGCTTAGTTTTGACATCAGTCTAGTTAGGGGAAAACATGTCTTTTTCTTTTCTCTGAAATCCTGATTCCAACTATCCCTTGGTAGTCATGTTAATATGTGAAGCTTTCTTATTAACTGAAATTAGAGACTAGTTATGCAGGAAAACTCAAAAGGTGGAGTACTATTTTAAAAATCTGTTTGAATTGCAGAATATTTAATGACTGTGATAACTAATTATGGCATTTTTAAACTGCTTAGGGTGGTCAACAGAAATAATTCTTTATGTCCATGCATGCTACTTCAGAACAAGTTCTCTAAATAGCAGGCTTACTGCCAATGAACACAAGTAGTTGAACTCCTGAATTGAGCTCTCAAGGAATACTAAATCTTTGACAATTATGTGACCAAGAAGGTTCATCTGTTGCTATAGGTGCTTATTATTATGTATCTATTTCCCTTTGTAGTTATAATGGAGAATGGGATCTGGCTCGTAAGGCTATGGATGACATTTTGTATAGAGCGCAGCTGGAACTATATCCAGAACCTCTGCTGGTAGGTATTTCAGTGTTGTTTTGAGTAGAATTTCTAGTCTAGGGAGTCCTTTCTGTGAACATGCATCATGCAACATCACCCCAGGAATGTAAATCCTGTGAGGTCTCTGTGACCGCGCTCGTGTGAATAGCTCTGTCTGCAAGTATACAAATAACATGTGCACAGGTCTTTTTAATGTACTTAGTTATTCTATCATCTTCCCAACCAAACAAGCTATTTCAGTAGAACATTTCTAAGTCATGAAAGCTTAGAAGGTAGTGCAGAAGCACTCTAAGTAATAGCTGTATCTTTAAACTGGAAACTTTAAAAAAGTGGCAAGTATTAGTTCTGGGGGGTAACCAGCATTCTTTATAATCTGTGCAAAACGTTAGTGTCCTTTCTGACCTTAAAATGGAATTGTACACAGTATTCTTCTTGGAGTAATAAGTATCACCTGACAGAATTTTTCTTCTAAAATCTGAATTTTCATGTTAAGAACTTAACCGCATCTTTTCTGCTCTAGGTTGCTAATGCAATCAAAGCTTCACTACCACAGGGTGCCATGAAATCTAGTAAAGAAGGTACAAAATGCATTCAGGTTGAAATTACACCTACTTCATCCAGAATATCAAGAAATGCTGTGACTAGCATGTCTATCCGAGGGCATAGATGGAAAAGGCATGGTAAGAATCACATTTTACAATGAGGTCTGAACTTTTTCACATGTTTAAAACAATATTGAGAATTTTGATACTATACATCTGCATTACTAATAAGTCAGCAGCAGTTTGGAGGGGTTTGTTTTCTTGACTGGTGAATAAGAATCTTAATGCAGTTCAGAGTGAGTATACTCTTTCTTTCCTTAATCATGTTTAAAAAAAAACCAAAAACAAACCCCCAAAACCCCAACCACAACCCACCACACCCTCCCCCAAAATCCCTTTTGGTTAAAGAGAGCTGTGCCAAAGGTACTGATTCTTTAAAGGCATTGGTTCCTGTTTTCTTCTGAAAAGTAACTTACAGTATGTGAATTAAAGCATTAACATTTAACAACTTTACTGTAGAACCTCATCTATCTTAAACTGCTTAAAGAAAAATTGGATTTAAGCGTAAGAGGATAAATTATTCCATCTTGGTGTTATGGTTTAACCCTGGCCAGCAATTAAGCACTACACCGCTGCTTACTCACTCCCCATGCAGTGGGATGGAAGAGTGAAAGTGAGAAAACTTGTTGGTTGAGATAAAGACACTTTTACCAGGTAAAGCAAAAGCTTCGTGCATGAGCGAAATAAAGCAAGGGATTCATTCCCCATGGGCAGGCAGGTGTTCGGCCATCTCCAGGAAAGCAAGGCTCCATCATGTGTAACGGTGACTTGGGAAGATGAATGTCATCACTCCAAATGTCCCCCTCTTCCTCCTTCTGACCCTGCATTTATATGCTAAGCATGACGTCATACGGTATGGGATATTGCTTTGGTCAGCTGGGGTCAGCTGTCCCAGCTGTGTCCCCTCCCAACACCTCGTGCACCCCCAGCCCACTCGCTGGTGGGGTGGTGTGAGAAGCAGAAAAGACCTTGGCTCTGTGCAGCACTGCGCAGCAATGGCTGAAACACCCCTGTGCTGTCAACACTGTTTTCAGCACAGATTCAAAGCACAGCCCCACACCAGCTGCTGTGGAGAACATTAACTCTGTCCCAGCCAAAACCAGCACAGGTGGTAGAGAAGAACGTGGATTAGGGACACCTGAGTGCTAGTTCACTCCTAGGAACTGGAAGTGTATTAAAATAAACATTCCCTTTGCGTGACAGAACCAGTATTAGGACCATCCTTATAAGAATGCAAATTTTTCAGCAAATACAGAAATCTAGAAGTTTTTACAACTGTTACCACCTTGTAGGGGGTAATGCTTGGTGAAGTTCAAGGAGAAATGGGTGGGACAAGCGTGCCTCACAACAGAAAACAGTAAGGTGGAAGGGAAATGAGGATAACAGTAGGTCTCAGATATGAGGTGGGATGCTGTGTTTCATGTAAGTTTTGTGAAGCAGGAGAAGTTGAGAGAAATCTAGTTAGTATGTCCCAAGTGAGGAGTAGTCCATGATTAGGGATGAGGATTGGACTTTCACCAAAAAATCTCATGTCAATGCTTTGTTTGGCTTATTGGGGAAACTTTGGATTTGCCTCAATGGTACAGGATTTAATGGAGAGGAAGAAAATCATTTAGTGTAGGGCTGGGAGGGAGTGGAACCTTTATAGCAGCTCGTGGGAGTAGTTGTAAGTTTGAAGGCTGTGTAAACATCAGGCTAGCTTAAAGGCCAAAAGTGGTGTCTTTGATTAGCTGGCTGCTGCCTGATTGTTTTATTTTAAATGGTAAATGTTTTAAGTATATACCACTTCATCTCTTCCAAATTTTCATTATAAAATACTAACAAATTCTTCTTTTTTTTTTTTTTTTTTCTTGTGACTTGAGAAACCCCTTTAAAGTCAGTGTGTGTGGTCTCCTGACCTCATAGTTCAGTGTCCCACAATTCCTGGTGGAAAAAAAAGATACGGAATAGATCTTCAGGGTCAGCATGAAGAAAGAAGAATGAGGCTTCTGCTTACAGATACTTGTTTGAATTGAAATAAATTCTGGAATAGGTAGAAATCAGATGACAGACCTCGTATATCCTGACCATTATTCTCTCTCCTATGGTGTAAGGGGAAAAATGTAATTGGCAGTTTTATTTTTGTGCTTCAGTATACAAAAAAAGAGTTGTTCAAATGGTTAGGAAGCTAGAGGAGACAGCTGGGAGGTAGTTTGATCTTACACATTATGAGGACTGGAAGATCAGCTGAAGCAAAGTATCCCTTATGGGAAGCAAAGAAAAGCAAAACTTCCTAATCACTAGTTATTTGTGTAAAATAAAAAATGAATTGCAGCTGATCACATTGCCAGCTGAGAAGTGTGAGCTTTAAGTTTTTATCTTTAAAAAAAATGTTTACTATAAAAGCTTTTAGGAATTAGCTCTTGCTAGCCTTTGCTAGAACTCTAGATTTAAGTTTATTTGGAAAAAAAGTGTCATCAACATCTAATTTTACTGTGACACTCAATCCCATAACGTGTTCGTTAGACGTGTTACGTGTGAGGATTGTATTTTCAAAAATCAATTAGCCTTGGGAGACTTTTAAGGTAGGTAATTTAGAGATGCTAAAGGTGAAGGCCATTTGCAAAATGGAACCATATAATCACAAATGGATAGTATTTATAGAGTCAGTTGATACTAGCCAGAACTTATCAACAAATTATTCAGCGCTATTGAATTGGATTGCCTAAAAATCGTAAAGCCTAAAAAAGGGAAGCATTAGCTCTTCTATTTAGCATGAATTTTTTGTAGTGTTTGTGTTTTCAAAATGAGCTTTGACTGGCATCTCCCTTTTCCATGATTAAAGGCATCTCCATGATTAAAGAACTGGAGCATCTACCCTACAAGGATAGGCTGAATGAACTGGGGCTGTTCAGCCTTGAGAAAAGAAAACTAAGAGGGGATCTTAGTGTTTATAAATATCTCAAGTGTGGGAAGTAGCCAGCCTCTTTTCTATGGTCTGTGGAGACAGGATGAGGGGCAATGGCTTCAATTTGGAGCATAGAAGTTCTGCAGCAATATGTAGAAGAACTTTTTCACAGTGAGGGTGACAGCCTGGGGACAAGCTGCCTGGAGGGGTTGTGGAGTCTCCTTCTCTGGAGATATTCAAGACCCGTCTGGATGCCAACCTGTGCAGCTGGTCCTAGGGAACCTGCTTTGGCAGGGGGGTTGGACCTGATGCTCTCTGGAGGTCCCTTCCAACGATGATTCTGTGACTCAATCACAAATAGAGGAAAAGTAGAAAAATTATAGTGTGCAAGGGGCATAAACAACTAAAGGAATGGTTGCTTATGGAATTTTGGAAAAAGCAAAGCAAACAGTAGCAATGCTTTCCTTACTAATGTAACATCTGCCGAAGTGCCCTGTAAAAGGGTTGCTCAGGAAAACCTCCTCTGTGTAGAGGTAATGCATGGGAGAGAAATACTCTGATGTGACACACTAAGAAAAGCTAAGCAGATGTTGTCAAGATACATAACACAAAAGCACAGACATCAACTAGAGAAGAAGAAATTGAAGAAATTGACTTTCATGGAGTACAAAAGGCTTAGACACATGAGACTTTAAATCTCTGCAGAGAGAATTTTCTTACATATTTTGAAACAGCATTAGTTCCTGAAACAGTTACAACTTTTAGGAATGTGGAATGAATGTTAATTTTGGGATATAAGCTTGATACTTTTGTGAGTAAATCAAAGCACTAACAATGTTCTACAGGAAATGCAGCTTGAGCTAGCATTGGTTAAAATTGAATTACAGTCCAATAAGAGTGCAGGGACAGTGGGAAGAGAGGATCTCCTCCAGCTGAAAAGCGTTAGAGCTGCTGCTGTGAAAAATCATCTCCTTATAAATTTCTCATCACTTCATCCTGACCTGGACTTCATCCTGTCAGTTAAATGCCTGTACTGACACTTCTGTACGTGTGCAAACTGGCAGTGTAGTCTGGATGGTCCTTACTTAGTCCTCAGGTGTGAAGGAGCTGCGCTATGGATCAAGCACAAGGATTAAGTTGAGCTGTGCTTTTAGTGTTCTTGTCAAGTTTGCACCCATAGCATTTGCATATAGTATATGTACATTAATGCATGTAGAATATATAGCTATATAACATATAGTGTAGTTCTTGCTCTTCTTCACTTGCATTTCCATGGTATACCCCTTCATGGAGGATGTGCCATAACTACCAGTAACTGTTGGTTTCTCTATTTAGTTCTCTGGTTCATGTAAATGCAGTTTTGTGGCTGCAGCGCTCGTACTGACAAAGCAATTCTGAATACCTTTAAAAAGACCTTCCAAACACCGTGGAGCTGACAGGTTGCTGGGATTGTAACTTGTTACTTGTGTATACTTAGAATTTCCATAAGATCTGACTCACTTTTATTTTAACTTTTTTCCTCTCGAGTTCATTGTTCTCAAACCTGCCTTCATCTAACACAGACAGGCATCTTTTAGATTGGGGTTTTTACCAGGACCTTGTGGGAACTATTGTGTTTGTATCGCTAAGTAGCATCATTAAGTTGCTTGTGCCTACACATTACCACCATTCCCATACTTCGAGTAGCAGGGGAGTTTTCTGTTTGCTTGGGGATTTCTGGCCATGTCTGCAGGAATCTTTGACTGTCTTGAAATATTTTAATTTTTTTTTTGCCAGACTGAGCACTTGTGTGTCTGCTGTTGATGACTTAAATGAAATGAAGTAACCTCAGAACCAAGCTGTACTGGGTTTTGCCTTAGAATCATAGAATGGTATGGGTTGGAAGGGACCCCAAGGATCACAGAGCTCCAACCTCCCTAACACAGGCAGGGACACCAACCTTAGGCCTGGATCTACACAAGGTCGCCCAGGGCCCCATCCAATCTGGCCTTGAACACTTCCAGGGATGGGGCAACCACTACTTCTCTGGGCAGCCCGTTCCAGCACCTCACCACTCTTTCTGTGAAGAGCTTCCCCCTAATCTAAACCTTCCTTCCTTTAGCTTTAAACCCCCTCATCTAAACCTTCCTTCCTTTAGCTTTAATCCATTCCCCCTTGTCCTGCCATTATCTGCCCTTTTAAAAAGTTGATTCCCCTCCTGTTTATAAGCTCCCTTCAGGTACTGGAAGGCTGCAATGAGGAATTAATTTCTTTCTTAATTTCTTTTGTTTGTTTTTCCTGTGCTGCAGAAGGTTGTGGTGCTTTCCCTTGCCCTCAGCTTAATCCTGTTTTCTCAATTGTTCTTAGTAACTGACTTGTGCGATACAAATAAGTTTATTGCAAACTAATTTAGTTCTAAGCTTGCATAAGAAGCTTAACAGGCTGAGGGCATCAATGTTTATGGTATGTTATTAGTAGGTGGCAGAAACTGCAGCAAAACTCCATAGGTTTTGTCTAAATAAGTTGATTTTAGTAACTGGAGAATTTTCCTACTTCTAAATATCTTTCTCCTTGAATTTTATGGGTTTTTAAATGAAGAAAGAAAATAGAAGTCACTTGAGTTGGCTTAGTAGTTTGAAGTTGTTATGCCATTTCACTATAAAAATAAATTTTGCTTCAGCGTGTTGATACAGGGAATACAGCCATAAAAGTGGGTTATGAAGAGTTCATTGATTTCTCAGAATCTCTGATTGTTTGTTTGTTTCATGATCCTTAGAAATTTAAATTTTTAAAAATCAAGCATAGGGCTTTCCAGTGTGTGGGTGCAGGCCAATAATTGGAGGATTGAAGCCTGCAATTTAGACATAAATCAAAACTCCATACTTGCTAATGTCGCTAATTAACAAGAGGTTAATGTGTGAACATCTGCTTTAATTCATAATGCTTTAGTCATCTGTATCTACTGCCTTTTGTTTCATGTTTTGTTTCAGACATCTTTTGTGTTTTGTGTTTGTTTTTTTTTTTTCTCATCCATCTTTAATTCTAGAGCAACCAGAGAATGGTAATGATGCCACTGAATTGGGCAACTTTGTCATACCTGAGATTAGTGTCACAAGTGTGGCTGGAGAGAGGACCGGGAATGGGGAAAAGAGCAGAACACTAGCAGAGAATGATGTGCAGCATTTACAGGGAGTACAGGAAACAGCTACAGATCCTAGAACTGACAGCAAAGGCATGCCAGAAATCAGGAGGCAAAAATCTGTAAGAAAAATGATGGAGGATGGAATAACCTCATCTGGCAGAGTGCAGTTTTAGCAGAGCACTTGTAGCTGCGCTCTAAGGTACCGCTGTTGATTGAAAGGGTCACTGCTGCATGTTTGGAAAATGAAGTCTGCAGTTAATATATTTGCATGTGTAATAACAAAAATGCATGTATTGCACACAGCCTTGGCTGTGCCACAGACAATGACAACATACTTACAAGTAGATTACTTAATCTGGAGAAAATACATTCAACATATCTTTGAGTTTCAGGCATATTTATTGGGTTTACAAAATCCAGTGATCAATGATATGAAAAATCCATCAAAACAGAGGTGAAAAGCATTTGGCTGTGTACCTCGTATTTCCCAAATTCCACCATTCACTCTATACTGGAGATCTCAGGTGCTTGAGTTTCCAGCTCATACCACCAAACCTATGATGCAGAAGGTGACCTTTCAGTCCTAAAGCAATCTTGGGTTGCTAAATGTGCAGGTGCCATGTTGGGTGTCCTGGGGCATTGATCACACATCCTCATAATCAATGAGCTTTGCAAAATCATGTATTGGAGCACTTGCTCAAAATAAGATTTATACTTTTTTGTTCTGTTAGTATCTTCTAATCTGTAAGTTTCTAATTTCCTGCATGAATTAACAAGACTGCATTTTTTTTCTTCCAAAATCACTACAAAATGAGATTGTGGGCATGCTTTTTGATCTAGTTAATGCAGCATTATTTGCTGTAGCTTTATATCCTATGAACCTTCATTTCAAAATGTAATGGAATAGGTAAGTGGTTTGCCTTCTGTCCTGCGGCTGTATGGCTTTGTGCTTGTAAATATCAAAATCTAGCAATACCTCAAATCAATTCATGTGAGAGAGTCAATTACTAATTCTTTATTTCTTCTTCTGCCATGCAGGTAATTCCGATTTAGCCATTCAAGAAGAACTGATAGAAGTATCTGAAACTGATGAAGGATTTTACTCTAGGGCTACTTCTACCACGAGTCAGTCTGCCCTGTCTAACAGCAGCAACACGAGCAGTAAGAACCTTTTAGGGAAGAGCCAACGAAGGTCTGGAGGAAGTAAAGCTGGAGGAAAAGAAAAAGAAGGAGAAACCTGCAGAGACCACTTGTCACGAAAGCAAACTCAGAGAGCCATGAGTGAGAATCTAGAGCTTGTCTCTCTGAAGAGACTGACACTGACAACTAGCCAGTCCCTGCCTAAGCCTGGCAGCCATAGTCTGGCCAGAACAACCACTACTGTGTTTAGTAAATCCTTTGAACAGGTCAGTGGTGTCACAGTTCCAAGTAATCGTGGTGGTGCACCTGGTACAGAGGCAAACAGGTTTTCAGCTTGCAGTCTTCAGGAGGAAAAACTCATATATGGAACTGAAAGAACAGATCTTCCTATTTTAAGCAAACAGCCTAATCAGCAGCGACCTCCCAGTATTAGCATAACTTTGTCAACAGATTGATATTAAATTGGCATGTATAAAAAAATTAATATTGAGGGTTTATGCTGATACTGGTACACTGGTATGTGAATCTCCTTAATATGGTATACATTACTGTATTAAATGTCAAGCCCATAAATTCCTCATCGGCTCATTATGGACAGTAATAGCAAATAGACAACAGTTTGTAATTATTTTGTCCCTGCTTCTAATAGGAAAGTTCCTCTTTGACTCACTGTATTTATACACCTGTTTGCTTACAGCGTCATGTGGAGCTTTGCACTTCACCATTTAATGAGCCTTGATTGGCTGTGTAGCTGCTGACCAAGATGCGTGGTGTTTTATCCAAATGCGCAGTGTGGGAACAAACAGAGCCTCTTTCCCAGGGACTGCTCTTTCAGTGCCACTGCTTGGCAGAGGTGAAACTGCAAGTGATTGTTTTATTTGAGAGGCCTTGCAGTGTGGGCATGAAATGTTGGGAGGGGATTTGTAAGAACCAAATACTCTGTTCACTGTGTGAAAGCTGCGCTTACTTACCGGGGTAAAACCAGAAGCACCAGTTCAGTGTTGGATGTTAGGGCAGTTTTTGTGATGGTAGTTAGTACACATTGCAGTGTTCATACTTTATACCTTTGTGAGTCTGGATTATAGATGCATTTTGGTTTGTCTGTGCGTCTTTGAAACTGGGCCAAAAGTCACACAGCAGCAGTACTTGTGGATGGGAGTCTTCATCAGTTGCTATAGTAGTCACTGCTTAGACTTAAAAATTGTGTGACAGACTGTGTTTCAGATGTAAAAATATCAGGCACAAAGCAACTCATCGAAAAGTCATTATCACCAGTATTTTTATGCTTTATGGAGAAGAGATGTGTTTTATGTAACACAGTTGTGTAGGAAACAAGGTATGAGCCCTTTGCACTGAGTCAAACGAATCAGGAGTGTGATCGTGTTTAATGTGAGCTTCTTACTTGAGACTAAGAGAATACTACCAAAGGATGTGTACTTCCAGTAACTTGCAAGCACAAAGGGAAATTACAATGTAAATATAACAAGCACTGTAATTCCTAGTCTTTTATAGCTATTATTTTTCTAGTTTGAAATGCTAAAACAGCAGCCTGTTCAAGGTTACCTGACCTTCAGCCTTCAGTTAGTTTGGTGACCTTGTTTGATACCAGCTTTTCTAACATTGTGACTTTAATTAAAAGTGGACATTAAAACTTCTTGTGCAGAACTTTGGGGAAGGAATAGCTGACAAAATTGCTGCAGTAGCAGTGATTAGCTAATAAACAGGCATTATGTTATTATGAGTGGAGAAACAGAATGGTGATCTAAGGCATAGTCATTCCCACCCATCCAGATTTCTGCAGCTAATGGTCCCTTATTGTCAAGAAAGCAAACACTGCAATTCTGGTAGACTTTCCTGTCTGCCTGGAGATAAGGTTAGATATCCCCTTTTTGACTTAAACTGAAGCACAAGTAGCTTTTAAGCAGCTAATGTTATCCAGATTCATAGCGGATTAATAAACAGATTAATTAATGAAAATATGAAGAGACATAGTTAATAGGGATAGGTTAGTTGTATAATTCTGCTTCTAAGACCACAGAGTAGATGTGTACATTTCCTAGTATCTACCAAAATCTGTGGGATAGCTGCCATCAGCCTGTAGATGCTTGTCTTCTGACCTGAGAGCATTTAAATGAATGTGCCACACTTTCTCATTCTTCATTTTCCTGTGTGACACCATTCTATTCTAGTAATGCAGTATTCCACCTTTTTTACAGTGACATTCCTAGTGTATAAACTGCAAGTTAGCTCTGGTGAGTGTTTAATACTTTGGCCAGTGAAATAAACTGGTTCTCTGAAGTTGAACGTTTTTGTAACTACCTTGTGCAGCAGAAAATGTTCATCTCTTTTACAGGCTTTTTTGCAATAGGGGTTAGACAGCACCTTTGTTTCAGACTGACTGACACGAGGCTGCTGGAGATGCACAGCCACAAGCACAAGAAGGCCTTTAGGCAGGTGGTAGCAGGTGTTGGCTAGCACTACACATACCCAATGGAAAGCTCTCCCTCCCCTTGACGTTTGTTCTAGGTGTTGGGAGGAAATAACCCACAGAACCTGGAGCTGCCTCCTGATCTGCTCTGGTGTGTAGTGTTTAAGAATACTTTGGAAAGACTTTACAGGAATTTAAATTGAAACATAAACTGGAGTAAGTAAAACTGCAGTTGGCAAGTGTACATTGGAAAGGCTACACAGCAACTTAAACTGAAATGTAAACTAGAATAGGTAAATAAAACTGCAATTGGCAAATGTTTGTTTTGGTGTTATGAGTTAGTGTTAAGGGAGTAGAATTTTTAAGTAATTCTGCTGGTTTAGTTTTGTTTCATTTATTTCCTGATTGTTCTGGTCATCTCCACATAGAAACTTCCAAGTTGGGCATTGGTATAAGATGTTGATTCTACTGGAAAGATTTTTGTTACTATAGGTATAAATAAACAGAATTTTGAAGGATCTAAAATGCCATAAGATGTAGATATGTAACCTAATGTTTACAATACTTCTGGCTAGAAGTCAGTGTTGAAGTAAATTTGGTTTTAACTTTTATTTTATCCAACTAGTTATTCCAACTGTGGTCAAGCCAAGATGTGAGTTGATAATTGGTATGACTGAAATTACAGAAAGCATTGTACTTTTCTGAGAAAATGATAAAAGCAGAGGCTCTTGGTAGTAAAAGCTGCTGTTTCTACACACATGTGATTCCATATAAATATGTGTGCCTGTGGAGCAGCCATGACAGCAAGCATGTTTTTGTGAACTGACATCACACCTTGATACTGATCAAGTCTAAAGAACTGATCTGACTAATAAAACTTTCAGTTGTGCTTCTTTCTTAAATGGGAAAGAAAAAAGCAGGATAAGGGAAGGGAGGGCAGAATTATTTGTTGTTCAAATATCCATGGTGCAGGATTGGAGGGGTGGGGAAGACAGGAAGGGAGGAAGTTGGGTAGGAAGCAGATACACTCATTCTGTCATGATATTTCTAAAATTGTCAGGCTTTTGAGCATTATCTGGTCACATTAGACTGAGGAATGAAAAATACACATTAAGGAAGTAGAAGTCTTCTAACAGCCTAAGGAGCATGTGTTAAGGCATCCCCTATTTCAGTCTCCCAGGAGTGGGTAGTTCTGATGAATACACTCCAGGCATCATACATGGCTGCAGTGTTCTTCAGGAAAAATTTATGTAGGAGTGAATCCTCTCAAAAGATAACAAGAGGAGTTGTTTTAATGCTGACACTTACAACTGACCTTACTGTTCTAGCTAGAAGGGCACTGTTTCCAATGATGGCTTTGAGCAGCAACACATGTAAAACTCTGTTGAAGCTGAGAAGCATTTTTTTTGTTGTGAGAATCTGTAACATTAGTGCAAAAAGCACATGGCCTCTAACCACTTGCCACAGAGCTGCAGGGAGTGAAATGTCCTTGAATTGCCTTGAATACCTGATAGATAGGACAGGTACAGAAATACTCCATATGAACCATGCTGCCCTCCAGGGAGGTCTCTTCTGATTTCTATGAGGACTCCAGAAATTTCTAATTTAATTATTATGTCTGATACCTTTTGTCAGTGTTTGAGGCTAACAGTGCTGTATATAGGTGTGTAATATATTGCCTTTTGTATTTGGATAATTCTTCTATTACTAGATGTGTACATTTCTTAATATTGACCAAAATCTGTGGAATAATAGGTGTGTCAGTCTGTAATGTCTGTCTTCACCTGAGAACCTGAGTGTAAATGAATGTGCCACACTTTCTCATATTCTTCAGTTCCTCGTGTGAGACTGTTGTGGTTTAATAACATAGCATTTCACCTTTTTTACAGTGGAGTGTTCTCTTAATTGTACATGAAAACTTACATTCCTAATGTATAAACTCTAAGGTTGTCCTGTTTGGTGTTTAATAATTTGGACAGTAAAATAAACTGGGTTCTTTTTGAAGTTGTATCCTTTTGTAAACACTTTTTATACCAGAAAATTGTCACCTCTTCTGGATTTGCTGAAACACACGTAAGCAATGGATTTGTTCAGTTTTCATTATAGGCAACTAGAAGTCACGGTGAGGTTGGTGGTATATGATGGTATATATGGTGGTATATGATGGTATATATGGTGGTATATGATGGTATATATGCCACGTAACCATTTCACAGACGTGGGTGGTGCTGATGCAGCCTTGTCAGCTGAGATGCCATGGCTGCACCACAGGGCTGAGAGACACTGACCTGCAGGTAGAAGGTGAGCTGTAAACTGGTTGATGGCAGAAGTAGGTGACTGGCCTGTCAGTAAAGTGGCACTGCTTGGGCAGCTGGGTGGTTCTGATGGTCTTGGTGTAGCAGTGGCTTGCTGTGCAGCTGTTACCTGCAATGTGTCTTTAATGAGCTCTCTGCCCAGCCGGCTGCACCATGTCTCTGTGACCTGCTGGCTGGGGGCTGTTGGCTGCCTTTGCTGTGAGGGTGTGTCCAGCTGGCCCAGGTTCCCCTTGTTTGTGAAGACCTCTGGGGCTTTTTCTGCAGAGCTGCTCTCTGTCTGCCTGGGCCCCGAGTGTGCTGGTGCCTGGGGTGGCTTGTCCCAGGAGCAGGACTTGGTGTTGCCCTTGAAACTTCCTGAGGTTTGTGTGCTGGCTCATGTCTCCTGCCTGTTGATGTCCCTGTGAACCCCAGCACACCCCCCGGGGTACTGCCTTCTGCTCCTGGGTTTGTTACCTGCAGACACACAGAGGGTGATCTCTGTGTCATCTCCCATCTTGGCTAATGAAGCTTTGAACTGCCCTGGCCTGGTCTGGGTGTTGATGCCTGGTGTACAGCAGTAAGTCCGGGTGTCCGGCTGGGCTCCGTGCCATTGATCAGGGCCCTTTAAGTCTGGCTGCAGAGGCACCAGTGTGTGCTGAGAGGTGGGTGTCCTGAGGCCCGCACTTGCTGGTGACCACAGCAGCAGAGATGGCAGCGAGTAACTTGGCTTTTTCCAAATCTCCTGTCAGCAGGTCCTCTGCCCTAGTTGGCCATGGAGTCCTGCTCTTCCTGTTGCTGATGATAACTTGGCTGAAGCTTTTCCTGTTGCACTTCACCTCCCTTGCCAACTTCATTTGGGCTTTGGCTTTCCTAACCCTATCTGCAGGCTTGGGCATTGCATCCTGTAATGCCCCTAGCTCCCCTGCTCATCCTTCCACCTCTACATGCTTTTTTCATTTGTAAGCTGAGTTGGGAGCTCCTTGCTGGTGCACCTGGGCCTCATGCCACCTCTGCTTGATCTCCTGTGTATTAGGATGGACCATTCTGGAGCCTAGAGCAGATACTTCTTGAACTTAAGCCAGCTCTCCTGGGTCCTTCTTCCCTCTAGCCTGGTCTCCCGTGGGCATCTACTGAGCGGATTCTCTGCACAAGCAAGTTCTCTTTTTCTGTAGGGCCAGGGTTGTGATCATGCATTTTGTATCTTTCCTTTGCCTTTACAAATGTATTCTCTGGTGAAAGGCTGTAGCAAAATATCAGTCTTGAGCCTGTTCTTTTGAATGGGGAAGACTCAGTTTCCTTTCATACAAATTGGTAAAAAAGGGAATCTCAAGATTCTGAATATTTCACTTCAACAAGGTAAAAGCTTTCTTTTCCAAAAGGCATGAATCAAACCTGATGCTGTCATTGGCCTCCAAGCCTGCAGGATTTGCTGTTTCAGTTACAGTGGGTGCAAAGCAGTGCTTAGAATGGGGTCTTACATAGCATTGCAGTTTTATGTAGCTGTGCTGCTTCGGTGGCTTTTGTAAGCCGCAGTTACAGCTTTCTGCAAGCCCCATGTTTTGAAAACATTGTTCAGTTCAAGGCCAAATTCAAGACTGGGCCTATCAGAGCTGGTCATAGAGCCTCTGTGAATCACATATAGGAGAAAACAAACTGCTGGCAGGTGCACTTTGCCACCGGAGTGGGAGAGGGAAGGTGTAACAAGCTGCACAGACACCAAGGCCAGGCCCGCAGGAGGGGGTGGGTGAAGAATGTGAAAAGAGTTTCCCCTGCAGCTCGTGGTGAGACCATGGTGAAACAGGTGTCCCCTCGAAGCCCATGGATGAGGACGGGGAGCAGAGACACCTGTGCCCTGTGAAGATTGATCCACGCCTCAGCAGGTTTGCCGGGGGCCTTGTGACTTTGCGGGGGACCAGGCCGGGGGGTCTGAACCCGGATGTCAGCACCCTATGGAGGGGAGTCCTGCTGAGAGGCCTGTGGTGAGGAGATGGCTCCCTGATAGAGAGGACTCACTCTGCAGAAGTTGTGGATACGACTCTTGCATGGGTGGGACCCCACAGCAGCGCAGGGGAAGGGTGTGTATGTGTGTGGAATGCCCCCCCCCCCCCTCCTCCCCCCAGCTGAGATGGAAGACAAATCGGGAGGAAGGGACTGAAACCCCCACTCCCCATTCCCTGCCCCTCCTGGTGCTGCGATGGGAGGGAAGAAGGGAGCAGATCTATGATTAAAGTCAAGAGTGCGAAGAGGCGAGGGGTGGGGGGAAGTAGAAGTGTTAAGATCGTGGGAAGAAAAGCAGCTTGTGAGGAATTGCTGGAACCCCACTGCCCATTCCCTGCCCCTCCTCACGCTGTGTTGGGGTGGGAAGAAGAGAGTAAAATCGTGATGAGTTTTAAGTGTGCTAAGAAGGGAGGGGTGGGGGGGAAGGTGCTTTAAGACCTGGCTGCTTCTTACCTCATTCCGGTTCACTAGGTGTATTAGTTGTAGTAGTAATAAATCACTTTCCTTTATTCTGTGCTGAGTCTGTTTTGCCCATTGCTATAATGGGAAAGGGATCCCTCTGTCCTTATCTCAAGTCCTAAGCCTCCTAATATCTATTTTCTCCCCTTTTCGGCTGAAGGGGGGAGTAAGCAAGCAGCTTGGTGTGGGTATTTGGCCTCTAGCTAGGGCCAAAACCATCACACATAGTTTTAGGTTGGAATTGTTATTGATTAGTAAAGGACAAAGCAAACGTTAATACCTCCTCTCTTCCCAAAGTGTGGTAGTGAGAACAAAAGAAAGTAATGGTATCCCAACATACAGCCCTTAACGGAAGATGGGAGTACCTGAGAGCCTGCTGGGCAACTCACAGTGATAGGGATGTTTGAGGGTAATACAAGCAGTTAGTAACCAGTTACAGAAATTACCCCTCTTTCTGCTGACCTTACAGCTAGCTGCCTGCATTGAGCTTGTATTAAAATTATTTGTCATGGTTTATGTTAATGTAGTTCTGTATTAAAGGTGAGTGCAGTGTGGGGGCCTTCTACCTACCCACAGCTGCCAGGTAATAAATCCATCTGCTAATTCAGGGCAGTGGGAAAGGCGTCACTGTGGCTCCAGAAACCTTTGTGCAACAAGCCTTTACATTGAACACTGCTCGCTTCATTAACTTGATTCCTTAAGATGAGGTTGTGTTTAATTATCTGTTACTCTGAATGTGCTGGGACAACACTGAAATGCAGTGGTGTGGAAGGACTTGGGGAAGTTAGTCTGAGTCACACCGTGCTCCTGACAAGCTACGTGGTTGTTGTTGCTCTTGTAAATGCTGACTAATACTGGCAGTCAGTCATCTACACAGAGTTTCTAGGTAGAGTTTCCTAGGATTTTTAAAAAAAATAACAATATTAATATTTTTTTCTCTTTTTTTTTGTGTTTTTAAAATGCATCGTGGTTTCACTGTTAATAACCTGCAGTGCAGGCTTTGCTAATAATTCTGACAGAATAATTGAATTGGAATAACATTATATGTGATAACATTTTGGAATCAAGTGTGAGCCAACTGTCATACCAAATGTCAGCTTCCAGCAGGCCATCCTGCCCTGGAATGGTGGTGGCTGAGAGATAAATCACAAAATCACAAAATGGAAAGACTTTTGCACAGTAACAGCATTGATAGGCCCCAGAAGATTGTTTGCTTGTGAGTTAATTGGGATTTATAGTCCTCATTTCAGCTGGTAAAGAAAACCATTCCAACTGCTGTTCAGATACTAATTTCAGCTCTGTGTGCTGCCGGGAGGAAGGTACAGGCGCTGTCAAACAGATTCAGCCCATCCTGAGATGGGGAGCTCCTCTCTGACGCTGGAGAAGTGTTCATCCCACCTCTCGCTTCCTTCTCATCCGGAGCAGCCGGCTCAGCATTGCTGCCTCGCTACTGCTCCCTACTGAACCCGAGCCCCACACCCCCCTTCTTGCTGTGTGAAGCCAAAGTTTCAGCACAGCATCACTTCAGCATCGCTCCCAGTGTCGGCAGCTGTCCTGTTCTTACTGGAGGCCTTACAAGCAGGCAGATGTCCAGAAGGATAGATCTGCTTTAGTAGTTCTGCTGGCCAGGATGGAAAGATCAGCTTGAAATAACATAGACAGGTACCAGAAGTTAAGATTGGAACTGCATCTGTTTGGGCTGTTTGAGTAACCATGAAATACTTGTGTTTCTGCAAGCCTAAAGCAGGGAAGAAGGAAAGAACTGGGGCACAAATCAGCTTTCCTATTTCTGCCATTCTTGCTTCAGGATCCCACTTTAAAAATAAGTAACAGCTTTCTCAGCTTTTGAATTTAAGTGTAGAGTAGCAGCAAGGCTGTTAAAGCTTCTTTACAGCCGAATGACACCTGTTCAGCTCTAGCTGAATCCTCAGACAGCTCTGAGGCTTGGTTCTTAGCTATTCAGCCTTGGCTGTCTCATGCACTGCATCAAGCACATAACTTAAAGCTCATTTCGCTATCCATGAGAAGGGTTTTTTTCCTGCTACCAGTGTGAAAAGCCACGTTATGTTAAGTATGGCCCTTGAATCTAGCAGGAACCTCAATGTGTTTTGGGTGTTCAAGTCTTCCCCGATCCAGTGAAGGGCTGAGGAGAGATTTTCATCACATCTTCAGTCTTGGTCCAAGAGAGGCTTCCTGGCCATCATGGGATGTGTTTGTAACTTCGCATGGCAGCCAGTTAGTTCTATGTGTGGCTGTAGGAGTGAGGGCAGAGGCCAGCGCAGTCGCCAGCGGTAATGATGCTGTGGCATCCTCACACAAAATAAATCGTGCTTACGGATAAATGACTGAGGAGTTACTGAGCAAAGGGTTTCTCCAAGGCCCCACACTGTGTGATCCATCCCTTCTGTAAAGCCTGGCACACGTGGTGCTGCAGCATGTGCGCTCTGTTCCCCATGAATGGCAGAGCGTTTCTGTACCTGGGGAGCAGTAGTGGATGAAAAGCTCTGTGATGCTCGTGAGCACAGGGGGTTTTGATGCATTCTGGTAATGGTGAGATGAGTAACTTGTTAAATATGCCAACAAAATTAGTTACTGGGTAAATCCACTCCTAAGGTATTTGATGCCATAATTTAATTTCAGGCAGGAAAGCAGCGCCTTGGAAGAACCTTTATTCAATCCTGAGGTACTGAACAGCTTTAATACGTCTTGACATTCAGTGCTACATTCATAATCCCTGTAATTATTCCTTCCTACTCTGAGAGCGGGCGCTGCGCAGCCCAGGCACTGAGGGGTACTTTTGTTTCATGCTTGAGAAGAGGGAAGTGTTGTATAAAGCCCACTTTGTCCTGAGCTGTGGGAAGAGAGGTGAATGGGAGGCGAACCCAGAGGCCTTACAGGCAGTTCAGAGCGTCTCGTGTGCTTCCTTTTGGCCTGCCTCTGCAGACAGTTCTTAATAAATGAAGGTGCTGCATGAAATGAGAGGCATAAAGCTGACAGCTTCCAGGGAAGGGGGGAGAGCTTTTGGAGGAAACATATTTCCCACAGCTCCCACCTGACCACAGTGACAAGCATCTTCCCATCAGGCATGGCTTGTGCTAAGGCATACTGCTGCCCCTCTCCCTAAAACTTGTGCTCCTCTCTCTTCATGGAGAGGAACCCAGAGCTGGTACTACCACAGTAACAACTACAGGAAATGAATGCTGTAATCATCTGGAGGTGGCTACCAGGCTGGGTTTTGAGGTGCCCCTTAAGCTGGAGGAGGCAATGGAATTCAGAGGACTTGGGGAATGTACGACCCATCAGCTGTATGTCTGAGGGAGTTTATGGAAGAGAGGGTGCAAAGGCTTTTGCCAGGTCTGACCTTACAAGGTGTGAAGGAGGCATCAGTGAGGATGGAGGGTTGGAAGCTGGACATCTCAAGGTTTTCAGGTATCAACCAAAGCAGAAAATGAGGACCCTGCAGTTCACAAGGTATGTGGAAATGGCAAGTATGGTGTGATGGAGGAGCCACGCTGTCCACGTGGTGTGGCATAGCTGATGGTGTCTACACAGAACAAGCACAGATCTGGCTCTACAAGACATGCCAATAAAAGAAGTAATTTGTCTCACTGGTTTGGCCAGTGTGATGCAACTGAGAAGTTTGGGTTTTTTTAATGATGCAAAGAGCTTGCATAACAGGACTAACAGAGACCATTCATGCAGCAGTACGTGGAAATGTTTGCTATAGAAATACATTGGAATAGCTTTTGTAAGTGGAGTATGAGCATGGAGAGGTCCACAAAAGGCCCAGGTAATGGTAAGGTTGGTGGAGTCGTGCAACACACGAGCAGCAGGGCAGATGTAAATATGTAGGAACTGGCTACATGGTCTTTGTGCTGAAATCTCTTGGGAAAAGAGCAGTGAAAACATTTTAGCTGGGGTAGTGCTGCAGGTCGTCTGTAATCCTTTGGGGATGTACTTGGAACCTTTGCAGAGGGATGTTACCAAAACAGTCGTTAGGAGTAAGACCTAAATTTCCTTGCTGTATATTGGAGGACAAATTCTATCAATAGAGGCAAGTCCTTATTGCCTCCAGATGCCATATCTAACATGCTCCTTTAACAAAATGTTGCTGAACCAGGAGTACTGCATGCTGCTTCAGGCTTGTAAGCCTTGTCACACTGTGCTGCTGGGCAGTGGAGTCCTGATACTGGGGAAAAGAAGTGTATCAGGCCTTGGTGGGAACTCAGCTGGTCAGAGCACCCTTCTGGTGCATAAACCACCTTGTTCAGCTGGGGCTCAGGTACTTCTGCATAAGACTGACAGTGTGTAAGAGTCGTATAAAATAACTCTGGTGGCGTCCTAGACAAACAGTAAAACCCAAAACTTATATGAAAGGAGTTTTTATTTCAAAAGGGTGACTGAGAAATGAAGATGGCTAGACAGTGAAGCTTACTGGTCTGAAAGAAAAAAACCAACAAACCAACCCACCCCCAAAGCTGAAAGAAACTTCAGTCAACAGGCAGAGTTTGTGCCTTCAGAAGGGGAGATACCTTGTGTGGAAAGCTGGTGTGTAATGTGATTCCCTTTAACAGTGTATTTGAGCCCCTGTAAGGAACTGAATGAAGGGGGGGCAGAAGAAAGCATACAGTCCAGAGGGATCAGAAAGTCTTTGTGATGGGCTGAATTACCAGAAGACCAAACTGAATTTTAAAATATATCTACAGGTTCATCAACTGTAAGAGCAGAACAAGGGGGAAAGCACAAAGAGGGATGAGCAGGTACAGCCCCGAGACCAGCAAGTGTAAGAAACGTTTTCAAGAAGATTGCCATTGCCACCCCATGGCCAGTCAGCCCAAGGACACGGCGACACGTGTCCAAAGGCTAAAGCAGAACGAACCATAAGGTTATGTTCCTGCTGTCAGTGTCACCACCGTTCCTCTGAATTGACAGGGAAAGGTCGGGTGTCTTGAGTAGGGGCAAAGCCTGAGCTGTCCATCATTCCCACCACAAACAATGGATTAACCCTCAAAGGTTTATTTACCTGCCACGGTCTGGTTGGAACAGAGTGGGCTCCTTACCCCAAGAACAACCCAGCGGCTCGCAAGGTCAGCGGCTGATCTCCTGTAAGCTTTTACTTACCAGAGCGGATTACGCTCCCCTGAGGCGGATGGAGCAGCAGCCTCCATGAGTCCGTTGTGCTGTGCTGCATTACCTGGACAGCTGGCGTGAAGCATGGCTGGGGGACAGTCCCCCAGTCCCTCTGCAGGTCCTCCCAGCAGTCAGAAGGAAGCTGTCCCACGGTGATCCGGATTGGTCACGCTTGCTCAAATCTCTCAACATCTACTTGTAGTGGGCAAGTTACCAGCCAGCGTGAAGTCCCCCAGCCTGGCCAGTCACCTCTGCTAACCCCTACACGGTTCTGACATCAAACTGCTGAGCTGAAGAAAACACTGAGAGCCTGCATCAGGTGGCCGTATGGAAAAGGGGAGAGAGTCGACACGGAGGCTCAGGGCGCTCTGGCAGCCTTTTTCCTATGGACTGACGTGCAGCCGGTGGGAAAAGAAACAGCATGGCACAAAATACTGGCTCATTCAACAGCAAAGATAGAGCACCTGTGTTGCTTTTCACATGTCACTGTGCCTCTTGACAGGTGTGCACGTGACTGTCGTCAGCTCAGCCCAATCCCTATTGTCTGGGGAAATCTTTTGTCTGTAGAGTTATGTAAAAGGGGACTGAATTATCTGGGGGAAAAAACCTATACAGAACTATCTATGTATGCTACAAAGAGAAATGCTGGTTGGCTACTTAATAAACCTGATAAAGCATCACTTTTTAGGAGCTGCTGCAGCATGTAGGTGAGAGGTTTGCTGTCATAGTTGATCTGTGGTAATTACAGCAATTATGATGCTTTTGGAGAAGGGAATTTGCAAAAATAAGTGTATTAAGTGTTTGGCACTCAGCTGCCAGTCAGCTGAATGGAAGGTGAGTTGATTGGTCTAGCCTCTTTCTGTTGTCAGTCAGTGGCTGGTTACAATGTGCAGCTACGTGGCCCTTGCTGTCCAGCTACCACCTGCTGCAGTGGGGGAGCTGAGGGCTGCCCTGCACCTGCACTAAGTGCCTTTCCCAAGTCCCACTGGTTTCAGCGTGGCATCTTCTACCATCAGGATCTAACAGCTTGTGTGTTGCATTAGTGTGTGGCTTTTTATTTGTATTTTTAATTATCATTGCTGTTTATTGTAAACAGGCTTAAATACCACAGGAAACGGAGGAAGGGGCGGAAGTGTCCCCTAGGAGAAGGCATGGAATTCCTGAGAGAAGAGCTGCTGCCAAGTGCAATTTTTTTCTAGGCTTCTTGAAGCTAAGCAGAGCCACCCCAAACTGATCTCTTGTCTCAGTGTATCTGGAAATCTGGCTACTTCTCATCTATAATGGCTTTGGTTGCCACTGAAAAAAAAAAGATGCAGAGATGCCTAACAGACTGTTCTTCTCAAACATTTGTCTGCTTGATAATATATCTGTGTCTGACCTAAAACACTGCTTAGAACCTACAGGGGGTGGGGTGGTTCGAATTAGTGTCCCAGCAAAATCATTGCCTACCTCACCTCTCCTGATGGATTTTCAGGTCTGTGTAGGTGGAGATTCCAAAAGCGAGGGTGGAAATGAAGACAAACGCCTTAAATGTGAGAGGAGGGTTGCTTGGTACTACAGAGCTCGGGGCCAAACCCTGCAGCCACAAGGAAACATGGAGGTAACAGCCTTATTTCCAGAGTATTAAAAAAAAAAGTCAATACAGACCATGTGTTGACTGTGAAGTATTGCTCAATCACAGCCTTCCTCTAACTTCCCCCTACGTAAGCACTGTGTCTGTGAGGAGAACCCGGAATGTAACGGTAGGTATTTGCTGTGAAGGGCAGTATGGTGTGGGAGAGGTCAGCTTAATGAAGCTAGCATGCCTAATTGTGAAATGCAGGCACTTCCCATTCCTGATCAATCCCCTCTTCCATTCAGCTTCAGATGGCTCAGTATTGGACATCATGCAAAACCATGATGTTCTGTGGTACAAGCAAGCCACTATTAGCCTGGGTCATTAGGCTCTGCATGTTCAGTCATCAGGGAAGCTGGTGAAGGGTCTGGAACACAAGTCTTACAAGGAGCAGCTGTGGGAACTGGAACTGCTTAGTCTGGAGAAGAGGCTCAGGGGAGACCTTATCGCTCTCCACAACTGCCTGAAAGGAGGTTGTGGTGAGCAGGGGGTCAGCCTCTTCTCGCAGATAACTAACAACAGGACAAGAGGGAATGGCTGCAAGTTGTGCCAGGTTCAGGTTAGAAATTAGGAGAAATTTCTCCTCAGAAAGAGTGGTTGGGCATTGAACAGGTTGCCCAAAGAACTGGTGGAGTCACCATCCCTCGGGGTGTTGAAGGAAAGGCTGGATGAGGTACTTAGTGATGTGGTTTAGTTAGTAATATAGGTGGTAGGGGGACAGTTGGACAAGATGATCTTGGAGGTCTTTTCCAACCTTAATGATTCTACAATTCTATGATTTTTATTCTCTATTAACTAAATAAAAACTGGTGATTTTTTTTTTTTGAAAAGGGGAGTCAAGTCTTTAAAACATTTGGTGAGAAAGCATCCAGCTACCTTGAACTAGAGGAGAAAGCACATCACCTAAGCATTCATTTATCCACCTGCGTCCAGAAAACAGGGAGACAGTGACCTGTCTTACAGCTTACAGAGGACTCAAAAGCACAGGTGGAAAATGAAAGACTAATAAATGCTGTGTGTTTTTATTGTACCTATCTCACTTTTCCTCTTTGGCTGTGTAGTTTCATAAATAAGCATCTCTTGCATGTAGATTATTACTTGGAAGTCAGTGGCTTTCAAATGTGGTTTTTTCAGGCCAGCAGAGACACTTTGCAGTACCAGAGCTTTCAGCACACAAGCTCTGAGCACTCTGTAGTGGCTTCCTCTGCTTAGTTCTGTTTTTGGTGCCATGGCTCTGGTTTTGGAGCATCTCTGGAGCTTTTCAGTTGTATGGTGGCTGCTCAAAAGGAGTATTAGTCATATACACCCTCTATGGTCTAAGTGCCCAAATGTGGATGCTGTTGGCCTTGGGTTGCTCTCCCTCACCTAGGTCCTCCTAGGAAGCCATGAGCAGAAAAGCAGTGGCCCAGTGGGTATTGGTCCAGGGCACTCTGCTCCAGAAGTTCAGGATTAATGTAATTTCTGTGAGGTATTTTTATTTCTGGAAATACAGAAATCAATCCAAGAGCTGGTATCCACTCAAACACCAGACTGTTTGGGGTAGCGTGCCCAGAAATGGTGGTATTCAAGCTGAAAACGTAGTGTTCATACAACCCATTCCCTGCAGTTGTGTAGTTAGAGTATGGGTCTTTGTCAGGCAGAAACAAAAACACCGCGCCACCTTTTCCATGTCACTCAGACAGTATTTTGCAAGGTAGGTACCCTGTACCCTTCGAAGGATGACAGGGGTATTGTGCCTTCCTGGCAGCTGTTCTTGTGCTAGCGGTGGCTGCCTCTGTCTAGTTGTTTGTAGACTCAGGTGGAACCCACAGCGAGAGAGAACAAAGAAATAAGGAGGAGTCCTGTGTAAGGAGCACCCATGGTTCCCGTGGGGGAGGGAGATGGGATGTCCCAGGCGAGGAGGGTAAAAACAAAAGCCAGACACTGAACATACACAGGCATCAGAGTGTGACACTTTGGGGTAAAAGGAATTTATTTCTTCTTGTCATGTGATAGACTGCATGCTTCCAGACAACACAGGGACTCTGGTGGTGTTGATCAAGCCTCTGGCTCTCCCTCTGTCTTGCCCTGAGGTGTCTGAGGACAAACCGCAGCTTCTGCCTGCAGCACAAATCTGGCTCTGGAGGAAGGGAACTGACCCCCCAATTACAGGTATTTCATAGTGACAGTGTCAAGACACCGATTCCAGAATTACAGTTTCTTCTTGCTGGCCTGGCCAGGAAAAAGGGTGTTGCTGCTGTGTAGGGCTGTGTTTTGTAGTGGTCTGTGTATCACCTGCCAGACCCAATTGGGAAACACTTGCCAGCTACATTGGGCTGGGTGGGAGCACAAACTTCTCCCTCACAGAAATGCCAGTGCTTTGAACTGCTTTGTTCCTAAACGGAACTTTTATAAGGAAAAATGTCAGAAACACTAGCATGTGCCTTTTCCATTGTTCCTCTATGTGTTCTATATGAAAGGACGTAATCTCCTGTTCCATCTCCTGGCCACCCTTGTCAACTCCCAGACATGTCTGCGCAGGTAGCTGCTGTCTCCTGGGGAGTGTAACAGGCAGCGTAGTCTGTTGCCTTAATCTTGTCATTCGGAGAACTTGGTATGTAAAGCCTATCAAAGCTCCTGAAAGAACTAGCACATCCATATCTCCATTTCTGCACCCTACAGCCCAGCCTCGCTGTACCTGAGCCCTTCTATGGGGCCAGACTAGTATGGGGTGTTGGAAGGCACGATTCAAGCACCCTACCAACTTTGAGTCATACCGTGACTTCAGCTAAGTCCACGCCAAACTTGACTCAGGCCAACATGTTATTTCCTCACTTTCAGTGTCTAAGGACTTAAAGCAGACTTCACTTTCTCTCCAACTCTTTGTTTTGCATGTAGCTTTCCACAGAGTAACTGTTCTTTATTGATAACTACTCAACTCTGATTTATGATTATTTTACTCCAGGAGTGCATGGGTGTCCTCAGAGAAGCTTAAATTCCATGGCATGAAATGCCACACAAAGTCCCTCTTTGTCAGCAAACCAGACATTTAGAAAAGAAATGGGAGGAAATTATCATCTATATAAACTGCCATTCAGTTTGTTGTTATGCCACATCTAGGAATGAATACAAGAGTGAGATCAAGGCATGAATGCCTCTGCCCCGCTGCCTGGGGGGCAGTTATCATGTGGTCCTCAGCGTGAATGACTCCTCATTTCTATAACAAGGAGAAATTGTTTTAACAGAGAAGTCAGTGTGAGACAGTTCAGCATGAGATGTCATGAAAGGGGAAGGAGATGTTTATTCACCATTTTATTTTATCCACTCACACCCCCTCTCTATAGATTTAACTCACTCACACCCTGATGCTCATATATTCATGAGCCCCAGTGGTCCAGCCAGGATCACTCGCATGTGACACAAAGGAGTGGGGGTGCAAACTGCCAAGCCCTCACTACACGCCAGCGGTTCCCCTTGACTGGGGCAACAAAGTAGTTTCTGGATGGATCTTTCATATCCCTTAGGAGGCATCAGCTGGTACGTGGCCATCTTTTACCTCAGACTCCTGCTTACTTTGCTCCCCATAACCGGCAGGCCAGCTTGCTGCCCGTTGCCTGTTTTGCCTTGTTTTCACCGCGTGTGTTTTCATGATGGGCTAGCAGGAAAGGCAAGGTGTAGCTGATGCTGCAGCATCCCCTGGGGTCGGGGTGCTGGGCCTTTTGCTGACAGGTTCTCTGTGTTGTGACTGTTTCCAAAGCGCAGGTCTTCAGCCTTGACATAAACAGAGAAATTAGAGTTGTTTTTTTTTCTGCTGGGACTATTTATGTTAACAAAAGAGGCCATTCTTTTATCCCTCTAGTCTGCTTGTGCACATTTCTACTCATGCTTCATTCATACCAGCCTTCATTTTTCTGTTACAAATCTCTACAGCTGCTGTAGATATTCCTGATCCCCTTTTACTATGATTTATAATCTCTCTAAAATACATCATTTAATGCCACATAGTGTCTTCAATGGCATGCAGATGAAATATAAATGAAGCTTGGAAATCTTAAGGTATTGTACTCAGTGGAAGAAAAACTCTTACAGTCTGGGGAGACTCTGTCCCCTAGGTCTGCTGGAGTCCCCTGTGACTTACTAAAATGCTGAAGTACATGTGAAATAATTAAAACACTGAAATGGCCAATATAAACAGCTTGAAAAATAACAGAATTATGCCTGCCAAAACAAAAAGGGGAAGAGCAATTGTGTGTGTTTCCTGTGATGTGTGCTGGAGGACATGAATGCACCACTCTCACCGCTGTCGTGAAGTTCCTGCTCTGTATTTACTGCCAGTGGGAGAAAAGAGAACCATCCATGCTTTGCCATCTTCTTGCTTGTGCCCAGCAGTGGAAGTTGTACATTATCACTGCAGGAGGCAAAATTCTGACTTCACCTTAAATCCTGCAGCTGTTTGCTACTCCTGACCAGCGCTGGGTGTGGAGCTGAGGACTGAGCCTGCATTTAGCAGTGGTGTCTGGCACACTGCTACAGGACAGTTGAGCCCCTTGGAATGGTAGGACACCAGAGTAAAGTGTCACTGATCAGTGTTTGGTGGCAAGTTACCAAAAGCTGATGTTGCTCAGCTGGACACAGCCCAGCAGGAGCCTGCTGGCTCCCAGCTTTTAGCCCTGTTTTAGCTATTACTCAGAAGCAGACTCTTGAAATCCATTGTCCTCTTAGTAACCTTGCTCTTACTGGGTTCCTTTGTGCCACTGGGGCTACCATGTGTTTCTTAAGTTGGTGGCTTGTGACACACGTGCAGGTAAACAGGATAGCCTGAAAACTCCAGCTGCAAATGCATGATGCAATACGTTGGAGAGAACAAAACTTCATGGATCTAAGCTTGCTCCACAGGTTCCAACGCTGAGTACTGAGTGACAAAGATAGGTATCTGGACACCCCAGGGGACTGGAAGCTGCAAGGCTGGATTTATCTGAGTTGGAGATAAAACTCAAGTTTGCAAAAGCTACAGAATTTGTTTCTTTTCCAGCAGTGGGATCTAATTAAAAATGGAAGTTAAATGTGGTTAAGATCCCACAGAAGGACATACTACGAGATGCCATACGCTGACCCACATACACTCTTAACGTCGGATCCTTTTTCATGACTGAGGTCCGGGGCTATTTTTGTCACAACATACTTTCTGGCTTTTTTTAAAGCTTGGATTGGACTGTGGTATAGTACTCACCACAAAAGTAAGGTAAGTGCATGGAAGTTTGGAGGGTTTTTTTGTTAATTCACTGTGGAATCTGGAATCAGAAAACAGAAGAGGTCTATGTGTTTCTGACTCTACCACAGAACTCTTACTCATCAATCCAACCAAAATGCCAGTAATATATTTTCTAATGTCAGACGTTTGTAAATGTGGTTCCAGGTGGCTGAAATATCAGGTACGTATAAGCTGCAGCTGAGGTGTGCTATATGTGTATAAACATATATATTCAGTAATGGCATTGGTATTGCTATCCAAGCTGGCTAAATTCTGATAATCCCCCCAGTTCTGTGCTGCAGATGTACATTTATGTATGTACAATGCATGTGTAAGTGTCTGTGTACGTATACATGTGTGTGAGTGGCAGGCTTTTCAGAATTAACCAAAGATGAGGTATTTTGGACACAAATATCACCCCTGCAGCAAGCACATCTTTCCCTGTGTTACAAACCTGTTTCTTGATGTCAGGGATATGGCAGCTGGTGAGGAATGTTTGCGCCTTCATGTTTTTTCAGCCTTCAAACTGCCAGTTATGCTGCAAGTGCAGAATGCCTTCCTCCCTCCTCTGTGCACTGGGGCTCACACCCTATTGAGGAGGAAGAATACAACCGTATCAGAAAGCTAATTAATGTGTTACTGGTTGTGACTCCCATGTTACAGAGAGATCCCTGTAAAATGCCCCTGAAAACCCAAGTTTATTCAGTGCACTTGAAGTGAAACAAACAGTAATTAAAAAAATTCATGGCAGCTGCTGATTTATTACACACAAAACTCCACAAGTACTAGATTTACTACAAAAGCATACAGCAGCTAGAGAAGTGGAAAAGGAAAAAGGAAAAGGAAGGCAAGGAAAGGAAAGGGAAAGGGAAAGGGAAAGGGAAGGGAAAAAGCAGTGTGTGTGAACAAGGCTAAGAAGCCTTCATGCAAGTGGACGTGTTTCTGGCTTGGAGATAACAGAGTAGAGAACGAAACTGCCAGGCACAGATTGCCAGGTGGTGGAACAGAAGTTGCAGCAGGCTGCTGGAGGCTGCAGTACAGTGTAAGTTGAGATTAGCCATTAGTGGTTTCAGACAATTTAGGTGGAGCCTGCTCACAGGTAGTAGATGCCACATGGTTCTAAACATGGAAGCGATGGTTGCCTGTGGCACGCAATACAAAGGTGCTTAATTTACTACAAGGGAGAAGGACACCTCAGCACACATTTAAGGGTCCTGGCAGCTTGACAGCAGTAGGCTTTTATTTCCAGAGATGAACAAATGGGTTTTTTGCTGTCAGTAAAACTCCAATCTCTGAAAGTACGTTGCCAGAGTAATTGATTTTGATCAAATACAACTGTACAAGCTTTATACGTGGCATGTTCTAATGTCTTTGATTTCTTTTAAAATCCCAAACTAAGTTTACTTTGCCAATAACATACAGTTTGGGACTTTTTTTTTAGTCACAGGCACACAACAATGCCACGTTCTTTATTCACATAGTATGTATCTATCCAACTGTTTCCACATGAAGGAATACAGCAAGAGGCTTTTGGTCAGTCTGCTTATAGCAGCAGCTACTGCTCTGAGATGCTTAGTCTGCATTACCTGCAACTCCCTCTGTAACAGAGCTGGGCCTGCTCAGCAGAACAAATGCAACTACATGGAACCATGATGTATTTCTGAGGTAGTAATATCTTAACTGCTCTTAAATAATTGTGTTTGGCTTAATATTTCACCTATGTATTACAAATAAAAGGAAAAGGTGGTACAAGGAGAAGAGAACGTACATTATCTAGGCAGCAAGTACATTATCTAGCAGAGCTGGAAACCTGTGAAGCTTACAGCAGGAAAAACTTGTCATAATAAGCTCAGGCTTATTTTTCCTTAGTAATGGTTAATGGTTTAACTGAAAGACACAATCAACTACATAGGTAACAATAACAAGGTAAAACTCTCCTTTTAAGTGCATGTATTGTTGCAGTGGAACTCATTTTCCATTTTTTACATTAATTTTCATATACACTTTATTGTAAATAACTGCTTTGTCAACACTTTTTCTACTCAGACATGATTTTTATATTTATAGATTACACATTAAGAGTCCAAAAACCTATTTGGAGATGACAGCTCTTTGTGAGGTGTAAAATTATAAAGTACAAGGAGAAATCATCAAGAATCTTAGAAGGAATTCAAAGTGGACTCTCTCATAATCTTTCTTACATACCTTCACACAGTACTTAGAAAATCTTGAATACTGAGTTGAACAGTCAGTAACAGACTACTGTAAAGGTTGCCAAAAGCCCTCCCTGAACATCTCGGTCTCTGGACCTACTTCTTCGAAGGTTAAACTGACATCCAGTGCTTGAATTCACAGTAATAAGTTTTGGAGTAATTCCCACATGGGTTTAATTTACTTTAAATCACTGCCAGGTATTTCTGACTCCTATTTTCTAACATGATTTATCTGGAAATATGCCAAAAAATGAATAACACAGCAATAGGTTTATACAGTATTTGTGGGTGCCCACTCATTCACATTCTAACTTGCAATTTTCAGTGCGGTCCTTTTTATTGAGTCACATAAACCTGTGACTAATTCCCACTGCTGACAAATGTCCACTGCAAACCAGCAGCAAGAAAAAAACAAGAGAAAATGCTTTGTGCAGTGTGCTTGCTCATTCCCTCCAGAGTTTTTGACATGCAGCACCAAATGCTCTGTGGTACATTTTATACAGCGTGAGGACCGGCAAGCTTTGTGCCAGCATGCCTCCAGCCTTCTCTCTAGAAACAGAAAGAACAGTTTACACTAAGGCTTAGAGGTTTAAAAAAATAAATTTAAAAAGAAGTGTATTTTTATAATTGACAAAGCTGCTACAGTAGATAATGACCTCCTAAGCACCTAAAGAGAATGGGATAGATAGTCACACTAATCCCACAGCTGTTACTGACCTCAGGTACAGTTAATGGCATGGGCTTGGTTGAGTTCTTAGAGAGCCCAGTGTAGCACTCATCCTTTTAAGCTCTCCTAATTAAAGGTGAAGGGAAGGGGGGAACAGTCTACAAGCCTCCTAATCTTTTGTCTGTATGCAAATTGACTTTTTAACCACCTATTTCCTAGTACTGAGACTGGAATGGCTTTAAAGGGCTACACAGAAAGGCTCCTCAGAAAGCGTACAACCTAACTTGAATAATGGCATAAAACCACAGAGTATTTGTTTTAATAATACCACACTACTCTTAAAGCAGATCTCTAGCCATCTCAACTGATCCGATTGGCACCCATCTTCTTCAGGAGAATATTCTCCTCCAGAGCTACAACCTGCCCAGCAGACAGACTACCTGCCTGTTTCATTAGTGTAAGCTCCTCAGCCTCAGCACGTGGGGTGTCTGCATTTCCATAGCATCTGCAAGAGTCAGGCACCTCACAGTTCATTTGTGCAAAAGATATGCTTGAGCACTGGACTAAAGCTCAGAAATCTGGGCTTTGTTCTTGCTTCTGTAGGTCACCTAGATGGGTAACATGCAAAGCTGCCACTATTCCTCTGTTTCTTCACCTGTAAAATGGTGATAATGATATTAATTAGCTTTTAAAGCCCATTTTAAGATATACAGGGTAATTATGAAGCAGTGTGGATTCTCCCCTGTGAGTACCACAGACCTGCTAATACACTGACTTAGCCACTTTCACATTAGCATCTTTATTTAAACATTCCCTACTCTTACTGCAACATAGCAAAACACTCATTTTGTCAGACAGAAATTGTAAAGACGCTTTTATCCAGCACAAGGGTAATTAGACTAGCAGAGGAGCAATGAGACTGTCATCAGCTTTGAGCTCGAGGGACTATTTGATTATTCTTTTTTTAAAAGTTCAAGTAATTGAAGTAGCAAAAAATAGTTTCCAATTCAAGCCTGCCCTCCACTGGCTTTAATGAAGCACTGCTTCGAAGTTTTGGATCAATAGTGTCTTTCTGTAATGAAGTGGAGGAACTAAATTAATAGAAGCTGACACAATTTATTGAGATCTTTGGTCAGCATTGTTTACTTTTTTTTTTTTAAATGGAAATTAAACAACTTGTAAATTTATTTTTAAACAAGTCCCATCTAGGCTGCCTGGCAGATTCTTGTTCTTCAGGTTTTCTGAAGTCCACCAGCATATCATTCATTTCAGAGCTGCTGGAACTAACACACAACAGGGAAAGGAACATTCTGCACATGTTTTTTTAAATAAACTTAATAGAAAAACTACAGAAAAATATTTTGCTATGATACTGTTGACGATTCTAATATATAGTGCTTTATGTACCAGTCAAGTACTAATGTCTTAAAAGAGATCAGTGTCAGTCTAGACTAATCCTCTCTTACTTTTTAAAAGATGTGAAAGAACAAATTTTATTACTGCATTTATTTTAGAGAGAACTTTCCATCACAAATCTCACATGCAATTAACTTCTCTTTCAACTCAGGAGGACTCATTTTCCTTTCTATATTTAAAACAGGAAGGTAATTGGAGAAGAAAAAATCCCTATCAGTTACATTTACATAGATTCATCCAGTGTGATTTCAACCCTAAGGTAACATCTGTGCCTGGAATATCAAACCTATACCATTATGCATACAAAATCTATACCATTATGCACTGGAGGATATGATCAAGCTGAAAAGCCTCTGGTTAATTTATCTTGTCATCTTCATGCTTTGTTATGCTTAAAGCATTTAATCTCTTGTGACTGCTACCTAGACCTAAACTAAAGGAATAAAACGTGGATTCTTCAGATGTATACTTAACATACACTTGAAAAAAAGGAAAGACTAAAACTATTATAGAAATATTATTTTACTTGGACCTTTCTGATGCTTGAGAATCAGGATCAGATTTGTAGCTTGCGCTGTGTGTCTAACAGACTTCATAAAGCAGCATAAAGAACTGCAACTGCTTAGATTCTTGCTGAAATGGCTATCACTCAAAATAAAACCTTGAGGGAGGAATGAAAGGCACCCAACTGCTCTGTCCTTACTGGTTTGCATTTGGCTTTTTGCTTTTGGTTTTTTTGGTCTGGTATTTTTCTATGGGTAGGAAGCTCTGCAGAAACCCACAGAAATCTCTTTAATCACTTCAGCACGTACTGCTACAAATCATCCTCTAAAAACAGACTCCAAAACCTCAAATGACTGTCACTCTGCACTTTACGTTACTGTCTGAGCTTTTTAACAATCCTAACCAACAAGCAGCAGTGTTGCCACACAGAAACACTGACAGATATTTTCCAGAGGGTCACTGGTGTTCTACACATTAGTGGAAGGAGTCTAACATGAATTTACAGATAAATGAATTAGGCTGTCAATCTACAGAGAAGATGTGCATGTTTGCTTGATAATATTTTAAAATTAATCAAGTCTAAGACCATTTGTCTGGGCTAAATATGGCATATGATTATGCTAAAATAGACAAAGTTTGGAGAGTAATTATGTATAACAGGTAAAGGGGACAGCATTTTAAGAGATTAAGTTTTATTTTAACATAAGAGTTAAAACTTGATTAACCATGAGCTGCACCCCAGTTAGTTAATCTTGTTAGCACTACACAAGACTTGCAAGGAAGACAGGAGTTTTCCATGGTCTCCTTCTGGTATCTATGATAGACCTTAATTACTGCTTATTATAATACTAAACTGCTGATTCTAATCTTCCATATGCTGAAGATCCCAAAGAACGTTCAGTGAAACCTGACCTAGTGAAATGCAAAAAATACAGACATAAGTGGTGATACTTTTGTCAACATTTGTTCTTTCCAGAATGCCCCCTTCACCTGGGAGCTCACCCAACAGCCTTCCAATGGTTCTTGGTAAGAGGAGATGAGAACTGCTCCTCAGCTTATTGGTCATCATTAGGCCATGCTGAATTAGGAATGCACCAAAAAGGTCTGTCCTTTGTAATCTTATTCAAGATCTAAAAATATACTATTTTTACCTTTCCCATTGTCCTGGTTCTGGCCAGGCCAGAATTAACATCCCCAAGCAGCCAGCCCAGGTGAGCTGAGTCAGCCCGGGCTGTTCTCCACACCACCTGATGCCAACCCCATAAAAGGAGCTGGCTGGGGAGGGGCACTCCTGGGTGCCTCCAGGACAGTGTGGCTGGAGTATCAGGTCAGTCCTTAGGTTTTGTAGTACTCTGTCATCACTGGATGTAAGTGAAATTTTCTGGGGGCTGTTGTTGTTCTCCTTTCACAGTGATTTGTCAGTAAACTGTCCTTATCCCTACCCATGGAGGCTCTGTCTTTTTCTACTTCAGGTGTGAGTGAGCGGCATGTGATGCTCAGCCACTAGTTGGGGCAGAACCACCGCAGTCCTTTTTGATGCCCAACACTGGGCCTCTCCACAGGCTGCAAGTGGGGTATCATCCTCTTCCATGGGCTGTGGGGGGGACGCCTGCTCCACCATGGGTTGCTTCACGGGCTGCAGGGCATCATTCGCTGCTTTGCTGACCTTGGTGCCTGCACAGTTTCTTACCTCTTCTCACTCCCTTCTCTGGTGGCAAAAAGCAGCTACTTACATTCTTTTTCTTCTTAAATGTGCTTCCCAGAGGCGCTATGACCATCGCTGATGGGCTTGGCCTTGGTCAACAGTGACTTGACTTAGCTGGTGTTTACTTTCTCTCAGGCCTACAGAAAGCTTCTAGCTGCTTCTTGTAGAAGCACCCCCTCCTCCACCAGAACCCCACCACACAAAACTACAACACCTCTTATGCTCTGAATTCTGTAACTTGCATTATGAGTTGTTAAGGACTATTGTAATAATATTAAAACCTATATTACTTTTTTAATTAACATGTATGCTACACTTAACATTCTATATAAATTAAAGCTATACTAAATTTAATTTAAACTTTAAAAGTCTTAACAAACACCCTTACTGTTCTGGAGGCACTGAAGGAAAATAATTCTTAAGGATATACACAGTAACAGAAAGTATTTTTTTCAACAATGATGAGAGAGAAAAAACAGAACAAACTCATGTTCTAGCAGAAAACCCCCACAGGCCTCCTCTACATCCACCTGACAGTTTTCAACTCAGGTCATTCTTTTTGCTTTTCTAGTTTTCTCTTTGCTTAAAACTAGGAGATAATTAGTAGCTTGTTGTTGTTGTACACATTTATCTTGTAAAATCTGAAAGAGTGCATCCAAAGAAGTATTGTAAATTAGTGAAGTGAAAGCTGTGCATCAATCAGTTATGATTTCTGAGCAGCATGTTTATATTTTGTAGGTGGATGCTAAGGCAAGTCCACTGCAACAAACACTCTTCAAAGAGATGAAGCAGAATATGACTTTAAATTACAATTCTTGTTTTTTCAAATGCCCCATGTTTTGCATCAAAGAGAAATGCTTAATTTTCACGTGCCTTGCAGCCAACTGATTTGACTTATACCCTCAGTTTCATGGTTGCCTCACCTTAATACAATGTATTAAGGCCAGAGCTGCTATAAACCCCAGTATACTGAGGCAAAGACTGTTTCAGAAATCAAAACATACTCACTCTTTTTCATCTTGTTTCAATCACAGTAAAAATTTGCCTAAACCAAGCATCTTTTAAGTCCTTTCAAATATTTATAGATGTGAGCTGTTAAAATAACATATTCTTCAACAACAAAAATGCAGTTGAGATCTGTTTATGCTCAAAGACCTTCACAGGAAAAATCCTCCTAGAGCTACCAAAACCTTCACTGCTCAGATGCTTTAAAAAAAAATAAAAGCATAATTTAAAACCCAAACCAAGTAAATACAGACACTAGTTTTGGCCTCAGAAAATCCTTTAATCCATCAGATTTGTGCGTATCTCTGGAATTATGCAAGGAGTCAGATTATTGTTTTCATCCTCGGCCAAGTACTGCAATCGCAGTACAAAAACGTGTATTTAACAACTGCTGGTTTTTTAGGGGAGCTGCCCATGACAAAAGGTAGTGTTATCTTTAAATGTAACACTTTGTTTTCATTCTTAAATGAAAATGAGAAGAATGGGAAAGTCAAGTTTCAAACAACAGCAAGCTTGTGCAGGATGTAATACTCACTTTTCAAGCGCAACGCAGTTCTCCAAGGTCTCTGAAAGCATTTGGTTTGGTGAGTTTCTGTTGAATGCTGTCTCACCTCAGATGGCTGCTTCTCCTTCACTGGCCTCAGGAGCTGTAATGAAAAATAATGAAATTACTGTTGTGTTTGCACTCAACTCCACATTACCACTCAGGTTTGTTTTATTTTTAAATGACTAACTTGTGCAGTTATTGCCATCCAATGTACAAAGTTGCTGTGCTTTGCTTTTTGTTCCTACCACTGATCATTTTACTCTCTGTCTAGACAGGCACCTGACAATGCCACTTTTACTTGGAAACACCCCAGTGAATATGGCCAGGGAGTACCACACAGAAATTCCTATGAAAGGCATTCTATTCATGACAGAAGGTTTTTGTATGCTTTACTGTTCTGTATTCCAAATATTTTGAAAATATGATAAACGTAAAAACTCAAACATATTCTTTACCCCTTCCACACCCCACAAGTAACCTATGTCTTGACAACACTGAGAAAGAGACACTTTAAAATTCTGATATTTTCTACCTGAGGTAGCTGGACAGCCTCAGTTTTTCTTACTTTGACTGCAGCACCTTCCATGGTTATTTCTCTCTTTGTGAAATGACAGGGAATGTTTCCCAGACCAGTAGTACTGTAGAGTAGCTGGGATTTATTAGACTAAATGAATGGGAATACTAAAATGGAATGGAAGAAAAGGACCATCATTACTAGGGCACAATAAAAATAGAAAGTTTACCCATAAAAATAAAGTGAAATAGAATGTCTAGTCTTAATACACTATTTTTTTACTCACATCATAAAGACTGAGCCTGTAAACGAAATCTGTTAAATATTTCCTTATTTTTCTGTAGTTTGTACTGATTTACAATGTAATCCTTAAGGATGAAATATCTACTGTAGCATCTTTGAAACATAAATTCCTCCTAAACAGAATCAAACTCAAACTCTGTTCCCAAGCAGGTGAATTTAATGCAGTTTCTTGACAGCAAATTGGAGTGGAAATTGAGACCTACAGTAAGCACCTATCAGAGGTTAGGTAGGATTTCCTAAGTTGAGTTTACAGTGATTTTTTAACAAACTTTAATGTGCAGCAACTTCACTTTGTCTCCTCCTTCAGCCTTCTGAGATAAAAGCTTTAGGGGTTTGGAATTCTTTAACCTGAAATACACCCTTTGCACCAAAACCAAGCTAAATAAAACCATCAGACCAAGTGACATTATTTCCCTGAACAAGAAACTGATGCTTAAGTGATTCAGTCATGTCTCCAAGAATGTCAGTTCTTTCCTTCACCCATAAAACCTGAAAACATTTGGCAGTTTGCAATGAGTGCTAGTGGTATTTATTTGCTATGAAGACACAGCACTGGTGGAACTACTGCTACTTGAGTTAATAAAACAGTAGGGATTCAATAACCTTTGCAAATTTATCTTTGATGTTATTGTTGTTGCTGGTCACACGAACTACAAAAGAAACTTAGATGGTTTTTGGAACAAAAAGCTCTCAGCCCCTAAGGTATTAGTGATTTTTTTGTGTGTCACTCCAGCAACTGGGGGTTTTGTTTTTCTTATTTAAGGGAGACACCACTCAAAGCGGTTTTGAATTATTAGCCATAAGAAAAAAATAATCAAGTAAAACCAAATATCCTTCATGGAAGCGTTCCCACAATCAATAATGAACATGAAGTAGTACCCACACCGTGCCCACGACATCCTATTTCTGTCTTCTCCAGGAAAAGCTGCCTCATACAACACTCATTTATTTGGGCATTACTTCTCCCTTCAAAAGAGTTTATAGTTGCATGTGCCAAATAAATACACAGAGAACTTCTGGAGTCAGTACAAACCTTTAATAATGGCACACAGTGGTGGTGGTTTGTGTTGCTTGGGGTTTCGTTTGCATGCTTGGTTTTGGGGGTTTTTCTTGGGGGGAAGGGGAGAATTGTTGGGTTTTGGTTTTTTTACTGTAAATATGATAGTTTGGTCAGTATGAGACTAGGGATGTGTGTTGTTATGAAGTGCTGTTCAGTCTGCAATACAATGCAGATTCAGGCCATAAGCTACACACAATTAACTCTGTTCTGTTTGCATACAGCACACAGGCATTTGCGCTCCTCTAGGCCACAGCAGTGTTCTGCCTGCAAGGGGACTGTGGCAAAGAAATATTAACTTTCTTGCTATTCATTTCCTGGCTTCTATGATTAAATAAAGGAAATAACCAACAAGCTTTCAGCCAAACTAGAATCAGCAGCCATGAGAAATGAGAGCCATCAAGGACAGTTTCTGTGCTCTGATAATTATTCCTTGACTTGACATGTAAAGGAAAGAAGAGAAGCAGCTGGTACACATGGCACACTTTTGGGACTACCCTTTCTCAGGAATATCCACAGTAAGAATATACTGCATCACACCTGACGCTGTTCAATTTATACTCAAAGGAGACAGAGCTCTTTAACCATTTGGATCAGCTGTTTCCCACACCTGAGCTTCTGAGTCCCACTTACACTAAAACTACAAGAAGTTTCTGGAAAATACCTTCGGAATTCAACTCTAATGCAGCAGGTCATATTTTACTGCAATATGCTGTGGGAATTTGACGTAATCAGTGTTTATAAATATCTTAAGTATGAGGTGCAGGGGGAATTGGCCAGCCCCTTTTCTTTGGTCAGTGGAGACAGGACAAGGATCAATGGCTGCAAGTTGGAGCACAGGAAGTTCTGCACCACCATGCAGAGGAACTTTTTCGCAGCGAGGTTGACAGAGCCCTGGGACAGGCTGCCCAGGGAGGTGGTGGAGTCTCCTTCTCTGGAGATATTCAAGACCCGTCTGGACGCCTATCTGTGCAGTATGTGCTGGGGAGCTGCTTTGGCAGGGGGGTTGGACCCAATGATCTCTCAAGGTCCCTTCCAACCCTTACAACTCTGTGATTCTGTGAATTAACAAGCTGTGCACTGTAAGGAACAACTGGGTTTCTATGTTTAAAAATAACAAGCTGTAACAGTAGCTACACTGTGGAAACAGATCAGATTTGGTCTCATCTACAGAGGAAAATCAATTTAATACAAACCACTGAATAACAGGTTCTACTGGAACCACTTCTCTTCCTTTGCAAAGGTCAGAAAAGAAGGCTTGTTGGTTTGAGTTTTTGCCATTTTTTGTGTGACAAGCCATCCTTGAGAAGTGAACGTGCCTTTTGCACTACGCTTGTTCAGAACTGTGAATCTGTCACTTTCGATGCCTGTACAATCCTACTCATGAGTACTAGTTTGAGAAGTCAGACAACAGAGACATATCCCAAAACCTGAAAGCTAATGCAAGCCTAAGGATAGAAAGACTTGTTACCTCAACTCCAAGTCAGAATTCCCAGCTTGAAGATTGAAACCTACCAAACTATTTAACAATAGTGGATCAGAACTCAATTTCAGGAGCAGAAATACGGAAATCCACTGACGGACAAGAACCAGGCAAAGTAAGAATATGTGACCACACTGGTACAAACTCACCTTTAATACCATCTGAAAAAAAAGCAACAAACAGCACTTCAGAGGCCACTCTGTCTTTTATGGATGAATTATCTGTACTGCTAGTTGCCTAAGCTGCCACAGAAAAGTCATCATTTGTGGGTGGGTTCCCTAAATTCTGGATTTGTCACTGACCATTAATCTGGGGGTGCTATTTCAAAGTGTCATCATCTCAGCTGCTAAACAATGAACTGGAAAAAACCCTACCTGCAAAATGATACTGGAACCCTTTATTTTTTAAAAGTTAAATGATTATATCTAGCTGGTATTTTTCTACCTAGCCCAGCAGCTTCCCTGCTGCAGGAAGAGTGGAATAAACCAAAACTGATTGTCCAAAAATTTCATCAAGCAAAAACTAATTCTTACAAAGTCAGTTGAGATGACATGTGTCTCTATTATGTGACATTATTTGGAGCACACTTTATTGCCCCAATGTCTGAGAATGCATTAAAAAATATGTTGTACTATCATGTTGTGTGCCATTTACCAAGAAGGCATATCCTTTTTTAAAGGTGTAGGCTCAGAGCCCAAGCTTCGTATTGATGTTCACCTGTTGATGAACTCCAGCACTGGTGCCTTAGCTTGCTTTGGAGATAAGCTATTCAGTTTGTAAAGAAGTCACTCACAAACTCTAAGACTAATTAGTTATCATTACATATGCACCAATCACATGATTAGAAACACTGATGTATCCCATCAGCGTGTTTAATACATACAAAAGCATGGTGCATAAGGACTGGTTTACATAAGGAAATGATGTTTGAGCTTTCTGTGATGTGACAGTGTATTTGTGCCACCACATCACCAAAACACTCTTTTATCCCCCACATCTTAATTATTTGTAGACCATGGGAAAAGCAAGCTGTGGGCTGCCAGAATCCCTCATGCGGCTTGCAGTTTGCTACCTGTCCATGCCTGGTAAGCAAGGAGTAAGCTAAAAGCTTGTATCCTGATCATCTCAGAATAGCAGCACAAGCATCCACACATCAGAAGAGGAAATGAGGTATTTGAATAAGTGGTATATATTATCGCCCTGGATTCTTTTTTGGATGTAAAAGCACTCATCTCTCACCTGTTGTTAGTGTCAATGTGACAAAGCGGCCACAGAACTTGCCTTGGGCAAACCAGTACACCACACGCAGGTTAACTGTGTCTGGTCAGTTAATCATCACTATGAACAAAACTGAGGAGGTTTCTGCACTTTCATGACAAAAGATTTCTAAGAACCTTTTTTCAGTTTCCACACACAATTTAATTCCCTCCAAACTATGACAGGAGTTTGATAGTGTTGTCATACATGATATTAATCATATGGGGAACTTGAAGACCTGGATCTGGCGTTACAGCAAAAGGCATCAGACTACCTGAGAAATAATGAAAACATGGTACTGACATAACTGGCTGAGTTGATAGCACAGCCACCACGAAGCAGGGTGTCCCATAAGTAATGGTGTCAGAGAGCAGCTTGGTGGTTACGCCACCGCAACGGGTTCTTGCAGAGACCACTCATTTACTAGTCGGGAGTGCCTCATCTTATAAGGAACTTACCTGGGCTCCGAGTCTGTAAGTGCAACAAACCCTAAGAGCTATACTGGCACTGTTGGGATATGACGCCTAAATCCAGAAGGCCTCTCCAACTGCTCCTAGTCGAGCTCTCATTGCCAGAGCCCCGCGTCTCCAGACTGAGCACAGGCACACAGGTGGCGAGGCGTTTCCGACGCCGCCCAGGGCCATCTCCCTCCTGCCTCTCCCTCCACTTACCGAAGGGCGCTTCCCAGCCTCCAGAGGCGGCGTGCAAACCGCGTACCTTGAGAGCGCCGGGAAACAAATCACGAGTAAGTAAATAAGCGCGGGGCCTACAGGTAGCTAGAGAAGGCCCGCAGCTTTCGTAACCCCGGGTCTGGCGGGACGGCCGCGCTGCTGCACCCAGGCCGCGGGGCTGACGCGACGGCGCGGAACAAACCCTTCCGGGCTGCCGGCGGAGGGGAGGGGGGGGGGCCGCCGCACTGCGCATGCTCGGTGGGCTCCGGCGAGCGGAAGGCACGCGGCGGCCGCCATTTGCTTGCCCTTCGGAGGGAAGGACCGCCCGCCGCCGCCGCCGAGGGGGTGTTTCCTCCCCGCAACCCGGCGGCGGCACGATGGGGTCCCGCCCACCGCCGCTGGCGCAGCGTTAGGAGGGTGGCTGGGCTCGGGCTCCTCCTCTTCCTCCTTTCTCCCCCACCGCCGGCATGCCGAAGCTAAGCAAGGAGGCCAAGCAGCGGCTACAGCAGCTCTTCAAGGGCGGCCAGTTCGCCATCCGCTGGGGCTTCATCCCTGTCGTGCTCTACCTAGGTCAGTGGCGGCCGGGGGACCGGCAGCACGGGGCTCCGGCGGCCCCGGGGCGGGGGTGGCGCTCGGGGGGTGGGCTGTGGAGAGCCCCCTCGCGCCGGGTTGTGCCTGCTTGCCTGGCAGCGCGCGCCCCGCGGGCTCGGGGGGCCTGAAGGAAGAGCGCGTGCGTGGGAGAGGGACGCCCCGTCGCGCGCCTCTCGCTGCGGCTCTCGCGGCGCATGCGTGGCCGGGAGGGCGGTGAGGGCCGCGCGCGACGGGGCCGGTGGTGACCCGGCGCCCCCCGGGCCCGCGGGGCAGGGGCGGGGGCGGGGGCAGAGCCGCGGGGTAGTTAGTCACTTACTTCAAATACTCCCTCTGCCCTGGCGGCAGTGCCCGCGCGAGCAGCGCGCAGCGAGGGGGGGCCGTGGGCGCCCGCGGACAGCGGCAGGCCCGGGGCGTCGGGCCGCTCTGGGGAGCGTGCTGAGCACGCACAGCAGCGGCTTAACAGCGACCGCAGCTGGGGGTTAATCGTGCGACAGTGCCTGGCGGCTTCCGTCGGGTAGCCTGTGTGTTTCCTGCAGCAGGGGTTCGGTGTGTGCCAGAAAAGCAGTCTGTGTCCGCAAGCTCAGCTTTGTGGCACCGGGGGTTTGCCAGCCTCTGGCTAGGGCTGACCTGCCAGCCAGGTTACAGTCCCTCCCAAAACGGCGTGGCTCCTGTTTCCAGGTCGCTGTGGAGCGTTCAGGGGATACCTTGATGTGCCTAGCAGCCAGGATGTATTTTGTTTGCTCCCCTTTATGCGGTAGTGGTGCTTGGCCGCCCCCATGGTAGTTCTGCTGAGTTTGGGCTGTATGCCATCCGCTGTCCTCGTTAAAAGACCCTGACCTACTTAAGATATGCATATGGGCAATAGGCCAGGCACTTGTTAATGTCTTTTGTGATGGGGGTCCCTGGAAGGCAGATCCCTATGGTTCATCTGGCTTACTGGCTACCCCAACTATGTTGGGCCTTTTGAGAAAAGCATCTAAAAGAGTCATGCGTCTCTGCTTTGAATTAAAACATGAACAGGGATTGGGAGCTTGATGTATTTACAGTCAAAGCTGATAGGTTGTTTTAACTAATTGAGGGGAATGCAGTGTCCAGTTTGAAGGGCTTTGATTGTTCACATACTAGATAATGATCAGAAAGATGTCTCCTCAGCAGTTACATACATGTTTTCACAACTACAAGTAAAAGAAATCACTTCAAGAACTATGCATAGATGTAATTGTCAGTATTGGGTTGAAACTTCAGTTAAATTTCCATTTGTAGTTGATCGGTTATTCTAAATAGATCATTTTTGGGTGGAAATCTCAGCAGTGTTTTGTGACCTAGTTTTGCTCTTGCTGAAGTTGTGTTTTGATTTTGCTTTTGTGACTGTGAAGAAAGATGCCTTTTGTTCAGATGGGCATCAGAGGAAATTAGGCTACTTTAAGTCATATAAAGCCTTATTGTGCTTACAGCTGCACTAATATCAAGGTGCCTAGTATATTTCTGTTATGAAGCAGTAAGAAATGAAGTTGTATTACTTTAACTTGATACATCCAGGAAATAAGTTTGCTGTTTCACATCTACATTCCCTTCTTATAAATTTGTCTGCTGTATTGAAAGGACGTTAAGTGTAAGCAGATGGGAGGGGAGTGTGCAGGTGCCACCTTTACTTGCTGTGGACATTTGGAGGTGGCACATGCTCAAAGTCTGTAGAATTGAAAGACCATCTTTGGGGATTACATTTGAATCTTGGAGGGAAGATACAGTGTGATACAGTGGAAGGGCAAGAGGCTACAGAGTGTTTGATGTTACTGATTCATAGTAAGTTTTTGTATTGACCCCTGTGTGTATGAAGTATGGTGCTAAACTAAACGCAGGCAAGGACATTTTTTAGCAAGTTTGAGCTTGTAACGTTCTCTTTGAGGGTTTCTAGGTCAGGATGGGATGCTAAGGGACTGTACAAGGGAGTCTGGTGTGTGAACATGCAATTATAGGTCATTGGTCAGGGGTCTTTTGTTGTATTTTTTAAAACCTGCTTTGAAGTGGCTGCCCCTGTTTCAAGTAGATAATTAGACCAGTGCAGTTTTGTTAAACCTGGCTTGCTTATTTAAAAGTACTAGGGTGGGAGGGAAGCCAGAAACATGCACAGCATATAGCACCTAATGTAATGAACAACCTGACTTCATTAATTGTGAAGTGATTTTCTTGGAAAGCATGGCTGTCAAAGAAAGCAGGATGTGTAATAGTCTTAAATCAAACCAGGTTGTTTTCAAAGAGCTAACCCAGTGTCCGTGAAGTTAATGGAAGTTTTTCCATTAAACTTCATGGCCTGTGTTTCAGACAAGATCACATGTAGTTATTTATTTTCTGTAAGCAAGGAAAATATGGTTTTCATGTAGCATCCATTTCTAGATAGGAAGTGTAAGAGTGAGTGTATTAAACAGCACACAAATTGCATTATTCTGCTTCAGGACTTTTAATTTACAGTCCAGTGGGCAAAGATGGTTGATACATTGAACCTGGAATTGCTTCTCTAGTGTACATTTGATTTAGTGAATGTATTTGAATCATTAACTGAGGATGAACTCTTTGTAATTAACTGTCTTTTCATTTTCCTGGGTGTTAGTAGATTGACAAACATCTTGTTTCTTTGCAAGCTTTACTAGATAGCTTTTCAAAAAGTACTAGTAAAAATAAAAGATTTTAGATTTAATTGATGTAACACTTGGAATCCTCTCCTCCTGGTTCAGGGGAACTATTACTGAAATATTACTTTCAAGCTCTGCCTGTTAGGAGTCAAGGTGGTTGCTTGTACTAGAAACAGGTGTCACTGTTGATACAGCCTTAGGAAGTTGCTTTCTGAACATTAAAATCTGTGTGTTTGTGTATAGGTATGTATGTCATGATCTCTGGGGTAGATAACTTCATCTTGCATAGGTGGTTGTTCCTGAATTTTAAGTCAGATAAAGTTGCAGGTAAAAGTTAAGCAAAACAAAAAGACACTCCTGTATATGTGTATTTATTTTCTCTGCTTTCTAACCCTCATGTGCAGGTTTTGTTCAGGTTAGTAAACAACAACAAGAATCACAATTCTCTGCTCAGTATGTTTTCTTCTTTATTGCAGTTTAATGGGCTGGAATAATGTTGATAGTGATTTAGCTATGTAGGAGTCTGCACATACATTACATACATACATAAAAATATGTATGTTTCACTTCAGGTTTTAAGAGGGGTGCAGATCCTGGAATGCCTGAGCCAACTATCTGGAGGTATGTATTGGTTCCACATGCACACATAAACCCAATGCAGATAGTTACTGTTTTGGGTGTTCTCTGGACAGCAACAGTGCTTTCACCCGTTGTTTTTAATTACTTAGTGTGAAAGCATAGCTGGTTGTGGTTCTTGCTTCTTAATGATCCAAATGAGGAGACAGCAAAACCTAAGTTCTTGGGGAGACTATTCTCTTAATCTTGCATGGCTTTTAATAGATGGGATTTCCTGTACCCTTTGAGTGGAAGCTGCCCTTCTCACCTGTTGTAGAGCTAGTTAATCCAAGTTTCTGCACTGAGGACTAACTTTCCAGCTTTGTAGCATGAGCTTAAAACCAAACCCAGTCTCCTTTTGCCTTTGCAAATACGTAGAAACACTGCATAAAAGCTGCATGAAATAATGGGCTGTCTCCTTCAGTATTAGTCACTGTCATGAAGCAAAACCGCATTTGCTCATGTTGCCTCTTTCTTGTGGGACCATTTGTTAATGCTGCAATGTCATGGCATTAGTAATGCTTGAATTCATGTGGTATGTGAGCTTTATTTGAGGGCTTAATGGGTCAAGCTCATACAATTATAAAGTTATTTTTCTTGAAATAACTTTGGTTGCTGTGCAGAACCAGATATTATTAAGACAAATAATTGCAGGGCTGATTGTTTGAAGTCATACATTAACCTTTCTAGCATCTTGTAGCTACAATGTATGTTTACAGGGCAGTTCCTCCAGACCTGTGTTTTACAAATATCCATTTAAAACCAAGTACATGCTGCAAATCTGACTTTTATTTCCTCCCTCCCCTTTCAGTCTACTTTGGGGATGAAGGATGTGTCGGTCCTGTTGTAGAACCAGCCGATGGACAGAGAAAGTGTCTGAAGATAACGTACATTCCAGAGGATGAGGTGGACACTTGCACCAGCTGGGTCAATCAGCTTGCTAATGACATAGGTTGTACATACAACAAAATGGAGTTTATATGGACCTAACTTATTTGCATTACAGTGTAATTAAATAAATACCATTTGAATGGATGTGCATTGTTTCTAAGTCTTTACATAAGTCCTGTGTGATTTCTTACGATTCTGTGATTCTTTATTACAGGAAGGAAACCCCATTGTGTGGGGGTTTTTTTCCAAAATATGGTGATGTTCAACCTCATATTTATGACTCTGTTATGGTGGTCTTTTGGGTAAAGATTTCTCTAGCTTCACATTAAGTAGAAAACTGAGCTCATGTTTTAAATACTTCAGTATTCTTCAAAGATTTCTTGCTTGAATGTTGGTAAGCCTCTGCAGCTGATTATTATGCTGACCTGTTTTGGTTTTGAGGCGGGGGGAGGTGGGGTTTGTTGTATGGCTTTCTCCCCTCTAGAACTGTACAGGCTAGTTTATATCTATGCAGTGATATTCTAAATTGGCTGCTTCTTTTTTAACCCCATAGATCTTTAGATAGTTTTTGCTTGAATTAAATACTTAAGGAATAGGAGATTCCTCAGCTTCTTACCTGATAGGAAAATTCAGTTGTTACTGTGTTTAAAGGCAGATTTGATTGGAAAGAAAATGAGAAATGAGCCAAAAGGAAAAAAAACAAAATGAAATGCAAGAATTAGGAAGAAAAACAAGTGGGAGACATTTCTGAGAGTTAATGCAACCAGTGTGTTACTTAAAATTCCCTTAATCCCAGTAATTAAGTGTCGTGACATAGTGGAATCACTGACTATAACAGCGATTAGAGGAGTCTAGAGCAAGGACTGAGTTAAGACCCCTTATTGTGACCCTGTATCCTGGCGATACTGCAGCTTTCCTAGGGCCTTTTTTTTTCTAATGGTAATTTGAGATTAATGTAACTGTTCCTAGGTCTTAAATTATGAAAGGAGTTAAAATTGTGATCCTTTTTTTTTGGCTGATCCTAATTACAGTAGTAGTGAAATAGCCTGCATGTACTTGATAGTGGCTTTAATCATGATCAGGAACACTTTTTTTTTTCCTTTCATTGAGCCTAGTGGGATAACCTACAATATTCAGTGATAAGAGATAACAGTATCTGCTGTAAAGGAACTCAGATTTCTCAAAATCAGTAGGTTGCATTTCACAAGGATATACAATACCCAAAATGCATCAAGGGGCAGATGGACCCAAACAGCTGCAGAAGTGTATCTCCTGTGCTCTCATCTGTCACATGTGAGGATGTGGTTATGGGTCTTAACCGCCTCATGGTTGCTCTGGCTGCTTTCCAAGAGTAGTAATATTTAGCAAGAGAGAGAAATAGGGAAGCATTCTTGTATTTCATTTAAAGATTTGCATAAGCATGGATACATCAAGTGCAGGCCAGATTCTGTGACTTCACTACCCTGCAAATTTCCCTTAAAAATTGTTCATGGTTTTTTCCTGACTTTATTGGATAAATACTGCTTATGCAATTCGTATTTTAAACTGTTACTTAAGTGCATTGAATAGCAAATTTTTGGTAATTCACTTCTTTTGTGGAAATAAGTAAAATTGTTGTTCTCTGGGAAAAAAAATGCTAGTATGGTTCAGGAAAGCAATTAGCATAGATCCTGTGGGGTTTCAAATTAAAGAAGTGTCTTTAATGTTACATTGAATGCTAATGTGTAGCATAACATGTTTCATTGATACAACCAATGTTTCATTCAATATAGCATGCTCTCTGTAATTAAAGTGTGAAAATCCTTAAATGCTTCTACCAGTCTCCCTCTCCCTCAAAAAAGGCAGAAAAAGCATTAATCATAAGTCTTGGGAATTAATTCTAAGATAACAAAAACCTGAATCTAAGAATTTTTTTCCAAGTTTAAAAATGAAGGAATCTGTGGTACCAACACCTTGACATTCCTTTGTGGTTACTCTAACTTTCAAAAAATTCAGATGTGCTTATGAGAACAGATCAGTGTTTTGTGAAGGTATATGTTAAACAGATTTTTCTGAACAAGCCTAATTCCTTAAAATATCTTCAGCAAATCTAATATACTGGGGTTTTTTTACCAAGGCTTCTCTTTTTATGGTAGAGGCAAGAGAGCAGATCACTGGAAGGACCTTACGTAGTCTTTTTGGGCTGTGGGCTATGGGCTTGAGGTTAGGTATCGCTTGTTTTGAGTGTCTTAATCTTTAATTCTTGCTTATTTGATCTTTCTCCCAGTAAAACTTGAGAAAGTTCTATTTTAATGTCACACAGGAGACGCTTAGGGGCTCCCCTCCTTGATGGTATTGATCTCTGTGAAGCAAGTTGGTGACTTCTGCAGCCAAGTACAGATTATTTCCAGTAGTGGTGCTGTCCCATGAGACCACGTGTGAACTCTTAATGTTGGGAATACAGTCGATGAGTGTAGTTTACTGCAAGTCGAGCTGCGACTTCAAACAGCTGAGCTTGGGGCTGCAGTCTGAGGTATGTGAAATAAAATCATTGGTGCCTTCCTGTTCGCTGTGAAGCCTGTACTAACGTTGAGGTAGCTTCAGCTGATCTCACCTTGAGATAGGAATGGTTCATCTGTGTGCTTTGGGCCTGTGAAGTGGAGATGGAGTGCGCTTGTGGTTGCTTTCATGTCAGGAATGTACCCTAGGAGGGAGGCTGTTGCTGGAGCCTGTTGTACCTGGTTACAAACAGTTGCATGAGGGGACGAGGGGGATGTTTCCACTGGGACCAGGCCTGGGAAGATGAGAGGTTGCTGTTTCTTGCCAGCGCTGGTTGGCAAAACCAAAGGCATCTAGAGGACTTTCATGCAGGAGCTCCCTGTTCTCCATCTTGAGTCTCCAAGGGGGGATGTCTGTGAACAAGGGATTGTCCCTAACGCAGGGCTGAAGAAATGAATTCTTTCTCTTCCAGCCAGACCTCATGTAAAGTGCCTTGCCATCACTGTATCCACTTGGAGTCTGGTACCGCTGGGCAATCTGTAGCCTTCGGTTGTGACAGCCCCTTCAGCAAAGCATCTCCCACAGGCTGGGTTCTGAGGAGCTGCCTTTGGGGGTGTGGTGTGGGCATAGCAGACAGTGCAAAGGTGGACAAAGATGGGGCTAAAAGGAAGGAAAGGGTTTTGAAAAGACAATAAAGATAAGGAGATCAGTCAGAAGAGGGGTTAAGGAGCAGGAGAAATAGACAATATTTTTAAAGATGAAAATCAGGTAAGAAGTGAGAAAAAGACAGGTATGCGCTTTGGAGAAGGAGCCACAGAGCACTGGTGCTTGGTGCATGATGCTGAGAGAGTCTTGTGAGCTTGGTGGGTTTCTTGGTTTTGATACGTGGGTGGGGGATCTCTTGGTAGTAGAGTGTGAAAAATTGGGACATCTAGTGAGGCCACTAAATAGGAGGGGGGAAAAAATGTCTTTCAGTATAGATTTGTTCTTAATAAATGAATCGACAAAGGAACTGACCTTACTGCTCCAGAGGCTCTTCAAGGCCTGGCTATTCATGAGGTAAAAATGAAGCCGATAAGAAATTTGGAACAAGTATTTAATTCTTCTGCAAATTCCTGGTGTAGACATGGATGGTACAAAGTCAGTGTTGTGTATCTCATCCCAGTTACAAAACAGAAAGTGCGTGCTTTCTTTCTTTAGTTTAATTCGTCAGCAAAACTCACATTAACTTAAACCTACAGCTTTCAGACAGGCAAACTGCAGGCCAGAGCAACAGTCAGAACTTGGTCAGGGCAATGTATAAAGCTCCTGCTTCACTACTTCGTACAGCTGCCTTACAAAATGGCCATAGATGAGGAAGTGCTTAAGATACGTTTTTATAAATACATCTTAAAGGGATGTAATGCATCGGGTTTTATCAGAAAAAAGTGCTAAACCAAGATAGATACCCTGGATATTTTTGGAAATATGTGTTACAGGCTTGGAATTTAAGCTGTTACTGATTATATATTTGGAAATAAAAGCTCATTATGTCTCACCACAGGAGCAGAGACTACATCCTAGTTAAATGTCACATGACCTTTTTTTCAAGTGACTACTTAACTGCGATTTCTACATACTTTTCCATGATGATGTGCGGTGCCATAGCTGTTTCTTGATTAAACCTGTGGGTTACATGCATTGTTTCCTGGTTATGCTTATGTTAATTCAGTATTTGGGGATGGGTAAGGCTGAGTGGGTGATTATCTGCAAGGGGAAGCGGATATTGGCTCTTATACTTTCCTCAGATTAAGAAATCAACCACAAGTTTTTATCAAAAATAAGAAGTTTGAGCAACCGCAAAGCAGAAGGCTGCTATTAGCCTGGGGAGTGTGTTAAGCCAGGATTGCCACTTAAGTTCCAATTCTGTTTCTTAAGATCCACTTTATACCCATAGAAACATCCCCCTCCCTGCAAATTATGCCATTCATAAGTGCAGCCTCAAAACAGTCCTGTTCCAGCCTGTAGGTCTGCCTTCACCCCAAATGGTCTTGTCTAGCAAATTCCACTTTTGTTTGCAGCCTTCCCCCAGATTGCTGTGCCCTATGATTAGGAAGGGTATAGGCCTCACAATTTGAGGGACATCTTTGAACTTCACTATATTTGCTAACGTGTGCTAGTGTGGGATCTGAAGACACTGTCAGTGTGTGATCCCTTTCCCTTTTATGTCTCTTCCTGGGTTGTTAGTGGAAGAGGAGGCAAAGACTATTGTTGCACAGTGGTGATGGTGTCTAGGGAGTTTTCTGATTTGAGGACAAGACTTTGAGCTTTCCTAGGTGATTTTACTTTGTAAAATCTTGAAAATACTCTGTTAGATAAACACTGTCTGGCAGAATCGAGTGTGGCTGGGAAATCAAATCTCAGTTTTCTGAATTTGAAGATTAGTGCATGGGGTATTTTTTAATAGAATTTTCTTATGAAAAATTTAATCTTAGGTTCTGGTGATCACTGAACAGAAATTCTGGTTGCAGAATTCCTGTAGTGTGTTGTCTGATGAGACCACCAAAGCCAGTTTTGAAAATGTACTGTGGTTTGGTGAAATGTGTTCAGATGGCAGCAATTAGTTGATTTTGTTAAGAGTTCAGGGAGGAAATGGCATTGCAGTGTTAGAGCCTGCAGAGGTTGCATTTCCTGGGGGTGAGGGGTGGGGTTTGGTTTTCCCTGTATCAGGAAAAAGAAATTCTTATTGTTTGACTAGAGAAGCAAGGGTTTGCAGAAAGCTTCCCACCCAACATCACAGAGTTTGTAGTAATATATATAGTGTATTTTTATACAAATATATAGTGTATTTATATATGTAATGTGTACATATAGTGTATTTTCATATATATAGTGCATTTTAATACATATATATAAACATTTGGAAGCACTTCTTGACCATTAGCATCTGATTTTGATGTATACTATTGCATACTTACCTTTCCATCATTTATCTTTTAAATTGAACGTGGAAAATAATAACAAATAACAGTGGAAAACTTGGAGGGAAGCTTCCCATCAAGCTAAGCCAACCTGATGGCTAATTACAGCTCCCCTTGCTTTGCTGGCAGAGCAAACTTTTCCATCTCTTGTAGCATCTGCAAGTGAGGTTAACTTTTGCTTACCTCACTTGCCAACAGCCTTTAATAAATCTGGAGGGTACTAGAGATGCAGATTGTCTCTCTCAAGTAACCGTTGTTTCTTTGTGCTACAATTTAACATCTGCATCAGTAGGTAGGCTTACTGGATGGGGGATGGTACTGCAGAGTGGGTCAGGCTGGAATGTTTGGGTTTTTTAAAAAGATTTTACATATCTGAGCAAAACGTATGGTTAAAAAGTAGAAAAAAATTACAGAAAAATTAGGCTGTCATTGAAATAAACTTAAATTTTGCATTACAAATTACTTAGGTTGTATTTTATCTTTTTATAACAACTTTTCTCTAGCATTTTAGTGTCATATCCACAGCACTGAAGAATATTTTGTGGCTAATCTTTAACACTGTCAGTGCCATGAGCTTTTTCTTGCATACTGTAGAGTGTATGTGTGCCCTTTAACACAGCTTTACCCTCTTTCTGCATTGGGAAAGAAGCTCGGGATGAATGGGGTTAGTAATCACTTGAGTATTCTGAAATTTCTGTGTGATGCTAATGAGTAAGGATGCAGTGGGAAAATGGGAAAGAGCCAGCTGGAATCTGTGGAAAGATACTGGTCTTGTACAGCAGCAGCCAAAGTAGTTTTCTAGTTTTCATAGGCAATTATTAGTAGGTGTCTTTTTGTCTTTTTTTTTTCTTTTCCTCTGTCAGTGAGCTGTCTGTCACTTAGGAGCAGCTGTCTTCAGCAGCAGCTTCCAGGTATTTCATTGTTGCTAAAAGCACAGTTATTTTTGAGGATTGATTTATAGGAGTTAGGAACACCCCGTTTTACTGTTGTTCTGGGGATTTTATGTGTTTGTACAGGCCTGCTAACTAAAATAAAAGTACACATGGGGGTTTTTTGATGTTGTAAAATACTTTCTACACAGCAGAGTGGACAGAGGACACCAGGTTGGTCGGTTTGAGAGGCCCCATGACAGCAAGTGGTGCTTATCCTGGGGACTGTCTCCGAGGGCGGTACAGTTGACAGCAAAGTGGTGGCCAGCAGGGCAGCTGCAGCGTTGAAGTACCTTGAGAATCACTGCAGGTGAAATGGTGGCAGCTCAGTGGCAGCATCAGCGATACCCTTCACTCCAGGAAGGACTTGAAAGTTGACCTTCCCACCCAGCAAGTGGTAATCTTTGCTCATCTTTACATCCTAAAGTGTAGTAGCATCTTCGTCTTTGCTAGAATCGCTGGCCACCAGCTGAAGGGTGCTGGTGGGAAGTGAGGGCACTTGTCTGTCAGTTGCAGGAGACTGCAGTGCCCTCTATCTTGGATGCTTCCTGGCATTCAAGATCAGTGTGAGTTTGGTCAGCTGCAGTGTACATGATGCTAACGGTGATCGCAGGTAGCCACCCAATACTGGGAGAGCTGAGAACAGGAGATGTCTGTCTGTCTGCCCTGCCATCCCCCAATTCTCACATAGTAATAATAAAGTCCATGGAAGGTCTGATGTGGGATCCACGTTTGGGTCTCATAGCTATTATGGACCAGAATGGTCTCTAACCAAATGGTTGCACAGAAAATCTCTGTGAAGGTAAGCTGTGTCAAAGCCAAACCAGGCTTTCCTGTGTCTCCTGTTGCACATGCCAGGACAGCTAAAGCAGAAAAAGTGGGATCTTTTGTGTGAAGAGAAAAACCTCTTCACTATAGGCATCTTGAAAGTGACCACCTTGAGGTCTTCTCATTTCATCTTGAGATGTTGCACAACCTGAGATGCTGCTTTTACCATATTGGGCAAAGCTGTGGTGTGTTTTGATTCAAGCCTCTGAGATGGGTCGCTGTGTGGATTGGTCACTGTTTTGGCATCCCCAGTGATGGAATGCTTATAGGGATGATGAGATTACTCAGAGGAAGAGGAAAGTTTGCTGACATCCTTACCCACATTCCAAGGCTTGCCTTTCATCTGCTCATCTGCACCACTGTGCTGAAAGAGAGAGGGTGGGTAATTAATGTTCCACCACTTGTAGGGGCAAACCTTGAGGGGCTCCTGTTGCTTGCATCCCTTGTGTGTGCTTGTGAATTCCTGAGTTTTGGTGTTGGAGGTGCCAGCAGATGATGCAGCACAGATGGTGCAGCCAAGGAATGTTTCAGAGGTTCAGTACGACAACTGAGAACCTGTTTGGTTTGAGTTTTTTTTTCTCTACAGTATTTAAGAATTTGCATTCATGGTACTTGGTGCTAGTGGGATATAAGTGACAAATGATAAAGGATGCAAACATTAGGTCATCAAGGGTCATTGACATCAGCAATATGTTGTTTTATATAGTCTAAGAAAAAAATGAAGGTGGTTTGGTTTGGGGGGTTTTTTTCTGCTTCTTGGGGGTGAGTTGTTCAATCAAACTTGGAAAAGTCCCTTGGACAACAGCAGTAAGTCTAACTGGATGATGGTATTCATGTCAATGTAGTACCTTACTTGTTTAAAAGAGATTGCTCGACTTTTAAGCAGATGCTTACAATTACAATTTTCGAGTGCTCCTTGTTAAGTAGAGGGGACTCATTGCTTATTTGCTTCTCAGTAGCAATGATGCTTTATCAATGTCCATTCTTAAGTGCCATGGGCTGTACATCTGGTTCTTTCATGTCCCATTATAAGATTTCTATATTGATGAAGCTTTGTGTGTATGGATGCACTGTGTAGGTAACTGACCTAATGATGCAGATAAAATTTTAAGTCTTGATAGTGGCCATTTTGATTAGCAGGTATTAAAATTTGGATATGTTAGAGTTCTTTAGTCTTACTAAAGTTCAAACAGGTAACACGTTTGTTTTGTTAAAAATCATTTTTATTTGTTCTAAAAATATAAATAAGTCATAAATACCATCTCAAATACTTTAAAAGCATACATTCATTATACATCAGTTTTTCTGGCTTGTGAAAATATTTTTTTGTTGGCTACATATTAAATAAGTTTATGTTCTGCATAGTACCATTAGAAAGGAAATTAAATACACCCTTTTAAAATGAGAAATAATTTAAACAAAGGACATATTTAATTTATAATTAAATATAAAAAATATAAATAGGAAGCAGTAGAAACAAATAAATATTTTAAATACAATAAATAGGTTCCTAGAAGGAAATGGGAATGTATATAAAATAAACCATTGTTACTGTGTCTGGTTCTTAAAACAGAACAACGCTGTCATCTGCCACGTGGCAGATTTGTAACAAAGGACTGTGCCTGAACTAAAACATTCAGACACTGGAACTCCTGGTGTTTTTCAAGTAGCGAATGGCCCTCACGGTCTTCTCCATAAATGAAGTAAAGTCTCGGAGGATGAGGTGGGTGGTGATTTTCTCTATCCAGGTCTTGTTGGACTTCAGCTTTGTGCGGAGGGATTCCTGGGTATCCGAGTCCGGGATGATCACTTCCTCAGGATTCATCACCTGTGAAAAGGAAGATATTGAGGTGCCCCAGTTAAAATGTTGTCATGAGCTTGTTGGAGAACATGAGTTTATATGTATAATTTGTTCCTGACCAGCTGCTTATCCTCCCTTTCTCCACTGTGAGTGACCTGTGCTTCCCTACGGCCCCGCTGCTGTGGTGGGGTTTGAGGTACGTTGATACCTGCTACAGTTACTGCAGGAGAGTGAGAGGGTCTTGTCTGAACTATGCTGCTTGTTCTGGTGTGAGTGCAATGCCTGGCGTTACGGTCCAACAGACTGCACAGAACAGATCCAAGCACCTTTCCTGCTCTCTGCCCACAGCATGGGTAGTTGGGAAGATGTGGATTCTTTCTCCTAACCTCTACCAGCTGCTATGTCCTGAGTCATGTTAGATGACACTGAAGTACTCCCACATTTTGTAGCAGATTGATGGTTTCCAAAGATGTCAGACTTGTTCAGCTATTTAATTCTAACTGTCTGGGTATTTAGGCACCTTTCACTGATGTGTGGGATCCTGACTGCGTGATGAGTAAGAGAGCCCCGTACTTACTGTCTGGCAGTGCCGGGCACCCGTTGCCCAAGTGCCCTTCAAGAATTTGTTCTGTGAAGTGGGCAGGTGACTTCTGAAAATAGAAGTTACTCACCCAAATCAGGGAGTTGTTTTAGACCATTTGGGGTCTGTAAATCTAACAGTAAATTGTCTGCTGCTTTACGGCCTTAGGGTGTCTCCTACCTTTTGCCAAGTGACAAAAGCATGTGCACCTCTGCCTGGAACATCTGTTTTTTGTGAAATTCAGTAAGACATTAAGTATTCTTTCTATCCGGACTACTTGGAAGGGATCACAGCCCCAGTTACAGGTATATCCAACTTCCTGTTGCACACTGCAAAAGTTTGGGTATCCAAGCAGGTATCGTTTCCATGGATTTACCTGACCACAGGTGACAGATTTGCCTTAAATAACAGATAGACTTCTCTTGTAAAGAAAAATTTCTAACCTGGAGATCAAGACTCCTCTCTCAAAACCTCTGTAGTTTCTACAGGTACAGGTGTTGCTGTGTTTAATTCTGCCTGTTACAATTACTGCAATTCTATTAACATAAAAAAGCCAACCCTCCAACTAGTCTTCCCTAGTTAAGAAATTAACTTTCTGCAAACTAAGATAACAAGTTAGAAGCTATTAATCAGTTGCTGTTTTATGACAGGACTATTCTTCTTAGCTAGTAAAGTGTGAAAAGGGCAGTTCAGCTCCCTTTCTCTTAAAGAATGATGGACATAAATAAATATGTTAGGAAAGGTACGACAAACACAATGGGCTTTCTAGATGCCAAAAAATGCCTTGAAGGAAATGATTCCCTGAGATTTTTTTTGCAGCTCTTAATTCTGCAGTCCTTACTCACCTGGGTGGTTCTTACTCAAGCAAATAGTTTCCCTGGTGATAAAGGGAGTATTTATGTTAAGGGTTATTAACGCGAGTAAGAACTGCAGGAATTAAGTGAGTTTTTGAAGCTCTTTCCAAGCTATCCAAAACATGAGAACCAGCTGTTGGAAATGAATACCATTTAGTTTACTGAATCAGAAAAGACCTGGGTATTTGTAAAGAAAGAATCTGGATTATTTTTTTCCCCTGATGATTACAAGCAAAATGCATGCTTTCCAATAGGCAGAACCTTTTCTTTAATCAGGTTATTAACATGTTCTGAATGTAACTGTCTTCCTTGATTTTTCAGCTACTGATCTCTTAACACACTGTACAGTTTAGCTTAAAAACTTGTTTTGGAGAGTTTTAAAGGATAAGAATATTTTTAAAATATATTGGCTTTTATTTATGGGGGGGGGGGTTAAAAAAAAAAGTTACTTATTTGTACTTCTCAGGGGGTTGCAGCATTAAAAGGCTTGGACTGAACTGCAGTTCACCATTAGGAACTGGGTATTTAGGCACATGGGAGACTGTCAGCAATCTCCCATGAGAAATCTTACTTCTATCAGCCAAGCAGCATTAACGTGTTTGTTCTTAAACCAATGACTTAATTGCTGGCTTGGAATTTATAAGTAACAACAGAAACTAGGAAGAAAAGTCGTCTCTCTAAGAAAGGAAAGCAAAACCTTGTAACACTTTTAAGTTAGTCATAAGGGTAATTATCTGTGCATAAGGAACCATTACCTGCTTCTGCTGAGAGAAATGAAAGTGGGAAATGTTCAGCTTCACATAGCATCCTATTTCTCTATCAGTGCTAAGCCGTAAGAATTACCAGAGTGAATTTAAAACCAGCTCACCATCTGCCTTATGGTACGTGCCAGGTGCTCTGTACTGTAGCACAGCAGCTCGACGTTCTGGTTTTCAGTAGTGAAAGTTTCTCGTATGTACTCAAGGTACGGCTGAAACATGTAAAGCCCGCTGGAGATTTTCTTCAAGCATTTATCCTGAAATGAGAGACAAGGGAGTAAGTCACTTACGGCTCAGGAATGCCTCGGTTGTGGTATTACTCATCCAGAGCCAGGTGAGGGGGTGATGCTTCTATGGAGCCCGGCGCTCCGTGCCACCCCAGAGCCAGCCGGAGGTGGCACGGTGAACTGCAGTTTTAAGGAGCAGGCAGAAGTTGTCCCGGGTATCTAGGATTAGACCAGAAAGAAGAGGGTTCCTTGCCTCATTGAAGCCGACGAGCAGACACCCGTCTTCCTCCGTCACCTTAGGCAGGTTGAGGTTGTTCTGGACGAGCATTTCCATGCTGTTCTCGCAGACGGTAAACTTCTCGCACATCTGGGGAGAGACACCGAGAGTTTTCGTCACTCCCCGGCGGGAGGCAGAGGCAGCCGTGCCCGGGCCGGCTGTGCGTGTGCCTGCGAGCTCCCGTCGCGTCCCGTCCCGTACCCACCTCCTCCTGCAGCTGGGCAGCCCGGGCGTGCAGCAGCCGGGCCAGCAGCACGGACTCCGGCAGCGCCGTCCGCCGCACCGCTGTCTCCTCCAGCTCGGCTTCCCCCGAGGAATCGGCGGCGGGTAACGGGCCGGCGGCGGCCCGCGACAGCAGCAGGAGGAGCAGCAGCGGCAGGGCGGCATGGTTACGGTCACAGGCACAGCCCTGGGGGAACTTCATGGTGCGGCTCCTCGGCTCCTGCCCCGGCCCCTTCTCGTCGGCGAGGCTGGCGAGTTGAATGAGCTCCGGACATCCCTGAACGTGTATTTATCGAGGGGGCTTCGAGATTATTCATGGCCCGGGAAAATCCAGCATGAGAACACGGGGGTGTGTGTGCAAGTGAGCGCGCCGCGTTTGACACAGTGATCGCCCCGTCCGAGAGCAGCAGGATTGTGAAATGGGCCGGGAGGCGTGGGGGTTGGGGGGGGGGGGGGGGGGGGGGAGCAGCCGGCGGGAGCATGAAGTCATCACTTTTTGCACCGTAACTCCTTGAGAGCCGGGCTATCCGAGCTGCAACCGTCGCCTACTCACCTGGCCCCTTGGGACTGGGGTCCAGGTTGGGATCGGAGCCGGAGCAGCCTGGTCCTGCTGCCAGCATCTCTGTGCCTGCCAGAGATATCTTTTTGTACATGTTCATATTTTACCATGGTTTAATTTAGGTTTATGGATTTTGCAGTATGTATATTTAATCTCTATTGTATCACTATTTTCATTATTGATATGCATCAAGCTAAACGCACGTGCTTAGGTGCTGGGTAAGTCCTAAGTCGCCTCTCTCTCCTTAGGTGCTGGGTAAGTCCTAAGTCGCCTCTCTCTCCTTGTGAAGTAGGTATAGGTGAGATGAAATGCATCACACTCTGATGCTGTAAATGCCCAGGGAATGGACCTGAATCAGTCTCCTATGGCTCCAACAGGAGGGTGGCTGCAGGAAATGCCGCCGTTATCTGCCTCCTTATCTTTTTCTGTCTACCTGGGAGGTGTGCTGGGAATTTTAACTTCTCCAAGAGGAACTCTTCACCCAGGACAGGTGTGCCCATTTGACTCGGTCTTGTAGTGTGGTCCAACTCAAACTGTGCAGGGCACACTGACACTGAACTGATTGTATTGAACTGATTTGGGACAGACTGACTTTTTTTTGTAATGACACCGGTGCTGTTTTCTTATGTCAGGAAGACCAATGAAAAGACCTGATTGTGTTCCAGGAGGTGCTAACAGGAGGGTGCAGAGTGGGGAACACGGGGCGTAAGAGAGATGGCGGAGAGAAGATACAGTGACTGGACTTGGGTGTCCTCATTTGGACTCTCCCTTTAAAAACCAACCAACCAAAAAAACCCCAGACCAAATAAACCATGCTGTTTAGTCATTTTCTAAGAAGAGCCTGGATAGAGCACCTTGGGAAAGAAGCAGGGCTGCTACTGCTTTTCCCTTAACGTCCCGTTCCGCCAGTAGCAGAAGGGCGACTGGGACAGTTTTGACCAGCAGAGAGGTGTTGCTAGCACTGAAATGCAACTGAGAGCGAGAGCTTCGACAGCAGCCACCCGTCTCCGCCCAGTTCCCTGAGCAGGGCAGAGGAGAGCTCTAGCAATAATCTCAGTTAGCTCTCCCTCGACCGGTCAGAAGGAAGCAATATCCCTAACAGTATGTTTGACTAGCACTGAATTCAAAGATCCGATTGCAAGGCGCCAAAGGATTAAATCAGCCAGACCAGGTGAGCTCAGCCTTCCTGACAAGCCCAGGGTTTGCCTTCTGGTAACCATCAGGGGCAGATACAGCAAGGACGGGAACTCCGGATACTGTGTGGACGTACATGCCACAGAGAGGGATTTCCTTCCACTGCTGGGTGGCTGATAGGCTGTTACAGCCAAGCTTTTCCTTTACCCTAACCCTAAAATCACCAAAGCTTGTTAGCAGACTGCATTTCCTTAGTAATGTCTTTTCAGCGGGCATTCTGTAAGTTAGTCTTGTTTGGAGCCCCGTTATTTTAAATCTTGTGCCTTTATTTTATGAGCTACCCTGTTCTACTTGTGTCATGAAAATTTTTGTTCCTTAGCAATTTCCAAAGAACCTTTTTGTGCTGATCACTGTTATATGGGGATTAGTCTTGCTGACGTGTGAAGTTACATCTTCCTAGTGAAATAAAAGCAAATTTCAGCTGTTGTTCCTCATCTAAAAGTCTCCAAGGCTTCAGTTGTTATTGTCTCTCCTTTTGCATTTTGGGGTTTTGTTTACTTTTTTGGCCTTGTGACTCTTGAAAAGTACAAAGTATGCTTCCATGCTCCAGTGGAAATGGTTTAGGAACACCTTAGAAACTTGGTTTGATATTCTAGGATGGAGTGTAGCATTCAAGGGAAGGGGGAACTTGAATTTACACATTGAAATACTTCTGCTAGTACTCTGGGCAGTCACTGGTGGAAAACCACTTTTAAAAACTGTGATACTGCACGTAAATACTTTGCATTGATTATCTATGGAAATTGTTAAAATCTGAGGAGGGCTCAGAATGAGTTCTACTGTTTCATCAGTAGCCATGCTGCTGAAAATGTAGCAGGCTCCGAACAAGCAGCCCTGGCTTAGGAGTTAGCTGGAGGTCAGGAGATGTGCTGGCTGGGAGGCTGGTGCTTTAATATGAGTCAGTGGTGTTACTGAGACTCTAAGGTGTAATTTCTGGATACAGAGGAATTTCTTTCCTGCGCAGCACCTGCAGTAATACTGCAGGTTGCTGTTCTTGTGCCCTCTTATTGGTATTGCTCTTCATTTCACTGTGCAGGTTTTTTCTTCTCATATATACTACCGTGCAGAAGTCTGCATCCTGACATGCGGAACCATCCTAAGGTGGGGTTTCAGGAGTTCTCAGTATCTATTCATGCTTTCCTTCTGTCTGAGCAATGAATGTTGCTACTGTACGTTTCTGGGGGAGCAGAGGGGCCCGTTCTGAATATTGTAAAATATCTCTCCTCTCCATGTGTTAAAATTACTCCCAATTACGGTCAAGGGTGAGTATATGATCCAAGACCATCCTGTGTGTCAAAGCCTGTTTTCTAGGATCTCACCATCTTCTCCAGACCAAGTTCTGTTTCTCCTAGGATTGCTCTGTCTGGGAACAAGCCCATGCCACCATCCATCCACAGCAGGATGTTTTCAGGAGAGGGGAGTGACACCAGTGTGGAAATGCTACTGCCACTGAAGAATTTAACAGACTGCAGAGCTGTCATGGTCAAAGCTAGTCAGCCACCAGACCCATGTCTGCAAGGACCCCCACCATGGGCCCAGGTAAAACCCTGTGCCGTTGGCAGCAGCAGGAGACTTTGGTATTTGTCAACTAAATGGCATTCCTAGATGGAAAAATAAGGTGTTTTAATGAAGTAGGAGAATTACTAGGGCTGCAGCATGTTCCAATCTGATTTGTGTGCTTGGTCTGACTATTTTTTTCTTTCTAATAATCTCCACTATTCTACAGTACTTGTGTTTATTTGGAGACTATGACTTAAGACTGTAGTGTTGGTAGTAAGAGAAGAAACACAACTAAAATGTGGTGGTGTTCTGTAAAAGTGCTACTTTGGGTGTGGAAAAAAGATGCCAGTTGTTGGTAGACTGTTCCAGTGGGATCATGACAATGACTCAACAAATAACTTGTGAATGTCTTGAATGAGATGAAATGTTGATGCCAGTTCCCCTGATGTATTTTTGATTGAATCCCTCAAAGCTTGGAATGAGGGATCTTGAGTTCCTGCAGATCTTTTAAAAAGGGGAGGTGAGTTCTTTGTAGTCTAGCAAAATGTGAACGCATCACCTGTTACAGAACTCATTTAAGGATCTTTATATTGAGTATATTCACTGACACTACAGGGTCTGTAGTTGAGCATGCACTTCTCTACATTTTCTTGCTTTGAAGCATTAGCAGTATCATCCTTAACAGTCTCCATCAAAAATACCAAGCCTCAAAACCTGGATTTTTTTCTTTTTAATTTTTTGCCAATGCATTTTAAAATGAATGAATGGTCACCGTTGGCTCTTCTAAGAGCTTGAGTGTGTGACCATTAAACTAAAGCTGCCCTGTGCGGTGTTTGAAGTGGACAGGTCGAACAGGCCATTAATAACCTGTGTTCATGTTTTGCAGAAGCAAACATTGCTTTGAGAGGCTGCATTGTCACCAAAGAGTGCTGTTGCACTTGACTAACAGCCCTTTGCTTTTGTAGCTTTGCACATTCTTTGGTTCCCTGTTGGTTGGTTGCCAGGGATCTGCAGAGTTGTTTGGGGATTTTTTGGTGCAGAGTTCTGGGATTGTTCATTTTTCTTCCCTAAAGACAGGCTTGCATCATTTTTAAACAAGACTAGGATGTGTAGTAATAAAGGTAACTTTTTTTTTCCTTGAGTGTCTCATGCAAATACTGTGATTTTCCATGCCTTAAGCTATATCAGAGGTTTAGAGGAAAAAATGTAGTTTGCTTTAAAGTATGTCCTGATTTTTAGCTTTATCTGCTTAATCTTGAGAAGAGAAATCATGCTATGGTCTTCCCTAATCAACTTCCATGCAGGCAGGTATGCAGTCCTAAGTGAAAGAGGTCCTGGAGATAACTTCTTGGAGAATATCCAAAGGCCACTCTACATAGATGTATCTTCAAACCAAAATGATTGCAGGCACTTTAACTCTGGAATGGGGATATTGTAACTCTCACCAGTGAACCTAGATTTGCACCAGGAGCACTGCGCTGCTGTGGCTGCACTGATAAATGGCATCAGGAAGTGATGCCACAAACTTTTCTCATTGAAGGAAGGGAGTTCTTGCTTTGTCTCTGTCATGGTATGGTGGTTGATGCCTCTTTGTAGGGCTGGATGAGGCACCAGAGCAGACAACTGGCCAAGTTAGAAGTACCCCGGTGACCATTTGTCTTTCACAAGCACGGTATCCGCACGCTAACTGTTTGGCTTGTTTGTCATCATTGACTGTTATGGCAACACTCTGTTTCAACAAGGATCCTATTTTATGAGTTTTGTGGTTTAAATTGTTGTCGGGCTATGTTTCTACAGAAAGTCTCTTTTCCATGTTAAAAATAAATTGACTGTAAATCCCACTTGTGTTTAAGGAACAACTTTGTTCCCTTTAAGCTCCTTACTAAGAACTAAATTTGAAAATTCAAAGTTTTATGACAAAGGAAAAGAGTGAGACTTTTCCAGTCACCAGGAAGATGACAAAGCCGAAGTGAGAATGCTCTGAGGAGTGTGAGCATATGGGAACTGTATAAGCATTTGCTATCTTTATTGTTTCCTATTTTGAACATCGTGGGTTAGATGGAGATTGCATTGTGCAAAGAATACAAACTCATAGAATCATATAATGGTCTGGGTTGGAAGGGACCCCAAGGACCATAGACTTCCAACCACCCTGCCACAGGCAGGGCCACCAGCCTCCAGGCCTGTATCTACACAAGGCAAGTTCTCTCTCTGAGGAGCTTTTGCTCAGTGCCAAAGGAAACCGAAGCACTGTCAGTGTTTATGCATTAAGCAAATGCACACCGAGTTGGTTCAGTAACTGCAGGACCTGTTTCACACTTACACAGAAGTTTGATATGTTTGATGAGACATGTATAGATCTAAATGTCTCTACTCTCATTCACACCTAATTTTTTGGTGCCCATAATCTCTTTATCAGACTGTTGCCTTGGCCAGTCTGTCATTGAGCCATGCTTCCTCGTTTTGCTTTTCCTGGTGATCGCCTTTCTGTGATGTTGTGAATGTTGTGAATTCCCTACACGTAATGCAAGTCACTCAAGAATGTTTTTGTATTTTTTTTTCCTGGATAGTAGCAGTTTCTTTCTGCACTGAGAGCAGAAGTTGGGTAGTATCAGTGGTTATTTTTGCTGCTGTACGCAAAATAATGCAAGAGGTAGCACTTCTCTTGCTTCTGAGAGGATCACTTTGCAGTTAGTGCAATGGGCAAAACAGACTCAACATGGAATACAGAAAACTAATTTGTTACCCTACAACTACCCACCCCATGAAACCAGAGTCAGGTAATGAGAAGCGCAGCCAGGTCTTAAAGCACCTTCCCCCTGCCCCTTCTTTCTTAGCAGATTTAAACTTCATTCACGATTTTACTCTCTTCTTCCCCCCCCAACACGGTGCAGGGAGGGGCAGGGAATGGGCAGTGGGGTTCCGGCGATTCCTCCCAAGCTGATTTCCTTCTCCAGATCTTAACACTTCTACTCCCGCCCCCCTCCTCGCTTCTTTGCACACTTGACTTTAATCATAAATTCACTCCCCTCTTCCCCCCATCGCAGCGTGGGGAGGGGCAGGGAATGGGGGTTTTCGGTCCGTTTCTGCTGAGTTGTCTTTCGTCTTAGCTGGAGGGGGCATTCTACACCCCCATGCTGCAGCATGGGGTCCCACCCATGGGAGACAGTCCTCCACGAACTTCTCCAGCATGAGTCCTCTCTATTGGGGAGTCATGACCTCACCAATTGCCTCAGCACGGCTCCCTTCCATGGGGTGCTGACCTTCGAGCTCAGACTCCTCCAGCCTGGTCCGCCCAGAGTCACAAGTCCCCCAGCAAACCTGCTGTGGCATGGGTCGATCCCTTCACAGGCTGTAGATGGTCTCTGCTCCTCATCCTTATCCATGGGTTGCGAGGGGGCACCCGCTCCACCACGGTCTTCTCCAGGAGCTGCAGGGGAATCTCTCTCTCTCTGGTACCTGGAGTGCCTCATTCTTCTCCCCTCCCCCAACCCTTCACTGACCTTGGTGTCTGGAAGGCTTCTTACATCTTCTCACTCCCTTCTTTGGTGGCAAAATGCAGCTGCCTGTGTTTTTTTTTCTCCTATATGTGATTCACAGAGGCGCTGTGACCATCGCCTGGTCAGCAGCAACTCTGGCCTTGAATCGGCCAATGTTTACTCTCTGGGGCCTGCAGAGAGCTTCTAGTTGCTTCTTGCAGAAGTCATCCCTGCAGACCCCTTTCTCTACCAGCACATTGCTATGCAAAACTGTGACAGTTAACTAGAAAACCAAAGGGCAGTATTGCACCTGCAATGACTCTTGTGGTTTCATGAAGATTTTCTAGTTCAAGAATCCTATTGTGCTACGGTGGAGCTGCTGTGGAGTTTGCCACTCTGATCCTACATTTGGCTATACGGTCTTGTTGAGAAACCTGAATATTTCTGCTCAGAAACTGCCTTATGCAGTGGGGTTTTTAAGTCTTTCTTTCTGGGTGAGTTCAAGCAAACTCCTTTATTGCTCTAAACTGAATTTGTGAAAGGGAACCCACTTACTGTAGTGGGAGCCCTTTCTAATTACATGCCATCACACTATAACAAGATTAATAGGTTGTGCTGGATCTGTAATCATCACTCTTCCCTCATGACTGTTACTGAAGTAGAAGTATCCTGTGGTGCCAGGCTGGCTATAAGAACCCATCACCAGAGGATTCAAGTTCTCTAGGTCTAGCCAGATTTTTCCTTCAGACAGCCAATTAGATTGTCCAGTGCTTTTTGTTTACATTGCTCAACCAGGATGTGGGAAATGTTGAATCATATCCCTTCTCTATCTGAAGGGATTATGGACCCATTTACTTCACAAGAAAGTCTTCCAACTTCAAAGAATAATCTTTGCTAAAATGTTTTCCAATCCCTCCTTTTAAAGTGACCCACTTTTTGTTGTCAGAAAGAGAAGGTCCCAAGTCTATGTGCCCCTTGAGTGGGCTGACCTGGGTTCCAGGCAACATTTGTTCAAATACATAGCACAAGAAATTCAGCCCTTGGGCAGAAATGGTGACTCCCAAGGAGGCCTCTGACCTCAGAGCTGTTGGCTAAGCCTGGGCTAGGGTCAGGCCTTCACTTTCTCTGTGGGGCTGCCTTTTGGGGGGAAGAGCTGGTCTGTACAGTGGAACCCAGGACGGTTGAGTGTTGGATCCTCCCTGGCGAAAGGTCCTGGCCGCCTGTGACAGATGCCTGTTTTCCAAGGTGGAAAAGCTCCTCTCCTTGGAGTTTCTTACAGGCCAATGCAAGAGCCCTTCTTCAGCAGGGGTTCTGGCCACGTGGGGTGGGGGAACACTACAGTTCTGCCCCAGTCAGGTGCTGCTCGCTGTAAAGTCCCTGGTATCACTCACTGCAGGCAGAATGTACTGTTTCCCCCACTGACGTTAAAAATACACGCGAAACCAAAAGGTTGAAGTGAAAACAGAAGCAGTATAGTTGACCCACTCTGATCTGAAAAACCCCTGGCTCTTCCCTGCTCCTGAGGCTACATGTAACAGTGGCGATTGCGGTGTGGAGTGGGAATACGTCAGGTATGACTGTGGTCAGAATTACAGCCGCTTTCAAGAAAGGATAAATGAAACTTTTTTGTTTCATTTCACAGTATTTTGATGATGTAGTAGTCTAGGTGTGTGAAGTTGCAGATTTTGACATATTTTATAAAATTGCTACTTTCTAAAATTTTAGTTTGCACTATTTCTTTGAAGGATTTTTTTTTTTCCTAAGTCAGGCAGAAGACATTCCTTGGAGACCACTGTGCGGTTACCGGCTACACCTCCTATTTAGCTTGGGTGCCACGTGCCTATTTGGTGAAATCTGCTGCTTTCTGCCTGACGTTTAGTGTGTGGTCCCGCAGCTGTTAGGCGCTGATACCGATGTGGGAAAGATACTACCATAGAGAGGGTCCCTGCCAGTCTGTGGTCTGACTCCTGCCAGGAGTTGGTTCTTTTCACAGCTCTCAGTGCATGCTTTGCCATTCAAATCGGTAAGTCCACAGCTGATGTTTTTTTCTACCCAGCAACGTGATGGGATTGCAAGACCCTTTAGACTGCAAATTTCATGAGCTCCTAACCTCTGGAAAGCAGAGCTTTTGAAAGGAGCGTTGGTGTGCAGACAGATGGTGTAGCTGGAGCTTCCAGTGCTCTTGGGTCTATGGGAACCTCTGCTGAATCAAAGGCCTGCAAGCAATCAGCAAAACAAAACTGACTTTTTCTGGCTTCTGACGATGATAAGAAATGTGTGGGAGGCTCCTTTAACATTTCTAGAATTCCATGACATTTCATTTTGTGTTTCATAGCTTCCTTATTGTGTCAGTATTGAACAAATTTCTGTATATTGTTTCTGGTAGAGAAAACTGGTAAAAGGATGGTACCTAATGTAACCCTCTGAAAAGAGCCATGCAGTGGCCTTGGGCACTTCATGTGGCCTGGAATTGTTCTTAAATGTTCATCAAAGGGTCAAGTTGTGGGTGCTAGCTTGAGATGTTTCACAGTGTTGTCTTAGCTGTTGAAGATCTGCAAGTAGGTACTTAGCTCCATGTTTCTGAGTAGCCCTATTGACACTGAGGCTGACTTTATGTCCAGGCAGGATGTCTGCAGAAGCAGGGCCCTGTTTACAGAAAAGGTCTGATTTTTTAAGGTGTGCTGTCTGAAGCCTTCAGCTTCAGCACATGTGGAGCTGGCAGGTGTACTTACCTTTCTCTCAGGAAGGATTTGATGCGATGTGGCAGGAATATGTTAAGTGTTTTCTGGAAATAGATGAAAACTTTACAGGCTGAGCGGGAGACCACCAGGAGAAAAGGACATGTGATATCCTGGCGTAAAACATCATGCTTAGGCATAGTGATTAGTTGGCTTTATGTAAGTAATGTAGTCTTATACTGTTACAAATAACCATTCACATGGTTTCCATCATTTCTCTCTGCTGACTTCCAGCTTTCCACTCTTGTGCATTTTATTCATTACAGTTAGTTTACAGTACTGATAAATCTAATTTTTGACAATTCATACCGTGTGGACACCATTTTTCCAAACTAAATAGCAATGCCCACAGAATTTAGCTTTCAAGCTTAGTGTTCGTACCATTGAGCTGCAACAGAAGGTTCAAGTTATTGTTGTTGGCAGGTTTTTTTTTCTTCTGTGGGGTTTTGGGGTTTTTTTTAAAGATGATTTTGTAAGGGACCAAGCATCTGAAAGAGGTCTGGTTTAAATTGCTGGGGTGAAATTCCTGAATTTCCACTCAACTTTTAGTAGGGTGTTTATAGTGTCTTCTGAGCAGAGGACTGGAGGTTTTATTCATAACTGTATTTGAACTTAGACAGTGAAACTATAAATGTGGAATATCACATTAAAAACTGTTTAAAAATCTCTTTCTACATGTAGGTTTCATAAAGATTACAGGATAAAAGATTTTTCTTGTATAGGCACCTCTTCAAGAAATATTCAGGAAGAGTTCAAGCAGACTGGGATGAGGCCAACAAAATCCATCCTGTTGATATTCCCCATATTGCAAAACTATTTTAGCTACGGGTACTATAGCAGCAGTGCTGGTAACTGTTTTGCTGGGAATAGGATAATACAATTGGGATAAATAGCTATGTCTCAACAAAGAGTTTTGAAGGAAATTGAAACCTCACGTGTTGGTAGCTAACCCCTCCCCTCATCCATGATTTCACCACTTGTCCTCACTGTTTTTCCAGCTAGTAAGTCCAGAAATGAAACTGAAGACTTATGGCAGCATTTTGGATCCCTATGACTTCACAGATAAGCTTTGACAATGGAGATGCAGGTGAAGAAACCACTGCCTCTCAGTTTGAATGTACTGCCAGCTATTGCTCAGCATGTCTCTTTCTGCACACTTCTGGCATCATCGTAAGTCCCTTTGGATCTCAGTGTGTCATCATTTTTCTATCTCTTCTGCTGCTCAAGACACAGCGAGTCTGGTGTTTTTCCTGAAAACTCTCTGTGGGGCATGGGGTGCCTATGAATTCTGGAGGGACTGGTATATGGAAGCACAGCCTTGGTAACAAGTACTCTTAGTTTCAGATTTTTCAGATGAAGGTAAACACATGTGAAGAAAATGAAAACCTGGACCATTTAGCTAAGCTGAGGGGGAGAGGAGGTGACCCAAGCAGTCTTACATGTCTGGCTTCAATAGTAGGCAAAGCTCTCATGAACATCCCTCTCATGAGCCAGCAGTGTGCCCTGGTGGCCAAGAGAGCCAATGGGATCCTGGGATGCATCAGGAAGAGTGTGTCCAGCAGGTCGAAGGAGGTGATCCTCCCCCTCTACTCTGCGTTGGTCAGGCCCCACCTGGAATACTGTGTCCAGTTCTGGGCTCCCTGGTATAGAAAAGACAGGGACCTTCTGGAGAGAGTCCAGAGAAGGGCGACAAAGATGATTAGGGGTCTGGAACATCTCCCCTATGAGAAAAGGTTGAGTGAGCTGGGTCTGTTCAGCTTGGAAAAAAGAAGACTTAGGGGGGACCTAATTAGTGTTTACAAATATCTTAGACATGGGTGGCAGGGGGAATTGGCCAGCCCCTTTTCAGTGGTCAGTGGAGACAGGACAAGGGGCAATGGCTGCAAGTTGGAGCACAGGAAGTTCCGCACCAACATGCGGAGGAACTTTTTCCCAGCGAGGTTGACAGAGCCCTGGGACAGGCTGCCCAGGGAGGTGGTGGAGTCTCCTTCTCTGGAGATATTCAAGTCTCGTCTGGACGCCTATCTATGTAATATGAGATAGGGAGCTGCTTTGGCAGGGGGGTTGGACCCGAAGATCTCTTGAGGTCCCTTCCAACCCCTAAGATTCTGTGATTCTGTGATTTTGGATGAAAGGACAAATAGAGGTGCACTGGGTAAAATGAAACGTGATGTTACAAGGTCAGATTGTGTCAGCCCGACAGCTCACTGAGGAGCAATTTCCTACACAAAAGAAACATAAGGTTCCTTCCTAGGAGTTTCAGTTAAGCCTTTTCATGGAGTCTTGTGGGATGCAGTCATGAGGGAGCTGTGAGGAAACAGGGATTATGTATGCACAGAGCTGGCTAAAAGGGAGACAGCACTGCTGAGAGAGGAATTAATGAACTGGGTGCTGCAACAGTAGCGTATGCGCTGGATGGAAATAGCTGTGGAAGGGAAGGAGCCTGGTGTATGCAGTAGATGTGCTGCTAGCATGGTTTTAGGGTGTTCTGGTGAGGTGCATCCACCAGAAAAGAGGGAAGTTTACTGCCCTGGTTCAAAGATGTTTGTGAGATTTCAAAGATGCTTCTGACTGCCTGTGTTGAACAAAGGTGGACAGAGACTGAAGGGTGCTCAGGGTGGTCAGAGGGATGTAGAGCTTTGTGCTGGAAAGGAGCTGGGGAGCGGACGTTGTCTTTAGCCTTGGAGGGGACCGAGTCTGCTTCCTATCAGCAGTGTAAAAGCAAGAGAGGATGCCGCTGGACACAGGGGACTGACATACTTGTGAGTAGAAACATGCGTTTCAAATGAGAAAGTGCTTCCTAATCATGGAACACATTTCCTAACCAGAAGTTTCACAGTGGGACTGGCACAGGCATCCAGAGAGGGTCCATCCTTGGAGGTGTGCAGAGCTTGACTAGATGAGACACTGAGCAACTTGACCTGGCTTTGAACTGGATCTTTAAGTAAGGGGGTGGCCTACATGACTTCCAGAGGTGCCTTGCACCTGAATGACCCTGTTGGAATGAAGAAAATCCCAGACACCTGTCACAGCACATTAGCAAGAAGCAAAAGGAAAGAAAGGAAAGCCCCTCAAAACCCAAAATGCTGTTAAGGCAGAACAGGATTACTTAGTATGTGTAGGTGGTAGACAGGAAAGAGACCTGAGGACCACAGTGTTTGTCCTAGGCTGTGAGCCTTACAGGGAAGACATGCAGGGGCATGACAGAACATGTCTTGCCATTTCTTTTAGTATTTGGGTCTTGCAGATTAGCAGCAGCAGTAACGCCTTCTCAGCATTTTTTGATACAGAAGAACTCAGCAAATTATGTTTTGGTTGATTTTATCACTCATACTATCCATGTGGTTTTCACAAGATTCCAGGGATTTTGCAGGATTGCTGAGAATGTCCAAGTAATGAAGAAAAAGAGGTGCTGAGGGTCCAGAAACACTTCTTAGTGAAAAAGAGTACAAGTGAGGCAGAAGGAGGTTATAGAAGAAGAGTGGGAAGGAAAGAAAAAAACTGAAAGAGAATTTAAGGGAAGAAGGAGAACTAGGAGGCCAGGAGAAATCCCAATTTGCTAGAAAGTTTTGTGAAATTTAATTTCTTTGGAAAGGCAGAGTCTGTCCAAAATCATTTAGAAAGTGAAACGAAGTGGGGAAGTGAAATCAAACTGGCTTTTATTTTTGAATCATGAAATTATATAGAGCCTGCAAAAAGCAGAGCACTAGCCTGGGCAGAGTCCACAAGATCAAACTGACTCTCTGTCTAGCTCCTCCTCTTCCTCAGTGAGCCTAGGTGAGTTCGTAGGACCATCTCTAGAGGAAAGGGGCAATTGATTCATCACACCCATTCATCCCTGAGACTAACAGGAAAGATCCCTTCCTTGTTTGAGACTCATTTTTTTCTGCCAGTGTCATTCTGTTGGAGTAAAGACAGGCAATTTGGCTCTTTAGTCCAGCAGACCTACTATTAAGGTAGGAACACATGTGCAAGGACCAGGCTAACACTTTACTGAGGTCAGCAGAAGTGTTAGAATTGGATGCCCAGAACAACATACTTTTTTTAATGGTAACCTTTTTTTTTTTACATTGAAGTAGTAAGCAAGAAATAAACATAGAAGGGGAAAACTAAGTGATTGGAACGATATTTTCAGGTGAAAGGATATCTTATTCACTGCTTTTGTTTGTATGCAAAAGGAAACATTTCTTATGCTTTAGGCAATCTGTAGCTAGAGCTACAACTGTTCTCCCTGATGCTAAAGAGATACATAATGAGTTGTGTGACTTCTAGTGACTAAGGCTCGGCTTGCCCTAAGCTATGTATCCACAATGTGAGTATACACCTTCAGTGAGTCATGATGCAGTTCTTCTGGTATGACCAATGGGGTGCACCCTGAAAAGCTGCAAGTCTTGGTGCCTGTATAGCTCTGAGGTGCAAGACAGCTCTGTGTGTGTGAGATGTGTGTAATTCTGCATCCTCTCTCTGCAGCTTTTCCCTGATTTTGCACATGGATGCACTGTTTCAGCCTTGCATGGAGAGGTGGGGCACAGCTTTCTGTCTCCTGGTACTCTGCAACCTGTTGCCTCTCAGGTGACTGTCCCCAGCACATGGGTAGCTCAGTGTGACCTGTGGCACACGCACCAGCATCGCTGCTCTCAGCCCATGTTGTGAGTGCTGCATGTGCAATACATGTGTGGCCACGTCAGGGAGTTGATTGCTGAGGGGGCAGACACTCTGCTCTCCCAGCACAGCCATGAGCAGGGACATGGGTCGGAACACTGAAGCAAAATAAACCTCCTGAGGAAAAAAACCTCTGGATCGTTTGGAAATGCCCTGTGCTCATATCCCAGAGACAGACAACGGCACAGGCTGGCGTCTCTCCAGCGGCTCAGAGACCCGTTGCGCATATGCTGACCGAGGACGCGTCATTTTGGGGAAGGCATCAGGCTTTCAGTTGGACTGTCTGACACCCGAGGACACAGCAACAGAGAAGTATGCTGGCTTGGCAGTTGGACCCTGCAAGAGGGGCCAAGCGAAAACCGAAACGTGTCCGTGCCTGTGCAGAAAAGGAATTCTCAAAATGCTTTCTTCCACTTCCCTCACACACTTGTTTTCTTTTTCCACTATGGTCAACACAGAGTAGCTATCTGATAAGCAATAACCTTGGTCAACTGCAGTTATTCACCTCTGATAAAGCCTTTATGTTGCAGATGTTTCCTGTCAGGATATGTTGTCTTTCTCTCCACAGTTAGTGGGATTGATGTTCTGAGTGGATAAAAATTTGTTTTGCATCCTCTTCTGAACTATCTGGTCTTTGAGGGTTATTTCTTGAATATGTCTTTGCTACCGCCCCTTCCAATATCTCCTTTCAGCTTCAGGAGCACCCAGTCACAAACCATCTCTGGATCTATCTCCTGCAGTGTGCTCTCTGTGTCTGTCTCGTGCTTTGGGTCCCAAAGACCTTCCCATATTTGATCCAGCTTTCTCAGGTGGACTGGCTTTCCTCCACCCCCTTCTTTGGCTGTGGCTTGTCTGTCTTACTAGAGAGTGCAGCATATCTTAGAGAATGAGCAGAGAGCTTCAGCAGCTGCTCTAATAATAATATTTTATTATTATTTTTTATGTTGTCCACTTTCACCTCAAAGGAAAGAGTGAACTAAATGATCACCCAAGAGATGGTGCCATCCTATGGGATCAGAGTTTAGTGTTGATTGTTAAGCTTTGAGACAGCTTCAGGAACCAGACACACTTCAGGCAGCTCATGGAGATGGATGATCTGAATACACCTTAACCTGATACCTTTGGCAGTGAAGGCAGGATTTACACATGTAAGTTTAGAAATTACATCAAGGAGGACTTAAGTGTAATTACCTAAGGTGGCAGGGTAGATGTGCTGAGAGATCTTTTGTTGCCTGAATGTCGTTGCCCACTAATGTGGCTGGTGTGAATACCGATGAAAGGAGAAGAATTAATAAAGTGGATCTATGGTAGGTTGTGTTTCTACTGGTGAAGCTGCCAGAGGGTGTCTGTGGGGAAGGAGACTCGAGCCTCTGTTATTCAGTCATCAAAATATACCTGGCCTCACTTCAGGCTAGGGCACACAGTGGTCCCCAAAACAGTTTTGGGGGATGGTTTGGGGCTTGGGACCAATGAATGGCCATGCCTAATAAGCAATTTGCAAGCACCCACCCTGTTCTGTAAGGGGAGATGGTTTAATGATGTGAACATGGGCTTTATATGAGAATGGTTTTAGTCACACTTATTTATTAGATCATTAGATGTTTGGAAAAGTTCAGAGCGAGCAAATCCTGGCTAAACTGTGCCAGACATGAGAAAGCCTGGGTGTGAAGTTATATAGCAAATCTTCTGCACTAGGTGCGTAACCTGACTTGTTTGGCTCTTCTTGCCACGCAGCACCACATCCTGCCTTTGTTTTTCTGACCTCTTGTGCAAATGCAGCTGTGGCATTTCATAGCAGTCAAAGGGTGCAGGGTGGAAAGGACCCACAGCCTCGACACACGGCTGAAACACAGCCCATGTCTCCAACCCAGTGTTGGGACCTGCCCGTCTCACATGACCGAGCAGAGATCTGGTGGTATCATCTAATGTGCAAGATGCATCCTCCATTGTGTCATCCCACACTTGCTTTGGAGATGTCAAATTCTTCAGTAGTGCTGTTGGAGAAACACCAGCTGTCCATGGTAGATTGGACCTTTCTTATCCCTTGACCAGCTCTCAGGGGAAGGACTGTCAGTGGTATTGGATGCAGAATGATTTCCTTGTGCAAGAAAGCAGGGGACAGTGAGAGGCTTGAACACTGGGAGCATGTGGCTGCAGAGTCTTGTCAGGAGAGTGTGGTCTGAGATGGCATGTAGTCAACAAAGTCTTCACCAAAATCCCCTTGTAAAAGGGGCTCAGTTGAGGATGTGCTGCCAAGTGTTGAAGTTTGAATGGGTGTTGCTGCTTCTGGGTCAGATCTTGCTGTGTTGATTTCAGGATGACAGGTGTTATAGCACAAGCACCAGTTGCTTCAGTGTGATTACCTGAGTTGTAAGCATAGGCTCCAGTAAGCACAGACTCCATAGACTCAAGGTCAGGGAAGCTTATGCTTCAGTTGCCTCTATTCAAGACAACAATTAAAATTATGCAGAAGTTAAAGTATATGCCTTGGATCCACTGAAAATTAAATCCATGTTTCAAATGTTTTCTTGATCCTGCTTAGTCCAGTCACTGTTTCATTTATTGCCTCATGGAATCATTCTTTCCAGACTAAGCCATAACTACAGCCCTGTAATGTAGGGACCAGATTTTACACCTGGATGACAAAAAGAAAAGCCCAAAACAAAATCAGAGTAGCTATTTATACCCAAGGTATAAAATTTGACTTTGCACCACTGCTATACACAGTGAAGGAACATAAGAAAAAAGAAAAACCCCCACATTTAAGAGAGATGGTTGCCCTCCAGCTGGACTACGTTCTTGTAAAAGCAATAATCTGTGTCAAAGTGATCTAACCAGAGCAATCAGCAAAGGAAATTAAAACTGTCATTATTTGACATAGAATAAGAATGCAGAACAGCTGTAAGCTAAATGAGCCACCTAATACCTACTTTTTCATCTTACCCTTTTTACAGACTTCACAAGAGTGTTACCAGCCTACAGCTCATGGCTGGAAATTAAATGGTTAGTGCTGGTAAATTATTTCTGCCATTTAAAAATGTATTCTTCCTATTCTCTTGAAAAGCAAACAGGATAAACTGTAACTGGTAACTGCTTTTGGAACGTGAATCGCTTTCTAAGTCTTCTGAGAAAAGAAAATGCAGTTTCCAGGCCCCAGTCCTAGAAAAGCAAAAGCCCAAACAGACTCATTTGCATTGTACATGTGAGTTTTTAGAGAACATATTATTCTTATTGTTCTTATTATTCTTTCCACTTCATCTAGACTTACAAGTTAATGCATACTTTAAAAACTAAGTTTAAAAAAAAAAAGACAACCCCTCTCCAGATAATTCAATCAAACTCTGTTCTCATTTTGGCCTGGCTGCTTGCACAGTTTTAGAAAAGAAAAATTTGGCAAGTGAAGAAGCTAAAGTTCTCCTCTTTTAAAATATTTTCCCATGTATGTAGCTTACATTTTAATTTTCATTTCAGGCAAGTTTACAAGAAACTACTGGACTTTCTTAGAATTGCTAAACCGTGTCCCCCTACCCCTCAGGACCTGCTTCACACCCTGCACTGAACAGCTGTTACCTTGACAAACATTTTCATTGCCTTCTCCTTCTGACTCAATGATGCAAATAACACACAGGAGCCACGGTACAAGTCACCTGAGAAACGCTGTCTTTACTACTGCTCCAGACTGGAAAGAGAAGCTCCCTCCCCATTCCTTAGGACAAAATGGCAGTGGAAGTGCAAGCTGCTGCGCCAGCCTGGGTGCCAGGGTGCATGGTGCTGCTGTAGGGGCTGTCGGGGGGTACTCTGCCTAGAGATGGGCTGAGAGGGTCCTCACTTCTTTCCCCTCCACTCAAGCCCCTTAGACAATGCTGCTGCCTGCCTTCCCTATTCCCCAGCCTCTTACAGAAGGAAACTCAATTAGCTAATCCCATTTGTCCCCTTCTGTTCTGCACTGCAGGTGGTTTCACAGCATGAATCCTATCAGGAGGATACCACAGCAGCATTGCCACCCTCACACCATGCATGAAAGAAGCACCCCAGGGAGGAAGAGGTTAAATATATAATATATTTTTGTTTCTTCCTATGTTTGCTTGAATGGGTTTGAGTCTCTGGGGTGTATTTAGCTGTTTTTCAAACTCCAGTCTATCAACACAAGACTTGAAAATTGCTGCTATTATTGTTGCTGTTATTATTGTCATTATTGTTGCTGTTATTATTGTCGTTATTGTTGCTGCTATTATTATTATTACTGTTGTTGTTATTACTGTTATTATTGTTATTATTTAACAGTACCACACATACTGGAACTCTTAGTAAAGCACTGGCAGCTCATGAGGCTCTATAGTGAATGAGGCTAAAGGAATACTCGTTCTCAGTGTGCTTGTAGTCATTATCCTGGAAGACATTTGTCTAAGGAGGAAACTAGAAGGTTTGTTATTTTATTTCCATGTAACGTATGCAGTGAACATTAACTGGCACAGCAAAGTTAAAAACCTTGTCAAGCAACCATAAGGACCTCGAGCCACCCTTCAGCTGAGGAAACATCGTTGCTGGCATCAGTCTATATCAGTGTAGCTGGGTTTTGGCTCTTTAAACATCTTAACTGTTTCTTTTCTCTTTCCGCCATTCGCGGTGCTGATGCACGCTAAGGGGTAGTGGAAGGCCTAACTTCTGAGACCTGACAGTTCTTCGAGTGGAATTGTGCTTCATGGCTGCGTTCAGAGGCTCCTGTGGTGTGAGGGAATCTGGGATTCTCCGTTCAGTAACGTCCCTAGTGTGTCTGGGGATTGGTAAACAAATAGGGAGAGGTTTTCAACGAGCCTCAATACCAGCTATGGGGCCATCTCCCATGGGTGTTACAACTGCTCTTGATCAGTCTTCTGAAGACAGGCTGCTTCCTTTGTTCTTCTTCAGGCTGCTTCCCAGGCTGATGTGGTGGACCTGCTGGCAAGAGCCCTGTCTTCTTAGGGCACTGTCCATGATGCAACCTTGTAAACGTAAAACATGGGGAGGTGAGAGACTTTGGCCAAGAGTGTGAGTGATCTGCCTTCAGGAGGAGACCAGGAGCTGAGTGGGGCCCAAACTCACCAGGGTTTGTCCTTTTGACACCTGAGCATTATGACTTTCTACTTTGCTGTTGTGCCCTTCTGCCTTGTGTCCTTTCCCTGCTGGTCCACAAACCACAAGCTTGTTCTCTGGGTGCTGCTACCATGCTTAGCAAAGACCTCAAAGGATTGACCCTTATGTCAAATTGTGAAATAAAAGACTAGAGCTGTTGGGCACATCTGCTGTAACTTCAGGTCTTTGTCATCCTCTTATTGGCCAGAACCCCTAAGATAGTGTGTCAGTCTCTTCTTCCAGCCTGGCATACTTTACAGAGCTCATGAACAGCCCCTTGCATCAGGGAGCCTGTGGTGATGTACTACATACACCTGCCTTGGGTGACAGAGAGGAACTACACAGGGATGTGGATTTCAAACTATGAAACAGAAGTCTGTATGGAGATGTTCAAGGTTTTCTTATGCCTCCTTGGTATTGCCTTACAGATAATTTTGAGCTTCTGGGGAGCAGCGTTGTACCTTTGGACCAAAGCAAAGGAACAGCAATACAAGTGAGTCAGTAGACTGGCAAATACTAAGTTTTTTCTTAGACTGAATCTTGATGTGCTTTCAGCCTAGCAGAAAGCCCTTAACAAACAGAAACACACGGTGACATGGATTTCAGCTCAAACAGCTTCCAGGTCTGATTCATGCCTATGCTGCTGAGGGAGAGCAGGCAGAAGAGAGGGGAGCAGAGATGAACAGGGATGGGAGTAAGCAGTGTGGGGCTGGAGGGGTTACTGCTATCTTTCTGGGTCTTGGAAAAGACCCTTCCTTAACACACGGCAAAGCCAACACCTCTGCTTTGGTTAGTGCCGAAGAGAGGGCTACTTTTCAGAGAGGACTCCTAGGAGGAGAAGATATGTGCGGCTTTGAGCTCACATGCACGGCTGTCCCCAGGAGAGACACCAGTGAAGTCATGGTGGTTCTTGGATGACCTCTGGCAGTCTGGGTTGGAAACTGTGCTGCTCAGGCAGGACAGAAAGCAGGGCTTGAGGCAGGCGCCTGACCTAGCTACATCTGCGATGCAGTCATGCCTAGCGATTGCAACCTTGAATTTAACTCCTTCCTGTAATTTCAACTGTAAGGGCTGGTGTCGCTTCCCAGAGCCAGTTCCTTGGCTCATCCTCTGGCAGTGGCCCAACACCAACAGTGTATTCTAACACATGGCCAGGATTTGTCAGCAAAAATTTAGGGAGAATAAAAACTCACCAGCATTGTTCATTTTAATCTTTCGGAAGCTGTCAGAGTGCTGAGCAATGAGGCTTAAATAAAAAGAAGCCACAAGGAAAGAGTGATTATTCACTGATGACTGATGAAAATAACATTGCAGATCCCAGATTAAGTTTCATGGACTTGTAGTAAATCCATAAATCCATCCAGTAAATCAAAAACCTCACAGTTTTGCATATTGCACAAATTCATGAGAGCATCATTTTGTCTTCACCAAACCCTACTGTTTCAAGCTGTCTGATGCACAAATGATCCAGAAACAGCTTGTAATTGCTGGGGTCTCTGTGGTGACCGGATTCTGTCATCACACCTGCCTTCACTGTCATCAGGTATCTCCTTTCCCTTGTCTGCTATTTACGGGGGTTTTAGGCTGTTTATTTTACTCAGTTCCCTTTCCTATTTAACTGCTGCCTACTGTCTGTCTCTTGAGGTATAAAATCGGAGGGAGGCGGGCAGCGAGTCAGCTTCCAGTGAGTTATAGACTGCCACTGACAGTGAGATTTACTCCTGGCTGGGGTCTCCAGACTGGTGTGTAACATCAAATGGCAAAAAGAAAAACAGTATGTAGGTCTGTCTGAAGGATTTAGGGAAAATTAACCTTTCCTAAAAGGGGAGCAGAACAGCCTAAAAGTCAAAAAAAGTCCTTTAACTCATGTTCTGAGTTAGTATTCAGGTACTCAGATACCTTTCATTGCTCTGCAGCACCACTTCGGTAAATCAGACTGGAGTTGTACTGCATCCAACCCACTCAAGGTCTTCCTTGGGGATGAGATTTGTTCCTATCTTCTGACTCCATGAGATGAAAGGTCAAGTTAGGTGACTATCTTGGAAACATGCTTCATTGCTTCAACGCTCCTGCAGTGGTTCTCTGAAAAGCTAGTGCAATGATTTATTAGAAGGCATATCCTCTTTTCTGAGGGGTCTTCCCCTAAAAATACTACAGAGCATGGGACTGTGGTGGTAGGAGGTTATCTCCTCATTTGTTTGGGGTTTTTCTCCATGGAGAAGCTGGTGATCCAGGTCTGTATTTAGACTACAGTACCTGCTGGAGAGCTCATCTCTGGTTCACCAGCCTGTTTTGCAAGGACCACACTGGAGGAGCTGCTAGAGAAAGATCAGTGCCAAAAAGCACTTCAGAAAAGGGGGAATAATGTTGTCTGTGCTTCTACTTTTGCTGTGCAGTCTAACTTAATACCGAGTACACAAGACAACATGAGGCATCTCTCTACAAGTGATTGCCTTCTTCCCAGATGCTCAGATTGTTGGAGATTGGAGGGAAGGGTGAGGGCAGCAGCCTGAATACCAGCTTTCCCTGACTCACTGCTCTGTCCTCCAGCTGCTTCCAAGCAAGTAACATTTTCTGCTGAGTCACGGTATTACAAGGCATTTTCCCCTTGTAATGAATCCCTTCTTTAACCCAGACAGGAAACACTAAACCTGCTTCTGATCTCTGCTCTCTCCTGCCTTGGGGGAAGTCCCTGGGACATGGAAAATGTGGTTTCTCCTCTTTTGTATCACCTCCTTTTTTTCTGGCTCCTGCTCACAGGCAGCCGTATCTCTGAGCTATGGGAAGTGCCATGGGTGCCTTGGGGAACCTCCAGTTACTCCTCTCACTACCCGGCGAGTTGGTTATTAACCAGCTTCTGCCAGAGCACAGCTGTAAGAGCTTTCTACAGAGATTTTCTTCGGCATGAACTACTGTGGTAGCAGAGCTTGTAGTACTCCTGATGCCTTTGCTGCTCTTACTGTATGTTGCAACAGCTTGCACAGCCAGTTTCCACACACTGTCACATGCTAAATCACTCTTGACATCAGCGGATAAGCTTTCCAGAGCCTGCAGCCCAGCCCTGACCGACAAGAATCCGGATCCTGAGCTATGTTTTCTCACTTGAGTGTTATGAAACGTTTTGGACTCTGTAAGATCCCTGGGCTGACCTCACTTCATCTGCAGAGCAAGACTGCGGAGGAGCACACTGACCTCCGGAGGCATGGAGCTAGAGGCACCTATTGTCAGCAGCAGTGAACAGTACGTGCTGAAGCAGGTCAGATTCAAAAGGAAACCATGAGTCACAAACCCTGCTTTTAAAAAATCAGGTGTCAATTTAGGGCAGTGATTTATGTTGCCATTTATTGATTGTTTCAGAGAGAAAAGTGTTGGGGTTTTGGGGGGGGGGTGTGGTTTGGCTAAGATTCTGTGGAAAGCCTATCCAGTGAAGTCTGTGGGCTCACCCATACTAAGCTAACAGGGCTAATGCTGCAGGACATCAGCATGCGTCAGGCACCCGAAGGCACCGCAGCTTGGCCAGACATTGCAGTCCAGGGGCTTGGGTTTGTGGAAAATGGTGTCATTTCTGGCAGTAGAGGGGGAAGGCAAAGTTTCTTTCAGTTGGAGACTTGTGGCCAGGGCTTGATTGGAAGTTAAAAAAGTGCAGAGCAGTGCAAGTGGAGAACCGTAGTTATTGAAAAATAAGAAGTGTTTGTGTACACATTGGAGAGCCATCACAGTTTACTGTACTTGAAACACAATCCCTAATTTCCTTCGTACTAAGTTGGTGTCACAACAGCCCTTCTGTCATATTTATCTCATTTCCCCCCACTCCCTCCGCCACTGCTCTCCCCAGCCAGCTGGTCCTGACACAAGGAACAGCTGTCACAACACTGCTGCAAACAGAGAGTTAGGATGTCGGGATGTGAGCTGGATCTACTGTATCTGAGGTCTGGAGTAAAGTTAGCTGGTCAGGAAGGGGGAGAGGGTGGAATGCAAATGAAATCTGGCAATTGTGAAATTTCCAAATATCCTAAACATGGGCAGAAGAAAAAAAGACCCAGATTTGATTTTTTGAATGAATTTTTTTTCAGATTAGACATTGGACGTCAGAGGCAACAACTTCAACAAACTAGTGTCATTGGAAGAGGTGTGTTGAATGTTCAGAAGTTCCCTCAGCATCCTGGTGTTGCAGCAAGATGCACTGCTGCTGCAGAGGCTCGCAGAGCTTTATGCTCGAAGAGCTGCCGCTGCTTTCACATCCTGTTACATTTCAGGAAACCCCTTTTGGTCTCCCTGAAAGTGAATGAAGTGGTTTCGTTCTTGTTACTTTGCATATGCCCATGTTTTGTTTCATTTCAGGGGAAAAAGGGAAGGTGAAGGACCATCCCATGACCAGAAAACAAATGTACCTGCTGAGGATGAGACAAAGAAACCACAAGCCTTGCAGCTGTCTGAGATGCTGGAGGTACTTACTGTATTTCCAGGGAGGCAAGTGAAGAGAAAAAAGGGAATGTTATCCCCTTACCTCCCTTTCCCATTTCCTAATCTCCATGATCTGATTTTTCACAGGCTGAAGCAGAGATGCTGAGTAACTGTCTCGAAGGTGTTCAGTTCCTCTTGAGAGCCATGAGCTGGTCAGGAAAACGCAAGTGAAAATGATGGGGACTTCTCCCAGAACGAGAGCAAGAGCCTTGAGCTTTCCAAGATTGTGTAGGGTCCTCTCACTTCCTTTTTCGGTGAAGGAGACTGTGATGACCCAGGGTACATCCAATGTGTGAAGAAGCAGTGATGCCCAGCTGATTCTGTGGCTGCTAGCAGTAGCAATATTACAATAATTAATCAAACTGGCAGTTGCTAGCGGGTTAACTGCAGTCACTGTATAGGTGGGGAATTCAAGGAGTAAGGAAGCTTGTCTGAAGACACCTAATGAATTGGTGCCAGATGCTAATTTCAGATGCCCACATTACCAGTTATACACATCCTCAAAAGAAATGTAACTGATCTTTGCTGGTAATTCCAGCCATGCGAAGATAGGAATTTATATGTCTAATGTTAGAATTAAAGGTTAGAAAACCTCAGGCCTGGAGGTTAATCATAAAATGCAATGAGCCTGAACCCAAGGGTAATTCACTACCTGCTTTCTAGAGATGAGGTTTCAATGACCAGGGTTTCTTAAACAAATAACTGTACTCTTGATGCTTCATCTGCTGCATATGAATATGCAGATTTTGCCCTGATAGCATAGATTTCAGAGAGACCCCAGCCAGCTCTAATCAGAAAGGCAGCAGAGCACGTTGCAATTGCACATCAGGCTTCTCTCAGTATCACCCAAAGCGGGACTCATTGCAACTGGACTCCTGACAAAAACACTCTTCTTAATATTCGCAGCACTGCATTATAATGAACAAGGGGTGTTAGGAGTTTAAACATGTGTTAATGAGGATTATGATAGGCATTTTGTCATAGTGCTAAACATACTCCATTCTTCCAGCTTGGGGTTTGCCACAAGCCACATCTACTCTCTACAGATTTTAAAAGACACTGAGCTTTGTGAATTTTCTGTGTTAACATAGACTGCAGCTTGGACAAGTGGGATAAATGAGAGAAGTTACAGGAGTTACAGCTGGGGTTATGTATTGCAGGTCTCAATCACCATCACATTCCTCTGTACAGTTGTGTATTGAGAAGTCTGTCAGTGCAAGTCTAATACATATATATCATTATTTTTTTAATTATTATTTTTTCACAGTGGGGATGACAGAGCCTTGGGACAGGCTGCCCAGGGGGGTTGTGGAGTCTCCTTCTCTAGACATATTCAAGACCTGTCTGGATGTCTCCCTGTGTGATATGTCCTAGGGAACCTGCTTTGGCAGGGGGGGTTGGACACAATGATCTCATGAGGTCCCTTCCAACCCCTACGATTCTGTGATTCTGTTGCAGCAATCTAACAGGGTCACAGACACCAGCTAAACCAGGACAAGACCAGCAAGTGTTTATTCTTTATTTGGAAGAATATAGAATGTGGCCATTTCTTACAAGTGTGGCTGATTACTTCATCCCATTATCACTTCTTCCAGTCTCCCTCTTACCTCCTTACCATGTACCACAGTATGTAACCACATCTTTTCAGATTGGTTTTGGGGCTTTGGGCTTTTCAGGAAGGAAATTTGTTCTATTTCTCCATAATTTTCTCTGAAGCTTTAGTCTTCTGTAATCTCCACACGCAGCCAGGAGTGCCTCGCGTTAGCACTGGCTGGCCTTGTTGCAATGCTGGTCTTTGCTGCTGAAACATTGACATTTCTGTCCTTGTGGGTAACTCTCACTGAGAAAATCTGTCTGCTTCTTCATCTTCTTGCCCAATAACAAGGGTTAATATTAAAATAAATTTGGTAAAATGTATTCTGGGGCAGGAGGGCTGGGAAGGTGCTGGTTCCCCACTCTGAGCCAGTTTTCATGTTAGCTCAGTAACTGCACAGCCAGGTTGTGACAGCTCTGCACACACCAGCAGCAGAAAGTTCTGAGTGAAACCGGCCGGGCTTGCTGCCATCTGTTTGGCTGCTAATGCTGTTGCTGGATTTCCTTGGAGCCAGTGAGATCACAGCCTCAAAATGCTGCAGCTTCCCAGCAGGAAAGGACCTGGTCACTGAGTCCTTTATAATGTTTGGCTTAACATCAGTTGAAGTGAAAAACAAATTACAGGCAAAACCATCCCCTCTGAAATAGGATGACCTTTCCCTGCAGTGCTCTGAAAGCTGTGTGCCCTTGTCACGTCTCTCTGACCAGTGTGTGTGGTTTACTGTAGCAATGGGGACTGTCCTCAAATGTATCCTGTACACACAGCTTGGGTACAGCTCTTGCTTTTTACCTGTCTGGACTCCAAAATAAAATCGTGCAGAATTCAATGCACAAAAAAAATGGTAACAGTCTCATAGAGATCTAGGTTTTGTGTTAGGTTAATTACGTCAAAGGACACAACTCTGGCACCCTGCACTTCAGTTTTGAAAATCTCACGGTGTCCCTTCCAGTGAATCCTACCCCCCAGAAACCATGTTTTCCTTTGCTTCCTGCATGATTTTGGAGTCTTCCTCTTAGAAGAGACTTTCTTGCTCCACTCTTCTGGAAATGGAGCCTTCACACACACTTCTGGAAAACCATGATCTAGCAGAAGCATTACATGACTCCCCCCCCCCCCCCCCCCCCCCCCCTCCCAAATAGCAAGTTCTTTCACTTTGGAATGTGTTGTGGTGTTTCTCTAGAACAAATTTGACTCAGGTATTTCTACTTGATGTAGCAGACATTAAGATAGCTGGCTGGTTTTGGCACACAGATGCAGGTAGGTATTTCTGGAAGCAGATAGGAAGTGAGAAGGTTGCTCCATCAGAGTTGTAGTGGAGGAAATTGTGCACAGCATGGGGCCTGGAAAAGCTCCCAAGCATTCCTACGGTCCTCGTCCCACGGAAAGGGTAAAGCATCTCTCAGTTACAGAGATAAAAAAACGCTCCCTAATACTGTTCAGTGGTTACCTTCGCCCCTCCCCATGAGCACTACCTTTTTTCCAACCTTCTTTTTCTTGTGTGGCAGAATCAAATTGCAGTGGATAGTGTCTCTTTGATTGGCAAAGCTTTATGGGACAGGGGATTCTTCTTTCTGCCTTCCCCCAGGCTTCACCCCCCTGACCAGTACCGGCAGCAGGAGAAATGCATGTGTATGTGTGTGTGTGTGGATGCATTTGTCCTTTTTGGCTGGCTCATAGCAATATTTTGGCTTCTAATCAGGCTGGAAAATAGAGTTGTATTCTGACTTTTATTTTTATCCTCTCTTTTACTCCCCGAACGTTAGTGTAACTGTGACATAACATTGTGTGTCAAGCTACCTCTTGTTCTGCCGTGATTCATGCGCTAACGGGTGTGCTGCTCTGGCTGTGTGCTGGCTGTGTGCTAGCTGTGTCAGGCTGTGAAGTCAGGCGTGAGCTATTTCCCGGGAACCGCTTAGTGCGCTTCTAAAAGATCTGCATGTACTATCTGCTGGAAGCCTGACTCACCCATGTCTTTGGCAAAAAAACCAGCAACCCAACTTCATGGCTTTTGGAAAATGGACACTTGAAAAACCCAACTTCATGGCTTTTGGAAAATGGACACTTGAAAAATGTCTCCTCTCTGTAGAAGGAGAAAGAGCAAAACCCATCAACAGTCGGCAAGCGATGTTGTTGACAAACTACCCTACTGCTGTGAGATAGAATAGAACAAGCATCACTCTTGGGCTGGCTGTGGAAGAAACAGTGACAGTAGAATAAAGTACATTTGCAACATGGAATACAGTGTTAGTCATCCACAAGCATGCTGTGTGCGTGCCTGTCTTCGAAGGGGAGTTCATCATTTTGTGCAGAGAAATGAGAGGACTGAGAACATTACATGCTCACACTGAACTGTGGACAAGTCACAACGGTACCACACGGACCCTCTTTGACCTCTACTTAGCATGGGTTTAAAAAAAAACACCCCACAGTTCTTTGTCTTCAAGGCCCTGGGGATGGAGGTTACTGGAAACAGTAACAAAAGGATTCCATGAGGATCTCATAGTGGTGATTTTTGCAATAAATAAAGGATTTTGAAGCATTTTTGAAGCATCTTGAGCATCTTTTGGCAGCATGTTCATGGTAGTGTGAGATTCAGTAGAAAGCACAAAACTTTTTTCCTAGAAAGCTGGGGAGCTAATTGAACACTCATCCTAAATTCAGCGTTCCCACGTGTAGTTTAAAAGCTTAGGCATAGCAGGATTGAGCTATCTAAAACATCAACCTTATCTTGTTGGAATTTAAGGTCTGATTCTCCTATAAGAAGCTGCTAGGACAGAACAGCAGTACTGCACATAGCCTTTCCATCAAGTGGGGAATGGAGAAGGACGTGACAACATCCCCTTCGTCACAATTTACAGTTAATTGTTGGTACTAACGCTATTCTGTACTGACATTCATGAACAAATAAAGGGATGTGAAATGCACCAAAGAGTACAACTGTGGAAGACTGCAGAAAGCCCAAGACCAGCAGCCATCTTTTTGTATGTATAGCTTTTGCAGGTTTAATTTATACCTTGGCTACAGAGGTGGACAAAAGGTCTTTGCGAGCAAAGGAACCCCACTGGATGTGTATATTTCCTCCAGAATATATAGCTCATCCTACATCTCCTGAGAATCACAGAACATTAGGAGTTGGAAGGGACCTCGAAAGATCATCTAGTCCAACCCCACTGCCAGAGCAGGATCACCCAGACTAAATGACACAGGAATGTATCCATGAGGGTTTTGAATGTCTTCAGAGAAGGAGCCTCCACAGCCTCCCTGGGCAGTAAAGCACCTGCAATGTGGTGAGTTTCTTAGCTGTACCGGAGTTATACTAGGTAGCTTTTTAGGACCATGTGGAGAAGTGCAAGGAATGTAAAATGATCTTTGTTATAGTGCAAAAATAGCTATCCCTGAGTGATTTAGTTTGAAAAATTACTTCATTTTTGGCAGTGGAAAAATTCTTGGAAAAAAACTTTTTTTGGAAAAAAAGTGTATCAGTCTTTCAGAATATTTTACATCTCTTAGGAATGGTGTGGGCTTTTTGGATCAACAGTAGGATTTTTAAAATAGCAACATAGACTCCTACTACCTTTCTAACAGCTAGTCGGTAGTTAACTGCCAGGGTGAATCCTTTCTATCTAACTTATATAAGGTCTTCTCTGGCTGCTTAGTTGACAAGTGCCTAGGAAATTCTAAGAATAAAATTTCCTGACTCTTATCTAAATAGCAGAGCTCATTTTGGCCAAAACAGCTGAAACATTTTTCCTAAGATATTTAAGGATTATTTTTTTCTCTTCTACATTGCTACAAAACCCGCCTAGCAAATTTTAGAAAGAGTTTTCATCCCATAGAATGGGCTTTAAAATCTTGTGAATTCTCTGGCTGCTAATTTTGGTGAGCCAGATGCATAGATCTGGGGCTCAGCCTTAGTGCAAAAAGTCCTGCTTTGTAGTCCAGTGTTAGGTCCAGTGTTTCATAGACCTCTTGGTCTTCCTTCTGCTCCAACACACACTGAAATCCTATCATGATTCTTGAATAAGACTGATAATACTGTATTAAGGAGGTGAGATATTGCATATAGGAAATGTACCCTCTGGTTTATGTTCCAGAAAAGGTTTCTGCGTGCTTGTTAGGGTTTGTATAATATTCTCCAAACACCCAGTTTAGGTATATTGTAATGGTCTTGAGTTTAATTCTTAAATGCTGTGCTCTGACTGTAGTAAGGGAATCCTTTTGGAAGCAACAAAGAGGAAAAGGGGCGAATTCAGCTGTTCTGTGAGAAAGCGTAGTAGCTGGGCACTCTGGGAAGTTATGCAGAGATCAGTTTACGATAGACATGACGGCTGTGAATTGTGGTGTTTGTTACCTACGTTCTCCCGTTAGGGCATGCGTTATTGGGCTAGTTCATCAAAGTGTGAAATTAACAGCTTGCGCAATCTATGCAGTTTGTTCCTTCAAAATTCCCTCCCTTCAAGTCTCAATGATAGTGTGTTCCAGTAAATCAACAGCAGAGATGTTTTTTTTTTCCTCCTTCCTGGTATTTGTCTGAAGCTTCAAATAATGTTGTTTTAGCCCTTACAAATTGAGAGCAACCAATAGTAGTTGGACACATCTCTCGTTTCAAAGTTGGCAGGCGACCCCGTGAAATCCCACACACATACCTCTGCCAAGTGGAGAGGGAAAGCAAAATGAGGGGAGAAGAGCCACCGCTCTACTGTACAGCCGACTGGCGGGAGGTGCGTCAGCAGAATGACTCTCACTTGACACAAGCAAGTAGGAGACCGTGGGGGGCTGTGCACAAAGAATTAGCTTTATTTCTCCTCAGGGCCTTATTCACTGCTGGAAATTAGATGTAAAACGGAAGAAGCGGATTAGGAATGAGGTCTGAGGGGACACAGAAAGTCTGTTAGAAAGCTTGCTCATGCTGTAACCACCTTCACCGGCAGAGCGGAATGGTCTCAACCCTTTTAAAAACAAAGAAACAAGATAAAAAACTTCTCTTTTCTTTTTTTTTCTTTCTTTTTGTTTTTTGTGTGTGTGTTACTTCTCAGGTTTGGTTAGTCCTCAGAGTATTTTAAAACTTCACCTTCCCTGAAATATTTTACTATCATTTAGGTACTAATTATACACTGCATATGAAGGATACGGCAGCTGGCCTCCAAGGGTTAGGATGTAAAATGAATGTGTTCAGAACAACTCCCTCACAATCAAACCCTAAATCTAATATTGAGAGATATGTTTAGCTCCAAATGAATAATAAATGAAAGATCTTAGTTTGAAGAATTTGCAGAGACATATTAATTCTTAAAATTGCTCAAAGACATCTTTTACTTGGCGCTGGAAGTTACCACCAGTAGGAAAGGATTCAGGCATGGTCCTTTTGTTACCCTCTGTGCTACAGAAGGCAAACCACTGGCAATTTCTTGGTTGCCATAAGAAGCCTGTGGGCCACTGATAATCACCAGGCTTTAAAAGCTACAACAGCAGTGGTGGTTTTAATTTTCCAGACACCTAAAACTGAAGGCATTGCAGTGTTCAGCACCTTACCAAAGAAACTGTGATATATGAAGGAATGGAGAGAGTTTCAGAAGGGGGGAAGACTCGAGGTCTCTGCCATTAATTGATTTGTGTAGCTGAAGCTGTCTCCAAGTTATTTGATTTCACAAATTAGGCAACTTTTGTGAATTAAATGTTACGGAAAATGTTGCTTTTTTTGGTGCAGTCTATGGATTACCTCAGGAAAAGCTCTTTGTCTTCAGTTTCCCACAGGAATAATATTAATGCCATCTATTCCCTCAGATAAATGCAAGAAGGCCAATGGCATCCTGGCTTATATCAAAAACAGTGTGGTCAGTAGGTCTAGGGAAGTAATAGTGCCCCTGTACTCAGCATTGGTGAGGCTGCACCTCGAGTGCTGTGTCCAGTTCTGGGCTCCTCACCATAAGAAGGACATTGAGATTCTCGAGTGAGTCCAGGGAAGGGCAACCAGGCTGGGGAAGGGGCTGGAGGGCAAATCCTATGAGGAACGGCTCAGGGGGCTGGGTCTGTTTAGCTTAGAGAAGAGGAGGCTGAGGGGAGACCTTATCACCACCTACAACTACCTGAGGGGAGGTTGTAGAGAGGTGAGTGATGGTGTCTTCAGCCAGGTGACAAGCGATAGGACAAAGGGAAATGTCAAGAAGCTGGTTCAGATTAGACATTAGAAAAAAAATTTTTACTGGAAGAGTTGTTTGGGCCTGGAACAGGCTGCCCAAGGAGGTGGTTGAGTCACCTTCCCTGGATGTGTTCAAAAAAAGGGTAGATGAGGTATTCAGGGATATGGTTTAGCTTACAATGGGATTGGTAGGACTTGATGATCTTCAAAGGTCTTTTTCAACCTTGTGATTCTGTGACAAATTTTTGAGGCTTTAGAAGGCTGCAGTAGAAATCCTGTTGAGGTTAGCACCTCCCCACAATTCCTGGGGTAACAAACTTCAGGAAAGGCATGGATGGCAACTGGTAAGAGATAGTGTTCACCTGTTGAGCGAAGAGTGGACGTGCTGAGCAGCTGTCCCCTCCCCTGAGCAGCACTCATCCTGCACCCCACATGAGGTAAGAATCCCCCAGAGAAAATGTTCCTCTGAGTAAAGACAAACTCACAATGTATTTACCCAAGAGGAGCCTGTGTGACCCAGCCCTGCTGATGTGCTTCTAAGTAAGCAATCTCCTTCCAACCCACTTACCTTTGAGTGGTATATAGAAGTATTCATGGAGAGCAGCCATGGACTTCAAGTGGATGGACCTTTTTGGCATCTCCATGAAAAACTTCTTAAAAGGGCACGTATGCATGGAATTTCACCTGAAGTATCAAAGTCCTTTTACAAGTAAAGTCAGTCCTTTAAAAACAGCTGGAAGCCTCTTTTTGGAAGGGGGAGGGTGGGGGAGTCGTGACATTGGTTTCCATATTTCCATTGAAATATATTCTTTTTTCTCATTTCCTACCTTAACTCTGTGGATTGGGTTGAGCAAGTTTTTTCCCATTTGGTGGAAGGTCTCTTGGATATCTCTGAGACCCAGCTTTGTACAGTCTCATGCTGGAAGGGCAGACATTGGTGATTCTATGGCCAAGATCTTTCTGCTCTTCTTTGAGCCCAAAAGTTAACCAGCTAATGAAGCTGAAAAGTTGATAGACTGGAAATAGTAAAAGTTGAAGCAATCTACCTAAAAAAAGTCATAGTTGCTCTGCTTTCACTCTGCAGTGTCAGTGTGTAGTTCCTAGCTATCTTCTCATCATTCTGGATTTTCTTAGAGCAAAAACAGACCCTAAAATTCTGCTTTGGTGATGCCTTCCAAAATAAAACTAAAATTTTGGAAAGCAAATTATTAAGAGATTAATACTTAAACTGGTTTTGTTGTAGTATGTTACATGGAGCTGAAAAATCTCCACAGTAAGATCAGTTTATTTTTCCAGCTCTCTTCATGATTTTTAGCCAGCTTTTTGTTACCAATGGCAACACAGTGCAGGCATTTTCCTGTTAGCATTTTCTTTAAAAAAGAAAGTCATCATATGCCATTAATGGGATGAAGGCAGATCCCACACTTTTTTCATGGATGAATCTGGAGCAAATCCTGCCTGATGGCACAGGATTTGAAGGGGCACCTCCAGCTGCTTTACGGGCTCTTTAAATCTGCTCTCACTAAAAGTCAGTGTTATGGCAAAATGAGTAAACAGTAAAACACAGTTATTATTTCTGCTGCTTTCTCTTAAACATATGACATCAAAGTAAGGGGAAATAGGAAGTGTCCCACATTAGTCAATCCCATAGCTCAACAAAACCTTTATCCTATTGCAGGAGCAAAACTGCAAACTTCCTTCAATCACAATGCGATTTGCTAAATGCCTGTGCTCTTACCACATACCAATGAGTGGTGTTGCAAAAGGTAGGACAGAAATGCTGAAAGATGGATATCCTGTTTCACTTTGGGCAAGGAGAAACATGCTCACAGAAGAAAATGAAAGCAAACTATGTGGTAATAGATGCTGCAATTAGTTCAAGAAAGCAACAGTGAATTCAAACCACAAGTTAGCCTAGGGAAAAAAAAAAGCCTCTGCCTGGTGTTTTGTTTTTGTTAAGGTGTCTTATTCTAAAAGGTTTGGGTTTTTTTTTTTTTAAATGTAGAGTATCTGGTGGTATGCCTAACTGCTGAGCAGTTAATACTGATTTTGACAGGCTACTCTGGCTGTCTTAAAGACTCTCCTACTCAAAATTGGAATTGTTTCCAGGAACTTTCACTCTACTAAACTTTATGCCCTTTTAATTTTCTGAAACATTTGATCACAAAGCTTTGTTTTAAAGTGCTTCCTCCTCTATTCTGAACAACGGCGTGAGCCACTGAAATAAGTTTTCTAGTCTGGTGAAAATATGGCTGTTTCTGTTGCCCTTCTGAGACATGATTTTGATAGATCAGCCTTTGTTGGAGGAACACTCTCTGCCTGCACCAGTGCAAAGATGGTACCAGCCTGTGGATGTGAAGCATGCACAGGTACTGGAGGTGGTGTGCTCTGGTACAGACGACATTTCTCTGTGCAGCATGTTCATGGTGCTGGGATCCTGTTCCCCTGCTGACCTGCATCATGTGTGCACTATGCCCACATTGTCTGCACTGAGATTTTGCAGGGTCACTTTCTGGTGCCCTTGCCCTCGCTGAGGTCTCCTGCTACCAGACCATAACACCAGCAGAGGTACAGAATGGCCACCACCACTACAAACACAGTTTTCCAGGTCTGTTCTGACCACATTTAGAATTTCATGGTAACTGGTCCGTGCCGGTCTAGCTGGCTGCTTGTGCTCTTAAAGTTGCACCAACACTCATACAGTCACCAAGTCTACAAGAGAAAAAAAGTTGTTTATATACCAGTTAGAAGGAAACAGAACATTGTCTAAAAACACAGAGCTCATGATGGCTGTTCAGAGTATCTATCTATGGTGGACTGATATCTACAAGAAGGAAAACTGTCCACTGTTGGTACAGACATAAAACTGGGCCATGTTAGCCAGTGATTTTTGCATCCAGGACTGTGGAATATAATATAGTATAATATAATATAATCTTAAATTTAATTCTTCTGCACTAAGTGACTCCTGGAGCTCTGTAATGCCTTGGAGTGCTAAATGCAATGTTAAATGTGATGCAATGTTAAACACCCTATGTTCTTCCTGTCTGTAGATGGTGAGTGAACATGGCTGTGAACTCAATAGGAATTAGATATGGACATGCATTCAATGAAGCATGCCCAAGTTCTTACTTCTCTGTAGTGGAGAGGGGTGGAAAACAGTGGACAAAAGACATTGTGCAACATAAACTGTGGGTGACATTGAAGTGGGAAAGAGATGCTGAGATCCAGAGGGACCAAGATCAGAAGTTTGTCTAGCTCAGGATCTGGAGATACCTGGGTGTGTCTTTACTGTATGTGGCTGTGGAGGAGGTGAAGACCTGAGGAACAGAGGTATTTTTTTACAATGTCTAGGACATCACCAAACCCATTTTCTGCTACTTGGCCCACCTGCACCAGTGTACAATAAATGCCACACATCATGAGGCTCATTGAGTGAATGGAGAATGTCACACACAGGGCTATCACTGCACAGAGTGTGTCAAGGGAAGACTCTGATGACCACAGGTACAGCTTGCACCCCTTTGCCAAGGCTGCACTATCCTGGGGTTTGCACTAAACCCTTCTGGCAGCACCAGAAGGAAGGATGATTAGGGGTGAGAAGCCCAACCATACAGCCACACTTCTCTGATATATTCTGTAGCTTCAATGATTTTTGGCTCAGTGACTTCAGGAACCAGGGTTTTTTTATCATTGTAACTGATAGTCTTTGATGAGCAAACTCATGAAAAAAAATAATAATTCTGATCTCTTTCTGAGTCCATCTGAACTTTCAGCAGCCACAAAATCCTGTGGAAAAGGGCATCACAGCCTTACTGCATTGCTTATTTTCAACTTTCTGCTTGCTTTTCACCTTTTAGAACCCCCCTGCCTTCTAAATTTATACTAGAAAAGACAGTGTTTCACCCTTTTTACACCATGTGTGGCTTTATAAACCTTTGAAAAATCTTTTCTCAACCATCTTTCCCTGGCAGAAGAGTTCCAGCATTTTTAATAGCTACTTCTTTAGAAGCTATTCCATACGTTGATTATCCCTGTTAGTCCTTGCTGTTTTCTGTCATTTCACCTCCTTTTCAAGATGGAGGTCTGTGAAAGCCATACTCTAAATGTAAATGATGGTTTCTGTCACACTCTTCCCAACAATTAATTTGACTTTATGCAGTGCTGCTGGACATTCAACAGATGTTTCCATGGCACTTGCTGTTACAGCTCCAAGATCTTGTTCCCCAGCAATAGTATTTATTTGAGAGATCATCACCCTGTTTGAGAAGTGAGGATTTTTATTTTCATGTGCAACACAGTCACATTGATCTACAGGCTATTTTATCTCCCAGGGACTCAGGACTATTTCACATTTACCTTGCATCTTTATTACCCTGAAAAAGTTTGTGTACATAAAATATAAGAAATTCTCTCTTTAGAGCAATTGTCTGCCTAGTTTGGTGTTGTGCCACCTCATTGCCCTGTCTGCCTGATTTATGAACCTCTTGGCCCTGAATTTGCCTAAACCTTTTCTGAACCTGCTGTTACTCTCTGCCTCAGCAGCTTCTCATGCTGATGGTTTCCAAAGCATCACTACTTCCAGCATGATGGCGTAGAATAGCGTCATCAGTGAACATCACAACTTCAAGTAGTCAGGGTTTTTTTACACAATATTATTTGCACAGTACAAGCTCTAACACAAGTCTGTAGGATTCTGTTGGTGAGCTTTCCTCCCCTGTGAAAAAGACCCTTTATTCTTCTCTGTGGGTTTTTTTTTCTCTTTTAATCATTGCTTAGCCATGCAAAGTCCTTCACTCTTACCCCATGGAAAGTGTTCCTTTAAAAGCCAATGTCAAATGCCCTTTGGAGACCTGAGTGGAATATATCAAATGGATCCACCTAGTTAGCCAATGTGTTTGTAGACTTCTGCAGAGAACTCCCATAGATTTGTGAAACGTAACTTTCCTTTTGGAAAAGCTTTATTGAGTCTTTCTCAGTACATCACCTACATATGTTTTCATCTATTTATTCAACTGTATTTTTTCTACAGTTTCCCTAAAATGTGAGTGCTGGGCCTTAGCCTAACATAGCTCCAAGTACTGAGGCTTTGAGGGAGCAGTTATGAACCATAATATATACACATATATACTACTATATTAATATAAATACACTAAAATGTGTATTTTTATCTACATATATATCTCATATATTACTATATTACCATAATTTGTTATAATAATGTGTGTGCACATATATTTAAAAATATGTATTTTTAACAAACTAATTTCCCCTTCCTGCTGTAACCACATATCCTGTGACTGTAAGGGTGATTTCAGGGAGTGACATGGATGGCATTTTAATGAAATTTTTCATGGAATTATGAAATTGGTGAAATAATTTTAATTTGGGGATTTCCCTGAACAGCAGAGAATATCAACAGCCGACATGAGGACTCAGTAAAGTCCACTGAAGGATTTGCATACAGATGTAGAGGAAGGAATACTACAGTGAGACAAGTATGACTCCAATGGCACTTCCATCCTCACAGTGTCATTTTTTCCACGAGTCATTAAAAAATCCCAAAGGTCTCTTTCTAAACATACTGCTTTTAAACATTCATGTTGCTGAAGCAGCTCATCACCCCAGGCAGTGGCAAGAGAAAGGCCTGTGTGTAGGGTGTGTTGTGGCATCGGTGAGGGGCACAGATGGATCACACAGCACATGAAGCCTTCCTGGGTAGCAGAAGACCCCAGGAGTAGTGTTATCTGGCCAGAGTCCATCAGGCCTCAGTGACCCCCCAGTTTTTGTTGGAGTTGGGGCCAGCACAGATCCTGTCCCCAGATCCCAGCAGAAACCAAAGGGAGAGCCCGTTTCCTGTGGTCCCATGACATTAAGGACACGTGTAGTTCCCAGAAGGATCCAAGGCCACAGACTTTTGAGGAAGGACATTTTGGTGCTAAAACTGCCTGTGTGAGCAGTCATAGAATCATAGAATGGCAAGGGTTGGAAGGGACCCTGAGGATCATAAAGCTCCAACCCCCCCGCCACAGGCAGGGCCACCAACCTCAGGCCTGGATCTACACAAGGTTGCCCAGGGCCCCATCCAACCTGGCCTTGAACACTTCCAGGGATGGGGCATCCACCACCTCTCTGGGCAGCCTGTTCCAGCACCTCACCATTCTTTCCGTAAAAAACTTCCCCCTAATATCCAATCTAAACCTTCCCTCCTTCAGCTTTAAACCATTCCCCCTTGTCCTGCCATTATCTGCCCTTTTAAAAAGTTGATTCCCCTCCTGTTTGTATGCTCCCTTCAGGTACTGGAAGGCTGCAATGAGGTCCCCCCGCAGCCTTCTCTTCTCCAGGCTGAACAAGCCCAGCTCCCTCAGCCTCTCTTTGTAGGGCAGGTGCTCCAGCCCTCTAATCATCCTTGTGGCCCTCCTCTGAACCCTCTCCAGTCACAAGCACCTGTCTGAATGAGAGGTTCGCTTGTAGCACTGAGCCTCATGTTTGTGCTTTGCAGGAAATGGTGTGCGTGTGTGTTCAGCTTTAGATAGACCCTGCCTGATTATTTTTGTTCTGCAAAGTGCTACATGCAGGAAACACTTTTCTTTGATAAGTTCCTCATTTACAAAACTATGGATGGCTTTATTATTTTTAATCCGTTGTAATTTCCCCCTTTTGTTATTTCAATCCTTTGTCCCTTTGGTATATTTTGCCTTTCACATGAAGGAGCTGAATGTAAATGAAGTTCACCTGAATGTAAGAGGCATTGCACAGAGGAACCTATGTTTTCTGTTCTTAGAGGACATCAATGCACTTACATAAGAAGCTATTGTCTTTACATTTGGATAAGCATTGTGGCTTGTGAAGAAAAATATTTCATGGCACTTAAGCAGTTGAGAAATGTTAGCATATGACTAAGAAAAATGGTGTCTAGACATGTTTCTTTCCCAGTGCAGTTAATCATTAATGTAATTTATTGTGATTTTTTTCAATCACTGAATATCTCATTCCTTTAGTAAATAAGCTATCTAATTTCAGTGCCCAGATGCACACTTTACAAATGCACTTCTAGCCTCTTCTTTTAACAAGTGGTTCCACTAAAGTTCCTGCAAGTCTAATGATAATCTGTGTTGGCACTAGAAGAACAAGTAAGCTGATTTAATGCATTGATTATCTCCATCAGTTATGTGTCTGGGGTACATTGGTGAGATATAGAAAGGGATCTGGGAAAACCATCAGGACTTAGTGCAAAGCTGTGCTCAAAAAAGGAATTCTGCACTGTGGTATCCCAGTTGGGCTCACTCCCATGAATGCCTCCTTTGCTCAGCAGTGAATCCCAAAGGAATTAATGCCTCCCTTACTCCAAAGGTACTCCCACTGAACTGCACTCCTGTAACAACCTAATGTCTTCAGATGACAAAATACTTATGGTTGATTCATACGTTTCATCAAAGGAGAGACTGCTTTCACTGACCCCAGCTGCACTGGACTGAAAGACAACTGTCCTCATGCCACACACAAGGTCACAGCACTGACACTTCTCACAAGCTCTCCTCCTGGCACAGGCCAACAATGCCTCCCTCTCTGCTTTGCTGCTCAGATAAAGGCCACAAAAAGAAAACTGGCAGAGATGGTTTATTACTTTAAACACAAAATAAAACCTCACAGGACCTCCAAGGGGAAAAACAGCAACGGCTCTGCTGTAGGACCAGTATGGCTTGTCTACATCCAGTTTATGAGCATATACGTCTAGTAAAATTGTCTGGGTTGATCTATGGAATCTGGCTTGAGCAAAACATAGATGAAGTCTTTCAAGATCTTTATGTTGTGCAAAGGGAACACTGTGCCTTGAAAATGTTTTTGAGACCCAGAGCTTAGGATCTCACCCTTCCCTTAACCACAGAACCAGGCATCTCACCAGAGGAAGTGATGTTCGTCAGCCATGATTTGCCTTTGAATAATTTATGCTAACTGTTCTCAGTCATCTTGGTGATCTTTGTGTCACAATGGACACAATTTCTAGGAGGATTTGCTCCATAACCTTCCCTAGACTGAAGACAAAGCTGACTGGCCTTTATTTCCCAGGGTTATCCTTCTTGGAGAGAGCTGTGATGTTTGTGTTTTTGCTGAATATCAGGCATCTTCCCCAGTCAAAATGACCTTTCCAAAAGGGTAGAGGCCTCACAATAACCACCTCAGGTACATCCTGTCTGATCCTGTGGTCTTGTAGCTATTCAATTTGCTCTAGTACTTCTTAACTGGATCTTCCTCAACTGTGAGCAGCTCTTCACTCTGCCGGGGCCCTGAGTGCACTAATTGGCTGTAATTGCCTTGACCACCTTCACCTGGGACCCTGACCCACAAACTCACTTACCCTGGAGCCAGGAGTTCTCTTAAACTCAGGCTCAGGTTACACCTCCCTCTCTCCTTCACAGAGCTATGCTTCAGCCCCAGGACCTGTTTCCAGACCTCTTTCCTGGAGGTCATGAATCATGGTTTGGATTTCCTGAATTGATCTTGAATCTGACTTGTTACCTTGCCTTTGCCTGATGATGCAGTACTGCGTGGTTGATGGGACTTGTGGCTGTCACTGTTCCTGCTCAGGGGCTGTGGGACCAGACCCCAGTGGTAAGATCCCTGCCTGTGCCATCCTTACCCTTGGCTCTGTCTCCTTGTGAGGCAGCCCTCTGCTCGCTGCCTCCTGGTATGCTCTCACAGACTAAGCTAGTAGGATCAGGGAAAGAGGAGACCACAGACCTTACTGGTGAAGCCTACAGCTAGAAAGAAATGCTTTGAGTACTTCAACCTACTCAAAGCCCTTTTTGCTGACCTTCGTGCCTCCTATGAGCTCCAACCCAGCTGAGCTTTGGCCTTTCTACCTTCACTTCTGTGAATTCAAGCAAAGTTTCTATATTCTTCATGGGTAGCATGACCCTGCTTCTACTTTCTGTGTGCTTTCCTTTTGCGTGTGAGTTCAGCCAGGAGATGTTGAACTCTTCCACGGGCTCCTCTCCTGCGCTTGGTTCCTGCATGTCAGAATGGTATTTAGCTAGTTCAAAACTCTCCTTGAGGCTAATTGGGAGCTTTTAAGTCATTTTAGTGCAAGCCAAATTGCTTCTAGGCTTTCCTGTGGAGTAAATATCCCTTGCTGAGCAGAGACTGGAACATTTGAGACATTGGTTCACAGCAAAAGATATCCTGAGGTGGTAAAGAAACCAGTGGTGGGCAGAAATATGAATGCAAAATCATTGTACATATTTTCAGTGTGAATCCTATGGTTAAAATGCTAATCTTGCCCAACGGTGCTGCCTCCTCTGATCTGCAAGCAGAGCTGCAATGTATGTTCTTACATGCAGGGCAAATTTTAATCTTTCAGTAGTTTCAGTCCACTCATCCTCTAACACGAAGCCAAATGGCTGCTAGCCACAGTGCCAGTTCCTGTCATGCTGTGGTAGCTCTCTGGAGGACAACTGAGGCAGGAAGGAGCTTGAGCAGGGTTGTTTGGTGGTGGGGGCAGCTGGGATGCTCAGGATGCAGCTGTGCAGTGTCTCCTCTGCCTGCCCAGTTCCTCCTGGGGGTTTACAGTGCTAGCTGTGGAGCAAGGTCACCAAACCCTCTTCCCCCAGGTACAGGTCTGCTACCTGGTACAGCTGCTGTTGCTCACCCTGCTGGTGTTGCAGCGGCAGGTGCTTGCTCTCTGCTGGCCCCACTGGAGGACTGGCAGTGTAGTGTTAACAAGAGCTTTGTCAAAAGCTCGTTAAATTCTACTAAGCAATGAAGCAGCTGCCTTGCTGATCCTTATAGTAGCTTTATACAAATTCTAACCCATAACCAAGATTTTTAGATGAACTTTTATGGGAGTAGGCTTAATTGATGGAAAGATATGAGATGACATTGATTTCTTGCCCATCTGGTGCAGTAGAAACACTTCAACCCCCCCTGGTTCTGAACACTAAGTCTGACCTAGTCTTTGTGGTGATGGGGGGAGCAATATATATGCCACCACACCTTTTCAACAAGCAGCATTTTGACATCAGAGAAAACTGCTGGTTACAGAACACACAAATGCTGGCATGGTAGGGGAGTAACAGCAGCACAATATCTGTTTTAGTTTGTCTGTGGTGAACTCAGTGAAAATATTTTTAATTTGGCACTTGATGTGTGTGAATATCAGCTAATTAAAGAAAAAATAAAGGGTGAAAAAAACCCTTCTAATAATCTATTCATTCCTCTGAGACCTTCTCTTTTAAAAGAGCTAATATGTGCTTAATGGAGGGGCTAAAAATATAGCTGCATGTAATTATGGCAGGGAAAAAAAAAATCCCAAAGCTGGGTAAGTCTGACAGAGCTTCCCCCAACTGAGATGCGGAGATGACTGTAGGGAAGTGGAGGAGGTCAGGTTTTACGTCACATCCTTCACATGCACTCTGAGAGGCCCCTTCCAGCCCTGTCTGTGTGGGGCCATAGGCTCTCTTTACTCTAACCATCCAGGCAAGAGAATCCAGCTATGGGCCCTTGAGCAGGTGGATAACACAGCTAGGTTTCTCCAGCCCCACCATACCTGGAGCATCAGGCCTTTTCTGGCTTTTCCCGGCTCAGTGGTGCCATAGCCAAGCCCCCGCCGTGTTTCCGAAGAGTGGCCTTCCCGTTATTTCTTTGGGAAGTTGCTTTCTTTGAAGCGATTTCCTTACGCCTAAGATCTAGAAATGCAGGGGTTTTAAATGGGGAAAAGAAACCCACATCTGCAAGGGAAGTCAGTGCAGTTCCCACTTCCAGTTTCAAACTTTAATCTTTCCTTTAATGACGAACAGTTTCCCTGTGTTTGAGGCCGCAACGCGGTGCTCCCTTGGACTGCTCGCTCCGCGACGAGGTCAGGCCAAAATTTTTCACCCACCGCTTCCACCGGGCATCCCCTTCCCGCTCCCGGGGCAAGCCCCGGCGCCGCTGCTCCCAGCCGCCGGCTCAGCCCGGCGCTGCCCCGAACCGGGGACGGACGGGAGCGGCGGGCGCTAGATGGAGCCAGCCGCCCGCCCGCCGCAGCCGCCCCGGGAGCCTCTGCGTCCGGCTCTCCCAGGGGCAATTTACCGGCCTCTCTCCCTGGGAAAATCCACCTTGGGAGCCTCCCCTGCCTTCCAGAGTCTTGTGAGGTAGTGGTGCGTTTCCCTGGCAGCCGAAAGGAGTCGAAGAGGAGGTGAATGAAGTTTAGTTTAATTAAAACCGGAGCACACCAGGTATTGCTGAAGGTAAATGAGGGTAATAAGCATTCATGGTTTCAAGACAGCGAATAGTGAGGTTATGGAAAGGAGATAGAATCTAAATATTGATATTTTTAAAAATAAGCAACACTTTAAACAGTATTAATTAAAGTACTAATCACACACCAGCCCATAATTAACAAACTTTTTGTGTCTGATGGCTTGAGTTGCTCAGCCAAACGTATCCTCAGGCTTTGATTTTTCACAGGGTGGCTGTTCAGTGGTGTACAATAACTTGGCCTCTTTAAATTATTTAAGGTCAGAAACCAAGCTTGTGCATCTCATCAGAGCAGGTTATCCAGAGTGATTAGAGTGGTGCAAGAACACGGCTTCCCAGAGTGAATGGTCAGCAAGACAGGTCTCTGGTCCCATACCGAAACACAAATGAGCTATAGGAATCTTCCCCTGGAAAGGAGTGATCTGGTCACAAAACCTAGGCCAAACTTTATAGAACATTACGCTGATAGATAGAGAGAAGAGGAGTTAAAGGGGGTTGAAAGAAACCTTCTGGATTAATTAAAAAGTTGTGGGGTTTTTGTCCTTTTCTCTCCCAGTGCATGCGATGTAAGTGATGGAAGAGACAAAAAGCCTAGGAAGATTTACTTGACAAAAATGCCAAGTAGGCTATATTAGCAAAGTCCAATATAAAGGCATTGAATGCAAATTAAATTAACCTAAGCGCTGAATCATTTACGATCAGTTGGTGCTTTACTTGGCTGAGCACATCCTGAGGTGCTGAGCTCCCTGGTTTACCTTCAGCTAGGAGAAGTTACTGGAGCTGATGGGGCAAAGAAGTGACGTTCAAGTAATGCAGTATTAAAAATTCTATATAAAATACCACTTCTGTTTTCAAACTAAAATAGAAAACTTGAAAAACAGTGAAAATGCTATTGGAAATGCATCTCATTGGCTTGGTCCTTTTTGTGGCTGGATGGTATCACCTCTCTCTGGTTGTTTGGCTCAACCATCAGAGGAGTCCTTACCAGTGCTTGATGATGAGTGCATTCTGGTAGCAGCTTCTAATCCACCAGGCAGATTCAGCTGCCCAAGTTACAAAGCCAGGTTGGTATTGCAGGAAATCCCAATGTCCTGTTTCCTGTAGTCAAAGCTTTGTTTTCTGTCAAAAGTTGGGGGATTTTTAATTGTGCTTTGGAACCCTGCCTGACTTTTTCTTAAAGGGAATAAAAAAATAGTCTCCCAGAAACAGCAGAAATTTCTCATAAAAAGGTAAAGCATTTCACTATCTGTGGAAAAATGTTTTAAAATTCTAGCTAGCTCTGGGATTTGCTCCCTTATTTGCATAGACAGTTCTGTGGAAACTCAGGAGGAAACATGAAATTACCATACTGTTTAAGGTAGCTAACGCTGGAACAAAGTCCATAGGTGTCAGCAATACAGATGCTGCATCTGGGTTTAAATTTGCAGAGCACAAAGCAGCTATCCAGTTATTTGATGTTATCGCTAAATTATTATGGGGGAAAAAATTATTGTCACCTCTGGGAGACTGGCTAGGGGTGTGTGATACAGGCAGCAGGGTTGGAAGGGAAGCTGCAGGTCCTTGGGTGATGCAGGGAAAGGCTCCCCAGCTATCATGGCTAATGGAGCTATGAGGTGACTGTTACAGGCTGTAGCTGATCCATTGGTTCCGGATATGTTCAACAATCAGTATGCAGATATGTTAATTTACTGTATATTAGTCAAAACTAAAGGATGCTTCTGTGGTCCACTAACAGTTCCATAAGATTATTATTTTCTAGCTAGCAGAAACCACAAAGCCAGACCCTAAGCTTTATCTTTATGGAGTTTTGTCATTACATTCTTGACCGATTCTGCATTAATTTGAAATGGTTTATAATCCTCCACTGAATACTGCAAGTGCCAAGGCAAAGCCACTGTGGTGGAACACAAGCCAGTGAGCGAACCAGATTAGGTGGAAACTATGAGATGTAGATGGAAAAGAAATTAAGGGGGGTTGGAAAGCAGGAGTGAGCTGCAAACAGGGATTTAAGGGGATGCTTTAAGTGGCAATTTGCAATTGGAGCATGGGAAATGCCAGAATGTAACAGTTTAATGTAATGTTACATAGTATACAAATCAGCTCATGTATTATACTGTGGATTATAATTATGCAACATTATGATACCAATTTATGCATTATACTATTTTGTAATATTGATGTAATTATATAATTGCAGCCAATTATAATGTTACATATTATACTAATGCCTAAGTCATTAAGACCCTAAAGCACATAGAGGAGTGCGGCAAAATTCTGCTTTTACTTCCTGATGGGCTTTTTGTAATATTTGGGTGATCCCCACGTAGTGGGGCCCAAATCAGTATATTGTCACTTCACCATCTTGCAGTTCCCACTTGTTTTTTCATCAGCTGCTGATCTCTGGCTACATTTAGCAATAGATGTACGTAGTGTGCTGGCTTAAAGCCCCTAACTCCTCTCAGTGGTAAAGCCTCACACTTCCAATATTTACAGTCCTGAGCTCCTGCCTCAAGGCTGGCTCTCGAATGGCTGAACTGGCAGGAGGAAGCAGGGGCACGTTGCTCCTCTGTCCCCGTTCTTCTGCATGGCTGGTAAGCCCTCAGCTGCCAGCTCACGCTATGCCTCCTGCTAAGGAAGGTATGCTTTGCTCCAGGCACTCAGAATGCATGGATCATTTTTACTGTATTCCTTACGTGCAAAATCATTATTATTATTGTTTAAATCTAGGATGGCTTATTAGTAAAATTGTTCAATAAACACTGCTGCATAATTCATTGCATACACTGGGAGCTTTTAAGACTAATGTGCCACATAACGTACTGTGTGCCTCCAGTGGAATGCAAACAGGCAGTTGTTCTCATTTTCAGTAGCGTTGGCCAAGTCATTGAAACATCACAGTTGTTATCCCAAGTCTTCTGTTCCCCGTCAGTGCATTTTCCTGCCAGCTGAGTCCCTCGCTGGGCTCTCACCTTTCTGGAGAAAACAGAGCTGGAAGGTTGCAGTCCTCAGAAATGCTTCCTCAGTACTTTGTGGTAGGTGGTGTAGTTTAGCATGGCCAGGATCCGGCGGAGGAGGGGGGCTGCAGGGGTGGCTTCTGCAAGAAGCAGCCAGAAGCTCTCTGCAGGCCCCAGAGAGTGAACACCAGCCGGCTCAAGGCCAGAATTGTTGACCAAGGCTGAGCCCATCAGCTATGGTCACAGTGCCTCTGGGAATCACATTTAGGAGGGAAAAAATGCAAGCAGATGCTTTTTGCTGCCAGAGAAGGGAATGAGAAGATGTAAGGAACTGTGCAGGCACCAAGGTCAGTGAAACGGGGGGAGGAGGTGCCCCAGGTGCCAGAGAGAAAGATGCCTCTGCAGCCCACGGAGAAACCCATGGTGGAGCAGGTGGAGACATACAGGAGATGCTGTGACTTGCATTGGAGCAAGCCCCTACCAGCACTTGCAGCCTGTGGAAAGACACGGAGAAGAGACACACACCAGAGCAGGTTTGCTGTGTGTGTGTGGAGTGGGGGGGGGGTTGTGACCCCATGGAAGACCAGGCTGGAGCAGGCTGGATCTGAGAGACATTGTGATTTATGACTGCCCACCATAGCAGTGACCCATGCTGGGGCAGCTGATGAAGAGCTGAAGCCCTGTGGGAAAGGGCTCACATTGAAGAAGTTTGTGAAGGACTGTCTTCCGTGGGTGGGACCCTACACTGGAGCAGGGGAAGGGTGTGAGGAATGCCCCCTCCAGTGCTAGGACAGAAAACAACTTGTGAGGAACTGACTGAACCCCCCCATTTCCCCAGTCCCTGCTCCTCCCTGTGCCACAATGGGGGGAAGAAAGGAGGGGAATCATGACTAAAGTGAAGTCTGCTAAGAAGGGGGGGTGGGGGGAGGTGTTTTAAGATCTGGTCGCACTTCTCATTACCCAACTCTGGTTTCACTGTGTGTGGGGTATAGTGTAATAAATTAGAGAGGTTTTTTTCCTTTATTCCATGCTGAGTCTGTTTTGTCAGTGACACTAATTGCAGAATGATCTCTCCCTATCCTTATCTCGACTCCTAAGCCTCTCAAATTATATTTTCTCCCTTGTCCAGTTGACAAAGGGAGTGTTAAGAGCAGCTTTGGTGGGTGTCTGGCCTCCAGCCAGGGCCAAACCACCACACAGGCGTGAGGTCCTTGGCCAAGTCCTGCTAGCGTGTTCACTCCCAGTGTTCAGCACTGGCATAACTTCATTAATGCAGATATTTTTAAGGCTATGTGTTGAGCTAATTCAGGAAAATGTTGGATTGTTAACAAATTACTTGGAGATAGTTTCAGTTGGGAAAGCAGATATTCTTGCTTTCTCCATGTTTTCAATATTCTTTCAAATAATTTAATTTTTAATGTTGAGAAGCTCTAGGAATGTGTGATCAGTGCGAGAACTCATTCTGATGTTGAGATGATAGTATTAGGAGTAGGTTAAGATTTAGGTCAGCTCCATTACTGATGGTCACAGATACGGTCAGAAGTTGCCATATTCCCAGGACAGAAACTCCAAGGACCTTGTTCAGAAAATTTGAACTCTACAAGCTCTTTGAACCTAGTATCTCCTATTGGCTATGTGCCTCTGTCCTAGGATCAAAGCAAAAAAGCAATGAAAATATGAAAACAAGCTCCCTATGGGCTTCCTCTGGAGAGGCAGAACCCAGAATCGCCAAACTCTGTAAACTATGCTTAAGCCAACAAAGCTATTCAGATAATCCAGGCACTCTCATGGAGAATTCCTCTGGAAAAACCTTCTGGTTTGTGGCTTGTTTGATCTTTTCTGGCTGAGGTTTGATGTTTCTTCAACAGGTTCTAGAGCGTTGCATCTAGCCTTGTATGGCTGCTGGTGGAGAGTGCTGAAGCTAGGGACCCTGGGGGAGTGCCAGGATGGTGAAAGGGGTCAAACCGAACAATCTTTAAGTCTGCTGCTACAGAGGGAGTGCCCAGTGAGGAAGAGGAAAGGCTGTGTCTGAAGGGATGAGAGCTAACACTATTGGTGAAGGGACTCCATGTTTGAACTGTCTCACATGTTCTCCTGTAGCTGCTGCTGACATACTATACTTCCAGTCTTAAGATATAGACACTGCTAAGTCAAGTTGCTTGGCAGTTTTTGCATTTCTGACTGACTTCTGTGTTTATGGTTGAGCATCCTATAGATAGCTACTGCTATGTAATTCACCTGTGTGAGGCAAGCAAAAAAGAGAGAAAACTCAGGGTGCCATGAAAACAAAACTGTAAATAGGATTGGAAAAACACCTTTAGAACACTGATTTTGCAGTAGAGTTTATAAGAAGTCTGATCTTGAAAACTGAGACTTAACTTTGATTAGAATTAAATGAGCAATTTCATGCTGGTGGGGTATGGGTGATAGTCATTAATTATTAATTTGATCCATTTCAGAGTGCTTTGATCCTTGCAGAAGCAGAGTTGCAGTAGTAAGGCCTCAGCCATCTATGCATGGGATATTTATGATATTCTGTTGTGTTGGGTAGTTCTGGTTGCCCTACTGAATACTGATTTCTTAGAGGCATTGCTGCTTCAGCTGCATCCAGGAAAAGAGTGCCAGGCTGCAGCCCTTTTTTGTCTCTTGGTTCAGTTTCTTTGGTTGCATCTCTTGACCTCTCAGAAGAGCAATGCCTTGATGATGCTTTGGATGAATGACTCATATTTGAAATCTATCTTTATTACATTGCTATTTAAGAACCTGAGCAGTTGTAAGACTGCCAGTGTTTGGCACTGCATTACAGTCAAATCCAGCAGTTCTCATGGTTGCATTTAAAACGTGTAATTTGTTTAACACTGTAGTCATTGTCGTAGTTTTGCATAGCTGGGTGCTGGGAGAGAACAGGGGCTGCAGAAAATGGCTGCTGGAAGGAGCTGCTGGAATTCTCTGCAGGCCCCAGAGCATAAACATCGGCCAATTCAAGACCAGAGTTGCTGCTGACTAGGGCCGAGCCAGTCGGCGATGGTCACAGCGCCTCTGGGAATCACATGCAGGAGAAAAAACCACGCAGGCAGGTGCACTTTGTCATCCGAGGAGTGAGGAGAGGTAACGAGCTGTGCAGACACCAAGGCTGGGGAGGGGGGGAGAGGAGGTGCCCCAGGTGCCAGAGAGAAAGATGCCCCTGCAGCCCATGGAAAAGGCAGAGACCCCTCCTGTAGCGAGGCTCCATGCTAGATGGAGCAGGTGGAGACATAGAGAAGATGCTGTGACCCGTGTTGCAGCAAGCCCCTGCCAGCCCATGGAGAGAAACAGATGAGAGACTTGTGCCAGAACAGGTTTGCTGGGGGGAGGCTGGTAACTTGGATTGGGACTGAGAGACATTGTGATTCATTGCTGCCCGCCATAGCAGGGATCCAGGCAGAGCAGCTGATGAAGAGATAAAGCCCTGGGGGAAGAGACTCACTTTGGAGAAAGTTCGTGGAGGACTGTCTCATGTGGGTGGGATCCCACAGTGCAGCAGGGGAAGGGTGTGTGGAATGAATCCTCTCCCCCAGCCGAGAAGGAAACCAGCTTTCAAGGAACTGATCGAAGTCCCCATCTCCCAGTCCCTGACCTCCTGTGCTGTGGCTGGGGGGAAGAAGGGAGTGAAATCATGACTAGAGTGAAGTCAGCTAAGAAGGGAGCGGGTGGAGGAGGTAGAGGTGTTTTTAAGATCTGGAAAAGGGAAAACAGCTCATGAAAAAGTGACTGAGAACCCCATTTCCCAGTCCCTGCACACCTCGTGCCACAACTGGGGGGAAGAGGGGAGCACAATCATGACTAAAAGGAAGTCTGCGTAGAATAGAAGGGTGGGGGAAGGTGCTACCAAGAACCCCATTTTCCCCAGTCCCGGCCTGCCCTGTGCCACAACAGGAGGGAAGAAGGGAGCTGACTAAGTCTGCCAAGAAGGGAGGGGTGGTGGGAAGGTGCTTTCAGATTTGGTGGCGCCTTTTTAAGATCTGGTCTCACTTCTCATTATCCGACTCTGGTTTCACTGTGTGTGTAGTGTAATAAATTAGATAGACTCAACACAGAGTGAAGGAAAGAAAACTGTTTTGCCTATTTCGTTGATTACAGATGATCTCTCCCTGTCCTTACATTGACTCCTAAGCCTCTCAATATATATTTTCTCCCCTGTCCAACTACAAAGGGGAGTGATAGACCAACTTTGGTTGGTGTCTGGCCTCCAGCCAGGGCTGAACCACCACAGTCATGCAAGCAGGCTTTTGTAGAAGGACCATGTAGAGTCTTCCAACACAGCCTCAATGGAGGGAAAACCAGAAACAGCTCTTCCCTTACTGAGGAAGCAGTTCATAAATGATGTTTTCCTGGACCACTTAGCCTCCTCTCCACCAAATGAAATATTCATTGGAAGGAGCTGTTGTGGATTCCTGGATGAGATTGGTAAACTCAGTGACAGCAGTCTGGCCACAGGGCTGGAAATGCTGATGCCAGGATTATGAGAACTCATAAATAAAAGATTCACAGGAACTTCATTAGGGAAATGCTTAAGCACGGGTTCCCTGACTTCTCACATGAAGCCTGCTGCCAGTGGGACAACTAAATTCAGACTGATTTCCCATTCTCTATGTATCTCTTATTACTCTTGAAGACAGCATCTTACCTCCTCTCCCTCCAACTCCCTAAGCCTGTTTCTTGTTGTTTGCTGTTGGGAAGACAGATAGAAAAGAAATAAAATAGTTGTAACCTACAAAGTGCTGAATTAAGATCAAGGAAGTACTGCTGTGGGGATTTGAGACATCACTGACATAATTTATTTTAATTTTCTTTTTTAAAATAAGTTATTCCGAATTCAGGGAAGAAATCAAGGCAGCTGAAAGGAACATTAACAACATATATGACCAGGACTATTGTCTGAACTGGAATTATGTGTGCTGGGTTGTGAAGTTTTGAATAGGCTCAGAATTTTCCAGGGCTGGAATGTCCTCACTAAGCTGCTCTGTCTGAAATGGTAGTCCATGGCCTGTTTATAGATCCTGCAAACTTTAAACGTGTCAGTTGCTCCTTCATGATGTCAAAAGAAAGCAGGTCTCCCTGTCTGGACTTGTTCAGCAACAGCAATGGGAGTTTTATCCGGCTTTTATGGAATGGTGGTACCTTAAATGTTGTCTGTGGTGTCATCTGCTGGGGACTAAAATCCCCTCTGGAGACAATGTATTCATTGCCTGAACCTGCTTTCTTTTAACATTGACTATGGAATAAAAAAAGGCGCAGGCTTTGGGGGAGTTATTTTTCTTGGACTGGTGGATGGAGTTCAGAGACCACTAAGAGCGACTGTTCCAGGCAGATGCACAAACTGTTCTTACAGTTTCAAGCAACATGGTGTAGAACAGGGGAGTGAATTGCTTACAGGACCAATAGTTTTAGTTAACTTCTGGGTGGATCGGTTTTTCTTTCTCCCCTCCCAATGATGGTGCTGGCAGCAGAGGGGTGACAGTGTGGGTGGAGGGTCGGTGCTTATGACAGCACACTTTGGATGGTCACAGGCAAGCCAGCCTCGTATTAAGTGTTCCATACACTGTGCCAAGTCATTTTAGTATCTGAAAGTATTTGATAGACAGCCCTCTACACAATTATAACAGTATAATTTTAACCTCAGCAAAGCAGTAATTGAAATAGGCCATGATAGAATTGTTGAGCTTATTTTCTAAATTTCCTTTTGACCTCTTATGCAGAGAGGGACACCACTTCAGTCTGGTATTGTTTTTACAGGAGTAAAGGTGTCTGAGAAGGGCTGGAAAAGAAAGAAAATACTCATTTTCTCCCTATGCTTAGATAATTTAAGTGGAAACACTGCTTGGAGGTCAAACATGAGATCTGGCTGACATTTTCTGACTGCCTCAAGAAAGTCCAAGATAGTTCGATTTGTTGATTGGTTTTGCTTTGGAAGTGAGTTTTATAGAAATGCTGAGTAAAATCCATTATTCTGCTTTGGGTGGTAGGAAGAACTGCTGCAATCAGAAAAAATTAAGTGGGCACCTTCAGTAATATCCTGTGCTCTTTGCAATTCTGGTGTGTTTTGCCCCTGTTAATTGTTACTTGATTATGCTCTTCTTATTATTACAGCATTTCCTACTGAATTTATTCTAGCCTATAGAAGTTATTTAGCCCATAACCACAGTTTTTAAGGATGTCTTTAGACATTATTAGGCTATATACTAATGACTGCTTTCAAGGTAAACATAAAATTATTGCAGTTGGCTGAACAGCCTTTGGGGAGTCCATTATTTAGAGGTTTTTCTCCTTAAAATAGGTGCTCTGTGCTTTAATAACCAGGTCAGGCTGATCTATGAGAGTCTGATATATATATATTTTTTTACTGTTGGAGGTTTTTTTAAACCACAATTCTGGTATCACTCATTATTCACTTGGGATGACATTAGAATAAATGAATATTAAAATATTTAAATGCAGAACAAAGAGTTTGAAAAGTTACAGAGATTGATCACCCGAGATGCAATGCTGGTGCTTCATTAGTTGTGGTGCTTGGTTTTTCCAGGCTGAGGTACTTCTGTTTCACTTCATTAGCATTTTTTTTCTTTAATGCTGACTGGACTGTACTCAGGGTGTGTTGTGTATCATCTATTTAATAACGGCTCCTATCGATACCCTGATTTGCATGTGCAAACTAGAATACTCTTCAGCTGAAAACTACAGCAATCTAGAATTTTATAAAAATAACTGTAAAATAAAAATCAAAATCTGCACATAGCTTGATTTTTCTTGTTGCCAAAGCAAATTCTAGGAGATTTCCAGGTGTGTTGTATCAGAATGAACAATGTCATCAAGAAAAGAGGCTTTGCAAAAATTATTGTTTGTTTTTTTTTTGGTCATTAGCCTAAAATTCAGGCACAGTGGTACTAATGGAGTGGGAGGGGAATGCCATCCCTGTTAACAAAGCCAAAATTTTTAGCCAACTTTGGTGTCAGCTTCATATGCAAATAGAGGAGGCTTCTCAGCTTTCCAAGAAGCTTGCTCCAGCCCTAATAATCAATGGCATAGCCAGCTCACCTTGTTCCCAGCTCTGAGGCTGGGTAGAGAAATCCCTTCTCTCCCCGGGATACGCTCTGCTCCCGCAGCAGCCCGTGGCATCCGAGCTGGGGTGGGGGACAGGCAGGGAATGGGTGCTGACTGCTCAGCAGATGGCCAAAAGTCCTTAATCCCACGAATAATATTAACACAGCCACATAGTCCAGAGCTGTAGGAGAAGCCATTTTCCTAACAGCAAGTAACATCCAGAGTTTAGCTAGTGGGGGGGGGGGGGGGGGGGGATATACAAGGTTTCAAGCAGCTAAGCCCTTTGCTTTGTGTGGTGAGGAAGATCTGTATAGCTATTCTGAACCATTTACATATTGGCAAGTACACATCATATAAATCAATTAGCTCAGTTTCAGATGATTGTGCTTGCCATGTGGAAATCTGGTCCTCCAGCTCAACTAGGCAATGTAAAGCCTCTAGACAGCTGTCAAATGTGGGTGGGGCTTGGTGCAGACCCCAAAGGGAAGCACCCTGCTCCTGGAGCGTGTGAGAGAGGCTTCAGCATCGCTGCGAAAAAATCTCCAGGGATGACATGGTGCCCTAATGCTTTCAGGACAGGTCCCACCTCAGCCAGAGAGAGCAGAAGACCCTCGGCAGTGGGCTGAGGGCTGCAGAGCCCAGGGGGTGTCACCACGGCAGTGACTTGGCTCTTGCAGGGGTGCACCATGCTTGCCCTGCAAATGTCGCTCTTTGCAGTCTCAATTTCGGCCTGAAGAGGTAAATCTGAGCCTGGCTTTCTTCCCAAAAGACTGTTGGTAGGGGCTTTCCTCTGGAAAATCTTCTGCTTTCCCCCCTAATCCTCCCTGGCCCAGAGCCGGCAGGCGTGACGCAGGATGGCAGCCCGGCCTTTCCGGGGCGGCAGGGCTCAATCCGCCCGCTCTGCAGGCGTAAACCTAAGGGCAGGACCCCGAAACACAGCGATTAGCAAATGGAGGAGGGGACAGGGCAGAGGACAATGTCTGCCACTTCCACTAGAGGCCACCCGGGGCTGCTCCGCGCCTGGCCCGGCCAAGCCGCCGGCGGGCAGGACAGGCTCCCTCGCCTTGGGGAGGTAAACAGAGCCGCCGAGGTACAGCCTGGTAGTCCAATGCCTCCGTTTTTGGGGGGCTTTGGGACAGTTTTAGTTTGTGATGGCAAGTATTGATGACTTGATCTTCGTTCCTTATGTGTTTTGAAGAATTTAAGTTACAAAAAGTGACTTAAAGTTCTTTCCACGAGGGCTTGCCACCCCCCTTATGCTGTATTTGCCACCTTGAAAGCCTCAGAGCAGCTTAAGGTTTTGCACTTTGCAGCTGCATTATGTTAATTCAAAGGTGGCTTTAAAACGAACCCCCTGGGTCACACGCAGGCAGGAGATCCTTGTGGGTATGTAGATACCAAGGGGATGTAGGTGTCAGTGCCTGATTTTGCTTGCGGGAGCCGTGCGGCAACTGTGATGCAGTAAGACATAGCACATGCTGCAACTAAGGCCTGTGGTAACTTCTCCTTGATGTGAGAGATTGAGGATGTTCAAATCCACAACCACACCAGTACAGCACATCCCCTCCTGGTTCATGAAACTTTCCCACAGGCTTTCTAGTGTCCTGGAAAGCATGCTGTGCAGCTGGGGCGAACACAGCGAGTCAGGGAAGTCTGTAGCTTAGTGCTTTGTGTGCTGGGAAAAGCTGAGATGGAGGGGAAGGCTCCCTTCCCCACTTCCACACGTGGTCTCAGATCTCAAGCTGCAGGGAAATAAACCTTGTTGGGAAGTGGAGTCTCATAGGAAAAGCCGTCTGCTCCACGAAGCTCCTCAGTCTAAGGTAAACAGAGCTGAGGCTTTGGTGCTAGCTACTGCCTAGGAAATGCACAGTTCAATGCAGTCTCAGTGGACTCTATCACCAGACATTAAAAAATATTTTAAACGCCCAAACCCCAGTTAAAGCTCTGGTTTTGGTTTGTTGTTTTTTTTTTTTTCCTTCTGTTCCCCACAGGAGATAGTTTCCTATTCCCAGGCATCACTTAAGCACATGCAGAATTATCTGGGGGATTATGGAAGGCAGAGAGAGCAGCAGGATTTAGAGAAGACACCCACAGGAGGGGGAGGACTGCTGAGATGAACGTTTCCAGGAGACAGATTATGTAAAACCTTTTGCTTTCATGAGGGCAGTCTAGCACTGGTTGCACAGGCGTGGTGGTGGAGATCACAGGAGGAGTGGGACTGAACCAGGTTCAAACTGTGCATCCAAAAGAAAGTTTGCTGGTGGGAAAGAGGGAAGCTTCAGATCCTTCCAGCACCATGAAGTCTTTGCACATGGTCCCTATCAACCCCCTGCATGAACAGTATGCGGTCAATACACTCTACATGCACTTATCTTTCTTAGGTACCCAGCAGACTCATTTGATTCAAATACTCTGCTTTTCCCCACCCCTGCAGCAGAGAAAAGTCTTTGTATCCCTTAAATGCAGTGATAAAAAATTTCTGAGCCATCTCCTATGTGCTCATTTGGTGCTATGGTCTTATTAGAGACTGTGGTATGATTTATTTGGGAGGCACATTAGAAAAAAACAAATTGGCAGCACATTACTGACTAATTGCTTAATTTAAACTGATGAAACTAAGAAATTCAAAGTTGGGGGGCTCTCAAAGAGCTGCAGGTGTTTCCCTCTCACTGCTGTTTTGTTTCTTCTTTAAATTTATGCTAGCTGGCAGAACCAATACCTCTGGAATAAAAATTCAGTTGGTTCCTGCCTTCTTTTGCTCCCCCCACTCTTTACTGTATTAGTCACAGTTTCTCACAGCTCCATTTGCCCTGCACTCCTCATTCCTGAGCTGGACACTGCTGGTAACCCGCAGGGCTGAACACACTGTTAGAGGGAAGGAAGACTCTGGAAAAGCTGCAGCCCAATGCTTTCTGCCTCTTCTTGAGAAGTGTAGCTGAAGGAATTGCTATCCTCCTCCTGTCTAACTGCAATATTGAAAGCATTTGGGAATTTTTATGCAATGTCAGTTTAAAAGCTTTGATACCATATTCCACAACTCCCGTTGTGAGAGGGCTTCCCAGTTCCTCAGCATTGGGACTGTATCCTGCCAGCGTCTCTGGGGAGCATGTCAGGAAAACCAAGCACACTGTAGGGCATGGAAAAGCAGGAGCGTGGGCCTCACTGTGAGGAGGTTTCAGCAGAGCAGTGATCAGTCTGTGCTGAGCTGCTCCCCCTCACCCAGAGAGGAGCATTAAGCAGAGCTCCCTCTGGAGTGACACTGACACTTTTAACAGGTACTTAGGCAGAGTCAGGTGCTTGTTAGTGGGGTTATTATCTGTCATGAAGAGGTGTCAGAGCAGTTAATATAGCTTACTGGGGGGGAGGTAAGGATATAGCTACTCTGAGCCAGATTCTCTGCCTGCAGAGTGTATGTATCTGTTCCTTCACAGTCTTACCTTTTTGTAGTAATTTGTTTTGTACATTAAAGATCATACACGTGATGTTGGGATTGGATACTAAAATAGTTGCTTTCTTGGTTACAAAAATGAAATGTTGGCATAATAGCTAGCTAACTACTTCAGCCAAAGAAAACCTGAAAATACTTCTTTTGTCTCACACTGATGCTGTGAATGTAGTACTTTGTACTGCTGTGAATGTAGTACTTTCTTCTGGACTGGACTCAGTCTTATCTAACCATATACTAAATCCCTGGGATGTCCCAGAGAAGTTGCTGCTCAGCAGGATTGCTAGTGGTGCCTGGAAATCACTGTGCTTGGGGACAGCACCAGGGCTCTGCAGGACGGGGAAGGCTTGAGCCAAATGAAATGAAGGTGTAGACTTGTGTAGTGGCAGATTTTGGTGCACCACAGAAGGCTGATGGATATGCTGAAAGGCAGAGGTCAGAGAAGGATTCATTTAGCATAGGGGCTTGTCCAAAATATCATCAAAATTGTTTTGTCAAATCTGGGGGGGATGTGTGTGTGTGTGGCATTCACATAGTAAAACCGTTATTTTCCTGAGCAAATTGGTCCTTCCCCCCCCCCCCCCCTTTTTTATTTAGTAAAAAAATCTCTGGAAGGAAAAAACCCACCCTAATATTTGAAATAAAGGTTAGGTGAGTTTCTTCCCTTTTTCCCCTAAATCTGATAATGCTGGATTCTAGGCAATTCTTAGGATTTCTACGTCTTATTTCATCCAAGACAATTGGAGCACAGATGAAAAAGTTGATTTTTTTAAAATCAAAATTCTTCATGAAGTTATGCTGGATTTTATTGGTGCTTGTTTTGTTACCAGTGTAACTTTTAAAACCTGAAGGAAAATAATTGCTTTAATCATTTGGTGAAAACCTCTGTTGAGGTTGTGGAACTTTGTCTGAATAATCCCTGAAGAATCATGTTTGTACACTGTAAGTCTTGCTTAAGTTGTGGACACTCTTTGTTGTAAGACTCCTGCTTTTTATTTTTAATGACAGGTCTGAGTTGGAATTAAGGATCTCTAAACTTTGGGGCTGTTTCTACCTGAATCTCTAGGCTGAGAAGTGCCTCTGTAACCACTGCTCTACTACAGGACACAGATCAGCCTTTTAAGTGTGGATTTAAAGGGGATTGATTTACAGTGGCATTGGCACTGCTGGAGACATGTCCACTCAGGAGCTGGACTCTGCTTTCAGGCCCTCTGTCCATGGGAAAGAGCATGCTCTGTCCCTCCACTGTAAGCATGTTAATGCACTTGTTTTAACAGCTGATTTATAGTTTAATTATTAATAATTTTCATTTCCTACTGTTCCTTTTACAGTTAAGAGGCATTATTACAGGCAAAGCCTGAGTATTGTGCAGAAAGCATTCAGCTGGGAATCTGTACAAGGTCACTAAGTGCATTTGCTTGTGTGCTCTTAAAAGAATTGAAGTTAAATTGAGCCCCATATGTGGAAAACAAAGTAGAAAATATGTTTTTTGCTGTGTTCTTTTGGAAAAGAGCAGTGTCTTTTTAACATCAGCCAGAGGGCACAGACATGGTTACACTGTGACCATGCAGAGGATGTGATGCTGCTGTTTTCTCACTGTGATTTGGGGGCTCTAAGGGGCTGGGGTGTTTTAGTACCCAGATTAGGCACTGCCTTCCTATATTTGTTGCCAAATACGGATGAGTCTCCTCTTCATCTCATTTTGCTATGTAAGCAGCACAACTTTTTTGCTGTTTTCTTTATTATTTTGCTGAAGAGAGATGGCCCATAATGACCATGGTGACATCCACAGCTCGCTCACTCTTCTTGTCCTTGATGAAGTCCTTGAGGTGTCTAATTGTGAAAACTCCAGGAGATCAAGCCATACAGTAATTAAACACATGCTAAATGAAAAAAGAGTTAAATGAAAGTGTTTAGCCTTATTTGAACATGCTATTCTAAATTCATGGGACAAACTCTGTGTTTGGGAAGGAAGCTTAATATGTTTTGCTGAAGGAAATTATCAATTTCCAGGCTGTGTAAGTACAGTAGGGACTTAGATCCTGGATCACACAAAGCAAGTAAATCTAGGAAAACACTTTCACTATTTTATGATGGTGTCTATTAGAACTATTTTAATAAACTGTATTTAAAAATACATTTATCACAACTTGCTTATCAAGATGCATGTCACATGCTGATCAGCCTGAAATGGAGCAGTTTGAGTTGATTATCTGCTGTGCCACAAGCAGGGCAGGTTAGAAGTCGAGACTCCAGGGATTAAATTGTGGTCCCTTTGAAATCGATAGGCATCTTGCCAACCACTTTGGATTCTGCTCTGCTTTGCTGTTTCACATGGATTCTGTTCTTGATTCTTATCAACAACTTGCTGTAGGACTTCAGCAAGTTATTTAACTCTTCCAGTCTTTTACTTCTCCACCATTTGTATCATTGCCATGGTGTAAGCCCAGCCAGCAACTAAGCATCACACAGCTGCTCACTTACTATTTGTCCCTGGTGGGATGAGGGATGGAATTAGGAGAAAGTAAGAACTTGTGGTTTGAGATAAAGACAGTTTAACAGGTAAAGCAAAAGTTGCACACGCAAGCAGTGCAAAGCAGGGGATTAATTCTCCACTTCCCATGGGCAGGCAGGTGTTCAGCCATCTCCAGGAAAGCAGGGCTCCATGATGCCTCACAGCGACTTGGGAAGATAAATGTCATTGCTTTGAATGTTCCTCCACTCCTCCTTCTTCCCCCAGCTCTATATGCTGAGCGTGATGTCATACAATGTAGGATATCACTTTGGTCAGTTGGGGTCAGCTGTCCTGGCTGTGTCCCCTCTCAACTCCTCGTGCATCCCCAGCCCACTCGCTGGTGGGGTGGGGTGAGGAGCAGAAAAGGCCTCAGCTCTGTGCAGCACTGCTCAGCAATGGCTGAAACACCTCTGTGCTGTCAACACTGTTTTCAGCACAGATCCAAAGCACAGCCCCACACCAGCTACTGTGGAGAACATTAACTCTGTCCCAGCCAAAACCAGCACAATTATGTACAACACAGTAAGAACAACATGTAAATACATTAGATATATGTAATATTTAAAACATTAAGATCAACAAACGTTCCTGTACATTCACTCTCCTGACACACTGATTTCCTGTTCAAGATTATGGGTAGGAAATGGCAAAGGTATTTCCTACACTGAGAAACATAATCTGTGTATGAGAGTATTATTTTCCATTTTGTGGGCAAAACCCCTTCCAAGGTCAGTAGCAAGGCTGTGTGAGTAGAGCCTAAGGACTGGCACTTTGAGCACATAGCAGGATGCTGATGGAAAGGTACAGAGACCAAGCTCTGTGGCAGCATATGACCTCCAGTGTTACAGCAAGCAACACCAGTGCAGAAGAGAACAGCAGCCATGTGATTCCCTAGGAACTGCAAATCTGATTTCTCCAGTTGCATTTCTTGCATCTGCCACACTGCTTCCCTAGCCAGGCACCTAGTGATGCACCTAGTCATCAGCCCTTGCTTGGGAAGTTGACTGGTGTGATGGAAAACTGTCACCAAAACTTGTGTGAGGGAGGGTGGTGGAGAGCTGGACTGTCCCAGTGGGAGCATGATGTTAACTGTGATGTACAATCATGCTCCCAGCACTATGGTAAAATTCAGCATCTATTATTATTTTTTTTAAGGTGCTAGTGACTGAAATCAAAGGAAGCTGAGCACTTGAGCACCTTTGGCTACATCTACACTGCTAGAGGCATCTGGCCCCAGAGCAATCCCTTGTTACCATGTGAAGGGGCTTATGTCCAGCTAACAGGAGACATCTCCAGGCCTTGCATGGTCACCCTGATGAGTAAGTAAAATGTGCTGTGCCCTGGCCATCCTAAGGAGATGCTGCACAGCTGATGGATAAGTTCCTCCTCTTCAGAACAAGGTGATCTTGGCTATCTTCTCTCTTAAGAATAGTAACTTCATTGTGGTGTCCCCTGAAGCATGCCTGAGTGTTGCCTGGGAGGTGCAACCAGGCCAGGGAACCTGTTGGAAGTTCAACAGCATGGGCAGTGCTCGAGTTGGTGTCCTGGCAGTGGTTAGTTCCCTAGTGTGTGTGTTTCCTTTGTGACTCAAGATGTCATTATCATTTTTGGTACCTTTGCAGGTCAGAGTGCCTGAGTGAGTACTGCATCATGGCCTGCCAGATGCTCATTTGGTAGTGTGCCATCAAGCTGGATGGCTTGCAAGTGGGCATCCACAGAGTGGATCCCCAGTGGGCATGTGCCAGCTAGGGTAGTGTTAGATTAATGTAGGAAGTAGGAGCCAAATTTGTAACGGGTTTTTTCATGATTTCAGACTGTGGGATGATTATTGTCAGCTGGACTGAGCCAGCTTTTGATGCATTTATAGTGTGTGGATGACCAGAGGATCGAGTGAGCAAGCTAGAGAATGACATCGTTTGCAGCATAGGTGCCCCCAGCTTTGTGTCAGTGGGTCTCTCCGTGCTTCAGGATCCACGAGTGGAAAGTGATGTGTGAGTGTAATGCAACAAGGCATGGGGGCAGCCGCGCTGCAGGGGAAGCAGGGAGCAGGGCTTTGCTCTGTGTGCTCCCGTAAGGTGCCAGGGCTGCCCACGGCTCTCTGCTGGCACTTGCTGTGTTTAAACTGAGCGAGAGCAGCAGCGTGGTGCCCCCCCCCCTCCCCCCGCCTCTGCCGGGCGCCACAGGTGCTGCTCCACCACCCCAACCAGAGAAAGAGGTGCACGTTTACGGAAAGTCCTTTTCCCTCCCTTTCCTTTCCCTTTTAAGGCTCTAGGCCAAGCTGTGTGATTCTTATCTCATCTCTGCAGAGCCTTTAAATGAGGTCATTCAGGAAGTTTAATTAATCCTGTACAATTGGTGCTACATCCTTGGCTGTGCATTGTACTAGGGCCCAGCTCGCTACCACAATGCATCTTACGACAGCTGAACATCTGTTTAGAAACTGATTGCTAAGAAGAAGTACTTGCTAAGCCTACTTTTCCCTCGGGCTGTGTGTATGCAGTTCGACATGATATTGTGTAACACTGTTAAGAGAAAAAACACAGTTTCCCCCTGCTCTCAAGATCAACTGGTAAAGCAAACTAAAATTATCTGGGAAATGCCGGTTCCAAAATGGGCTGGGCTGTGTGTGTCCTGTTCAGCTTATTTCCCAGACTGACACAGTGCTGGGCTGTGAAATGATGCTGTGGGACATGGGGCTTGGGCTGCTGGGGCAGGTTCACCGAGGGCTTCAGCCCCCAGCCACTGCTGCTCCTCTGCCTCAGCCCTGGGACCTAGCATATCCCCAAGAGAGTGCACTCTTTCATTCTTTATCCTCTGGTGCTGCAGTGAACAATGACATGTTCTGCTCCTGAGAGTAGGGAATGTTACACATAAGTGTATGTACACACACATGTATACATACAGACACAGTCTTAGCTCTTCCCAGCCTCCCAGGACAGCCTTTAAAAAATGATGCTCTGGAAGAGGAGGAAAAGAAGAAAGAGAATGGTAACAAAGGAGGGGAATTGCAAGTCCTTTGCAAGGGAGAAAGAGAACCATAGCTGCTGAGGGTGGAAGGGAGCAGTTGGTGTGGGCAGCAGCAGAAATATGGGGCAAGTAGCACCCAAGGCCATAAAGCAGAGTAGACATGACAGGACATGTAGAAAGCATGGTGTTAGGATGTATCTTTCACTGACGGAATAGTAAAGTGTCCTCAGAGAATTTTAATCTGTCTCTTCCTTTATTTGCTCCTATCCTTTGCTAAGTTTCCTCTGAACACCTTAGTGGTGCAACAACATGAAGAAGCCCAGAATAAAATCCTGCAAGAAGTTGCTTGTAAAGCTAGGTAGGCAAGTACTGAGACCTGAAATGACACAGCTCATTACAGCTCATCTTTCAGGGAGAAGCAACCCTTGTCCCTGTTCCCAGAGGCAGGAGACCGGGTGTGCTGTACCTCAGAGCTTGCTCACCTGGTGTAACCACTTGTCTTCAAGAAAGCTAAAGGTGGGGTGGTGCAGCCCCCCCATCCCCAGCACATGCCTGCACTGCACCAGCCCTGCCACCCCCCCAGCCCCTCACTGGCACGGCTGCACTTTGCCTAGGAGTGATCTGACATGAGAACTGTCTAATTTGGCATCTGTGATGAATAATGGATGGAGAGAGCTAACATAGTAAAAGAAAGACTGTTTGAGTCTCCTGAGGTAATAATCCATGCTTCCAATTTCCTGAATGGTCCCGCCTTTTGGTTCAGTAATGAAATCTATTTTTCATAGTTTGGCCTTTTTGAGGTATCTGATTGGTTTCACTCTTTGCATTTGTTCAGGGGAAGAAAAAAATTGCTTTCTTTGAGACTTTGCAGAGTGATTATGCAGTAAGATGGACAGAAAGGTGTATTTTCATGCAGGTCGAGCCCTCAGGATTATTAATCCCTGGGAAATTCAGATTTAACTCCATAAAGGGCAAATCTTTTGTTCTAGCATCAGCAATATTGGTTTATGTTGAAATAAGTTCCTCTTTCTCTGGTATCAGATTGCCCTTTGTTGGGGCTGTTAAAGAACAGAATTTAAAATCACATTATATACCAGTTATTTTCATTTTCTTGATGTATGCACTTGTCTTGCCAATAGAGGCAAGCTCTAGGCAGTAAATAGTTAACATAACCTGCAGTACATAACGGTATAATATAGAGTTATGATGAGATATTTGTGTCATCTCTGAAGAACTGAGATCTGTGCTGACTTCACTCGCAGAAATATGCCTGCCATGTATTGTCTGAACAGAAAGGTCAGGGCATTGCTCCCTCCAAACGTTGTCCATGTGCAGATGTGAAATGCATGGCTTAAGTGGTGCCCTTCTTAGGTGAATCACACAGCTGGTCTCCTGACAGCATAGAGACATCATTGTGTGGCCAGGGACCACTGCTGGTGATACGATGTTTGCTGTTGGGAGGTGTCTTGCCTTTGCCCTTGCAGCACCTCCTTTGGGGACAAAACCAAACCCAAAGCCCATCATCTTTCTAGGGGTGCCTCACTTGTTCTAGGCTTTAGTTATCCTACTCTGTAGATGCACTGGAGAACTTTACACTCAGCTTTTTGTCCAAGAAACGCGTGAAAGCCAACTTATAGGGGGGTATAAATACTAAGGAGGACTAGAGGTGGTATCTAGCATTCTCTTTCTAGGAGGATTTATATTTATTGATAGCTTTCTAGGCAGTATTTTCCTGCCTTGACACAATCCTCTCAAGTACACTTGTGAGACTGCACAGGCTGCATTTTAGAGTGTTTATCCATCTTATCTTTGGACGTTGGCACAGATGTGTGTAGCTCAGGTTTTGTGCAGAACCGTTAGGATCCAGCACGGTGGGGTACGCGTCTTTCAGGACGTAATAGCTCCCCTGTTGTCCATCCCTCTGCTCTGTAGTAATTCTGCCATTCTCATGTTTTGTGTGTCTTGGAGCTGCCCGAGCCTGCTTCCCTCGCAGAGCCTCTTGTGCTGTTTTATGGCTTGTGTGGAAATTGTAGGCAATGGAGAACTGCTTTCTGTGTGTGTAATAAATACACCTCTTGTTTGTATAAGAAAAGTTTGTTTTCTCCGCTTTGGGGTAGAATTTAAAGTCAGGAGGAGATGGCAAATGGTAAAAGTAGCATTTTTAAAGTTTAAAGGCAAAATCCTGTCCTGATCTTAACACCCTGTCTTTGTTCAGATCTCACAGTTGAAGCCAAAGGGGATTGTACTGGCACAGTCAAATACAGAATATGCCCTACTACCTCTGAAATAAATAACAGCTGGCACCGATATATACAACACCATATTTCTTCAAAGGGCTTACTGTACATTAAGTAATTAATCTGATAGTGGTTTTGTTTAATGAGGTCTGAGTACCAGCTCATGGAAGAAGTATATTCTCTAAGAGCTGCTCTCTGAATAATACTGTCCTTTGTTTTAAGCACTACATGTAATAGTATTTTATTGATTACTGTTTTTCTCCTACAGTGCCCTAGGGTTTTCACGTAGCAACATGCTGTAGAACCAGCTTCACCTTGCATTGTGTTAGGTGCCATGACTGCAGTTTGCTGGTACTTGACATTTCCATTTAAATGGAGTTTAAAACTTACACATTCTCCCAGAAATGGAAAAAAGAAAATAGTAACTAAGAAAGCAGTCAGTCCAGGGAAAAGGTCTCCTGTCTCTCTTGCAGGGTGTGGAGTATTTTAGCATGGTGGCTCAGATGCTTGGAATACAACTAGATTTATCTGAGCTTTTGCTCCAGGCTGAATCTTTTGTCCTTCCTAGGTGCTCTACATGTCTAAGCCTGCGAGGTTTGTTCCTCTCTCCAGCACACAGCCCTTGCTTGGTGCGGAGAACAACCCCCCAAGGCTTCGTGCAGCACTTTGGGGCTCAGCAACCATATGGCCCCATGGATGGCTGGTGTTGCAACCATCCTTGGCTCTGCTGAAAATAGCTATCTGGGGGAGAGGGGAAATGGCTGCATCCCAAGGTGAGGTGCCTGCCTCTGTCTGTCTGACCTAAGGGCTCAGCTTCACTTTCTGAGCATCCCAAATAACTTGGGAACAAGATGGATTGGAGGCTTTCCCCAGACAAGTTAAATTGCACGTCAGATCGGTTGGGATTCTGTTCATTTAACAGCCAAGGTTTGGTTTATGGGGTTGCAGTGCCACTGACACACCTCGTGATTTATAGTGATAAAGCACCACTGAACTGCTAAGCTTTTAAAAAGCTTTATAAATGTATAATATGAGGAAGATTGATTAAAAATATATTTCTGGATGCAAGTGGTATCACATTCTCTGATTGTATGTTAGCTAGTTACAGTTTATATTTCTCCTAGCCTCCCTTATCATGAATTCTTCAGCAGGCTTTTCTGGTATATCAAATACATTGTCAGGTGTTGTTTTGGCTTGAGCAGTTGTATTTTCATGTGATGGTTTTAGTGGGTGTCCTAAGAGCCTTAGCACCACTGTTTACAACATGCAACAGGTTTTACTTACTCTCCCTAATCCCTACTCCTTTTTGCTTGCTTTAGGCTGAACTTGTACTGACTAATGGTGGCTAGTTAATAGCCAACTCCTTTCTGCTTACCTGTGTCATGTTTACTGCTCCTCATCTGCTTCACCTTACTTACTGGCCCTGAGCTGGCCCCCTGCCAGGTTCTCCAAACTGCCCTTCATATGTTCTAAAGGTCATAACTCAAAGGGAACAGAGACAAGGAGAGAAAAGGGACTTCTGTCTCTTCTCTGAATTGCCCAGTTTGGATGGAGGGTGTGTGGCATGAGTGGATCCACTGATGACAGACCTCAGAGCTGGGGCCCCTGTGCCTCAACTGTACTCAGTTTTCCTCATTAAAGCAGGGTTAGTCTGGTGGTTCTAATGAATGGCCCAGTCATTTATTTGGGCCTTCACATTGCTAGCAAGGCTTAAAGCACATTTTCCTCTTTGCACACCTGGATCACAGCACCTCTGAAAACAACCTAGTTCATGCCCACCAAAGCCTCCCGCTCCCCCCGCCACCCGCAGCACCACTGAAATGCACCACATGAGGATGAGGGTGGGTGTGGGGCTGCATGACTGCTTTGTGCTATGAATACAGCCCAAAACACAGTTGTGGGTATCTGGCCATGGGAGCCTAAATGATACTGGGTTTATGCTAAATACAAGTGGCACATTTCATCAGGATAAGGATAAAACTGGCCTGAAATCACCAAGCCATTTCTGCTGGACTAACCTACACATCTCCCAGCTAGCGAGGCTGCTGTTTTCCTTCTTGTAAAGGCTTGAGCATGAAGTGTGTGTGTTAGGAAGATGGGATTTCTAAATGAGTATTTGAAGAGAAACTGGGGGAACTGGAGGAAACACTGAGCTGTCTTCTTGCATGACTGGACTGCTGTGCCTCCTGCTTCTTCAAACCGTGGTGACAGCCCCTGACCGCAGGGCAGCCTTTCCCTGTGAACACACCTTTTCCCTTTCCTCTTTTGGAGGATGCTGTGTTGGGCACAAAAATTGCCTCAGCTGCTTAACAGAAGCACAGCAGCTCCTCCGCTACCCGGGGCTGTGGGTCCTCCATCCTCTTTGTGCTGGTGGCCTTGAAAAGTCTGAAGACAGCGCTGGTCTTACACTTCATGAGGGAGATTTGACCCGCCCTGGGAAGGAAGTAATCATACTGGCTGCTCTGCCCTTGTCCGGTCTGGAGCCAAAGATGTCACTTCACCACAAAAGCCCAGAGGAAGAGGAAGGGGGAATGACCTCACCCAGCTGCAGCAAAGAGCACAAAGGGGATGAAACCACTGGGGAGGATCTCAGCTGCTCTGGGAACTTCCCTTGCCCCACCTTTCTGAAGGTGTCATTGGTATCTCCCACTGCCCAAGCAATCTTCTGTCTGACACCTCCTGTCTGTGTCCACTTACCCACCCAGTCTGCCCCAGCTCTTGCTCTCTTGGCACAGCCTTCCCTTGGCAGTGGGACACACAGACCCATGCAATGCACCTTCCAGGCTCCCCCCTCATCGCTCCTCTTCCACGTCCTGGCACTGGCTAACTTTGCTGCCTTCTCCCTGCTCCTGTTCCAGCCTTTGCTGCTCTTGCTCAGGTTCTGCCCAAGAACAGCTGAGGGTCTCTCCTTGGGTAGTGGCATCGGGTATGATTAAGTCTTGAGCTAGTCATGAGCCCTTCCACCCATTTTCCATTGGAAGGGAGAAGCTGTCCTGGGGAAAGGCTGGTAAAGCACAGTCTGTATCACAGATGTTACTGGAGATAAGGCAGCTCCCAAAGAAAATATCAGAATATGGCAAAAATATCAGAATAACATGTTCTACATCCAAAGGAATTAGAAGCAACTGATAGGTAAGCTACAGACATAGGTTTTAGCCATGAAGGAGAGCATCCCTTTGGATGTTTGCTGCCTATTTTATTTCTGTAGATTTCCCTGTTTCCTTGATTCTGTTAACCTCCCAAGGTGTGTGAATGCTGGCAGGCTATCAGGTGTGTAAATACCAGGCGAGACCAGTTTTAACTGTGGAAGCTAGGAGTGGGAAGTGAAATGACTTTCTTTTTTGGTTTTAGGCTTTTGGTTTTTTTGGGGGGTTTTTTGGTTTGTTTTTTTTTGTTGAGGGGTGGGGTTTTTTTTAGTTTTTTTACAATAGTGAAAAGGTTTGGGTCTTATTTTACTGGAACTAATTAGCTTAGCTAATTAGCCACTGGTTTCGGTTTGTCCTGCTTGTGCATTAGTCATCTGATGGGAATAAGAGCAGAGAGCAGAAAGGCTTATCAAATTCTTCTATCTCAGTTGGTTTGCCTTTAACATACAGAGTGCAAAAGTATGTGATGGAGAAGTGTGGTCAGTGATGTACGACTCAGAAGTCATTGGCAAATTGCAGTTACTAAGTCTTTGGTAGTAGAGGGTTTGGCTGCAGTAAATGCTAAGATAAATTCAGGTATGGCTTCCCAAGATATTTTTATACTGTGAGATCAGCTACCACAATGTACAGTGTTACAGCTGATTCCCCCCCCTCACACCTCTTCCTTCATCCCTTCCATACTGCAGAGGAACATTCTTTTTGAAGCCTTAGGACGTGGTGCTTCAAAGCAAAATTATAACCTTAAATGTATAGTTCCTGCGTCTTGAACATCCTGGTGTCTTCTCAAGGTGATGACTTCTAATGCTATCATCTCTAAAAGGCGATAAAAATAATAACGAGCTGTCAGTCTCATCAGCTTTTTTTAGAGGAGTGATGAGATAAACTGCAGAATGAGGCAGTTAAATTTGGAGTAAAAATACATTTATTACATTTTTGAAATCAATGCATGTTTCAGAAATGTTGAGCAGTAGTCAGCATGCTTCGGACAGATTTCTAAACCTACTGAACTCGAATTTAAATGTGAATATGCATGTGTCAGTCTCTAATAGCTAAAAAGGAATTAGTACTGTTCATCCTCAAACATCACAAACCCCCCATATCTATTTTTTCCTCAAATACTGATCCATACCCTCTGAAAAGGTTCAGCACCAGGAGAGACTTCATCCTCTCCTGTGAGGTGGTGGAAGATATAACAAGTGTTGTAATTCTTTCATTCATCAGCAAAGTACCTCCAGAAATGTTTGGAGATAAGAATCCTTTTCAAAGCTAAACCTATTGCTATCAATAAGTGCTTTGAAGCTGCTGTTTCACTATTTGATTTTTATTCCAGCTTTTCCATTTAGATTATGTCAGAAGATGAAATTTTACATGACCTTTCTCCACTCACCTAACCTTCATGTAAGAATATACTGGACACCAGAAAGCTTGTATTTTTCTTCTAATTTCATTGCATTAATTCATTTAATTAAATATTAAATACTTTAATTCGTTTAATGATGTGGAAAATTCACAGAACCTCTATAGATCTCTTGGGTTCCAGGCTCTACATTTACAGTTTACATTAAGGTAAAACTGCAGGGGAAATACAAAGAAAAATACGATATTTTCTCTGCCATAAAAAATACATTCCTCTGATAGCTGCAGAATCCTTGATTAGTCTTTGTCTTTCAGGTCCTTTTTCAGGGATGTTATCTGTGTCTGGGCTGCGTATTTGTAGCAAGCTCCAGCAAGGTATATATATCCTACTGACTCTCAAAGAGGAAGGATTATATCAAGATGCTGATTGTTGAACTGTCCTGATTGCTTTGTTACTGGCATTTTGGAGAGGAAGCTTTGTACACTGGTTGGCTCAGGATTGGCACTCTTGTAGGTTAGGGGAGGAAAGAGGGATTTTCTTGCAGCCTGATAGGAATTGGGCAGTTCCCTTAGCAACAAACTGCTGTTGAAGATGATTTTGCTGCATCTGAAGGGTCTGTGTCCTGCACTTTGCTTCCAGCTCTGTCCTCAGACCAAGCTCTGCAATGCTAGTGAAAGGCTTTGGGGAGATGCAAAGCAGAAAGCTCCTTTACAAGTGCTACTCTCTCCAGCCAACAGCATCCATATCGATTTTTTTACCAGCCAGGTGATTGTGAGCATAGTGCTACAACTTCAGGGACCACAGTGGAAGGTTCAGGGTAAAGTAGTCTCCAGGGTGTTTCAACCTGGAGGTATTTAGTGCTACTGAGCCTTTGTGTCCTGCAAAATATCTTTGGAGGCCAAAACATCCCCATTACCCAGGAAAGCATCGTTACTTGCGTAAGAGGCACGGCTGGAGCCCTGCTGCAACACTGCAGGAAGGGAGAGGAGATGGTTTTGTGGGGGCTGAGGAGTGTGCCAGCTCAGATAGTGCCCACTGAACAATAAGGAGAGCTTCTCTGTTTATTACCAGCCTGGATGAGTGCATGGGGTGGTTTACCTGCCATCTGCTGAACGTGGGAATCTCTGTTCATCAGCACTCTGCTCGCGCGCCCGTGGCTTAAAATCTGTTTCCCCACGTAGGGATGAGTTTCTCCTCAGCATGCATGGTCTAGAAATAAAAAAGCAGCCAGATACCAATTCTATTTTTCACTTCTATGCATACTAACTATGTGCATTTGTGGACACCCTCCGGGGCTAAATTCTCAAGTTAAAGCCAGCCAGTTTGGGGGTTCAGGGAACATGTGGGCAGAACTAAGCATGGGGTGGGAATGCGAGGTCTCTTAGTTCTGGGGAAGTGGGAGATAAGCTAACGAGCGTAACGATGGTGGAACAGTTCCCACGATATGGGCAGCCATGGAGGGAAGAGGAGCCTGCTGGGTTTTTGATATCTATTTTGGGAACTGGCTGTAATTTTAACTGCCTTCTTCAACACAGCCCAGGCTCCTGTCTTTGAACGATCTGTTCCTTCACAACAGGAGGAAGGGATTGCTCTGCCTGCTAAAAAAATATATATATGTATGTTGCAAAGTTTTTTGGAGGTAGTATTTTGATTAGAGACAACCACAGTGGTTTAAAAATTAAAGTGGCAGATGTAGCTGTAATTATTTCTCTCTTTTCTTTGATGTGAAGATATTTAGATATCATACTGACCTGGGGTTGTTCAGACAGGAGTTACTAAAGTAGTGCTGTCTCTTTTAAGTCTAGCAATACCTGTAGTGACACAACCATGGCTCAGCATCAGCATTCCCTCTCTAAGCATACCTGTTTACAGGCATTTATGTAACTGCTGCTGGAATTTCCTACTGACTGGTTGACACTTGTCAGATCTATTGAAACCACTTCAGCGAATCAGCAGAAAAAATGTTTTAAAGTCTTTTTTTTTTTTTTTTTAAGGTAAGATGAAAAATGGTTATAATTGAAGAGGTTGCCCAGAGAAGTTGTGGAATCTTTGCCACTGAAGGTTTCCAGGACCTTACTGGGTAAAGCCATAAGAAACCTCAACAGGAGGCTGTGTAAGTGCCTCCCAGGGTCCCTTCCAGCCTCAGTGGCTCTGTGATTCCACAAACTGTGAACCTTAGTAATGTGTTTCAAAACCTTGTTTTAAAAACGCAGTGCTGGGGATAACACCAGCTCAAACACTGTATGTCAAATGCATTGGTGAGATAGGATAATTATTTACAACCTCCACACCATGATGAAAAGAGCTGGATTTTGATGCAGTGCTGTACATCTGTCAAAGAAATCCCACTGCGTTGTTTACTGTGAGTACATAGTGCACGTGTAGATTGCCGTGCACCTCTACAATACATATTCATAAAGCATGCCCTTAGTAATGTTCCTTTAGGCATTATCTGAACTCCTACTGATGTGATAAGCTCTGTGACGCTGTGGATCTCCTTTTCCTCATCCTTCCAGCAGAGTGCACAGGGTGGTGCCACAGAAATGGGCAGGAAATTTTCTCTTTCAGAGAAAACTGCTTTTGCAGAATTGTGCCTGTGTTTGTCAGGATTTGATATGTCACAAGGTGTGGTGAGCACTCAATGGCATGGTGAGTGTTTGCTAGGTAGTGTGCAGAGGGTGATGGTAAAAGCCGTGCACACCAAGTGAGAAGGCTGTTGTGCAAGCCAAAGCATAGCTGCAGAAGTACTCAGTGTCAGTGCTGAGGTTATTAGTTTGGCTCAGTTGACCTTCAGCTTTGAGCAACCTTATCTCCCTCTCAAACACCATCCTCCCAGGGTGATATTTGACTGTCTACCAGGAATAAGTAGTGTGCAGGAAAAGCTTGTGTTTCTCTGTGCCCATGTTCTCTCAAGGTATCTTACTGGCTTCTTGGCTCTGGCTTCTTTGGAAAGGTGCCATCCTTCTGGAGGTGGCGGCCACTTGCTAGTGATTGCTGCTGGAACAGTTGCTTTCCAAGCACTCCTGCAACCAAGATTTCATTTTCATGCATGTTCCTGCCATGCCTGCCTATAACTAAAGCTGAGCAGCCAGTTAGAGCATCCGCAGAAGCCTGTGAATGCCACTGCTGCAATATTCAGTTGCCTCCTTGAAGGAAAACTGTAATTTTAAATACGTGGAACTTCTCCTGTCATTTACTTGACACAGCATCACTGTTAGCTCAGCTCTGCTGTTGTTGCCTTCTAAAGTGATTCTGTGCCTTGTGAAATGACGCAGTTGTGTCTGTGGAGAACGGCCTTGACAGAGATTTGTAAGACTGGGTCCAAATGAAACCATAAAAATTATCTTCCATTTCTTCACTTCCTCTCTCCAAATACTTTTTCCACTGCCACTTCTTGTGTGTGTGTGCCTTCACTAAGACTGGCCATGTACTCTGCCATATTGTGCTGTTCTAATATTTCTTTATTCTATTTTGGGTCTTATGCCGCCCACATCAGTATGGTGTCTAACTATCACACACAGATTTGAGGGAGAAAAAAAACAAGAAAGAGAAAAACAACCCTGCTAATTAACATTCTTCTAGCGATGGAAGGGAGAGAAATTGTTCTGTTAGCATTTAGTTTTTGAAAAGCACTCAGTGTAAAGGTTTTGGGAGGAACTTTCTAAATACTTTGCTTAATAAAGCGGCAATTATGTGAAAATGAGAATAGACAATGATTGCAGAGACAATGGAGTGTGATTTCTGGGGTGGGGGGGGAACCCCACTGTGCAGACTTGAGTCGTCTAACGTCAAAGAGAGAATGGCATCAATGCAGCATCGACAAGCTACACTCAGGAAAAGTAAAATGCTAGGTAATGGCCATCTGCCAGTCACTGTAGATTAAAAGATACCTTTTTGTTGTCTTTTGAAGTTGTAACAGAGATATTTTACTGAACAAGATTAGAGGAAAGGACATTCCAAATAGTGAGCCCTTAATCTGGTAGATATGGAAATCAAAAGATACATGGAGGGGCTATATGTGGTTGCCTATATGTATGGTTGTTATTGCTCAGTTGGGCAGTTGGAGTTTGGGGCAAATTAGCACACGAGATGAGAGTGGGGGATGACTACAGGAAGCAGTCATTGCAATTTCCCAAAATTATGAGGCGGATTTGCTGTTAATTCTTAGTGAAGGAAATGAGATTATTTCAGTGATTGGGGAGTGGCTAATAGCTATGGATATGAGTTTAAACCAAACTGTAATTCAGAATACTCAGAGCCATTTCTAATGGCTTTTCTGTGTCTTATTATAATATTCCAAATAAACATAGACCAAGAAAGAGTCTGTTTTCTCTTACTACGAGCTTCTACAATTATCAGAAGCAAAACAAATCTTTCATTTCAGTAGCATTTAGAAAGCATGAATGAACTTTGATCTTAGCCCCGTACTTCAGTGCAAGCCTTCACAAGAACATCCAGTACTGCTGCACTTTACCATTTACTTCTGAACAGAAAGAAACAGGCTGAAATAAGATAGGATACAGAACGTACAAAGATGCAGCAGAGCAGCATACTGCAGCATGATGGGGAAAATATTTTTATCATAGCTGTATCTTGTTCTCAAAAAAGAACCCCAAGCTCTAGTGTGGGTTTTTTTTTCCTTACATTTTTATTTTAAAAACATTGATTAGATGCAGTGACTGCTGGTTCAGACAAAAGAATTGGGAAGAGAAAAACCCCAGCATACGTAAAAGAATGATGGGGTATTACCTTTTTGGTTTGAATACGCTCGCTGGTAGCTGCAAGAAGCAATGATGAGAAATTACTCTAAGTGCAATTTATGTCTCATATCTGATGCCAGGTAAAAACAGAGCAACAACTGAGGCACTAAAATGTGCTAGGTTAAAGTATAAGGAAATGAGGGCTTTTCCCTGCTGCTCTGCCCATGAGTCTTTAATTGGAGTTTATACCTAAATAACACAATGAAGAGTGCATTAGAGGTAGCATGGGTATTTATAAAATTCAAAAACATGTAGAGAAGGATTCTGCACTGGAAGCATATAGTAAAGCAAGATCTGACTGAACAGAGCCAGGCTTGCCCACACAGAGATAAAAACAAATATTTGGGCGATGGTACAGCAGCTTTTGTATTATTAAACATACCTACTGTTTAGAAAAAAAAAGAAAAATCTCTCTCCCATGTTGGAGGAGTCTGTTCTCCTAGGGAATCCAGCTGAGTTTACTTCAGTGTCTTCCTTGAATCTCGTTAGAGTAGATTTTTCTGTTACTATTGTTGGCAATGAGCATGGGACCTTATGTAGTGGAGAGGGTAGACGTATCCTTTGAAGCCTCCTTTTTTTGTTGTTTTTGAGCTCGAGGGGTTTTCTTTGAAGGCCAGTGCTAATATGCCTGTGAGTGCGCACCCTTGCGAGCTACATTGATCTGAGTTAGTCTTGCCTGGGCTATATGAATGTCAACAACTTAAGAAAGAAGCGAATCTTCCCACCCTCAGATGTCTGCACAAGGGTGAGGAACTGCAGAGATGCTTCCTGTGGCACATGGATATTGTGCAAGAAGGAAGATTTGGGGAAACAAGGTAATGCTCATGTATCCTCTGCCCCATGGTTAGTAGGGGGGATTTGTGCAGGCAAAAGATGCTGGAGAGAAGCAAGAGAGTTTAATAAGAAAGGAGCATGCCTGGCATCAGAGAATGTACTTCTCTGTGGCTGGGTAAATTGGTGTGTCTCTGAACTATCTCATGTCAAAATCTCTGTGCATCTTTGAGCTGTGTGATGAGTACACTGGAGGGCTGAAGGAACATTGTGAGGCATTAATCTGAGGAGGACAGTCATACCTTCCCAGGGGCACTTCCGTGTGCTTCCTGTGGGAGAGGGCTGCAACCCAGCCATGTTGACCTTGGCAACCCTTCCTGGCTTGCATCCCGCTTTGGCTTGAGATTTGGATTGCTTAACTATCCCCATACTACCACATCCCTGCTGCAGGCCTGGTGACAAAGCAGGCTGGACAACAGAGTGTGAGCCTGACAGCTATGCAGGGACTATGTATAGGGGCCTTATGGATCTCAAGAGTGACATGTTTTCTACCCTTACAGGACTATAGGAACCTTCAGGTCTGTGGTCCATGAGGAGACAGCATAGAAGCACTAACACCAATTCTCTTTCCCTTCTGCAGTTCACCCACCCCGTACCCAGCCCAAATACCAGGTGCAGCAGGGAGCACTCTGCCCGAGCGGCAGAATTGTTTCCTTCCGCCATTAAAGGGAATCTTAATGCACAGCAAGCTCCATTGAAGTGCAAGTGAAGGGTCTGTTTCATAAAAGATTTAGGCACCATCTCGGTGCATACTTTTGATTTGTACAGCAGGGAGCTTGCACTTGGGAAGAAAGAGGGGCGGGGGGAGGACTTTGCTTTAAATGACAGCTTTTTTTTTTTCCCCTCATTCATTTTGCATTCAAAAGCCCAAATATATTTTCACTCTCTCTAGCCTTGATTTATGACCTTATAAAAATGAGATAGAATCAGCCCAGAAAGAACAAAGGTTAGGTCTTCCCAGAGCCTGAAGCCTTTGTGTAAGTCCCTGAAGAACAGCTGTGCAAATTACATTTGCTGCTATCAGATAAAGTGGAAGCAGAGAGCAGTTTTTCTTGCAGGATCTGGACAAGATTCCATTTTATTTTGTCGTTTTTGAATGCTGGGTTGATTTTGTTTACTGGTAATCACAGCCTTTAATGTTACCTTGCTAAAAATGGCTATTGCAGGAGAACTCGCATCAAAATGATATCGGCACAGGCAGAGAGAGAAACATCCTGTTTATGTGAATGTCCCTAACAAAAGAAGTCAAGATCTAAACAGATAGAAGAGAATGCCAGTAACCATGAAACAAACTACATGCCAGATGTTAGCCATGTTGCTTAGAGCACTACTAGAAGTTGATCAGATATTATGTTGATGAATGCAGCTTATGAACCTGTAGAGAAGGAAAGCAATAGTTGTCATTTGCATGATTAAAGGCTCACGTGGTACTTCTACATTAAGTCATAAATAATTTCACTTTACCTGATTGTATGAATTTAAAGCTTGCATTTTAAGGTGTTTGGTTTCCTTTCTTTACAAATCCATGTAAAGCATTTTAAAGTAGGAAGTAGTTTTATAGATTGAGAGTCACAGATTCACAAAAATAAAATTCAGGTTCAAAGGGGCTTATGGAAGTTATCTGGTCAGAGCAGGGCCAGGTTCAAAGTTACATCAGGTTGCTAAGAGCCTTGTCTACTTAGTTTTGAGTATCTCTATGGAGATCACACATTTTTTTCCAGAAGATCTCTTCCATTGCTTAACCATCTTCACAGAGCAATTGTTCTCCTTCCATCTGGCCAGAATTTCCCTTGATGAAACTGTTGCCTCTCGTTCCTTCACTGTGCACCTCTAAAAAGCATCTTGTCCATCTTCTCTGCAATGCCCCAAAGGCCCTGGCAGGCAACTCAGTACCCCTGAAGCCATCTCTTCCGGGGTAAACAAGCCAAGTTTCTTCAGCCTTGCCTCACTAGGCAGGTACTCCAGCCCCAATGATCTTGGTGGCTCTCTGCTCAGCTCACTCCAGCTTTTTGATCTCACTTCTGTACTGGGGGGTATATGACTGGACACAATGGTTTTACAAACACCAAGGAGAAAAACTGTTTCCTTCTGCATGCTGACTACATAGGTTTGATCTGTGCATTGGCTGGGGGTGTGCTCTATCCCACCACCTGGATTGCTGCTAATGTTCAACTGTCCCAGCATCTGTATCACCATTCATAATTAGATGCCACGCTGACTGTTGAATATTGTCTTTTGAAGCCAGTGGTCCAGCTTCTCATCCGTCTTGTATAAGTTGTTTCTGGCCTATGTGTAAATTCTGCTACTGCTTTCTCCCGTGTTGGAGATAACTTGGAGCAGAATATTGAAGAATTTAACCACCTATCTGGATAAAATAAAATTCAGATTACTCAGCCTGTTTTCCATTTTGAGACTCTTTTTAGAAACTAGCTGTGTTTCTCAAAGACTAATAGAAGTTTATTTTTCTTGTTTAAATCTCCTTTGGGTTACCAGTTATCTTTGAGGAAGTGGAGTGTGGGAAAGACTGAGGCCCAAAGTGAAGGAGTAAAGCCAAGACCAGCAAAGTATGGATTTGTGCAGGGATAAAACCTGTATCATCACAAATGCATTAGTACCTTGCTGACACTATAAGCACTCTTCTTAATCTCTCTATATAGTTTCACTGTTTGACTAAGGAAGGAGACATTTCCACTGTATATCCTTTTTTATTTAAAAATAAAAATTTTTCACAGAAGCCTTTGGATTTTGCTAGCACTTTTAATCAGGTTGAAAAGAATTGCATGACTTTGATTGTATTATCAATATTGGGTAGATTTTTCAATAGGATCAAATAACCTGCTTCACTGAATGTTTTGGATTGTATTAAAGTATCCTAGGAACAGTAGCAGCATTTTTGTAATATAAAATCACAATGTATCTGTTTGACAAACAGGTTGTGTAGTCAAAATGAAACAGTTTCATACTGTGAACCCAAAATTTTAAAAAGCAGTGTTTTCTGGGAGCTTTTGAAATGTCAGTTTTCTGTTTCAGGTAGCTTTATAACTTTCTGAAAGTGCTGGGACTTGAGGTGGACTGCGTGTTTCCAAGATGTCATGGTGAGATTTCAGTTCTGACCAGCCCGATGTGGTGGAGATGTCTCATGCCTCATTGCTCAAAGTAGCATTGATGGGTAGTTCTTGATCCCTGTTTTTTTCTGTACCACAATCCAGTAATACTAAACAGCTCTTCGGGCCCTCTGTCGCTGGCATTTAACAGTGGAAGTTCCCAAGCCGTACCAAGGTCATGGTTAAGCCTGTCCTGAGATACGGTGAGGACTGTGAGCCGTGATGGCCACATTGCATCCTATTGACTGTTTGAGAGTGCGGGCACCTTCATGGTGCTTTAAACTGACACGTTTCACTTTGCAGCTGAGGCATGCTGAGAACACACACACGGTCAATTACTGTGATTCAGCTGATGGACCACTTGCACCATGGGAACTCGGTTGTTTTAACCCAGTGCCTCTATCCATACCACTTTTTTTGTAAAGCCCTGACCTGGGCAGCCTTTTAAATACAACGCTTATAATGCAGATTAATTGATGCCAATGATATAATCCAGGTTGATGCATATATAAAAGGCAGGGGGTTTCTATATTCTGTAGACAGTTTTACAGGGCAGTAACGGGCAGGCTGCTCAGTGATGTAGAGATAACAAAAGGTCCTTTCTTAATACCATTGCCAGCGTGTGCAGAGATGCACAGAGGGAGTTCACATAAAGGGATGTGCCAAAAAGAGCTAAGTAAGAGTAAATAAAATGTAACGCACTTTCAAGGTGTGTATGTTGTGGAAGTCCATCTGTGCATTATCAGTGTGTTCATTGTACACTTTTCTCAGAAAATTCAGCCTGGAGAGTAAAGGTAAGGTGACATTGTAGGACGGCTCAGGGGGTAGGTTTTAACTCTTGTCCTATTGAGACTCTCTTGAGTACCAAACAGTTCCTGGTTGGGCTGTTTAAAAGATGCCTAAGAAAAGTCAGATTAGTGTTGGTGATTAATTTGTAAAGCTTTAGGTGAGCAAAACAAGAACATTTAAATAATTTCCATCAGGAAAGTGTATGCGAAGGAGTTAGAAAGCCGTTTCCTATAGCGACCAAAGCCTTCTGCATGGCTGAGTGTAAAGATTGCAGCAGTCACCCTGTACTGACTCCCATCCTGGCATTTTACTACTGCAGAACACTCTGAACTGGGGTTCTGAGAACCAGGATGTAGAATTCAATCTCTCAGAGAGCAAAACACCATCGACAAAAGACAGTGATTGTGCTTTGCGCCACATGGGACCATGGAGAGAGCATATGCTCAAACATTCAGAAAGCCAAGGCAGCCCCACATTGTTCTACTCCTGATTTTGTGAGTGAGATTTGAAACTGAAACAGTTGTATTGTCGTTGATACAGAGGAAAAGCAAGTAGTCTACCTGTGAGACCTTGAGGGCCAGCTATACTCATGATGTAGTCTGTCCAGGCTGCTCTTTCTTCTCCTGAGCCTCATGCTGAAATAAAAAAAGGAGAATAATGAGCTTGGGGGGCAAGGTTTCACAGTTATTGCCAGTCTCAGCAGCTTTTGAATGCCTCCTGGCCCCCTGTATGCACCAGTAAAAGCCAGCACTGCTATGAGAGCAGCATCATGTTTCTGGAGAACAGCCTTTAGGGTTGCCCCAAATTTATACAGTATTGGATATGAAGGAGTAACCACTTAAGTTAGTAGATGGTGAACATGAGGCAAATCTTCTGTATCACTAACTTTTGCCATGGTACAGTAGAGAAGAAATGAAGAGTATGAGGGATTGGTTTGTTTTCATCCAGCACTTCTGGTTATTTATTTGCACCATATCAGAAATAAAAGAGAAACTCTGGTAAAAGTAAATGAAATGCAGTCGCTTGAACCCTTTGCCCTGGAAGACAGGTTGGGAGAGAAGCAGGGAAGATGGTTGTAACGCTTCCAAATGTTCCAGGAAGCGAGCACTACTCAGGAAATCGGAGAAGCTGGAATTCTTCCCACAGATGCATGTCAGAGACAAAAGCATTGTTATAACAGCTGAAATCTGTTTCTACAAGCCCCACTGAGCGGGGCATAAGAACGCACTGAAGCCTTTCCCAAGCTACCAAGGTGCAGAAGTGTGGGCTGAAGTTCCAGCTGTGCTGCTGATGGCATGTTGTGGTATTATGGTTCTCACTACATCCACAAACAGATTTACTCTGCTTCAGTGTTTCTCTGCTCTATCAGAAGTAATTACGTGAAGGTGACAAACCTGAACTGGAACATGGCTTTAGGTTATTTTAAACTAATGAAGGCAGAGATAGATATTCACTCTATCTGATTCTCCATGTCTTATGTAGGTGATCTGAGCCATGCGTGAGTATCCGAATCATTCCCTTTGGACATGCGGGGAAGTTGGGATCTTGGGCTTACATGTTCTGAATCACAGTTTAATTAGATTATTAAATGCTGGTTATAAATATCTTTCTAAAGAGCAACGTTTTAACTGTGAGTGTAATTAAGTGGTGGAATCAATTTGAAAAGTAATTTTGATTTGTCATCACTTGTGGTCTTTCAGCTGAGTGTGGATGTTTGTAAACATCAATGTTCCCCCCGGCTCGAGTGGGGGTCTTACACTGCAGCTGCCTTGCATGTTCCTGCAGTGTACTGAGCAAACTGAGTCAGGTCCACGGTGTGCTTTACTGTGCGTTCCTCCCGAGGGGACAGCTCGGAGGGAGAACGAGGTGACTCCTTGTGGTAGCAAAGTTGGGCATGCTTGTGATAGCCTGCGTTTCTGAGAAGACACCTGGCAGTATTTTACAGTAATTGCAGTTTCCTGCCAACATATACTGGATGCTGTAGTCAGATGATGGATGATCGAGGCGTGGCTTATTAAAACCATTTTATAATCTGCCCAGGACAAGTTTCCTAGCTGGCTGGGAATGATTGTGAGATGATGCTATGCAAAGTCTTGATTTCAGAAACGTGATATGAGTGACTTACCAAATAACAACTTGGAACTTGAGTCCTTGACTTCCAACTGCTGCATCTAGTGATTGCTTGTAGATGTTGAAGAAGAGCTGTGTTAAAGTTTGTGATAAAGTTGGAGTTTTCCATCATTTTTGAGTGCCCTGCTGCAGAAAGAGGTCAGACTATTTCTGGCTATTACCCTGGACCTTGCATTTCTTCTCAGGGAAAGGAACTGAGTCTCTGAGACAGCATCAAATGCTTTAGGCAGTTCCAGGAGAGTGAGAAAGATCTATACTATCTAGCTACTGACTAGAGGAGATTTTTTATCTACTAAAATGGTTTCACATCCAAGTCCTGGATCTGTGCATAGACATTAACCTTCCATTATACAAAGCTACACTTCTTCATCTTTGGTTATTTTGTTTGTGAGTTTGCTTAGGAATAGAGTGGAGAAGGTTGACCATAGTCAATAGCAGGCTGTTACCATGTACCCAGGACATTTTGCGTGCCAAAGTGTGTCTTTGAAGAAGACAGCCTTCTCCTCTGTGTTCCATGCCAGCTATTTTGGTCATTTGGGACCTGCTGACTGTGACTGATGAAAAGCAACTGTTGTATCAGAGTTCCTGGTGCATGTCTTCTGAGCATGCAGAACTTGTAAATCTGTGCTTTGAAGGCACTGGGCCCTGGGAGCTCTGATGGATTGCTGAGCATGGTGGTGTCCTTTTATGGTGCCTTGCATTTCTGGTGCTCATTCGATCACAAGATCAATCTGTTCAGAACTGATTAAATAATCTGTGAATCATAAGCTTGGGCGAGATTTGGCAGCGTCAGTAGAGTGAGGTGGGCAGGAGCGTTTTGTGGGAGTGTGGAAGAGCCTCAGCTTTTATTTTTCTGTCACTTGGCAGTCACATTTCATGCCTCTGACAGGGGAACACATGCAGTGCCAGAAAGCTAGGGAGGCGTATGTAGATGGTAGGAAGACAGAGCCATATGGTCATCAAAGTGCTGACTGTCAGTGGTGGCAGTGGTAATGCCCCATAAGCCCCTCATGTTTTCCTCCAGGGAAGAGGACATTTGGATTTTAGCAAACCTTGATGGTTGTTGAAGCCTTTGTAGTAAAGTAAGTCGCTCTGCACCTACAGCTGGTGTCCTAGTGAAATTATGGTCTGTCAATGTGATGGTTGTGGTGTCCATAATCTTAGTAACTGGGTTGGGCCAGAGATTATCTGTGACCAACCTCAAGAAGAATCAGGGAAGAATTTGGTGGGTTTACTCCAACAGTCTCAATGTAGCATTGTTCAAACTGGATGAACTGTCTGAATTATTTCACTATCTTCAAAGTATCAGTGACTTCTTTTATACACGTGATTTGCTCCCTGTTGTGCTTACTGGCTGGAAAACGCAGTGAGCCTGAATGGTGTCAAGTGTAGTTTACTCACCCATAGCAGCGCAACCTCCAGAGAACAGGTTAAACAGCAAATGGCCTGTTTGTATGTGGTTTTTCTGAAAGTTGTGTGGGTTTTTTGGATAACTTAGGTAGGACAAAGGTTTCAAGCCCAGAATCTGACTTGTGGATGCTATCAAATCATTTACTGGCAGGTATACAGCATTTTCTTGTGATGTAGCAAAAGATAAAGCCTGTTTGTTTAATTAAAGCATGTAATTGATATCCAATGCAATGAATGTGTAGGGCATGTATGGTATATGTTTACCTGAGCGGTTTGTTAACTTTGGCTGAAGTTATGTTATTTAAATGTCCTTTTTTTTTTGGCCTAGACAAGCCAACAACTGATCTACTGATAAACTGCCAATCACGGGTGTTGTATAATGTATGTGAAATCAATACAACTCCTGTTAGATAGAGAAAACTTCTTTCTATTTAGATCTGTTTTATGGGATGCTCAGTGACAGGGGGTCAGTGGCAGGGGATTTTGGACTTTGTGAGTAAAAACATGTAAGTAAAGCAGCACTACAAATGGGTTCTGTTCTTAACACAAATCTGTGCAGCTCTTGGTAAGAGCTGAATGACTGTGGAGCAGGCCTATAGAGTCCACTTTTAAAATTTCTTGTACTATATGTGCCCAATTTGAATTGGTATGGATAATATAAATGTTTCCTCCTGGCTTAGTTACATTTTATGCCCATTCTGCAGAAATGTAATGAAAAACCAGTGCAAAATTTAGGTATCTGCAGTGGTGCTGCCTAGATTTGAGCTGCTTGCCTTAATTCACTTTATAGTCAAAGAAGGAAAAAAAAATGCCGTTTCTAAGACATGCTTCATCCAAAGTACAACAGCTGAATCCAAACCTACAAACTCCTATTTCTCTCCATTGACAGGAAAGGGGGCCTGGTTGAGCAGTTCCTATGTAGATACACTGTAGATAAACAAAAGCCAAAGGCGAAGAATCAATATGAGCAACTGGTTCCTTTCCATTTTTTGTATGTTTTGAAATACATTTATTTGGTCTTTAATGAGATCCAGTGTGTTTGAGTTCTCAGAGTAAGAAGTTCCCAGTCGTAACCCAAGTTGGCTCAGCTTTTTCAGCGGAGCTCGCAGGACAACTTGTCTGATTTTACAGGACCCATTTAGATTTAATAACTCTCCATTCAGACAGCATTCTTGCTTGCCAAAACAGGTTTTTTTCATGAATTACTTCATCAGTACTTAATTGTCAGTTTCCGGGAGGGCTGATAGGAAAACGTTCTTGTTTTGAAATACAGGCCTAATACAAGCTTAGAGGGACTCACTATATTTCATCCCCCTTTTATCAACCTTCTCCAGCCACTTCCATTTCTTTTTTTCCCAGGTGCCTTTTATTAGCTTGTTGAAAAACAGTGGGAAGAGAAACACTAGAAACTTTGAAGGATTCACAACAGGTATTTATTATCTCCTTTTCTAAGAAGCTAGAAGAACCAAATGATACCAGAAATCGAGTCATTCCAAGCCAGTAAGAGTAGCTTACTAGACCACTAGTTTATTATTACCAGAACCCTACCCAGGTCTCAATTAAACAGCAAGTTGGTCTCCCTGAGACAAATGTAGTTTGGCAAGAGTTGCCAAGCAGAAACTCAAATATACAGTTCTTTAATGTGTTAAATTCTTGGGTTTAGAATTGCTGCTGAGGACAATGTTTAGAAATAAGTGTCTAGCTGTATATATTTGACCGTATTGGAGTGGTTACATGCAAGGTTGGGGCAATAAAATATGTCTTAATGATTATCTTAAAGGTTTGACTGCTAATTGCAATGTAGGATGCCGGGCTGGCTTTCAAGTTAATATTCTTCACAAATCATGTTGAAAATGAATAAAAATACTGGAAAAAATGGAAGAATTGCTATTGTGTAACCACAACAGTCTAGGCAGGCTGCCACAAGAGTATTACTGAAGCTCTAATTCAAAAATTAGCCTCAGCTACAAATGTATTAGTTTAGCCAAGTCCTCTAGTTGGCAGTGTGTCTGTCTTAAATTTCCTTTGATACATGCTGTTGTTTGGGCTGTTAGCTTAATACATCATTAGATAGTTTAGGAATTGCTTGTCTGTAAGTTAATATGTTCAATAGCAACTTGTTAATTAGATTAATTTGGTTTGGTATTTTGTTAGAAATAGCTTAACCTTTATATGACTTTGTAATTTCATTTCATTACAGTTACAGATACAATGTTGTTTACAATGGTAGTGTAGCCAAAGTTCAGAAAACACTGGAAATGACTTGCAGGCAGAGTACAACAAAGGTCTTTTTCCAGGGCTTCAGTGAGAGGGATTTATTTAATTTTTTTTTCTCAGGGGCAAGGAAAATTCATCGTGCATCTTTCTCATGCATAGGTCCAGAAAAACGCTGTGCATTTGCTGTGACCCTCTTCTGGCAGGTTTTGCATGGCTGCTGTGTCAGGGGTCACACAAATGTCCTGTTTTATGGTTCTGGGTGCTCCCAGGTGGCCTAAAGGTGTTTGAGACAGCTAAATGCATGCACACCCCAGAGCAAGTACTGTTCTTACATAGAAGTATACCTGGCAAGATCAAAAATCATAAACATTTTCAGTCTTTTGATGAGCTGAAGCTCTCACTGAAACCAGCCTCTCTTTATAAGCCAGCATTCATAACTTTCCATGCATGGATGGTCTCCACTGGACTCACCAGTTTATGTCCTAGGGCAAACTGGTTTGCCCTCTCAATTTCTTTAACTCTTCAACCTCTTTTTGTATTTCAGAAGTCTCCAGGGTTATGTGTTATGCATTAAAGGAGGGGGAAGAGATTGGGGTAGGAAGGTGACAGCCAATTTCTTCTTTTTCTCCAGGTGTGCTGGATATCTCAGCACAGGGAGAGCTGTTTTGGTCAGCCACCTCTCCTTCCCTGCCTCTGCTGTCTACTGCCTCCTTGAACAGGTCATTACAAAAATAATGACACGATGGCTTTGATCATGTTTTTCCACAGGCCCTTTGAAGAGCCAACCCAGAGGACAACCGAACAGTCAGGAATCACAGGAGGGCTGTTGGAGTACAACTTGAGGGGTCACCAAGCTGTAAGTCCAGACACAGAGTTGAAAATGCCCTTGTGCAGATCCATTCAAAAGCCATTTACTAGACGATAGGTGCATGCCTGCTCCAAGAGCGCTCGGCCTTTCTGCACTGGCAGATGTAGAAGGCAACATCTTCCTTGGCCTCTGGCTTCTGCCAGCAGATTTGCTGGAGTGAGCCCTCCTTGCTCTTCACTGCCCAAATTGGGAGGACAAAGCCATCTGGGTTTGTGCACAGCCTTGTTACCTCTGCTGGTGTTAGTCTGGCTGAACCTCGACCAGGAGGAAACGTTATTCTTAACAAAACCAGAGAAACCTATGTAGTCACTCAGCAAAACTCTGCCATCCCTTGTAGAGCAGAGACTCTTCTGAACCCATATCAGATGTGACTTTCCCTTCCAGTCCTCTGCCTCCCTGTTTCTCTGCAACAGCTGCAGTGGTCTTATTCAGCGGGAAAAATCAGGCACATTTAAAGCAAAACAAAATCCAGAACACAACACAAACAAACCAAATTAAAGAAAATGTTTTAAAGCATTTTGTTACTCACAAGATGTTGTGAGATGGTTTAATGTTTAAAATAGTAATATTATTTCTGGCAGTTGGTCTCATGCTATTCCTTTGTTGATTTTTCCAACCTCTCAAGAAATTGAAATGAAAATATTTTACTCATGTTACTATCCCTGGGAAAAGCTTGTCAACATGGATCCACGTTACTGCTGAAAACTGAAAATAGTTGGCATGTGGTTTTGTATTTTCCCTCTATCAAAGAGACTCTGTGGGGTTAAGATCTGTTCACATGGAGGCAGTGAGAGAGACTGACACCATACTTAAAACGAGAGGTCACCTTGCATGTACATGTGTGTGCACATGTATGCAAATACATCTGTTTGCAAATGATAACATCCTAGAAAGTCATTATGTTACATTGCAGTAGCTTGCTCAGATGAAAGCTGAGTTGACACTGTAGAGATGCATATGCTATAGAAATGTGTATGTGTATATGTATCACAGTTTTGCCTTGGTTCTGCGAGCAGGGGGATCAATGAAGCCTGATTTTCTATGGATTTATGTCTTGAGGTTGAGACCCTATCTGGATTTTCCAAGGTCTCATATGAAACGCTCCACTTTTTACCTCAGCAAAGCATTGGCCATAGTTCTTAACTGGCTGCCTATTGTCCAAATACTTTTAAGGACTTAATGGTTTTTGGATTTCAAAACCTTTGTCAAATGTGCTTGACAAACTTAAGCATGTGAACATTCACAGGGAGGTCTCAGATGCACAGAAAGGCACCTCAATATCTTAAACTTTTTTCCTACAAAACCAGACTAAAGCATCCTCTCACTTATACATATGGAGATGAGACATAAAATATGAATTAAAACAGAAAACATGAGTTTAAACATAAATATGGCATTTAATAGCTACGGAAGGAAAGACGGATATGCAGATTAACCACCAATCATACTAGGGAGATTTTTCTGTTGATTTTCTGTGAGGATTTAGCACTTAATTGCAATTTGTCTCTTTCAAAATCTCCTACACAACCTCTGCTATAAATGTAAGTAAAGCTTCTCACATTGGATGTTTAAAAAAAAAAAAGAAAAATCATGCATACGCCCATGTGCCTGGGGGGGAGGGAAATGAACTTGAATTTTGGTTTCAGCTGTCAGAAAAACTCGATTCCATGGGTCCATTTATGTGTTTCTTTCTGTTGTGGTTTAATCCAGCAGGCAGCTAAGCCAAGCACACAGCCTTTGCTCACTCCTCCCGCAGCTGAAACCGACACTTTTAAACATTTTTAATTAAAATATATTGATTTGTCATTTTGAGATTTCTATGTTTAGTTAAAAAACAATGAAATACTGAACAAACTCCACCGAGGATCTTACTGGCTTTGGAGTTTAATTTTGGCCTCTAAAAGAAAGAGCAATAGCTCAATGACAACATTGTTTTGACAGAAAAGGCCAGACCTGAATGCTTTAAGAGTTTTAATTTCCCTGAGGGGTCATAAGGTCCCCTGCTCCCAAGTATGTTAAAGAGACAAATCAAACTGAAGAGTTGAGTCAGGTTCATTAGCTCTGGCAAATCACGATTACTGCAGCAGATGCATTCTTCCTCGGATTTGGATTAAAGCAGAAGTTTTGCCATGCACCAAACAGCACTTCTGGCTGCGTTTACGTGAGTTTTGCCCCTGTCATCATGGCCCAGTTAATATTAAAAAGGACCAAATGACTAAAGGAAAGGCAAAGAGATCCATTTAGGATGAGAAACACTCGCCCACCTGCCACACTCTCCCTCCCACTGTCCTCTGACTGCTGCCGTAATTCTGGTTCTAACAGCAGCAGTGACAAACCCAGAGTGTCAGGATGCTTCTCTGCTCTCTCCTTTTTGACCATTGAAGAGTCAATAACAGGGACCACCTTGTCCTGATTTCCCTGGATGAATGGCAGGCAGGACACCGGCTGAGCAGCCATCTGAAGATGCCTCGAGGTTTGAAGCCTGGATGAGGGGCTGGGCGCAGGGGGTGGGTAGCTGTTGGTGTGAGGCAGCAGGGAAAAGGGTCAGATGCTGAAGCAAAGAAGTTCACAGCCTGTCACAAGAAAACTGGGGGTTGAATTAATAGAGTCAGCTTCAGCTTTTCAACTGTGAGTCACACAAATCATGAAACTACTTGAAATACTTCTACCTACTCATACACCTCCTTTATCTTTCACCTCTTCCCTCTTTTTTGTAGTTCTTCTCCTGTTCTGCTATCTTTCAAGTCACACCCTGCGCTGCTCTCCTGCTTCCTCATCCCCCATTCCCATTTTGGTATCTTTCCATTGCTGAGCGTACGTTACATTCTGCAGGCCTTTCACATCTCAGAAATGCTGCAAGCAGTGCTTCTAAGCTCAAGCCACCGAATATTTGGTCTATGTGATGACACAGGACTAAACAGCTGGAAATCTTTCTTTAAAAAAAAAAAAAAGAAAAAGAAAAAAGAGAAATTAAATCAATGACTCAGAAAAAAAGCATGCATTGCTCACATCCATGCCCCTGATGTCCATGGCTCTGATAATTGATCTATGCTATTTATATCTGCAGTAAGTTGGAGATACCCAGCATTGAAAGTGCAACTGAGATCCCACCCTTTGGTTCTGTGGAAGGGAGCTAACAATTCAAAAGCTAGTTATTCAGCTAGAAAAAGGAGGTCCCTGACTGGTCTGAGGATGAACAGACTGGTTTTGTTTTGAAGCTGGACAAACCAATGAGGACTTTCCAAAGGAGAAGAATGTGAGAGGTGCCTGGATTTCTGCAGTGTGTCTCCAGCACACAGCATGCTACCTGGATGGCCACCTGCCATACTTGTGCTGTGGATGAAGTGATGAGGGGCATGCATGTTCCTTCTTGGGACTGGGGACTGTGCCCTGAAACTTCTTCGAAGCATTGAAGCAGCAGGATGGTGCGAAATCCTCTCCAGCCCTTCTTGTTTACTGAGTCATTGCACAGTGTGTTTAAAGCCACAAATAAAAATCTGCCAGGCCAAACTATGCCACTGAGGGGCCTGAGAGCAAGCAGGGTCTCATAGCACGACAGAAGCATTAGCATGACGATTCATATACATGTGGCCTCCAGTTACATTCAGCAAATTAGAGTTTGTAAGATACTCTCTTCTCATGAGCGCGTGGGATGAGTCCTGCAGAATGGGACCTTCTCTGAGGTTGCCCCAGATGTGGGCAGCACACAGCTCACCACCTCTTGCACGGGAGAAGAGGTGTTATACAGAAAAACCTGCATGCTTGCTTTCTGAAGAGATGTGAAGAAGAAAGTTGTTTCAGTTTCCAAAAGGGTAGAAAAGCATTGCCCCCTTGCCCCACCATCTCTGCTCCAGCAGGACCACCTGGGGAAGAAGTGATGTTTGGCTGGCTGTACAGTGGGTGTCTTTGCTTTGGAAAAAATCTTGCTTTCTTTTGAACCACTCCTGCCAGGTCAGGGAGAGCAAATATTCCAAAAGGACTGCTGCAAGCAGCTAGCTTGGGATCACTGCCTGCCAGTGGCTTCCTCACACCTGTCTCCTGTGCCCCAGTACTACGCAGTACTATCCTATCATCACCTATCTTCTCTTCATGTAGGGAGAACCAAAGTGGCATCTATCAATTGTTCTGACAGAGTCAAGAATTCCTAATACTTTCAGTAAAAAATGAGAGTTGCCTACTCTTTGTCAAGAAATGTCTGGTTCCAGATCATTCTTTTTTTTGCAGTGATCTACCGAAAACCAGATATGAAACACATACAGGCATGAAATGACTTGTATTGTTTTTACTGCACTTCTTTTGATTGTGCTACGCCATGAAAGAAAAACAAACACATTCAAAAAAAGCAGACACTCCCAGGCTCCACATCTGGAAAGTTGCAGTAGAGTTTGCTTAGGTCTCCAGACTCCATCCTGTATCCATTTAAACATAGACGTTCCTATATTTATACGAAGTCTCTTGCAAGCCAGACAACAAAACCTTGTCCAGACTCTACTCTGGGAGGTATATTCCAACTTAGATTTCTTGCTAGAAGCACCTGGAGAAATTACCTCCTTGGTTTTGCTTTATATTGGACCAAATTTGAAGTGCTTAATCTAGAGAACTGGAAGTTCCTCAGTGCCTGCACGTGGTCAGTGGGTCTGATACCTTTTTGTGTTACTGCTGGTGCCTGTGAGGAGCAGGAAATCCGCAGTCAGCCAGGGGCCAAACCTGTTGAGAACTGAGGCCACACTCCTGCAGAGCCCTGCTCTCCTTGCAGTGACAGTTCACTAAAAGAGGCTCTGAACACAACATTTTGGGTGAAATGTGGGTTTGGGTGTTTTTAAAATAAATTGTTTTGCCAAGTACTTCCTGGCTGGGTTTAGTTTTACTCTTTGCACCCCAACCCCCCCAACCCCCCCCACTTTCCTGTGAGGAAAAGAACAGGTATCAGACTCTGTCACCAAGCTAAACTTTCCGTGACTTGAAAAAACCCGACACAAGATTTTAAACAAGTCCTATCATGATCTTCCCAAAAGCCTGGAATGATCCAAACTAAAAATAGAAAGGCCTAACTACTATCTGCTCCACTTTCCTGACAATTGTTAGTCCAAATTAACTAATCTGGCAGCTGATTATTTTTAAATGCAGTGCAAAACATATTTATTTTTCTTCCAACACTGTTCACAAATTATACTTCTCTTGTTTGGTTAAAAAACATACAAGAAATTCTGAGCACTGGCTTAATTTTACCCTTTCTTAACATAATCAAATTACTTCTGGTCATGCCCCAGTCTGTCACATTAAGTCACACTTTATTGAGTTGTCTTACTCCTGTTTGTATTGTAGCAGCGCCTAAGGACTCAGACAAAGAACATGGTCCTTTTGTGAAGCCCATACACTAAGGATCCATTATTCTTTTGGGTGTAGATACACCTCTCCTCATAATTACATCCTGAGCTGTGACAAAGTGGCTGCCAGGCAACACAGCTGTCAAAACCACATCGCAGGGCAGCTGGAGAGCACAAATCAAGTGAAATAATAGAAATGTTTGGGACACCAGGCATCGCACGGAACAGGCAGAGCTCGCCGTGCTCCTCAAACCTGATTATGCATCACGGCCTCGGCTAAAGCTTCTTTATGGCACAATCCCACTTGCCCTTGCAAAGGGGCTGGTGTTGATGTTGCCAATTGGGGCTCACAGTTCTCCACTGTGTTTTGGGGTTGAGGAGTCTGCAGCACACTTTTCATCTAAGTGTGAGGGGCTGTCACTTTGCTGTCCCTTTTCTGGCTTCCGTGTCAGCAACAGACATCATGCAGCAGGCTGTATCACTTCAATAAGATATGTCATTATTTTGGATACATTTAACCTTTCAGATGGATGAGTCCTCTGATTCTATTTGAGCCGTGTTATTTTTGGTACCAGCAGGAAGGAAGTGGAGGCAGAACGTGGCTGAAGCAAACCCTGTCCTTTTCGTGAGCCCCTGGCTTGGCCTGGTTTGTGTTGCTCATGAAGTCGTATGCATAGGATGCAGTTAAGCTGATTTAATGACAGGTGGCTGCTGAAAGCAGCAGTTCTGCTTTCCCTCACTTCTAGGTTTCTGCCCCACTCAATCCTGTGGCTGTGTGGTCACAAGGTGGATCAATTCAGCTGTCTGGCCAATGGAAAATTCATTATTTTTGGAGGTGTTATTTTACCACCAGATCGATCAGCTGATTGTTACCAGATCCTGTGTAAGGGATGGGAAGGGAGTACACATCCATGGGCTGCAAGCAGGATCACCTTTTTACAGCAGCCTGCTGTCAGGTCAACGCAGCCAAACCAGGCTACTGCTGCTGCGTTCAGGTAACAGATAACCCAATGTCACTCTGATGCTGGAAGGGACCGTTCTGTGTCTCTGTACCTTGACACAGATTGGGCGCATCTGCCATCTTTCCACTATGAGTACCACTGTGATTCCAGTGGAGCTGGTTTAGGGAGCACATCCATGAGAAAACTTCCTTTTTTTGAAAGGTTAACGTTATGGTTAAGCCAGTTCCCAGCAAGGCTGGGGGACCTAAGAACCACTAAGGTGGTTCTTGAAACCAATGGGGACCTCATGCTTGGGACATGTCTGTGAGATTGTCTGTGAGGTTGGCTTGACTACAGTGTCATTTACCAAAACATTTAGGCACCAGTGAATTCAACCTGGGTGAGCAGGTCAGCTTTTTTGTAGCTCTAAGGCAGAAGATACATGTTAAGGGGAGCCCTACCATACATTCAGTTTGCTGATCTAAATAGATGAGAACAGAGTTTGACAGAAAGGAAGTAACACGTGTACCACTGAGGTAGAAAAGGCAGGCTCCAGAAAGTAAAGCAAGCCCCTGTAATTCAGGGTGCTGAGTTCTAGAGGAGTGCTTTAAATGTACCTTTCTTCTGTACACAAAGAGTCAGGAAATTTGTTGCTGGCATCCTGAGTGCCCTTCTAGGGATTACCTGAATGATTGGAAGCAACTCATTCACCTGGGATGAACTACTCAGTTTCTCCAGTATCAGTGCTGATATGGAGGGTAAAACACCTTGTTGGGTCAAGAATTCACCAGGAACAGCGTAGGGAAGCCCTTCACCCTCTGCAGCCCTGGAGATCACCGTGTGATGGGGGCAGATGGGGATTTTGGGACTGGTCCATCCCAAGAAGGCTTGGCTCAGGGCATCCTTCCAGTCTGGCTTGACAGCCTCTAAGGGCGAAGGGAGGCTGCCCAGCTCCTGGAGGAGCCTGAAACCTTCTCACCTCCACTCGGACCCACCGCCTCTGAGCGGGCTGGCCACTCTCCCCCTGACGCACCCCCCGTGGCTACGGGGTCTGTGCTGGGCGCTGGCCGTGGGGGGAGGTGGGGACACGGCCCGGGCGGCGGTCCCCGAGCGCAAAGGAGTTAACAGGACTTTCTGCCTCTTCCCGCCCGCGCCTCCTCCACCCTCCTCATTACCTGCACTTTATCACTGCCGGAGCCGCGGCGCGGGAGAGGTGGAGGGCCGGCGGGGCTTCCTGCGCCGCCCGGGGCTGCCGGGGCCCTTCCTGCCCGCCCGGCGGGGTCGCGGGGTGTGTGTGCGGGGGGGAGCTGCGCTCGGCGCGGCCGGGGGAAGGTGTGCGAGTGCCTGCCTGCCTGCGTGCCTCCTGCCTGTGGGTGGGAGCGGGGCTGGGGCGACGCGAGGGGAAGGCGGGCGGGCAGAGCGGGCGGGCGAGCGTGTCTGCGCGCCGCAGCCCGGCAGGGATGCGGCATGGCCGTGGGCTCCGTGAAGATGCCGTCGCCGTGTGAGGGCGCGGAGCTGGCTCGCAGCTGGAGCCCCGGCGGCGGAGCACACGAGCCGCCGCCGCCGGTGCAGCTGCGGCAGAAGCTGCGGGAGCTGCCGGCACTGCTGCGGAGCGGGCTGACGCTGCGGAGGAAGAGCGCGGTCGCCGCCGGCCGGGTGAGTAAGCCAGCGGGCGGCCCGGGGCAGCGCCCCTCCGGGGCCGCCCCCCGCCCTGCCCGCCGGGCGGCGGTGCCCGGGGCAGGCGGGGCGGCGCCCGCAGCGCCCCCGGCTGGGCCGCGGTGGGGGGGCGGCGGGCCGCGGGCTACCGGCGGCGCTGGCCCTCCGCGGGGGAACCGCCGGGCGGGCGGCGGGGAGGGCGATCGCTGGCTGGGTGGCAGGGCGACAGCTCGGCGGCCCCCGGGCGGGGGTGCCCCCTGGGCACTGCCAGCCGCTGCCGGATCTGGTAAAAAATTAAATTCCAGTGCGGGGCAGCCCCTGCCCCTGTCCCCATCCCCTTGTTTCCCCCCTCAGCTCCGCTCTTCCCTCCTTTTTGCCCTCCGCGTGGCAGAATTCGCGCGGGTCCGGCGGGGGATGCCGCGCAGGTGTGCGCGGACGCTCCCGCGGACGCCCGCGGAAGCAGCGGACTTCAACGTGCGCCCGCACTTTTGAAGCTGGGAGGCCTTTCTGGGTGTGCTCTGGCCCCAGCCTCTTATGCCGCCACAGACCGAGACCATGTGGTCCGGCGGGCACTGCGGGACTCCCCAGCCAAATTTCCCTGGAGTTCACTCGTGTTCAGGTGGGCTGGTGATGTGGTTTTGTGGGGCTGGCTGGGTGGGAAGCAGCGCCCTGGCGAAGCGCGACATGACTGGCATGGGTGGGACCGGCGGCGGTGAGCAGCCACTCTTGCCAGTGAAATCTTCCAGCTGTGGCTTGGGGAGGGTGGGTGGGATTGCCATCAGGTCACCACAAAACTTACTCGCAGACCAAAACTGGGTGGAAACCCACCACCCATCTAGTAGGAGAAATGAAGGGGTTGGGGCTCATCTGCATAGGGCTGGCTGTGTTGATGTGGAGAACCAAGCAAGCTGTAGTTTTGGTGCCCTGAGAAGTGCCTCTGCAAGGAATTAGTAGGGAGAAGTCAGCATGATGTGTGTTTGTACCCTCATCAGCTATGTAGTACTTTACCCGTGTAAATAAAAGCTTTCTCTGCACAGGGAAGTTGTTGTGCAATATACAAGGGTGGGAATTTAAAGCCAAACTTCCTGGGTGAATGCTTTGTTATAAGGAGATATAAATAAATGTAATTAGAGCAGTGTATATATTTACAACAGAAAAACTATTTTTGTGTAATATTTTGACTCAGATTCCTGATCTAGGTTGCTTTCTTTCCTCAGGTGAGTTTAACCCACAGAATAAAGGGAATCTCCATACAGAGCAGCCAGTGAGTTTTATTGTTCAGGTGAAATAGTAATCCATGTGACAAAGTTGTCCAATGAACACAGAGCTGAAGGGATTCAGTTAATTGCAAATAGCCAGGTCTTGCTAATGGTGCTCCTTTGCAGGCAGGTCTGTTCTAGCACAACAAATTCACGATGCTTCAGGGAGACACCACGAAGAGTGGGCTCAAGTTCAGCCTCGTGGCTATTCCTCACTGCTACCAAAAGCATTTGACAAGCCAGTGGTACAATGGTTACTCTCTAAATATTTGGAGTTGGGGAATTAACACCCTGCTGAGAAGCCTGGGTAGCTCCTGGGTTGTGCAGCTCCTCAGTTGTGCCTGCTGAAGCCTTGGTCCCATCTTGCTTCATAGTGTCCCAGCTGAGGCTTTGCCTGTCTTTGCTGATGTACTATGTTACGGACCAGCAAGCACAGTGTGACAGTTGTAGCAGTAGTGTCATCTGTGGCTTCGCCTCCCAGTACCCTGTGGGTCATCTTGCAAAGTTTTTCTTTGAGCTGTCTATCTTAGTAAGAAGAAAGCTGGAGGGAGGATGATGAGTTCGTATGTTAGTCTGGAGTCAGCCCAGGAGATCTTGGATGCTCTATAGCTCCAGCAGGACCTTCTGGCTTGGTCCTGTGTGGGCAACAAGAGTGCTGTGCTCTGCTGTCTCTGTTTGCAGGGATTCTTCTGCGTCTGAAATTATTCAGCAGTGCGGGAGTCTAGGAGGGTGCTCTGAAGTGCAGGTAGCGCTAGGAATCCACTAGTGATGTTAAGGTCACTTGTTCCCTTTGGAAACCAAATGGACACTTGGGGTGCACGCAGGGTCTCTCCCACACGTGTGATGCTCCAGGGTGTAGGCTGGCTCTGTTTGTTAGTAGTGCCCTGTGTTGATCCCTGTCCATTCCGTGCGTGTGCCTTTTCCCCTAGAAATGGAATTTTAGGGGCGTGACATTTTTCATGTATTTCCATTGAATGCAGAGAATAACTTCAACCCTGAAAATGACAGTAGTTGGGAAAGGGAATAATAATATGCAGCATTGTTTTATGTTTTCCCTTTTAAATGTGGCTCTTAAATAATAAAAAATAAGGCTTAAAATAAGGTTGGAGAAAGATTAGCACAAATATGAAACAACCTCAACAAAATAGTTCAAGTTAATCCAAAGTTAATTTTTGGAGGGTTTTGTTTGTCTGCGAAATCTCCGTTTCCTCTATCCCTTTGGAGAAAAAAGAAATTTAAAAAAATGTGGCCTGCTCTTCCTCTCTGGTGACTTTTTCTTTGTGCCTTTTTGTTTGCTCAAAAGCCACGCTGAGAGTCTTATTTGTCCAGCTGGTTTCATCAGGAATGTTGCTCACTTAGGTGAGCTGTTTTCAAGTAAATGCTGACCAGCTGAAATGCTGGTGTGTTTAATTTCCTAGGAAAACATTATGACCCCTGAGCAGGGGGTCTGCCTCTGATGCTGACTCGCTCAGGGACCGCCTGCAGTGCAGTTTGCTTCCTCATCTATAAAGCAGGGATAATCTGCATGTGTGCATGCTTGGGGACTCTGGATAATAAAATATAATGGAAGTGTTAAGGGTGCTATAATTGTTTTAAGGATGTACTTCACTGTATCCTGTTCAAATACTCCCTGTGGTGTGGGGGGAGTAAAGCAATGTGTAGTAGAAGGTATTATACGGGGCGGGGGGGGGAAAGGAATACATTTTGCTGACCAGTACGAGGTGGGATGTTTTATTTTAAATCTTTCTGTGCCTCTCTGGCCTTGGCACTTAACCATTTGATAACATATAAAACTAACCTCTAATTCCTCTGCTAGGGAAGCCTGGTGCTTTTTTAAAAGCCCTGAACTTTGAGCTAGATGTTGGCTTTGTCCTTGCCAGCAGGTTTTTTTATGTTGGGTCTTAGGGCAGGTCTCTGCCCTAAGTGGGGGATAGGCTGCAGTTGCACAGTGAGCTGTGAGAGGGTGGGCTTTATGCCTCATCCTCTGCTTGATCCTTCTGTGTTTCTGCAGGGTAAACCAGTAGAAAATGATCCAATCTTTACTGTGGTAGTTGTGTGTGTGTCAGAGCTTGCGCAGAGGCAGGGCCTGGTGTGGTGGGTCGCTGTGCCCTGTGGAGCTGTTCCCCTCTGCCATGCACTTTCTCAAAGTCTTTGCAAAGTCTTAAGTGTACAGGTAGTAAGCTTGAGTATTTTGGTTATGACCTGTCTTTGATGTTCTTCCTGCTGCTTGCCAAAAATGGCTTCCTCACCTCTTCTTCATGCAACTAGAGATGAAATACAGGTCCCCGCTCCTGGAACGACCAGGATCGCCAGTGGTGAGGTCCTTCAGGGATGGCAGTCCAGCAGTCACTCCATCAGGCCCAAAATCATTTTCACCACCATGTTTTGGACCCTTAATGGAGCTAATTCCCCTTCTGAGCATCTCCTGAGAGAGCAGGGAAGTGCTCAGAAGTTGGGGGGCGATAGGAATTACCTTGCACACACACACAGACACACATGAATTTTTAATAACCTCTTCGTCTTCCCAGGCTCATGTGTACATGCACAAGCAAAATACTGTTGTTATGCATGAGCATGGACATTGCCCTTTGTTACAGTAGTGGAGCTGGAAAATATTTTGTACATCCTGGTGTCAAACCCTGTTACTCTGATATTATGAAAAATCTTGCTGGCCTGTACAAACCTTCACCATGGGACATGCCCTCGGGCTTTCTGGCACCTGAAGAGATACCGTGACTCTTTCCTCTTCTGAGACCCTGTAATGACTTTTATGAGGTTCTTAGAGGTCTCTGGCTGGGCAAATATTTTCAGGCTTGCCTTCCACTCAGCTCTATTTTGAGTGTCAGCTTTGCTGTTTATGTCTGTCAGGATGTAAGATGACTGTAGGGTTACATGTTGAAAATAAACCATAAGATTTTAGGTATGGATGCTAAAAGTTTACACAAGTTCAAGGTGAGACTGGAAAAGTTCATGGAAGAGAAATGTATTGAACATTCTAAATCCTCATCGGGCACAGAAGGTTCCCAAGCTGAAAATAGCTGGAGGGTTGGGGTATATTAGAGATATCTATCATATATTCTGGCACTGACAGTTGTCATGCTGTTGGAGACAACTCTTTTTTGGCAGGGGAAAAAAATAAAAGTGTATGCAATCTGTTTTAATTAAATAAGGTAACTGAACCTCTCAACCTACATTTTGCTAAACTTTTATTCATCTCTTGTAAGAAGCTTTGAGTTGCTTATGTCATTCAAATTACTTTCGTCTAATCAGTTTATCCTGTGACTGAGGAAACCACAGTGTTGAAGATGAGGTTTTTCCAGGACGTTGGAAAGTCCCTGCTGAAAATACTTAGGATTACTTGTCCTTCTTTCCATGGCTATGTTATGGTTGTTGTTGGTAGTTGCGTTTTCACTGAGCCAAGCGTATAGATCTGCCTTGTACTCAGGTAATCTTTGCACCAATGACTTGACTTTTATGGCAGTCCATATCCTTATTGGCAGCTCCTCATCTGAGTAGTGCCTGAGTGACCTTGTACTTCATGCTGCAGAATTACACTCTTTTCCTCATATTCTGGCTCTCAAAGTCCCCTAATCTCCCTGTACGCCATTCTATTTACATTTGTTTTGACAATGCCTCCAATTTTGTGCCATGAGTACCTATCATTAGCACCTTTGTGCTTGCTTGACCAGTGTTGTTAATGAGAAGGAGAGAAAAAAAGTCAGTTGAAGAATTGTTCTGGTGCCTGTGTTTACGTAGACTATAGAGGCTTTAACTTTGGAGTTTCTCCTGTGTTAAAAAGATGCGGTGTTGCGGTGTGTAGGTGCTGTACTGGTTGAAATCAGCACACAGAAATACTGGATTGGCTCAGTACATTGGAAGTTTTACTGTCAGAAGTATTATGGAGGTAGGCTGATTGATATTGGTGACATCTTGCTTTAAAGCCTACCACCATAGAGGGTCTACTCAGTAACTTAACACCCCCCATCACTTTGTCAGTTACGTGACTAAAAATAGTCTCTGTAAGTAGTCTTGAATTTTTCCTATTGTAATCAGGCTTATTATAAATTCATGCTAAATGTGTTTGATTAAGATAATTGTCTCTCACAGTATCCTTTAACTTGTCAGGTCCGTGACTAGTGACACATGAAATGTTGACTAATGAGTAAAATAGCTTAGCGACAGTGACCATGGTAGCTGATGGGGGAATTTCAGTGTCTCTTGTGTTTATTTGCATAATAATTTGTTTCATAGTCAGTGTTCAGTGAATTACTAAATTGAGAATACTTCTTAATTAGCCCATGTGTTATGACATCTGAGAAGTTATGCCTGGGTTTGATTAACTACAGTTGAATGAAAGGGAAGGCAAACCCACTCTTCTGCCCTAGGAAGTAACCTACTGAATTTTTCATAATGAAAAGATATTTTTCTCCCCGAGATGGGGAATTAGTCTGGTTATGGAGATGGTGCCCACTGCCTCTGATCTTACACTGGCACAGGGTGTGAGGCTGGCAGTGCCCAGACTGGCATCTCAGCTGCTTTCTAGCGTCCCTGAGAAGGGGCAGGTGCAGCACTGGCAGGTGCCGCTGTCAACACGTGAGGAAGAGATGCTGCCATGTGGCTTTTGCTGATGGAAGATGTAGAAAATTGGCATCGACCCCTTGACACAGGAAAAATGTCGCAGCTTGTGCTGAGCTATGGGACAGTTCTGAGTTTCCTTTCTCTGTTTTCGCCAGAGCGTATCCTCCTAAGGTCCTCTGACCCACAGTTGGCTGCTATAAAATTTGGTTTTATTTTTAACCCTTCACCCATGCTGTAAATGAAGCTTAAACTGAAAACACCAGCCCATGTTCATAGAATCATAGAATCACAGAATGGCAAGGGTTGGAAGGGACCCCGAGGATCATAAAGCTCCAACCCCCCTGCCACAGGCAGGGCCACCAACCTCAGGTTAAAACAAATTAACACCAGTTAATTTTGCCCATGCTCAGTCTCCTAAGTGCTGCTTTTCCTGTGTTGGCAATAACACCCTGGGTTAGGGACTTGGACAGAAAATATCGACTGGCTCTGCACGTCTGTGTAATTCGGGCTGAACAGGGAGCTCGCTACTTTCACTTTTGGTTTTGCTCCCATTTCTGAGGGATGTACCCTGCAGATCCTCAGATGTGCTGCTGCCATGTTTGTGGCTTGGAAACCTATCAAGGGAATTTGTGTAGGGAATAAGATCAACTCTGTTGGAATTAAAAGGAATGCATTTGAGTATCTGCAGAGTTGCCACTGTTGTTAGGCCTTGACAGAAGGCTTGTTTAAATCTGAGCTGATTGTCCCCTTAGTTATATATTTAACGTGAAATAAACAGAATTCACTTTGTGGAATTGTATACTTTAATTTGCTCGGTTGCAAACCTGCATTATTGGTTAATTCACGCTAGATTTCCCAGCCGCCAGAATGAATGAACAAGTGCTGCACTGTACAATTATGACAAACTCTATTAAGGTTTGCATTCAGCTGCTGTTACTCGTATGGCCCCAGTGGTTTGAATTCCATTTACGCCGTGAGGAAATTGCAAAACAAGCTGTGCATTTTCATGCTGATGAAAACGCTGGAAATAGACGGCGATAGCTTTTTAAAAGGGGATGAGGAAGAAATAAAGGGAAAGCTGAATATGCCATTCTCTTCAACCTGACTCACAGAAAGCCGTTGTAATAAACCTGATTTATCCCTCATATATCGTTCGTATAACAATTAAAGTAATAATTCACATATGGCAAAGGACAGAGCTTGTTCTTTATGCTAGCACTATGTCACTTGCTTATTCAGTTGTAGCTGAAAGTGCTCCTGTCCATCCATGGTTTCTGACCTTGCTCCAGGCGGGTGCTGGGTGTAACAGCCAGCGTATGACGCGATGGGGTTCAGTACTCGATCTTTCAGTGTGTCTCTGTGGAACTACTCAAGGCCCCAAGTGGGTCTCACCATGTTTCTGTGCCAGATCTGGGTACCCAGGTGCTGTAGGTCTGGTCCCCCTCTACTCTGCCCTGGTCAGGCCCCACCTGGAGTATTGTGTCCAGTTCTGGGCTCCTTGGTTTAAAAAGGACAGGGATCTCCTGGAGAGAGTCCAGGGCTACGAAGATGATTAGGGGCCTGGAGCATCTCCCCTATGAGGATAGGCTGAGTAAGTTGGGACTCTTCAGCCTTGAGAAGAGAAGACTAAGGGGGGACCTAATTAATGTCTATAATTATCTGAAGCAGGGAATGCGGGGGGAATCAGCCAGCCCCTTTTCAGTGGTCTGTGGGGACAGGACAAGGGGCAATGGCTGTAAGCTGGAGCACAGGAAGTTCCGCACCAACATGCGGAAGAACTTTTTCACAGTGAGGGTGACAGAGCCCTGGGACAGGCTGCCCAGGGAGGTGGTGGAGTCTCCTTCTCTGGAGATATTCAAGTCTCGTCTGGACGCCTATCTGAGTGATATGTCCTAGGGAGCTGCTTTGGCAGGGGGGTTGGACCTGATGATTTCTCAAGGTCCCTTCCAACCCCTACAATTCTATGATTCTATGACATGGGTTTATCTCCTTTGGATGTGAGTAATCTTCTATGAGGGGTCCATATTGATGCTTAGGAAAAGAGCCTTAGTGTTGGCTGGGGCTCAGTAGGGTGCTGTAGGAGTGAAAATAAAGTGGGAAATCTTTTAACTCCAGATAGAGCAAGAGTGCCCTGTTCTGTAGCCCCTCAGGGCCGGCTTGGCTGGGCCGTCCATATGCTGCTCTGCTCTTTCTGCACAAACTCCAGACCCTCTTTTTTCCCTGAATCAGGCTGCCTTGCAGATCCCATAGGGTGGGTCTACATGCACATATCCATTTCAACTGACTGTTTTAGACTGCGTTTTAGTACTTCCTTATAAACCTTACCTATATGACACCTTTTGATTTAAACATTATTCATTATGCACACGCTTTTGGCAAAAGTTTAAGGATAAAAATGAAGTCATTTGGCCTATAAAGTTAAAAGCCATAGAAGAAGGACCTGAATATTTTCAGGTTCCAGGTGTAAAAGGCAGGAGCTATTCATAATTGTCATTGTGTCTTTTATCTCGGTTAACTTACAGTTTGACTTGGGTTAGTGTGACCTTGTAAAATGATCTGCCTATGGCTGTTGTATCAAGCTAGGGTCAATTATTCATATTTAAACACTATAGCATACAGTTTATTCTGATGAAATTCTTTTTCACAAGATATTTTCCTGGAAAGGACACAGCAGGCTAACTGATTAAAAGTCAATATAATTTTTATAGTGCAAAAAGAAAATATTCTGCTGATTGCAGAGGAAAAAGCTCCTTTCAGTCTATATAAATACCCATGGAGCTGTATTCATAGCATCAGTAATCATTTTTGCCTTCAGTTTTAGAACTGAATGAACCCATTAAATCTTAAAATGATGATTTATTTATATTTTTAGTTTGTCTTTTTAGAATGATTGATTATAAAGAATGCAACTTTATTTTTTCCCTTAGTTTGGGGGGCTGCCTTTCTTTTCTTGCTTTCTGGACCTCACACCTAAGTAATTACATGACTGAGACACACATGGGCTACAGGACTTAGAGCAGTAAGGAAATAAATAGTTCAGAGGCTCTCCAGAAGTCTTGTTGCTCAGTTATGGAGTGGGTTTTATATGCGTGTGCTTATTGTGATCTGCTGCTAGCTTTTCTTGCTGTTGGCCCTTCTGAGCATCTGTGTGGGTCATGCCATGTGTCAACATTGTCACTGGGACTGTGGAACAAGCAGCACCAAGCAAGGGCTGTTGCTGCTTACAGTGATGCCCCTGGCCAAAGCAATGTATGTTAAATCATACCTGTTGTGATGCAGTAGATGGTATGAAGTCTGCAGTTCAGTAACGAGGAGCAGTAAACCAGAGGAAGTACTGCATCTTGGATTTATACCACCACCCCTCCCTCCCCCCCCAAAAAAACCCCAAACAACCAAAACCCCAAAACCATAAACCACCACCACTAAAAAAATCCAATTTTAGGTCTTGTGAGGTCTTTTAGGTCTTGTGAGCATAAAGAATTTATGATGTTGCTTGGGGCAGGGAGGGGAAGGGAGAGCAGGTGCTTGGGGTTTGTTTATTTGTTGGGTTTCTTTTTTTAAGCTGATAAGCATTTAATTGTGGTTTTCTGGCCAAGTTCTGGCCCAGGGAGTTAGACTCAGTGATCCTAAAACACTTAGTAATTTCAGATGGATGTGGTAATCATTTGCTGTCATAGGCTGCTACTGCACACTGTTAAGCAGATGCTTCATTTCATCCCGTAGGTGAATGCACTTCAGTGATGCATAAATTGATTTTTAAAATATGGAAGGAAGGGGAGGAAAACAATGGACACACATGGTTAGCTCTGAAAGTCGCCGAGCTGCTCTTTTCTGGGTAGCTGAAGGAATGAGCTGAAAGAATCCCTTAGATCTGGTCTGGGTCCCAGCTCACGTACAATTCCGCGCTTTGTTGTGGTTTGTAATTTCTGCAGCGCCCGAAGCCTCTTGGCACTGAGAGCAAATCTGGGGGTGTGAGCTGCAAGGCCGCTGCCCAGTCTCACTTGCAGGACGGAGGGAGGTCTGTGGTGCTTGCTAAGGAAGGGCAAACTCGTGGGAAATGCAAGTCCTGAAGGAACAAGGGCAGACTCCAGTAGTTAGCTGCCAAAGAAGAAAGTTAAGGATACAGCGTCTCCCAAGCTTAAGTGTGTTTCTTACCCTTAAGAAGGATAAGCTGTAACATCTGTCTGCTGTAGCACTGAATTGTCTGTAGGGATTCTCACAGTAGTCTTCCCCAGCATTTTGTTGGAAAAAATATTTAGGAAACAAAATATAATGACTACTCTAGGAGGATTACTATAAACTTTTGAAAACTTAACCCAAATTTAACTTCTGTTCACAAAAAAGGGTACAGTCATTTCCAAAAATGGACCTTGGGTGCTGGTAAAAGCTTACACCGTATATGTCGTCGTAGTGCTATATTCTGTCAGCTTGAAGAGTGTTTACAAATGATTAAAAGACCTGTTCTCTTTATTCCTTAATATGCCATGTGTTATGAAAAAGATTGATAAAGCGGGTCAGCCCGTTAGAGCATCGTTGTTCATAAACAGTGTCTGTGTAATTGCCTTTGACAGCAATCGTTGGAACAAAATACCTAAAATGCAAAACCAATAATGGTAGTTAAATGAATGCCTCTTTATTTATATTTTTATTATTGTGTTGAAGGATACAAAGAGGAACGTTCAGCAGATATTTAATAATTTTTTTTTGCTTTATCTCATTAAACAGTCTCAAAACAAATGAGTTTCAGATTAGTTTTACCAAAGCTATTTATCTAATTATGGCTTTCACTGCACTTGAATGAATGGCTACAAATCAATAGGTCTCTTAGGTTGCCAGGACATGCATTAAAACTGGTGAGTCTCCAAGCTGAATAGCAGGAGTGATGTCTCTTGGGTTTTTCCATTGAGATATCTGTGCTCGGTTCATACAGTATGTGCATAAACCAAGAACTTACCTGAAGCCCTGCTTAAAAAGTCCCATTTCTGTGTTCATCATTTGCAATTCAATGTGGCAACAGATACTTACATTGCACTGGAAGGGGCTTCACCAAAAAAACCCAACACCAACTCTGAACAATTATTTCAGAAGCTAGTGTAGGTAAAACCATGTTGTAGTGAGTCAAGATGATTCTTCATCTGGTCCTATATCAAGTTTTAGGGTTAATCTAACAGGTAATTGTTTTGGCCACAAATACCAAGTTTCTTGTGCTTTCAAGAGAGTGTGTGGGCAAATGTATAGTCTGCCTTCCATATTGGTTTTTTTTCTGGACTCAAATAGCCAGAGGTACCTTACACTCTGATGCTTAGGGTTTGTTCCCATCAACCATTGTAGCTATAGCTTTTTATGTTTCTCCCATATACAAATCCAGCCTTTTGATGAATCTGGCTGGTACTTTGGCTTCAGACTTATCCTGGAACTCACATTTACAGAGCTTGGGAGGGTGGTGTGTGTGCTTGGTGATGATGACTTTACTGGGGAAAGAAAAATAAGTTTTGTTCTGATGTTAATGAAAGCGTTTCTTTTTGATTGGTTTTTAATAACTGACTTGTAATTTCAGTGACCCTTCTGTTATTCCTGTGAGGCAAGGAACTTCAAGCTTCTGCACAGATTTTCTGTATTCTTTTTTACAGCTGTTTTTTAAAGCAAGCTATCCTAGTTTCTCTAGATGACTTCCCATGCTGTAATCATTTTTGTTACCTTGTTTTGAACTCTATCTGGTTCTTCAATGTCCCTTTGAACTTGTGATGGCTTGTGCTGAATGTAATATTCTAGATGAGACTGCAACACCGATTTATATAAATCATGCAATTTCCTCCCCCTCTCCATCATGTAGGCTTTTCATCCTAGCAGCGTGCCATCTTTTAAGAGTTCCTGGCGGTACAGATTAGTTCTTCACTGAAATGTCTTCACAGCCATTCAGGTTGCTTTCTTTATGTTGATGTAGTTAATTTAAAACCACATATGGTGTCAGCGTTTTTTTTTCTGTCCAGTGGGAGTTACTTTGTATTTGATGTGAATAAACATAATTTAACGAGGAGATTTCCACTCACCTAACTTAACCAGGTCCACCTGAAATAGCTTTTAGACTTATGATTGTGACTAACCAAAATAATAAAAGCAAAATTTGCTTACCTTGCTACTGACATCACAAATACATTTTACTAAACAGCGTGCAGTCTAGGATATAACATTGGGGTGACTTTGTATTTTCCTTGCCTAAATGAAAGCAGCCTGTTTAGTCTTGTTCTTGTCCTTCATTGCTCTGCTTCTGCTTGATAATTCACAATATTTTGTCTCTCCAATGAAGTCTGCTTTACCTCATTTAGAGGAATTTTATCTGTTAGGGTGAGTCTATACTATCTCTGTTGGAGATACAACTGTTGAGTATTGCTGTGTAAACAGCCTCTGAGCATACGAGAAAACCAGCTGATATCATGTCAGTCTTGATCTTGTAACAACATACTGTGTCAAAGGCTTTCCTGTTCTAAGAAATACAAAAACATTCGAGCTCCTGTTGAATGTGTGGACAACTGTTTGTAAGGCTCTACACAGATTAGTGTAACTTCTTCATCATGTATCTACTGAGCAGGGCTCCACAAGAGTTAAACTACTATCTCTGCTGCTCTGCTACTATCAGGATTTTCTTTAAAAACTGCAGTGATGGGGTAGAGAATATGCTTGTTAAGAATTAGCTACCTGTCCAGTGCATCAAAGAAGAGGAGAGGGAGGGAGGAGCAGAGAGTGTTTTGTTCGTGTTTTCCAGTTTTTCTTTTCTTCTTCCACATCTCCCTCCCCGTTGTCCTGCTTAGGCAACTTCATAGCAAAACTGCTACTGAGAACAAAACTATGTAACAGGTAAATCACCAAAGCACCTTACAGACAGCTATTCACTGGTCTTGTAAAGATCTTTATTAAAAACAGACACAAATGTCCGTGTAGTGGACATTTAAGCATAAAGTGTAGCTAACAGAGGAACACTGTTATTAAATAAAGTCTATGGTCTTATTAAAAACAATGCAAACTTACGCTCTTTGGGAATCCATCTATTGTGGCTGTAGAAAAGGACCTACTTCAGTTGCTTATTAACAGCAAAACATGTTACAAGAAAATTTATGGCAGGGTGGTGGGAGCGGGTAAGGAAATGTTCCATTCTGTAAATAAAAATAATTCCAAAGAAGCTAGCTAGAGACAATAATAATTTATTTTTATAGATCGGAGATGAAAACTGTTCCCTGTCATGTAGAGCTGATAGTAAATTTTGTGAGCCTTCCAAAACTGGAAACCTGATTGGATTTTTTTAAAAAATGACTTAAGGAAGAAAACAGACTGAATCTTCTTCCCTTGTTTCAGCAGCTCTTGGTGTTATCTAACTTTTAGAAACAAAGCTAAATACTGAGGGTCTGTGAGTCATCTTCTTCTCAGCCTGAGCCAACTGCAGTTTCAGTATGTGTATGTCTTTCTTTATACCGTTGACTTTTTCTCTCCTAAGTTAGTCATTGTTATCTCTTGGCACAAGTGGAGAGGTTAAGAACATCAACAAGCATGAGGCATGCTAGAAACATGCAAACAAGCCTCCTGTGTAATATTCCAAACCCCAGAGTGTTCCCGCTCCCATCACTTTGTTGTTCATGAACCCATCTGATCTTTGGATCGCATCCTGGTGGAGGGAGCAAGGAGGCGAATTCCAAGGCAAGTGTTTACTGACCAGGAATGCTGTCCTGGAGGCCCTCTCTGGTTAACTTCTGCTGGTATGTCCAGTGCCCACAACAGACATTATGGCAATGTGTAGACAAATGGCAGCAAATAGATTAGAGGTGAAAAACATTTGCTCATCTTTTTGCAAGCTTTGCTGTTTGAAGAAGTCTCTATGTGTGTATCAATGTACCAAGAAGATGCTGAAACTCTGTTTAATTTTGCTAGTCATTCTTGACACTTGAGAGGTGCCCAAATAGATAGATTATCTCATGGTTTTAGGCTGGTTCAGGTAAAATCAGTAAATCCCATGTGGTTTGTGGTGGTGGTTCCACTGAGACAGGAGCTGATTTGAAGTCATCTCTAAAAAGCTGGCATGGGAAAGGAGAGAGAAGTGAGCAAGTTGATTGGAGCGAGAATCAACCGTTTCTTGAAGGCGGTGTCTCTCAAAGCAAAGGTCTCGTATAGTAAGTGGTGATTTGCCATCAATCTGCTCTAGTGCCTGAGTTTAACTGATGGCTCAGGTGTCCCTGCTGCAGAATGAGGGATGGGGGTTTTGAGATTGTCACAGCAAAGAGGTTGGAAGAGTCTGAACAGGTTTTACCTGCTTTGGTAGGGCATCCAGGCTGGCCCAGGCTTCCTGACTGACTGTTGCAGCAGACTCTTAGGGTGTCACCAACATCTTGGTCTTTGTTACTGATTATGGAAACACAGGTAGAGTATTTCTGCTGTGTTGCAGCAGATCAGCCACTGTAGTGGGGAATGCTTCAGTGTATTATTAATCTTTTGGATCATTTTGCTTCACCAACTTCAGTCAGAATTCTCTAACAAATTAGCGTCTTCTGTGGGCATATTGCTTGAACCACATTTTATGGTCAGCAGTTCCCCATCTCTTCCTCTTTTTTTCTCCGCTCTCTCCCGCCTCCTGCTTTGCGTAGGTCAGAAAACATTTGCTGACTTAAACTGATATTTATTACTGACTTTTAAATCTGGGTGGGCTGGTAACCAGGATACAGCAGGCAAGTGGAAGGAGGATGACAGCATGTTGAATTGATCGGTGTTGTAAGTGTTGGTTATGATGCAGAATACTGAAAAAGAATTTTTTCCCTAGACCTAAAAAAATATGGTCAGTCTTTACCTCTGGTCATTTTATTTCCATGGGACAGAACACCCCTTCAATAATCTCGGGGTAACGACTCAGTCTGGTGAAGCAGAAGAAGGTGGCTCAGTTCTCTGCTGCTGTATTACATGGATAGGTAAAGAAGGGTCCTGGAGGAGTCCTGGACAGTGGTGTGTGTGGCAGGGTAGCACAGGGAATGCATGACCTGCTGCTTAGTCTGATGGTCAGATGTTCCTCAAATGTACTTTTTCCTACCGCTGGCTGCCAGGCCTGTCTGTCCTCAGAGGGTGGAAATGTGACCCCTTAGAAAGGCAGTGATGTGTGCGTCCTTTCCTCTGATTGTACTGTGGCATCAGCAGACTGTTCTGCTGGCTTTGAGGTTGCTTTGTTCAGGATACACTCAGCTATACTTTGGCTGTGAGTAATGCAAAGACTATTTTACTTTTCTTCTGTACGCTCCGGTTCGCACAGCTGATAAGCATGCTTATGTTCGCATTGTGTCCTTCTGCTGCTCTCTTACGTGTTCTAATGAGTATTTCGTTAAAAATAGTTCCAGTGCTACCACTGCTGACTTCAGTGAGGGATGAGATACTCTTCTAGGTTATTATTTCACATTCTGCAGGTGCAGTGGTTACTGCCTCATGCACGTTTTGAAACAGCCTTGAAAAGGTCATCTGCAACTTCAAGCCAAAAGACTTCTGTTTTAAAACAAAAGGTCATCATGGGGTGAGCAGGAAGGCTGCTTAACAATTTTACAGGACTGTGCCAACTGCAGTTAAACCCTTAGCATAATCTTCTGATACGTATTTTCTGGGCCATCCCCATCTCTGGTGTACGTCTGGCCTGTTCCATGGTGAGAAAAGTAACCCCCAAACAGTTCTTTTGGAAGAGTGAGAACTCTTCCTCACAGCACCTGATATACAGAGCTCTTGTGGAAATCATAGAGAATTCAAACTCTTTGTCAAGAGACTTGTCTTGCACAGACGTATGTTTTCAGCTTCATAACACACAATGCACCTCAGATTCCTACATCCCTGTGCTGCTGTAATACTATAGACTTCTTTTTCCCCCTGCACATGTCTTTCATGCTAATTTAGACTTGAGCTTTTTTTTTTTTTCCCTTTTTGCATATGCTTTTGAATATGGGAATAAGATTGACTAGGATATAGACATCATATGGTAGGACTTCTGTTGGGATGCAAAGCTAGATAATAGTTGCACATGCAATTAAAGGTTAATTAATTCAGATAATTTAATCAGATGTAAAAATAGAAAAAAGCTTCTAATCCTTTGACTCTCAAATTGTGAGGGAATGCTACCTTTATTGTAAATGAAAAAATATACCTTTTTATTGTTTAAAGGCCTCCTAATGCCTATGTGGAATGAAACAAAGGGACAGGAACTTTATGCTTTAAATTCCGGGTCTAGTTTTGCTGAGGGTTTTTTCTGAGGGCTGTGAAATTACCTGGATTAGTGACCTCACACAGGACAAGTCCTCCATCAGTCTCCAATTCAGCGGAGATTTATTTATTTGCTTGTTTATTTATTATGTTAGGCTGCCTAAATTATTTTTCTCATATATACTTTCTCCATCAAAGTTTTAGTGCAACATATTTTAGTACTTCCTTTTTCTATGGATTTGAGTGGGCCATCGTTACAGAGGGCATTAATGTCACAAGAGTAGCTGGTCAAAATCGTGGCTTTTTGCTTAAACTGAGTCTGGTTGAACATCGAGCCTGAGGAGTGGTGCAGGAATCACCTGTGCAGCTTTGACTGATCTTTTGAGGGCTAGTTCTGTTCATGACACTTTCAAATGTCTCTTACTGGACTGCAGTCCTGCCCTTCAATACTGTAGATTAAAATGAGAAAACTCCATGGTACCAGCTGGAAAATGTCAAGAGATAAAGAAACTCTCAACCATCACACAGGGGGGTCAAACTTCCACAGCAGTAGGAAGAAGGACAATTGAGTTTCGTGGAGAAAGTATATATGAAAGAGCTATTTTAGTTACAACTAACAAACTAAGTAAATATATCTACAGCAAGTAAATCCAGAATGGTGTAGCATAGACATGATGTGGCATATCCACATGCTTTAGTAATATCGAATTTCTCCAGACATTTGTTACATGAATAAAGAATGAAAATAAAAATGTATTTCAGAAAGCAGGTAATTAAAATCAAGGGCAAATAATACCAGTAAGGAAATCTGCCTCTTTACAGTAGAAGTCTTGCCTACCTTCAAAGACTGCATTCTTCTTTTCTTGAACCTATGTTCATGAAGGATGTTCCCATATAAAGATGCCTAAACTGTTTCTGTGACCTTATGGGGGTGCCAACGACATATTTTTCTTTCTTAATAGCTTAATCTGCATAAGATACGTAGTTTATTTATTATGTTCTTCTCATACTAAGTAAAACTTGTATCTGTTATGTACTTGGCACTTGAGCTGTTTTTTCCATGCCCAAAAATTTCCAAGACTTATCCGTGTCTCACATCTATGAATATTTTCTGATTCTGTAACTTCTCAGTCTACTGAAAGCTAAATTTATTTAGGCTGCTCTTAGTGGTTGGTTGTATATGCCTCACTCCTGCTCATGTTCTAATCTTATTCCATCTCTAATGGCTATTGCACACTACTTTCCATGTGTCACTCTGTCTGCTAAGTAACCAGGATTGAATGATAGGTGTGCAGTGCTTTCTGGCATGCCGGCAGAGAATTTTGAGCTGCCTTGTTTTTCAAGTCCCTCCCATCTCAGAGGTAACAAATTCCCCTTTGGAGATGGAGTGCACTTGAGTTTTCATTTGTTCCTGCTTCAACAGCAAGACCAAAGGTTTTGGAGCCCATAAGGGTTAGGGTGATCCCATTCTGCACGCTGAAGGTGCCTGTAGCAGAGCTCCCATGTAGCACTGAGGGTCGGCCAAGAGCAGGTGAGAAATTCCTGGATCTACTTTGCCAAGGAATTACTTGTGTGATCCAAGGGAGCAATCTTTTTCCTTCCTTCAATACCGAGTGCTTTTTAAGCTCTTGGTGCAGCGAGGCTCTGACTGCTTCACAAAACTAAAATAGTTAAACTTTAATAGTTTTTTTCTACAAAAAAAGTAAATTACAGCTGTTCTTCTGGAAGTGGTTAAGAACTCCCACTCTCCAGTCCATAGTAGGCTGGCACCGACCTGTGCCAAGAGCTACTGTCAGTGAAATTAATATTGTTCCCAAGAGGTCGCATAACAGAGTGCTGCCAGCACAAACAACAGCGCTGCAGATCCTCAAACTGTTAAGGCTGTAATGCAAAACCGGAGCTTGTTCAGCTTGGAGGCAGCTCCCACTCCCTGCAAACCTCAGAGGCAAGAACAGCAGAAGGCGACAGTTTTATTCATGGTGTGGTGCTTTTTAAATGTCCTGTAGGTATTGCAACTTGGGGGTGGGGCTGCCCTGGCTGTGAGGCAGACAGCTTGGGTGCTTCTGGCCCCGAGCTGATGGCTAATCTGTACCAGTAGTCTCAAAGCACTTTGCAGAGTGAGGTGGTTGTGGTCGTTCCCATTCCATGGGAAGGGAATTTGGCTGCTGAGGGTTGCTACTGCACCAGGTTGACATATACAACTGAGGTGTGCTGGACAGTCTCGTCCTTTGACTAGTAGGTCAGTCGGTCTTTGCAAAAATCAGAAAATGATTTTCTCAGAAACAAAATGGTAAAGAATTTCAATGTCTTGTGCCTGAAAGGAGTAACTGTGCTCTACTTCTAGGAATCTGTGCAATATGAGCTAGGGAGCCTGCTTTGGCAGGGAGGTTGGATCTCTCGAGGTCCCTTCCAACCCCTATGATTCTATGAATAAGGTTTGGGAAACCACCTGGTGACCTATCATGTGTGCAGGCAGTGGTAAAGTTTGAGCTCTCTGAGTGTAGGTATTCTAAAGAACATGGACATTAAACACATACATTTGCACACTTGTAAAGCAATTCATGGTCTATTTGTGTGCAGCTCATGCAAAAGAAAAAAAAGGTTGCCAGAAAATAGCCATTCTTCAATTAGTGAACTCAACTGATGCAATTAAATGCAATATATTTTCATAAATCATTATCAAAGCACTGAATTTTAGCATTATCTTTTTGTATTTGAAACAATAAGCCTACTGTAGTTATTGAAATCTAGAAAACTAGTTCTTTATTTGTAAATTGCTCCTGAAGAAATGAAGATTTTAATGGATTTTCTTATTCAGTAACATACATGTACTTTGTATTGACATTTTTAGCTATTTGTTGTTAGCATCGATCGCAGCTGATTTGCTGAGTATTTGCTAATATTTGATGTTTTGTTCCTGCATCTATGTTCACTGAAATAGCTGCAGCAATACTGGATATTTTTTACCTTCTGCTGCTTGTTACGATTCCTGTGGCAGAGGTGAGCATCCTTTCAGCAGGGTCACAGGAATGGTTCACAAGAAGGTTGTGGAAAATTGAGTACCAAACTATGCTGATTTTTGCCTGTCATCAGGGAGGGAGCATTTGAACTTATATATCTACGTGATGGGTGGTTGGTAGTGATAAGTGAGATGAATCACTTGATTAATTGATTGTCTGCTTTAAAATTTGTAATAACCCTAATCTCTGACAAGTGTAAGTTGCTGAAGGCCAAGTTCTGGCACCAGTGTTATCTGCAGTAATGGTGACAGCAGAGGTACATCAGCAGCTGAGACCTGGCAAATTGGGTAACATGATAGGGAGAAGTTTTGATGAAAGGCTAACATGAAAACATGGGATTTTAAGAGCCTTTTTTAAACACAGCATGTGTCTAGAAAAGTGCTTCTGGTTGCTCTGCAGCTCCACAGACCTTCTCTTTCATGCCTGATGCAGTTGGTTGCAGGAGCAGAATTAAGTGTGTCTGGGAGTGATGGCGCAGGACAAAATTACAGAATAATTTGTGGTCGAAGCGACCTCCTGGAGGCTGGCTGATTCAGCTCCTGGTCTCAGCAGGGCTAACTTCAAAGCCAGAGCCCTTGTGTAGAGTCTTTTCTGGTCAAATTATGAAAGATCCAGGTAGGAGATTGCACAGCCTGGGCATTGGTTCTCGTGTTTGACATACGCATTTCCCTGTGAAATTGCTTTTTTCTAACGCATGCTTTAGAGTCAGGCTGCCCGCCTTGCAGAATGGCTTTGCCAAATTGATGTGCCATTCTGCTTTTTTTTTTCTTTCTTTCTTTTAATTGGAAATATGTTGTGAGAAGGTATTTTTCTGGCAACACAAGAAATGTGCCAACAGAAGTACTTTGAAAAGCTTTTAAGTATGCAGACAATCTGCATTTTCCTACTCCCGGTCTCTGTCTTCACTGTTTTTGTTGATGTCTTCATTTAGATCTATCTGAAAAGAAATGGTAACCTGTTACTGGGAACACATTCTTACAGCTGAAATATCCAGTGTGCATTCTTTTGAGAGCTCTAAATAATGTGCTATTAAATTATAACTTGCATCCTTAGAAATATTGATTGTTGCATAAAAATTTAATAATCACTAAAAAAACCCCACCCACTTGCTCTTGTGTGCTACCCTGCAGATCAAAGCCAAACCAGATGCTGATGGCCAGGAACATGATGGTAGATTACAACGAACAACGACTTTACTTATTAGGTGCCAAATTTTAAAGAGAAATAAATGCAGCAATATGGCCAATTTCTTTTTACAGTGCAGTTGGTACAGTCCCTATTTTGTACTGGGGAAAAAGAAGGGAGGATGCTGCTTTGCTGTGAAACGTTGACAGCTTCCCAACACTGGGAAGCTTTTAGGGTGGCATTAGGTAAGGTGTGGCTCAAATGGAAATAAATTTAGGTTAATGAAGTAGCATGAATAGTCAATTAAGTCTACTCTCCATATTTTAATTTTTATATATAGCGTGATGAAAAGCAATAAAATTCTGATTCTTTCTTGTTTTCCTATTTAATGATCTCTCATTGTAAATGTATTAATGAGAGTCGAACACTTCTGTAATTTTTTTTCTAAGAAAGAGAAGAGAAAACCAGTTTAAGCTCCATTTCTCTGTTGTTAACGATGGCTGTAGCCCATGCAGTCTACACTTGATCAATGGAGTTAAATGAGATACGATTTCTGTTTTACTTAAACTGATGCACTTCTGTGAACATGAAGGGGGGAGGTGAAATTCCCCCGTTACTGACACCTTTGAATTTTGTCTTGTCAATTTCTGTGGGCATAGTTAGCTTCCTTTTTATGTTGACAGAGCAGAGACACTGAGGATTTATTAAGTGTGTTTTATGCCATCATTCCTTGGATAGTTTTAATTCAGCATAAACAAGTGCTTCCTCTGAGCACAGCTGTCCCTTCCTGCCTCTCTCCATGTCCCACTGCTTTCCCCTGCACCCCTGCTGCCTGCCTTGCTAGTGATCATGTTTGTATGGCTCCCCAGGGACCTGGCATTGGGAAACAATCTGAATTTAAACAAATCCAGTTAAAGGCTATTGGTTCTTCAGCTTAGCTCAGGATGTGGCTTCACAACCATGTGCGGCAGTGCAAAGCAGAAGAGCGGTGGAGATGGGAAGGTGCAGCTGGAGGTGAAGGATGGACATGACCTGCTTGTCATCAGCCTGGTTTTATGGTACTTTAATCTGGTTGTGGAAATGCATTGTTGGTTGGCAGGAGAGCAGTTGTTGTCTTTTTGAGGACCATAAAGTTTCCAGGATTCCCCCTCTGCCAGTTCACCTCTCCACCCATTCTTTCAAACAGTAAGCTTTACTGGCAGGGTGCTGCAGCTGCAGGTGCTGCAGGGGAGGTTCAGGCCTGTGTTGTCAGTTTCCTGAAGCTGGATTTATCCAGGGCTTTTCTCCCATGGTAGGACTGGGGCAGAGAGAGGACCACTCATGACCCGTTTGGGTTTATCCAGAGAGCTTTGCAGGCTCCCCTGGGAAGCCTACATTGCAACCTCTGCTGAATAGGTATTTCTCCTCCTACATTTTTTTGACCTTTTTATGCTACACCAAAGTATAAAAAGTTTAAGACAGTCAGGGGAAGATCTTTCCTATATAAAAAAGATAATTTATAAAGAGTTTTATATATTTAATCTTAAGTGAATATTAATGGAGAGAGCTGTTCCACTGGTTGTTCTTTGTTATGCCTGAATTCTGACAGCAGGTTTCGAGAGAAGCAGTGGGTGAAGGTTGGTTGTTATTTGGCAGAAAGTCAGGCATATTCTGTGGTGTCGTATGAACGATATCTGCTGAAAGTCAGTTAGCTTCCCAACCAACTCTGCTTGCTGTGCCTTAGCAACCACGAGGAAGAATCTGCTGCCACATGGAAACGGATTGGGATTCATGACAGCACTCTCTATATCCAGCCACCTTCAAACAACGGTAGCATTTCATCTACTAAAGACAGCCCCCATATCTTTCTATATTTCTGCTTAAAATCCCCTATAACTTAGACGCCTGCAAGCAGTGTCAAATGTGGAAATTTGAAGGTGGCAATGATAAGCCAAATTGTGCAGTAATTTTCTTTCCCTTCCCCCACTCCTTGCGTAGCATGACTAAGCACTGGGAATAATGAGCATTAACTCCTGCAGCAATTGCTGCCTTCATGCATTGCAGGTTGGGGGAGGCTGTGTCACAGAATCACAGAATGTTTTGGGTTGGAAGGGACCTCCAAAGATCATCTAGTTCCAGCCCCCTGCCATAGGGAGGGGACACCCTCACTAGACCAGGTTGCCCAAAGCTGCAGTGTTGGTCAAGTACAGACTGGTTTTATTCCAGGATTCGTGTTTAGATCAGGGCTGGAGTGGAAACTCTCTAATTATCATAGCTGTTTGCTTTTAGCAAGTTCAGAAAATCTTTTTGAAGAGCCCAGCTCCCCACCCCCACCCCCCTTTATCAGTTGTAACAGTTGTGCTAGTTTCTATCATTATTATGACATTATGACTGTCATGGTTTGTAATGAGAGTAAGAAATCCGTCTAGGAATAAAAATAATTACTTTTTTTATTTGTGTGTGGAGTGGGAGAGAAGCCTGAGGGAAATTAAATAAATACCCCAGGTGGATTTTTTTAATTTTTCCTGAGCCAGTGTATTGATAGAATCGAATGATCAGTAAAGAGAGAAAAGCACAAACATATGATTGCATTTGGGAGTGAATTTGGATTCAGCTTTATTTGTGATCCTTTTCTCTACGCTGTCTCTCATGGTTGGAACGTGAGAAGTTTCCAGCATGGATGCTTATGAAAGTGTATTTTAAGCTTGGACGCTTACATGCTTGTTGGAAATCTGTCTGAATATATAATTTCCTTTGTGGTCACATTAGCCAATTTAGGATTCAGGTGTTGAGTAGCTGCAGAAAGCCCCCTGTCAGGGAATAGAAACAATCTCATTAACAGGTACTCTATGCTACACCACGTGCATTTCAAGCTGGGATGGTTTTCTTTCAGGCTATTTTTATTTAGGGAATAAGCCCTGATAGAGCACAACATTGAAGCATTTGCTTAATTTTAAGTATACAGAGTAATTCAATTTGGAATCTGCTAGTATGATACTGAATCCCTTAGGGATATAGTGATAGTGCCCTGAAACCATGAACAATTGTTTTCTTATATTTGTACACAAAGAATATTCCAATAACTGCTCAGCAGTGTGGACTTGATCATGGGCATGTTTGCAAATTAAGCCCTGGTAAAACAGACAAATACTAATAAGTTTGCTGTAAATGGAAAAGAGGTAAAGTTTGATTGTGTATTGCAAACTCCTAATGTGGCATAATGCTCAATTTTTGGTAACACAACCAGTTAAAAACCAGTTATTTGAAAAACTTGGAGTGGAGGCTTAAACAATTTGCTGGGAGCAAGAAGCCATGATTCTGCCTTTTTCTTGTTTCTTTTAGTAGAAATCCTATTGTAAAGGACTTAGATAAAGGACTAATCTTTATTAATAAAAAAATTGTACTTCCCTATTTTTACCAAGGCTTTTTCTCCTTTGCTAGCTGCACAGAAATATCAGAAGCTCATGGAAGAACTGCAAAACATTTGCATCCCATATTTGAAATTATTATTTTCCCACAATTTCTATGTGCTCCTTGTAGCTTTAGAGCATCACTTCTAGTGTAGACAGGTTGCTGGCTGCTACCACTGTGCTGCATCCCAGCTGAGGGTAGCACTTGAACTGCAGCTCCGAGCACTGTTGCTTTGTTTCTTTCTGAGTGTGATGGTGATTAAATTGGTAGCAGATGTATGGAGCACTGCTGATGTTACTGCGACTGCAGTGCTGGCAATGGCAGAAATGTGAGCAGTTGTTGGAACAGCTTGGGCAAGAGGCAAAGCACAAGCAACTTGTAGGCAAGTCATCCTCTGAAGTTGACATAAGGCCAAAGCAAAATCTCAGATCTAAGAATAATAAGGAGAAAGATCAACTGCATCTCCAAAAGGTATGCCTGGAAACATGGTCTGTAGTATCTTTAGCTCTTGATTAGAACTTTAACTGGGTTCTAGTAAATGCATAGGGAGTTGCTATAGTGGAGTCAGTTCAATACTCTTAACTAACTTGGCATCTCATGGCAAGGTAAGACTTGATCTTTCCAATGGCTGAAAACAAATAGAGACTTCTTAGAAGGAATTCATAGCTCCAGTCATCATCTGACAGGCACCTGTCAAAGTGGGCACTATGAGTTCAGTTTTCCTGAAGTGGGACTTAGACATGGGTCTTCTGTTGTCTGGAGAAAAGGAGATGTTGCCATCATGACTGTTTTCTCTGTTCTTTTATAAACCTGCTCCTTGTTTTCCTATGTGCATGCTGGGGTGCATGTGTAGCTTAGTAAGAGCAGCCAAATGGAATGATTTGGTTTGAATTGAAAGAAAAAATTTTACCTCTTCATGCTTTTATCATTTTGTATGATGTAATTTACACTTTGTATGATGTAGTGTCCACTGTGATGTGCTGCCTAAGCAAGACTGGTTGTCTTGGTGGGTGCAGCACTAATCCCTGGAACATGGGGTATTTGGACTTAGTCCCTCCTTTGAGAAGGTGTAATGTAAGGGTGATGGCTTCACCTGAAGGTAAGCCAGAGGGAGCTACTGCAGCCCAAGACGAAATGTTACTGGGAAAGTGGTGTGTTTGGGGCACCCAGGGACTGTCCTGATCCTGTTTCATGGGGTCCTCACTGTCACTGAGCTGACTGGACTCCCTGTTGTCTGACAGGGAATGTCTGCTTCACCTTCCCTCTGTCCTTCTTCCCCCCTTCCTTCCTTACAGCTGTTTTATCATGTCGGCTTTGGAGCTCTCTGAACCCTTTGAGAGCCAGTTTAATTTACTGAGATGCTGTAATTTTATTTCCAGTCATTTTTGCTGAGTTTGGTCTGATGCTGTGATATAACTGCACTCTGCAGTAGCTGTATTTTTCCCTGGCGGAAGCTCAGCCATCCTATGAGTGCTGGGGACTGGGACAGTGCCATACCAGGGGTTGCAGTTCCCACCGGCATCACTGGAATTGGTTTGCTGACCATTAGTGTCAGCCTGGGAATGGAGCAGGGAGAGGGGAAATTGATGTGTAAGCTTTGAAAAACGGTGCTGCTGGAGTGAGTGGGGCTTGTTGAATGAAAGCCTTGGACAGAGACCAAGCGAAGCGTTGAGATGTAGGGCTGCAGCAGAGCCAAGGTGTTAATGACGTGACGGCTCGGAAGAGTAAGTGGGATCTGAGGCAGTGTGGCACTCGTATGGCATGTTTGTGGGTTCGGGTGAGGGGAAGGAAGCTTTTATGTTACAGTATTTCCATATGGAGCTACTGTTACACACAGACCTGTGCTAACATTTGTGGTGAGCGTGGAAGGCTAAACTGCGTTAGATGTGTCTGTGGTGCCTTGTCACTTCCCTTTCTAAAAATACAGTAACAAGAATATGGGGAGGGGGGAGCAGGTGGCATTCCTGAAATATGGATGCTACAGGGTGCAAAAGATGATTTAAAAAAAAAATTAAATGATTACAACATACCAAGCGTGAATTGGATCCTTCTCAAAGCCAGGAATTCATTATGTTGCCTGCAAGTTGAACTAATGTGAGGGAGCCCCACAGAATCCTCTGATGCTGCCAGTGCACCTGCACAGTGTCTTCATTCCCCTTACAAGCTTCATTTAAACAATGTTTATTTGTCTCCTGTATGGTGTGCAGAAAGATACGAGGTGCCAATAAGCATCAGAGTAGATGATATATTTTCTTTTAACACTGTCAAGATATGGAAGTATCATGGTGAGTAAAGGTGGGGTGACCTTGCTCTCAGAGATGTTTATCCTGTTTGCCTTCCAGAGGTCTGGTTCACTGTTAATTTTATAACTTGAAATCCCCATTCTTTGTTGATCAGCGGTAAGGTTCTTGCATTTGCATTTCTCTGCTGTGAGAAGTTCTGTGGCGTTTTCCTTTCTATCTCCTCAAATACGAATCCTCTCTAATTTCATTGAGTGATCAGCTGTTCTCATGTTACATAAAGCAGAGCACAGAAAGTCTGTCTTTTCTCTGGGCCATTTCATTATTTTGTGTAATTGCATTACGTCTCCTGTAATCTCTCCTTTGTAAGGTAAATAGTCACAGTCTTTCCTGTCTCTTCTCATATGAAAATTTATCCAAATCCTTTATTATTCCTAATGCTATTATTGTCTGACTCCCCTCTAATATTGTAACATTCATTTTTTGAGATGTTGTTATCAGTGCGGCATGGGGCATGGCAGAGATAATGCTGATCTGCTTTGAAGCAATATCTCGCCCGTTGGTCACCATTTTTATTCCTCATTTATCCTATCAAAACTACAATTAAGAAATTAATTTAGAAAAGTGGTCTTCCTTGAAGTATTCTGTGACCCTGAGGTGTCTTTACGGGATTGATAAAGTTTGCTTTAAGAGGCATTAGACCATGTGTGATTACATTTTTTCTCCACTAGTATATGCTGCTTTTACTGTTGAACTAATCGTGCTGTCTTTTCACCTAGATTTTTTTTTTTAATTTTGGTGTATCTGGATATTCATCACTGCAATTTCTAGTCTTTTCTGACTCAAATAATTGTGTGTTGCCTACAAACTTAGCCAACTTGTTGCTCGTCTTTTCCAGATCAAGAACAAGTGTAGTAAACAACACAGAACTGAGTTTACAAAACCTTTTTCCTGATATGAGGGGGGAAAAAAGAAAAGGTTTTGGAGACTTCAGTTATTCAGCTGTTTTGACACATCCTTTTTATTTAGATTTCAATAAACTGAAGACCTAGTTTGCTACTTTTTTTTTCTTACTAAACCCAGAACGAAACTAAAGCTCTACCAAATTGTCTTACAGACCCTGTCCAGAAGAATTTCAAATCCCTATTTGGAAACTCCTTCCAACAAGGTACTTGTCAAGCTTCCTTTTAATTCCACTTCATCAAACAACGTATTAGGAATCTTTTTTCTTTGGTTTAACTTCCTAGTCATAGCTTTGAAGACACTTGTGAATGGGGCCTACGGTTAAATCCAGTTAACAAGTTAGAATGTATATATTAGAAATTGTCTACTCTTATTGCTGAATTTGCAAGCTGAATTGTTGTGAATTCCAACAGCAGCAGATGTAAAAGTGGCCCAACCTGTGGGGGCATCTGCAACCCATGATATGACTGGGCATGACAGAAATTGGGGTGCGTTTCCTATGAGGCTTTGACAGCTCGTCATTTAGCCAGGGAGAAGGCATTGCTCAGAGGGAGGGAGCAGACAGTGGCAAGGCAATTTACTACAGCAGAAATAAATCCCTGTTTGTCACAGTTTTCAATTTCTCTTTTCATTCAGATTTATGGAGAAAGTCCTTCCTGTGCTGGGAGAGCTCTCAGGAATATTTTTACTCTACAAGCGTCTGACCTGATTAAAGACAGGGTGTACCTTACTGGCATCTGCAGGTAACCTGAGATTATTCATTTTAATCAACTGGATGGGTTTTATGTGCATTTATCTATGCCCTGATTTGATGAGTGGGTAAATTCTGAGATTTTGTGTGTTTTATTAAGAACTGAAAATATATTAAAGAAACTCTTGTATTTTAATATCTTTTCTTATGTTACTTAGTCAGTTGCCAGAAAGCAGCAGCGGCCTGATTGCATGTTCATTAATTTAATTGCTTATGATTTCAAATACGATTGTGTTTATCTGTTATTTTGTTGAAAATAGGGGGTATTAAATTCAGCCCTGGTTTGGAGTTATAAAAGAGATTAATTGGATTCCTAAGATTTAGTTACACAGTCATTTCTGCATGTAATTTATGGAATATTTCTGTAATGAAGTGATTTTCCATTTGTGTTGCATTACAGCATAAAAGCTTCCTCCTATTTTCAATTATGCCAGAATGCTCAGGTCTCTATTATAGCTCCATTCATTCCTATCTATTTTAAAGAAAAACCCACAGCTTTTTTCTTTTTTTTTTTTTTCATGATTTAAGAAGACAAGTTTACCAATAATGTGCAAGATGAAGTACATCCTAGAGCAACGCTCAAGGTCTTACACATATATTGTGTAGCTGTATTGCTTATGCCTATGCTCGGAAAGGACATAAAATCCTGAGGCTAAAAGCTGGATTTTATTTAGCTTTTATACATCCTTGGTTGACTGTCTGTATGCAGCACAAATTGACAAAAATATTGCATATTGTAAAGTGTGTCACATGAATTAGGTATCTAAGGGAACTTACTCATCTACCACAAGTTCCCTCATTGTAACTAGGGGCATCCCCTGAGACTTGCTGGAATAATTTATTCCCTTGAAATGAATAGAATTACAAAAATTAGTAATTGAGACAAAGTGTTTGCCCTGCTGAACAAAAGGATTCGCTTTTAATAGCTTTAAATAATCGCTCTTCATTATAAAAGAGCAGTTTAACATTACTGTAGTGTAAGAGGTGATGTCTTGTTTATTTTCAGGAGAAGCTGTGTTGGATCGGAACTGGTAGACTGGCTTCTGGAGCAGTGCCCTTTTGTAAAGTGCAGGTCTACAGCAGCTGGAGTGTGGCAGCTCCTCCTCGATATGGGCATTATATTGTCAGGTCAGTCCTGATAGCGCTTCCACTGTGCAGGAGGCTATCAGTTCCTCCTGCACAGGCCAAGACTCTTTTTTTTGATTGGAGAGGAAAGAGGAAAAAAAAAAGGCAAAAAAAAAAAAGAAAAAGGAAAAAAAAAAGCAGCAGATTGATGTATTTTTCTTGACAGTTGCTTATTTTACTATCTCTTCAGTAGGTTCACCTCTGTGACTCCTCATTTCACAAATACCAAAGGTGAATCTTGTCTTTTAGGCAATTTCTTTCCTTTTGCTTTTGCCTATTGCCAAGTTGCAGACAGCATGTGTGTCTTTCCCAGCCTGTTTTGTTTTGTTTTCCCCCCTCAAGTTTCTAGGTTTTTCACAAGAGCTGTTGGGTCACTGCAGTTCATGGCTTCACCAGAAGACTTATCTAGCAATTAGTGTTTTCCACTTCCTCTCTGTTTTTCATAGGTTTAGATTACTATGGATTAAGGGTGGGTTCAGCTCCTTAAGATGTTTGTGTTGCCAGGTTCTACCCAGTTGTAGAACCTGGCCCACAAAAACTTTCCCACACAATCTGGGGGTTTGGCCCAGTTTATGGGGTTGGTGATACTTATACTACTAACTTGGGAATCTGATGGGTTGCTTAGATAGCTTGACTCAGAATGTATCCCACTTTGGGGTCTGTGCTAGGCGCTTTAACTTTCCTCCTTGCAAAGAGTTGAGTTATTATGGAAGATCTCTGCTTATGCATGCTGACAGTACACTTAAAGGTTTTCTTCTGCTCCAACTACACTGACGCTGTGTCTGATCATGCAGCCTCAATAAGGGCTGTATGACTCTCTAGCAGGAGCTTGTGCTTTCAGTTTTGGACCCCATCCTTTGATCCCAGTTCAGTCTCACTTACTCCAGGGAAGATAACAGCTGTTGTGTTGGTGTACCATCTTACCCAGATCTACTCTGCAGAACCAGAGGCTATGAATTTGAGGGGAAGCCGGGATGTGGTGGGCTGCATCCCCATTACTGAAATTCATTCACTAGTGGCCAGGCACTAGTGAGAACAAATTAGAAACTAATGGGAATTGAGAGTCAGAAATATGAAAAGTGAAAGAATTTTATACCTTAATTCTGAACTGATTTCCAAATGTATTAAATACTTAGCAGTCTTAATAAATCTCAAGAACCTGGCGATCTTCAAATGGAGGTTTCAGGGTTGTCCTGTTTGGATAAACTGAGTTAATAAAAGAGGTATTGCTTCTATGCTGAGTTTGCAATCTTTTTGCCCTGTGTGATGGTAGATTAAAGTCAAGTGCAATACTTGACTTTGTGCAATATGGTGGGGACACAGAGCCTTTATGCAGTAAGGATTCAAAGGATACCTGATGTTATTTTTTCTTACAGTGGACAGACAACTCTATTTTCAAGACACTCATGCATTTTACCAGTTCTCAGCGGATGAATGTACCTACCTCTTCTGTGAATTTGAGAAAGAGGAAGGATGGAAGAATGGGGTAAAGCTCCTACTTCAACTACTGCCGTTGTCTCCTCCCAGGATTGACATGTGCAATCTGTAAGTGTGCAAATAACAGCTGTTTCCGACTTTTGCTGACTGCTTTGGCATATTGTGGTTCTTATGCACTAATTGCTGACGCTTGCTGTGTTGCCTGGTCAAATGGCTTTCTTACTTTTCTGGTCTCCTCTTACATTTGGAGGTTTGGCACTTGTTTTGGGTCAGGATCAGCTATCAAATGGGTGGACAGGACGCATAGGAATGTGGTAGTTTTAGTCATCTGATTTCAGTTTGTTTGTCTGCAGGTGCAGAGCTCTCTAGCCTCACATAATTACTCCTTTTCAGAATATGCCATTTAAGAGTTTTGCTTCCTATGTGTGTCTGCCATCCATTGGATGTTATCATACCCTCTGTGCTGAAATAACTGTGGTCTAAATGTCCATTTAGGGCAGGTAGGAGGAAACCATGGTTATCTGTGCCACAGTGAGAGTCCAAAATACAGGAGAAAGGTGTCGGTGAGAGGTTTGGAGGCTCCCGACCCCTCATGCCTTGGCAAATCTGCAGGAGATGGCCTATATAGACCAGTTGGGCTGATTCCATTGTCCCTAGCATGATGAAACCTCAAACCTTATGCTTATACTGTGGAAAATTATTGCTCTGACAGTAGTAGTATTCCCTTTGATGTCAAAGGCAGAACTTGCTTCTATAAGTACTTTTCTTCTCTACCTATTCAATTTAAAAGACACATTCTATCAAATGTCCAATGGAAATATTTATAAGAACCACAAAGCCCAAAGTCCCTGTAAGCTGTCTCAAGCCCGGTTTCTTAAATTCAGGGATTTAGTCTGATTCTTAAATGTTGAGCTTGTATAAAAGTATCTGGGTAATTTCTGTGTGTGTCTCAAGGCAGAATCTTGATTCCCTCCCCTTTTGCTGACTGCCTTCACCGACCAGAAACTGGCATTTCTGGAGTCAGGATTCCCTTGAAGATGCATTTATTTGGTCAGCTTGAATGAGTGTAGCCAAGTGGCAAGGACCCCAGATTGGCTAAAGGAGGACACTGAATCTGCTCTTCTAAGCAGATGACTAATATGGGAGAAAACCTTTGAATATTTTTTGCAAATAGAAATTCTTGCCTTACAGCCTACTCTGGTGCTAAGCAGTTTGGCTGCCCCTCAGATATCAGGGCAACTTCACCTTGATTTCAGTGGGAATTGGGATTTTCTTTATTATCACTGCAAATCAGGCTGCTTTTCATGGTTCGTGACTACTTATACAAAGGCTCTGAATAAAAAAACCAGAACAGATAGGTCATACTGATGTGTAATGTGAAGGATGCTGGGTAGGAAACCAGATTAAAGACTTTTAGGTTCGAGTTGAGAAATGTGGCCTGCATGCTGACCTTGGCTGGAGAATACCACTATTTTCCTGTCTGCTTTGCTGTTCTGTCGTTCCAGTGCAGCTGCCATTTCTAGTGGAGGATGATCCCTGTCACATTAATTGAACAATTATTCATTAATGTACATTTACAGCTCTTTCCTGCTCACATTATTCAAATTTTAGTTGAAGCTGGATTCCTTTTGGGAGCACTGTCACTGAAGAATTATTTTCTGGAGGCTTTACCTGTCAGATTGTGAGGGTGCTTTAAAAAACCCACAACCGACATACTGAAGAGTCGAATGTTAAGTAAGAGTATACTCTTGAGGGAGTGTGATGTTAAAGGGGAAGGAGGCTTTTCTAGGCTCAGAATTCTCCATGAGTGATGCAAATAACACACTGCTGAAAGGGAATAAATGTGATGAGGTGTTTGTTAAAGTTGTCTGACCGAGTTAATTAAACTTGTGTGCTCTTTTTCATGAAGAGGGCAATTCTAAAAACTCTTCCTTCCATTGGGTGTTGGCCTTTTCCCAAACATACAAGCTGTTTTACATACTATTGGAAGCACAGTCTTTCTCGTAATATTTATTTTTGGTTTCACTTTTCTGTCTTAGTTTTTCTCACAGTCTGTATTGATGACATTAATTTTGTATGTACATAGGGATAGAGAAATATTCACCTTATTGATTAGATTCCCTACTTTTGCTGAAATTGAAACCAGCTACCTGCTCATGCACCTGAAGGCAATGTTGGGCATCTCCTGGTGCTCCTGGGTGCCAGATGAGCTCTGTCTCCTCGGCAGTTGGTGGGTAGCAGCCTTGCGATTGCCTGTGCTGCTGCCTGCATCAGGGTCTCTCTTGGACCACCCAGAAGCAGCCTCTAGACAGAATCACAGAATCACTGAGTTGTAGGGGTCGGAAGGGACCTTGAGAAAGCATCGGGTCCAACCCCCCTGCCAAAGCAGCTCCCTAGCTCATACTGCACAGATAGGCGTCCAGATGGGTCTTGAATATCTCCAGAGAAGGAGACTCCACCACCTCCCTGGGCAGCCTGTCCCAGGGCTCTGTCACCCTCACTGGGAAAAAGTTCCTCCGCATGTTGGTGCAGAACTTCCTATGCTCCAATTTGCAGCCATTGCCCCTTGTCCTGTCTCCACTGACCAAAGAAAAGGGGCTGGCTGATTCCCCCTGCACCCCATACTTAAGATATTTATAAACACTGATTAGGTCCCCCCTCAGTCTTCTTCAGACTGAACAGCCCCAGGTCTCTCAGCCTTTCCTCATAGGATAGATGTTCCAGGCCCTTAATCATCTTCGTAGCCCTTCTCTGGACTCTCTCAAGGAGATACCTGTCCTTTTTATACCATTTTGATACTTTTTAGACCTGTGTAGTCAGTCATGGCTCTGGGGAGACAGTTCTTCTGGAAACCCCCTAAAATAAAGGTGGCCTGGTCTCAACTTGCTGTACAGATTTTTGATGGATTTGTATTTGTTTCTGGGTGGTATTGGCAGTGTTGCCAATAATACTACAGTGGGTTCTACAGTGAAAATACAGTGAATCCTGAGATGTGCTTACAGTTACGGAATAAGCACTCCCTGTTGCCATTTGACCTTCACAAATTCCCTACATTAAACATAACATTGGTAGGAATCTACCATGAAATACAAGATGGGACATAGGAAATTTTTATCAGCTCACACTGAACTGCAGGCTAATGTTGTTACCTGTATTACACAAGACTGAGCCCCTGTAAATGTCAGATGAGATGGGACTGATGCAGAGGTCTCTTGGGGTCATTAAATACTCTATGTTAATCACAGCCAATTTGACTCGAATAGAAAAGAAGTGAATATTGCAATAGCCTGTGAACAAAGGATCTGTATTGAAAGCTGTGCCAGGACTTCCTTACAACCTTGAGTGACCATTTAGGCTCTCATCCAGTGCCTCCTGAATGACTGCAATGGCTTTGTGTCAGGTGTTTAATCTTCATGTGCTTCTGTTTCCTTCTTTGTGAGGGGAGGGTGGGTGGTTTATAACAGCACCTAATTCCCAGAGCAACTGATAGACTCAATGAACCTTTCAAGAATGTGTTTGGTACCTTAGACTACTGAAATGTCTTCCTCCCCCCCCTTTTTTTCTTATTGCTTGTTACTTTCTTTTTGGAAGTGTTACACTATATTCTGTATCTTCTGTCATGAAACTATTAACATTTTATTAATTTCAGAAAAGGAATAATTCTTAAAAGTAATCTGGTTTTAATGCAAATAGCCAAGATGGGATATTCATTTAGGTACTGGAGTTCCTGGAAAGCTTTTTTGCTGAACACAAACATGTCTCAGGTACCCAGGGGTCTCTTACAGATGTTGTAGGTGGACCGTAAATCCAACAGAGGCACCTACGTAGTGGCTCTGCATTGGACAGCTGAGGTCCAGGCTGAGGACCATGGGTGTATCCATATTGCTTCCTCCATAAGCGGGTCAGGAAGCACTAGAGTTGCTCTCATGTGGTGTATGGTAGCAATTGTGCTGGACCAGATGTGCCTGCATGCATATCTAGGGCAAGCATCCCCACATCTTGCTCTGCTTAATACACTACTAAGCCAAGGGACCACTGAACTGTATGGGCATTAAGCTTGTTTGCCTGGGCTTTGTAGCTCCTGTTCAGTACCAGCTCTACTAGATCTTACCTTATTCCTTCTAAAGAAAAAAAAATAGGGTGATACCTGTCCTTATTCTGTCCCTCAGTTATGTTCTGTCTTATTTTTTTCCCATTAGCCCGGGTATCACAATATAATTTCCCTCTAATTTTAGGGAACTGTCTATAGTTTTTAGTATATTAATGGTTTCAAAAGTATTTGATGGTCATATGCAGATGAATACTGGAAGTATTTTTAAATAGATGAAGTGATGAAGGCCCAAGATCGAAATAGCTGTGCTATATGCTTCTCTGGGTTTATAGATTGCATCTGTGGCTCTGGCTACTGTCTACCTTTTGCCTCCAATTTAGAAGAAGCAGGTCCTAGCCTGGTTCTGAGAGATCAGAAGAGATCAGATGTCTAGGGAAACATAGACATGTAAAGAGGTCAGTTATTTTCATCTCACGCCCAATTATGAAGAGAAAGACTGAATAAATCCAGTCTTTGTAAATGAAACTGCATTAATTTATTTCTTTTGGGCTCTTGATAACACTTAAAATGTTAAATCATGCTTTTCTTGGAATAGAAAAGGCAGTTGTGAAAATAATTGTGATTTCTAATCCAAGTTACCATCTTGGTTTGAATGTGCCCCAAGATGAATGCATGTATCACACTCTGCTTTCAGACCTTAATTTTTTTAATCAGGCAAAGAAATTTTTGGACACAGGGTGTAAGATTCCAGACAGGTTGTCAGCTCTCTCCCTAAACACATCAAGGCATATGAGCAATTAAATAATTTAGTCGAAGATGGAAGGTTCTGCTAATACCTGGGATTTGTTTATTAGAGCAGCTGCAATTTTGTGTTCAGTTTGCTGGCATGCCACAGTTCTTGAAAACCATGACAAGATCTCAATAGCTTTTTTTTCTTCCCATATTACTGAACATATCCTATTGATATCCTTCTTCTGATTGTCAGTAAATCTTGAAAAAGGCTTGCAGATGCTCTACTGATGAAAATTAGACTATTTTAAAGAAAAATACAGCTGTCCACAGCAGCTTTTGTGTGGCTTTTTCACATGGGTCAAATTTCTGTGACAGTTTATAGAAGAGTTCTTCACTGCCCCACTTCTGTGAAGACACAAAGTACCCTGTGTTGTGAGCTACTGTCAAAAGAACCTGTCAATGGTGTTCTCACCCATTGCTTTAGCTTGCTAATATATGGCTTCTTGCATGTATTCTTTCAATTTACACATATTTTTATATCAAACTTAATGTCTCATAATGATTTTGATGTTCTCTACTTTTATCTATGTGAGCCTGCCTTCCACAGGTGTTGCTCCACACCTTAGCAAAGTGGTGAGCAGATGGGGAAAACTCTTTGCTCTGATGATGGAGGGTGTTTTCAGCAGAGGAAAATATGCATTCAAATAAGCAACTCTTGAGTTAAGAAGGTCCTGTGTTCTTCTGTTCATCATATTTTTTTTAGTTGAAGAATTCTCTCACTGTTTTACATTAGTCCAATCAAAGGAGTTCTTGACAGCAGGGGACAGAGGGTGTACTCCGCCGTTACTGACACAATTAATTATTGTCATATGGCAGTCATCATTTTGATGTGGAATCTCAAAAGTCCTTTTACATTACTGCCTGTGGCTACACAGTTCCTTGCTTTCCAGGAATCAAAAGATGTTGAAACAGAATGAAAGAAGTAATAAAATCTTATTTTTATTTTTTAAAGGCCTGATCAAAAAATAGAAGATACAGCAGAAACCAACGCTGAAATTCTTGCTCGTCTTACTTCTGCGGTAAGGTCACTGCATCAAAGTTTGTACTGATCCTGTTTGAAATACCATCATGTTTTGGATCCTTTCAAATTAAAGACTTAGTGAGCAGGTGTTTGTAATGCAAACTACTTTTTTGTCTTTGAAAGTGGGAAGCTTTCCTGGTCTTGGTGTGCAATTCTACAGCTACTCAAATCAGACCAAGCAAGGACTGCTGTGGTCTGATAGTTTTGCAGGAAAGAAACAAGACAAGGGGGAATGGATTGAAACTAAAGGAAGGAAGGTTTAGATTGGATATTAGGGGAAAGTTTTTTACAGAAAGAGTGGCGAGGTGCTGGAACAGGCTGCCCAGAGAAGTCGTGGATGTTCCATCCCTGGAAGTGTTCAAGACCAGGTTGGATGGGGCCCTGGGCAACCTTGTGTATCCAGGCCTGAGGTTAGTGGCCCTGCCTATTGCAGGGGAGTTGGAGCTCTATGATCCTTGGGGTCCCTTCCAACCCATGCCATTCTATGATTCTATGAATCTGGGGTTCCCGGTGGACAGTAGGTTAAACATGAGTTGGAAACGTGCCCTTGTGGGGCAAGTCAACTGCCTCCTGGGCTGCGTCACCCTCAGGCTAAGGAAGGTAATCCTTCCCCACTACTTGGCACATCTGGAGTGCTGGATTCAGTTCAGGACTCACGTTACACTTTAGTATGTCAACATGCCTCTTGCATCCTGCAGATCACCATGATGATAATCAAGGGATTAGAATATCTGACTTTACAAGGAGATGCTGAGAGAACTGGGAGCTGAGCTTGAAGAACAGAAGGCACAGGGAGGATCTTACCAGTGTGTATAAATACTCATTATGAGGGAATAAAGAAGATGTAGCCAGGCTCTTCTAAGTGATTTCCTGTGACAGGACAAGAAGAAATAGACACAAACTGAAATTTAAGAAATTCTACTTCACTATAAGAAAAACTGTTTGTTTTTTTAACTGTGAAGGTAATTGACTGGTAGAACAGGTTGCCCAGGGGGGTGGTGGAGTTCCTGTGCTTGTGAAGATGCCCAGAACTCAACTGGATGTGGTACTGAGCTGACCTACTTTTGAACAGGGATCAGATGACATCCAGAGGTGCATTTGTAACTCAACCATTCTATGACTGTTTGGTTCTATGAACCTCACACCTAAATCATGGTATCAGCAAAGCATGGAATTAGTGCTAGTTGTGTTTTGGGAACAGAGATGAAAGTAAACCAGGCAGGGTGGTGATGTAATGAAAAAGTCATGATGATAAGAGATACACCAATTAAAACGAAGTACTATCTTCAAATTGGTGAAAAATGGGAAAGAGAATTTGTGCTAAATTTCATAATTCCAACTGTCTTTAACCAGTGGTTCTGTATGCTCAACACCTTATACAAAAATAATTTAAAACTGAAAGTTGGAGAGGGTCTGTTTACAAGGGCATGGAGTGATAGGACAAGAGGTGATGGTGATAAAATGAAGGAGGGTAGATTTAGACTGGGTATTAGGAAGAAATTCTTCCCTGTGAAGGAGGTGAGGCCCTGGCATAGGTTTCCCAGAGAAGTTGTGGCTCCTTCCTCCCTGGAATTGTTCAAGGTCAGGTTGAATGGGGCTTTGGACAACCTGGTCTAGTGGAGGGTGTCCCTGCCCATGGCAGGGGTTTGGGACTAGATGGTGTTTAAGAGGTCCCTCTCAACTCAAACCGGTCTGTGATTCTGTGTATGAGAATAGAAAATTTTGTGAAAATTAGGGGTGGTGGTGTTATGTATATATTCCTTGTTTTATCTACCTTTCTTTCCTGACTCCAAAAGTTAAAGGAAATTAAAAAATCTTGGTATCCTCCCAGTTTTAGTTTCATAGAGAGAAAAAAAAATAGAAATACATAGAATACTTTTTGGAAATTTGTATCTTTTAAAAAAACCCCAGAAAACTACCAACTATATAAAATATCCCTAGCATCACAGAATCTCCTGAGTTGGAATGCACCCACAAGGATCACTGAGTCCAACTCCTGGCTCCACAGAGGGCCAGACAAATCAGAGCATGGGACTGAGTGCATCATCCAGATGCTTCTTGAACACAGTAAAGCTTGGTGATGTGACCACTTCCCTGGGGAGCCTGTTCCAGTGCCTCCACCCTATCAGTAAAGAGCCTAAAAGGAAATGCACTGTCCACTCAGAACAAAGCATATCATTTAACTATTCACTGTGTAAAGACATTTTTCAGTACAGTACAAAGTAAAGAGCAGAAACATGGTTATCTCATAACAACCTCAAAACCATAATGATGTTTTTTCATCAGTTGAAAAAAGGGAAGCACTTGACAAAGTGACTTTCTGAATTCAAGGACTGGTTCTAACTGCTGCTGAATATGCTTGAGTAAAATACATATCTTTAAACATGTGAGTAATTGACAGTGAGTTCAGAGGGTTTCTCATCTGTGTCGCAAGGTCAAACCTTACAACTACATCCTGAGTGATTCCAGCAGCAGGGCACATGGACAGACTACTCTTTTTTTTTTTTTTTTTTTTTTTTAATGAACCATTTATTGCTGTAGCTAACTAGCTAAAGAAAAATTAGGCACTTGCATCTCCAGATGGCCCAAGACCCATCGATTGCCATGCTGGTGTCAAAAAGACTGATCTTTTCTCCTGCCTTTTCTGATTTTTCCACACAACTGTGTAGGTTCTCCTGCTTTCTCCTATTCTCATCCTGGAGAAGAGACCTGATACCAGAGTCTTCCTAATTTTAACAACTTTATATGAACTTCTTCCTCAAAGACATCTGGAATAAGATCTGGAACATTGGTTTTCTTCCAGTAGACTGGGATCTAAAATACTTACTGAAGGGTTACAGAGAGCCTGTATGTGTCTCAAGGGAATTTGAATCTTCAGCTTGCACTGCTCAGCAGAGACCTGGCCTCACCCAGATGCAGGTCCTTTCTTTTTTTCTTTCTGTCAGCTTCAAAATTTTTATGGCAAAAAAGTCCTGTGACCAGGAGCTTGAAACCAAAGGTGAAGGTCTTAGCCATGACTGGACATTTGTTCACACTGTCTTGCTTTTTGGCTTGCTGAATGTTTACATAATTAAACCATTCTCACTTGAAGAATTCTTAGTTCAGGCTCCTGTTCACAGTACTTCTCAGACTGGCACTTCAGGAGTCACACCCACCCACCCACCCCTTTTACTTCCAGCCCAGCACTAAAGTAGACAGAGATTAGAGTTGCTTATTTGTACATTTCTAGCTTTGGCTGCTCAAATCCCATTGATGCCGATGCCACCACTGTCTCCTCTACTTTTTTTTTTTCCCCTTTCTTTTCTTGTCATGCAGTAAAACATTCTGTGTGAAGTGAGAAGGAAGCTTCCATGTCGGCTTTTCAGTTTTGGGGATTAAATTCCCAAATTTTCCAACTTAAACTGATTTGCAAAGATGAAGCCCGGGCAACGTTGGGGAAATCCGTGTGCCTGAAACACATCACTGGCTTAGCATCTGAAAGCGTAGGGAAGAACTGGAAGTGTGCATACAAAAGAAGTCTGATTATATATTTTTGTAACTCTGTAAAAGCTATTGCTGTTGCAGAGGCTGAAACTCACCTCACTGATAATTGACCATATGGCAAGCATCTACATCCAAGCTAGCTTCCCCAGGCATTCCTTACAGCTGGGGAGCAGAAATAGGCTCTTTTAGGATGCTGAATATACGACTGGCTTTGGAAGTCTGCTGTAGGGAAAAGCAGTCATACTTTAGGCTCCACTGGTAAGGTATCACCCTGTGTGGAGGAAGTACAGAGTGACTAACACAGGCATAAGGCATCTCTACAAGTTTAGTGAATTCTTTTCTCCACCTCTTTTTCTTCGCTGTAGCCAAACTGCCTTTAGTCTTTCTCTTATTATTTTTTCCCTACTGTTGTTCCCAGGTGATGTTCCTCTTGTATAGTTCCATGTCACATTCACAGCACAATTTGTGATTTTTTTTTTTTTTAAATTTTTTTTTGACAACTCAACCAGTCTAGAAGTGGTTAGTTAAGGAAATGCAGCCTTGGCTTTAAATGATGCTTGTGATTGTAGAAGATAGCAGTGATAGCTATGATGAATGATGCCAAGACAGAAGGGCAGCAGAGAAAAAACTGCAGGGTTTTCTTTCTCATCTTCTTAATTTGTGCATAATCTATGTAATACACCTCTTCTAAGAGCAGAGTCAGATACAAAAGACAAGAAACTAACTTGTCAGAGATTTGGCTCTTTCTTTACACTTTATTCCATGATGGAAGAGGCAGAGTCAGTCATGATAACTGAATGGAGCCATGGAGATACACGTTTGTATTGTATGCTCCATTACAGCAAGGCACTGACATCATCAAATTTAAATCGTAAAGGCAGCTGACAGGCAAGCAGTGCAAAGTGCCATTTGAAATATGTTTGCATCAGAGAATCTTTTGGGTTATGAATTTTTAAGAAAATGTAATAATTACTCCTGGGTTTAAAGAAGTGTTCCAAAGCTGTCATGCATCCTATGTCGTGTCCCAAAGAGCAGCTTCACATTCAATGTCTTGTCTGCTAAAACCAGAGTAGGAGTATTTCCACTGCAAAGCTCTTCCCTTACATTGTGATGGGACAGAAGAGAATATCAGGTTGTTAGTGCAGTATATCTGGGAAATATAGGTTTTTGGTACTTTAAGACAATACTACTTTTATTTAGTTTATGAAATTATCATTACTTGAGATGCAAAAATGTGAACTAGTCTCTTTTCTTTTCCATATCCTGCTCTTTGGACTTTTCTGTTGCAGGGGTTAATTTTGAGATTCTGTAAGAATTGCTGCTTTGTCTCTGGATCTGAACTCTTATTTGGCACATTGACATCTAGAATACTGTTTCACAAAAGACGACTATAGGCAGAAAACAGTAGAGGTGATATGCACTATCTATATGCACAGCTATGCCTTCTATGAGAAAATGACAGATTCACAGTTAAGAGAAAAACAGTAGTTGTCATTTGCATTCGAAAAATCTCTACCTCTGCCCTTTGAAGTTGGGAAGACTCACCATATAAGTATGCTATTTGTATTTAATCAAGCAGAAGTATATGTGGGTACTGCTCTGTATGCACTCTCTTGCTCTTTCATATTGCAAGAAGAAAACTGATTAAGCTGTGGTAACATGCCAAAGACACACTCAAAATGTTATCTATCAGGCTTTCATGCTATTTCTGTAAATACTGTGTGGTAAACTGGCCTTTAAACTGAATCAGTTTTGGCATCTGCAATGCTACTCAAAATGGGATTCTATTTAGATAGCGTTAGCTTCGGCGCAGCAAACTATATGTATAAACCATGTTTTTTGTATTTAATATCTCAATTTATTATGGTAGGCATAGCTCTTGTTTGAATGTGTATTTTACTTTGAAGCCACATTATTATCACCAATGTGATGTGCAGCTATCGATTTTGTCAAACAGGCAGTAACTGAAATCCTATTAGGAAGAAGTATGATAATGTGCAGCATGTGTGCAGTGAGGAATGAATGTTGAACACGGATTTCCATCAGTGTAATGATGCATAGGAATTGCATGTCCAGCAGAGATGTCAAGTGTATTTATGCTAAAACAGACAAAAGCATATAGATTATGAAATCCAAGGACACCAGGCAGATCCAGAAGGATGTTCCACAGTACCAGTTCTTTGTGATCTGAGCGAGTCCTGTGAGAGGGAGCTCAGACCGTCAGGATGACACCCTTTGATGTAGGAACATTTGCTGAATATTGAGACTAGAGGAACATTTTGTTTTTCTCCTCCTGCTTTAACTCAAGGGTTTTGCTTGGATTAAGTAATGTGCCAGCTGCATTCCTGGCACACAACAAACAATTAGATATTTTGCATAGCATCAACAAAATACAGAAAAACAGCCCTTTTATTGCCTGTGTTGTTAACACAGTTTTTCAAACTTGAAAGTGCCACCTTATAAGCAAAAGTAATACTGTGGATATAACCACAGGATGCCAAAATGCTGCTTTTTCTTCAGAGGAGGTGGGGTTTTCTTTACACTCACAGGGGGAGATTTGCATTTTTCTATTGTTTGATTGGGTTAATTGATATGTTTACAGCTGCTGCAGATTGTAGTGTCTCCTAAGGCTAATCTTGAGATAATACATTTATTAAATGCTAAAAGATAAAGACGAGACACCAGTGCACCATTTCTTACTGTCAGTATCCTGTGAGAATAGACCAGGATTGCAGCACTGACATTGGTACCTCCTGCTGAGTTTAATAAAGGGAGAGGGTCTGAGCGGTTTAGTCATGAAAACTCAGAAAAAAACTTGGGCTTTTATCGAAAATTCGACTCTGACCCTGGATAGCTTGTATGTATTATTACTAGTATATATTAATTGCTGCAAGAAAACAAGCACATGAGTTGTTTTTTCACAGAAGAACTGTTCTTTCCCATCTTACTTGCAGTTTGTGCTTACATTACTGTGATTAACAGTTCTCCAGACACAGGAATGAGTGTACAGGAAGGAAGGAAGGGAAGGTAATACTGCCAGCTTGCACAATTGTGCTGGGAAAAGAACAACATTTAAGAAAACTGTGGCACTGCTCTCATATTTTCCTGCTTAGAGTGGCAGAAAACTCTGTAACTCTCTGGGACAGCATCAAGGACTAGAGAAAAGACCCTCATGCCTTCCAAGGACAGCAAAAAAAAGCTGCCTGGTCCTTTGTGACAAAGGAAGGATGTAAGTAGAGAATGGATGTATGGCTGCCTCCTGCCACATGTAGATGGTACTGCTGGGTGGCTGCAGAATACCCCATCAGCAGATGCTGGAGTTACCAATGTATTGGTAACCAATGTATTGTCCCAGGCAATTTTGTCTTCTCCTAGCAGCCATTGCAGTCTGCCTTTCTGTTCTGACCAAAATAACATTGAATATTCTCATTTAGCATTTTCAAACTTTTCTTCAGAGTTGTGAGAGTGGGACATTTAGTGATTATGTTACTTCAGGGATTCTTCCTGGGCTTAGTACCTAATTCTGATCCCACCACGTGTCTCACGAATGATGTTTTCAATTTCACATATGCTTAGAAACTGAATGTCAAAACTCCCTCTGCAGAATAGCCTTGAGCTTTGCATAGGTGTGTTACACGAGCTGGCTAGTGTGCAGTACGGGAGGCTTTGTGCAGAGAGGTAAGACAGAAATACATCTGGAACGTCCAACAGATTAGCTTTTTTAACACTAAAGACAGGTTGCTTTGGGAAAATGAGGGAAATGGGAAGAAGTCTGGAGATGTACAGAAGAGTCTGTGAGCACTGTTGGGGCAGAGGAGGTATAGGCGTGAGAGAGTGTCTGGGGTCCTGTAGGTCAAATGCAGGGCACTTGAAGCAGCTGCAGTGGGACAGATGATGGCAGTGAGAAAGTATAAAGCATAAAAAGAATGCTTAATGCAGCATTTTACTGATAGAAAAAGGAACAGACCTATGGAGAGAAGTGGATGCAGAGTTGAGCTGGCCAAAGCTGCTTGTGTAAAGATTATATGGAAAATATGCAAATGCAGAGACAGAGGCTGAGGGAGATTGCTGGCTGGCATGGCAGGGCTGTGTCATCACAGGCTAGTGAGAGAACCTATCTGGAACTCACATAAATCTTAGTTCTGCATGTACATCTCAAGCTAGGTTTTGGTCCTAAAATGCTGAGCCAGGCTATTGGGAGAGCTTGTTTCCTCCTGAAAACTTCAAAATTGAATGTCAATTATATATGTGAACCTCAGCCAAACCTCAGCGTGGAGAACTTACTTATCCTGGAGTCACACGATAAATCCAGCACTGTAGTGTGCTCAGCAGCGGCAAAACAAACATTTGTTGAGGGAAGGAAGAAGCTTTAAGTGTGTGCTTGTGAAAACAGTATGCTGTGCAAATAAATTACAGGTTGGGTACTGAACTGCCCACTCTCTAAGGAATGTGCAGTATTTACATGAAATTAAAGTTAAAAAAAAAAAGAAATAGTTGTCTCAGAATTCCCAGCTGAAAAGAAAATACATTTGCTAGGAAAAGTGACTGTAGTTTCAACCCCAAATATCTATGAAATTCCATGGCAGTTGGCTACTCCAAATGAGTGGTAGCTCCTATCTTACCAGTGTTGCATTTCTTTTCATTTGACTGTGCCAGTAACTACAACCATCCTTTCCTTTCCTGGTATTTTAGGTACAGAGAGAGCTGGCTGCTGTCATTGCCTTGAAAGCAAGGAAGTCAGGTGAGTCAGGCTGGACTTTAAAGGGGGTTTTGTAACATTGTTCCCTTCTGTTGCTTACTGAAGTATTTGAATTGTCATTGCTGTCTTATTAACATGGGGGAAGCCAAGATAGCGGACCTCATTCCTCTCTGATTGGAGACTGTGTATATAGCACAGTGTGATTACTGTCAAGATTCGCTGCCTCTAGCTTGTCACATCTAATGACATAGCTGATAAAATCAGAGTATTACAGCTGAATGTGAACTTGAGTCTATTTTTGGCTAACATCACTATCTGGGCTTGCCCTTTATAAAGGAAACTTACATATTTATTTGACCTAAATTTAAGACAAATCAAGTTGATAATTTACCTATATTTTCTTTTATGTTCTGGTATCTTGTGCTATCTTTGCTGTGTTCTATCTACCCAGTCTGGTGTATTTCTTTATGCTAAATCAAAAAGCCAACTTCATGCATGAGGGTGTTCTTCCCGTTCCTCTTGGCTGTAGAGGCAAGTCCTCTGTTTATCAGGGCAGTAGAAAGGGAAATGCAAATGGATAGATGAACATCTCTGACAGTATGAGCGTTACAGCAGATGCTGGTTGTACGGTGTGAAGGCATTGAAGTACGTGGTCATCCTGGCTGTCAGGGTTTGGGTAACACAGCCACTTTCAGAAGGTGTCTGCATCGCTGAGCTGGAGTGGAAGCAAAGGAGCCGTGTTTCCTGGGCATTGCACAGGAACTAACACAGCCCACTTGACCAGACCTGACTCTAGACAGGATTAACTCTCTGGCATCTTTGTGTACAGTGCAGTTAGTCTGCAGGCAGGGCAAACTGCCTATGGCAAAGTGAGGGTATTTCTAAAGTTAAACAGAGGTAGAGTTTACTTAAATTATTGGTGTGCTCCCAAATACATTTAAGGTCTCTGGGAGCATTTTTACTTAGTGTCTTTTCTGATCTTCAGTTATTTTGCTGGAAAATTAGATAGCAGATCTTGCACTTTTTGAGCTGTTTTCTAGCCTGTTAATAATATTGCATCATAATGTCTCGATCTGTCTACCTATCTGTGGCTTACAAGTACAGCATGAAAGTTATTCCACCCAACACACAACATTATGTCTTAAACCAGACGCACCAGAAGACATGGCTGGCATATCTACAAATATTTTCTGGTAAAAGTACAAGCATTGCAAAAATATCCTAGACACAGTTTGATGCATTTTTGTCTGGAAGTAGAAGTACCCTTAGGTTATATCCACAGTCATGTAAATGTAAATCTGCAGAAAGTAAACACAAATCTAAGTGTGAATTTAGTCCTAAACGGCTTCTGTGTAACAGCTTTGCTTCTAAAACTGCTGTAGTAGTTTATGATGTTAACAATCCTCTGCTGTTTGCCCTTACCTGGCATCACCCCAGTCCCACCTGAATTCTACAGGACAAGGGGAAACGGTCTGAAGTTGTGCCAGGGTAAGTTTAGGTTGGATATTAGGAAAAGTTTCTTTGCTGAAAGGGTAGTTAGATATTGGAATGGGGCTGCCCTGGGAGGTGGTTGAATCACCATCCCTGGAGGTGTTTAAAAGAAAAGTAGATGTTGTACTTGGTAACGGTCTAGTGTTGGACCTAGTGGGGGTGGATAGACAGTTGGACTTGATGATCTTGAAGGTCTTTTCCAACCAAAAGCATTCTATGATTCTATGAAATCTAACAACTGAACACAGAAATGCTTCAGCTCTGGCTCATTGCAGAGAAAACCAGGTTATTTTAAAGAAGGGCTCAAGTTAATTTTTTTTAAAATTGTAAAATGGTCTGAGTGTATGGTGCCATGTATCATTTTACTTAGTGCTTGCAGGGTTCTAAGAAATGTCATTCCCTTCTTCTGTGCAGTTGTGTTGGTAAATATTACTCCTGCTGCTGGTAATAAATAAAATCTCTGTTCCCCAAAAGAGTTGATTTTAACCTCTATTAGCCTCTCATTTCCTTTCTGTGGATGTCTACATAAACAGATTTGTCAGTAGAAAATGGGATGGGGATTGGACTAGGAATGAGCTACAGGGAAAGGCGGATAGCTCTCGGATTCTCCTTTATACAGTGTAGCTGCGACCCACGTTGAGCAGGTAGAAGTATTTTAGTACAAAATCAGAGCCTTAAATAAACAAAGCTCCTTATAGAGCTTTGAAGTGCTGACCAGTCTTTCCTAATCTGTGAATGTAAACGCCTACGGTATTGGTTTAGACCTGAACAAAAGTTGCCTCTTTAGTCAGTTTAACTAGTACATGCTTGCTGAAATTTGCATGTCTTGATGTCTCATCTTGGACGACTATAAAAAAACCAGCTACATGATCAGGCATAACTGTAAGGTCTAATTTAAGTTAATGCCGTTACTACAGCCAGAGCAGAGTAAATTAGGGTGGTTGATTATGCTCTTTTATTTTATTGCTGATGGTTGAATTCACAGCGTAGCAGTTACTGTTGGCAATGAAGCTATGGTATGCTGTGCCTGGTGAAGCGAAGCGTATTTCAGAGAAAGTACTTCTGGAGCTAAAAGTCACAGTATCTTTCACAGATATTGTTCTTCTAACCCTCTCCAAGGCTCCATAGAATTCCAGGAAATAAAACAGCAAAGATCAGACAAAGAGTTTATTTTGGCATGAAGAGAGTGGAACATGGCTATTGGGCCAGCTGCCCTGGGGAGCTTCCAGGCTGGTGTGAATGGCGTGGGCGCCTGGCTCACCCGCCCTGGGATTCAGGAGTGGGGATAGCAGGAGATGGGCATGGTCCTAACCTGCTGACTGGAACCTGCCTGCAGTGGATAATTGGTTCGTTAACCAAAAGCTTTCCTACAGACCAGCAGAACAAAACCCAAAGCTGTCGTGCAGCAGTTCCTGTACTGCTTTTGATGGTTTGGTGTTTTTCAAATTACAGCATTTCAAATTGCAGTAGTTCCTCTAGATAGCTGGTTAGCACTACCAGGAAGAGCAAAAAGAAAGTACTTCTGCTTGATGCAAGGACTGTGAATTACTTCAATTTCTGGATACACCTCTGCCCTTAGAGAGGCACTTCACAGTAATTTAATTGTACTAGAAAAACTGGCTGATTAAAGCTTTTGTATTACTTGTCTAGGACTGTTGTAGTAATCGCTGGGTTGCTTTGCGTGGAAAGAGCTACACAAACACCACCCTCCCACTCCCCCCAGCCCCCCCCTCCCCCAGCAAGAAGTGAGAGGGGTCCAACTGGGAAGATTTGCTACGCTTGGAGGGGAGCAAACATTGCCTTTGATTACTGGTGTGAAGCAGTTTATTTTTGTTTTAATAGAAGCTTGGGTTTGCTACCTAGTATATGCTTTATATGAGAAGAGGAAATCACAACTGTTTCAGGTTTTGGACCAAAATGGATCTTTCAGAGATTTAGACACCATATCTACTGACAAAATGCTTTGAAAACCAAGGTAGAGACCTGAGCCTGCTGTGGGGTAAAGGCAGAGCATCAATTTCTTGCTAGTACAGAATCTGACTTGATGGAGAATGTCAGCTGCCAGAAAATAGAAAATCAGTAGGGTGTGGGGGGGAATGGTTTTTCCCAAGAGGTGTTCTTCTGTTTTTGCTGTGGGGTGGAAGAATAGGAGAAACACATAAAACTGACAGATGGCTGATGGAAAAATGCAGAACCTGAAAAATGAAAAACTTCTGCGCTGTGGAAAAAAAAAGCTCCGTGCTCATCTTTCAAATGTGTACTGCAAGTAGACAGCTCTGATAGCAAGGGATAAAAGCCTACAGAGAGGTACTTGAGGGCCCTCATGCAGAGGGAGCTCAGCATTTTTAGCTTCTTTGTAAATAAAACCAAAGGAGGGTAAAAATGTCTCAAATCCTGAAGTTTTGATGGGCCTCAGTAATGCTGTTGACTAGAAAGCAGGTTTGTATTTCATTAGAATCGAACTCTCGTGATAAAGGTGACCTAAGAGGGGTAAATGAGCCTGTGCACTTCTCTGCTGCTTAGAAAAAGTTATTAACATTGTTCTTGTTTAACCCTAGAAATAAATAGATTAAATGCTATTTTCCTTGGTTGGGTAAAAGGTCTTGGGAAAGCAGAAGAGAACTTTGTGTGCAATTGAAGGTATTTGGCATTAGAAATGTTGTGTTTGTTTATACCTTGGTGGCTTCTTCTGGCTTCCACAACTGTGCTGAAACACAACAGGAATGCAGCCTCTTATCCCAAGGTTTACAAGGGTTGGCATTTATCTCGGTTGCTTGTCATGGCTCATGACATGTTACTTATGTGTTAGAGATGGTAGCTAAAGCAAGCGTAAAAAGCAGCAAATAGCCTAAGGCTGGAAGCTTTAGCCGGTGGCATAGCTACACAGATACATGTGAACTGATCAAAATCTGTCAGGTAGATGCTCTGAACTGCTGTTAATTCCATCCCCAAACAAGATGCTGTGCATGAACCTAGCTGCACCCGGTGACATCACCCAGCAGATTCCTTCATCTTTGTATCTGAAGGGATTTCTATAACTTCATTCACGGAAAAGGCCATTAATAAGAGCCTGGCTGTAGTCCTTGTGTTTCTGCATACAGGGGCTAATTAAGATAACAGCTGACAGAGTATTGATGTGGTAGGAAGAAAGCCATAGCAGCTTCTCCCCCGGCATTGCGGGAGCAGTGGCAGGGCTGTGGGTGCTCCCCCCTCCCACTGTGAAGGGCAGGCCAGCCACAAAAGCCCTTGCACTTATGTGTGGTTTTACTCCCTCTTAAGAATGATATTCAAGTTTCCACAATAGAGTTAGGTAGGTTTTAGTCATGTCATTCTTCAATTGACAAGCTCTGTTGTTTGTTGGCTTGGTTGGTTGTAGTTTTTTTGTTTGCTAGTTGTTTGGGGTTTTTTAATGGGTCTTTTACATTTATAATAATAAGACTTTTGCAACATATTAACTTTATATTTGAGGTCATCTGGATTGGTGAGCCACTGGCACAGGTTGCCCAGAGAGGTGGTGGCTGCCCCCTCCTTGGAGGTGCTCAAGGACAGGTTGGATGGGGACTTGAGCAGCCTGGTCTAGTGAGAGGTGTCCCTGCCCATGGCAGAGGGGTTGGGACTTGATGATCTTTAAGGTCCCTTCCAACCCTAACCATTCTGTGATTCTACCTCCTCCCTATTCTGACGTATTTGTATGCATGTCCACCCGCCCTCTTTTCTTTTGTATTGCTTCTGTCAGGATTTAACTGCCTGTGTGATTTGCTTAGTATTTTTATTTTAGGGCAGACGATTCAATATGAAGCAGTCACTGGGGCTTGAGCTTTTCCGACATGAATGAAAGGCAAGCTGTGAACAGCTATTCCTTTCCCCAGACGCTGTGCCACCTCTACAGCACTGCTGTCAGAGCTGATTGCGTGACTCGGCTCTAACACACTCCAGGCAATGTCAGCCCAGATAAAAACATGAAAACGGCCAGGCTGGGTCAGGTTAAAAGTCCATCCAGCTCCGATCCTACTGTGAGTGATGAGTAGGAGATGCTTAGAGTAGAGAAACAGAGCAAGTATGAACAGTTGTCTTCTGATGTGTGTACTCAGCATCTACCAGTCTGTGCTTGAGGGATTTTGCTGTACCCGCACTGTTGTGTGAGAGAGCCCTTGATGGACCTTTTCTCCATTAATTTATCAAATTGCCTTTTGAGCTGGCTTAAACTCCTGATTTTCATCATCTCATGGCAGTGAGTCCCACAGCTCCTGTGCATGGTATGTGAAAGCATATTTTTTTCTTTTCCATCCTAAACACATTCTCCACGACTCTCACTCTTTTGTGATACACCTCTTCGTTGATGGAAAGTGGTAAATAATCCATTCCCAGATCATTGTCATACCACTCAGGATTTTGTGCACCTCTGTCATACCCCTAAGTTGTCTCATTTCCAGGCTAAATTGCTAGTCCTTCCTTATACCGAATCTACTCCTCTGAATCTGATCCTCTTTGCTGCATCTGTTACTTTATTTTTGAGATGAGGCAGCCAGTGTTGCAGCAGCATGTGCTGGAGTTGGCACCAAGTGAGGGTGGCAGCTTCTTATCAGGGTGGGGTGGTGGAGGGATGTGGGAAGGAGCCCAGTAAGACCCTTCTGGCAGCATTAAGCTATTTTATCAGCTTAGTTAACTTGGGAAACAGCATCTTTACCATTCAGCCCGTTTCCCCAAGTAGCAGTTCCTTGTGAGACTTCTTGGTAACTTTACTCCACAATAATTAGCAAGAGCCTTGTTGTTTGGTGCTATATGAGTATACTGTGCTGTGTCATTAGTTTTATTTACTTGTAGAACTGAGTTGTTATCTAGATAAGGGAAATCATTTTGAGTTTGAATTAGATTTGTACAGGTACTTGAAAAAATGAGGTTACAGATACATTGCCGGAGGTCATTCAAGAATGGAACAGTTCAGAATTATATTTAAATATCAAACATATCAAGCACCCTTTGGATTTACAGGTTTTGTAAAAAAAATGGATATACAATATCTCTAGTGTAAAATGTGCACAGTTTATTATCACTTATTTGATGCCACAGAAAGAAGGGCATAAAGAAGGATGAAACAAACCATACTGTTTACACAATAAAATGGCAGTTCTGTGCCAGAGGTGTGCTTTTTCCTTTGTGGAAAAATAGAGAAAGTTTGAAGGGTGGGAAAAGGCCACTGTCAGTAGGACCTTACTGCTTTTCTATGTCCCCTTATGTCTCTTCAATGAGTTTATTACCTCACTTAAGACCTTATTTCATTACAACTTTCAGTTCATCCAAGCATTGACTTTTTTAAAGCAAGCGTTGAACTTACTAAACTGTGGAATAAAAGTTCTGCAAGTGTTACTGATAACTTTTCTGCTGGAGAAATGGCCACTCCAAGTAAAGGTGCAGGAGTGTCATGCTTCTGGTAGGTCTTGGTAACTATCTTTACTTTTCCTCTGGCCACTGAAATGTGTTTCAAAATAGAAGTTGCACCTAAAAACATACCTAGGGGTACTTGAAAAGTTACGTTGTGCTTTAAGGGTTTCATGCCTTGAGGTATGGGAGGTAACTGTGTTGGTTTCTTTAAGTGACCCTTTAAAAATATTGTATGCCTTATTGAATGGAATACCCACCCCTAGGGACCAAAGTCTTGTTGCACCCTATGGGATTCTTCCATTACTCCTGAGATCAGGCATATCGAGAAACTGTTGGTGCTTCAAAAGGATGGGATCAGACCCCTTCTTACCCTGGGGAATGGTGCTCATTGTGTTGGCTGGTCAGGAACACTATGGAAGTGATCATCCCCCTGTACTTGGCACTGGTGAGGCTGCACCTCAGACACTGGGTTCAGTTTTGGGCCACTCATTACGAGAAGGACACTGAAGTGCTGGAGCCTGTCCAAAGAAGTGCAGTGAAGATGATGAAGGATCTAGAGCACACATCTTATGAGGAATGGCTGAGGGAACTGGGACTGTTAAGCCTGGAGAAAAGGAGGCTGAGGCGAGGCATTATCGCTCTCTACAACTATTTGAAAAGAGGTTGTAGTGAAGTGGGGGTTGGTCTCGTCACCCAAGTGACAGGTGACAGGACAAGAAGATGTGGCCTCAAGTAGCACCAGGGGAGGTTTAGATTGGATATTAGGGACAATTTCTTTACTGAAAGGGTTGTCAATCATTGGAGCAGTCTGCTCAGGGAAGTGGTTGAATCACCATCCCTGGAGGTCTTTAAAAGATGTGTAGCTGTGGTGCATAGGGACATGGTTTAGAGGTGAACTTGGCAGTGCTGGGTTAATGGTTGGACTTAAAGGTCTTTTTCACCCAAAATGATTTTATGATTCTATGACCAGCTCTGCTGTGCTGTAGCTGAATCAGTGATCACCTGCTTTGTGCCTACTCTGTGCAATGCTGAGGGTGAGCATCGCCCTGGACAGCATTACACAGTTATGCTCACCAGCCAGCCTCTGTGTGTTCAGCAGCTGATGGAAAGCAGAATAGACTCTGAGCCTTGGAAAAAGAAGAAAAATATCTCAGAAGAGCTCTCTAATGGGCATTATGCTGTGAGGGATTTTGGCAGCTTGTGATCTTTCCCCAATTCCCAGGTGAATGTTTTGTTTCCAGTGCTTTGGGAGTGGCATTTACAGTGAGTGCACAGAATTTATTTACTCAGAGTCCTCTTTGTTTCCTGCTCCTTTCCTGGCCATGCCCAGAGGATGTTTCCACGGAATAGAGAGTGGTGTTTCACTTTACACCAGTGACTGCCTGTACCTCCTTGTTTCACCTTGTTTCACCAGTTCCCAGAAATCATTCTCCCCGGGTCTGGTGATCATGTAATGGGCTGTTCTCCACCCTTCCAGTATCTTGTTTCAGGCAGTACTGCTATAGATACGTTCACTGCCACTTGCTGGTTTTGATTTTAAATATCATGCACATGAGAATGAATCTCTAAAAGCACTAGGTAAAAGTTAAAGCTTTCTGCATTCAGCCATTGAATGGTTTTCCTTGAGCCTCCGCATGCCACGTAAATCAACAGCAGCTGATTATCTATTACAAAATGCCTCTCTTGTTTAGCTAGAGGTGTTTTTACAAGTTACGTATGTTGTTCTTCTAAGGCACCACCAGGATGGATGAAATAGGGGCCTCCAAACCCAGATAAAAGGCTTGAGTTCTGATAAATAAAATAAACAGCACTTCCTAACAAAACTAGTTGTACAATAATGTGAAAAGAAAGTAGTAGAAGGCTCCTGACCATAACCTGACCGAGGTGGGAAATACTGTTGGCTTTCCTTGGTATGCTCATTCTTTAATTTACAATGGCTACATAATGAAGGTGAGGCTGAGCCCCTTTTAAACTGAGGTTTGTCCTTCCCATGGTCATTCAGATGTGGTGGAAGGAAATGCGCCTTGGTGTGTGGATCAGCAAGACCAAATCTCTATCTGTCAGCCTCTGTTCTTACCACACTGGCTTTGCTCTGTTTAGATTGCAGATTCCTATGCTTGCTGTTATCTGTTCCTTTTGATAAACTCTGCAATGGGAGGAAATGGTTTTGTATCATTTTTTTGGGAGTCCTGTTTCCTATTTGAGATCTGAGAAATGGCTTGTAGCACTAGGACCCTTGGGAACTTACTTTTCTGCGTGGAAACTAGACCAGCATAATGAATACCCTCTGTGCAAATTCAATATTGGTTCTACATCTAAGGTCAAGAAGAAGTTAATGACCATTTTTTACATACAGAAATCAGTTATGAAACCAACATTGCATTTCATGCTTTTGTCATTTTAAAATGAAACAAAATGCTGGTGTAATTTATATTAAATTGATTTAAACTACAGAGCATAAATATCATGAATCCCAGATCAGTGTTTGAGGGAAAATGGCATTGTTGTCACTTGTTCAATAGTTCATTCCTGAACTTGCAAGCACCTTTATTCCATCCCATGCTTGCTGTGCTTTTTTAGATGCAGAGGTGCTGAACAATGCTGTAAGCCAGACTCTGTCTTTAATAATTTTTGCATTTTCTTTGTTTCTTTAATTAGCTGATTTACTCAGCTGATTGCGCAGCTGTCTGGGCAACACCCCCCCAGGGGCCTGCCAACTGTTTCAGAGATATGTAGTGCACTCAGTGAAGGGAAATCTGTACAGTAATTTGCATATTTATATGCAGAAATAGTAGGCAGGAATGAGGAAGCTCAAAGGCGATTCTTGTATTGCTAATAAAAGGAAACATGTTAAGGATGAGCTTAAAACGCTTTCTCTTTTCAGTAATTTCTGGGAAAAGATTACAGTTTCATGGTAAATAAGGAACCAATTCTCAGCTGGAGGGTTTTATTCCTGGGATTATTGCTTCTCTGATATGCAGCTTTTGGAGATTTCAGAGGTATTCAGTGCTTGTTAGTCCTCCCTTTTTAATTTGGAAATAGGACTTGGAAAATGCGTGAGGACCTGGGCTGGCTTTAAATGGTCCCAAATCTGAGGTTTATAAAGCATTTGCTTGCTGCTCATCTTCCTTTCCATTGCTCAGCTCTAGTGCCTTATGTAAGCTAGAGAATCCAGCTTTTACTTTCCCCAGTGGTATCAGTATGAGCTATTCATTTTTTTCTACTCTGATAAATTAATAAGCATCAGCAAACATTATAACACTGTCAAACAGCTCAGAGCTGCCATAGTAACCAGCCTCATTGGAGCTCACTGTATACCTTCCACAAAGAATAACAAGGGATACCACAAGCTCCATTGTTCAAAATAATGATAAAGTTTCCTAGAATCTTGAAATGGGTTTAGAACGATGTGGTTTTTAAAATCACAAACAGCTTTTTTGCTATTTGTGTCTGAAAAGCTTCATGCTAGCAGCTTTCCTCTGGAAAAAAAACCCCACCACAAACAAACAAAAAAAATCTCCCAGAAAAGAAACATGCCTCTCAAAAAATTCAGGATATAAGAAGAATGCTAGAAGTTGTGAGCTTCCCAGCAGCTGACTATAAATCAACTGGTACAGGCTGCTGGCGATTCAGAGCAGTGGAGCCTTTCCCTGGGGAATATTCTTGCAGATTCCTGAGGACTTTTTAACAGTGATGGTTTGACAGGGGCAGAAAAACAGGCTATAGCCATCCAGCAGGGATGAAACAGTGAAAATCTGTTGGCTTGTCAAATAAACAAAGTTCTTCTGTTTCAGAAGTAGGCTCTTTACCACTTCCAAGGTGGTGTGTGTGTGTCTCCTATCTGTAGAGGACACGTAGGGGCCTTTTGTGCTTACTGGCTAGAAAAAGAGAGATGCATATATGAATTTTGATCACATGTTGCTGCAAGGATTGAAATCGTACAAAGGGCAGAGTGGTTTGATGTTCTGGGATGTTAGCAGGTTAAAAAACAACACTAAATAATAAATGAACATCCTCATCTGAAATGAAGAAGCGTATCTGAAAGCATGAGGGTCATAACCGAAGGGGTGACCAGGGTTTGTGTGGTGAGCGGAGCTGCCTCCGGAGCAGCGGTGGGGCAGTGAACTCTCCACCCTGCCGGGTCACAGGCTGTGCAGGTGAGCGCGGCTGCTCAGCAGGATGCTGGAGTGTCTGTGCTGCTGGGATCCCACAGCTCTGGCTGCTCCTGAGGCTATGCCGGAGGGTTTGCAATGTGATGAGTCTTTGAAGAAGCCTAGAGCAGTGCAGTCATAAACTGCCTGTCCCCAGGAAAAGGCGGGCAGGCAGTTCTGCTCCTGCAGTTGGACTTCATGGCAAACTCAAGGGCTGAAGCTGGAGTTCTGTGGCAGAAGGGGTATGGCAACAATGCTGCCTTGGAGGGTGTCCTGTCCCCTGCCCTGCGACTTCTTCTTAATTGGGCCATCAAACTGAGCCAGGATAAAAGTAATCCTATTCAATGCATGGATCCCAAACGCTTCACGGTAGTACAGAGAAGGGATAGTAACTGCGAGAGGTGTGGGACAGCCGGCAGTGACAGGGAGCTGAGCTGGCTTTCTGTCCTGGAATGGCCCAGTGGGTGCCATCCAGAGCTGCTTGTCCAGTTGCTTATGGATGGACAGATGTCCCTTACCTCAAGCAGTTCCGCAGGAAAATGGTTAACTCTGATGGCAGCCTTCTCTTAATCGTTTAAATAATTAGCTTTCAAAGTTAACACCCTATTAAGCCAAAGGGAGGAAGTTCACACCTCTCCTGGTGTTATTGTTCCAGTCTGGCTGGCTGCAGCAGCAGAATGACGCTACTGCCTTGGTTTGTGTCCTGAAGGTTATCTTTGCAGCCAGAAGGGGTAGAAAGAAGAAACTTCATTTATAGAAAAGGAAGAAAGCACAATACAGCAAAGCCTCTGGGAAGATTGCAACGCTGCTGATTCCAGGAGCTGGTTTATGTGTGGATTTTTTTTTTTTAACCGTCCTTTCCACTTTCAGTTGGATAAAAGATTCTGCTATATTGCATAAGGAAAAGAAGTATAATAATAAAACAACACGCACTGCATTTTGTGACTTTTAAAAATCGTACTCATCAACTGTAATTAATTTACCTTCAAGTTTGGGGTGCATGCAGAGCAGTGTGTGGAGGAGGCACAGCTCTGCAAGTAACCCTGACACCCACAGAGGACTCTTCAGTGGTAGGGAGCAGGTCCACAGTGTTGCATGTGTCTATTGTGACCCTCACTGTGTGTCACCCTGCATAGCTAAGGTGAGCCCTTTCGTGTGCCTTTAATGCTCTGTGCCACCAAGAAAGACAAATCCCTTCCAGTATCTGAAATCTATGTTAAATTTTGTAATGTGGCAGTATAAGGATGAGGGGCAGGAGGGGAAGCACTGTTGGTTGGTAATCATGACACAAAGGATGCCCTTGGTTCCAGTGTGAGCGATGGTTATGTTCCCTTTCCCTTCACACCCCCGTATAATGGCTGATTCTGCTGAGGTAGCTAGTACAAAATGATTTACTTTTGTTTCTTATTTCTTGTTATTTTTTCTGCTGATTTAATGAGCTGAAATGGGATTACTAAAGGACAAGGCTCTGCCCCCGCAAGAATTATCTGTTCCAACATTAGTTTAGAGAAGAATCTGCTAGCAAAATCTCAGCTCTGGTCTGTGGGGGCAGAAGGAATTGAGATCAGATGATGACCTTTGTGATCCTTAAGTGACCATAAAAAAAAAAAAAATCAACTTCCTGAATTCCCTAGGCTAATTTAAAAATGACATTTGAACTGCACATTAGCAAGCTAATGCTCATTTAACATCTTTTTCCTTCATTCATGGTGACCTTTCCTCCAAAGGAGAAATGCTGCAGGTAGAAAAGAGAATTGGTCACTCCATGTTCATCTGCAATTTTTTTTTCTGGTCTCTGGTCTCAAGCCTCAACCCAAGCACAGCATTAGATAGATACATATAGATCAGGTTAAAGCACCTTTGCCTTTCCTTGGAGTTGCTGCTTTGTGAGATGTGCTGAGGCATTTGTATCAGGGAGAGAAGCTGGGTTTCAGCTGGCGGAGAAGGAAGGGTTTGGCCCAGCTCCAAAGTTCACAACTTTTCTGTATGTACACATTACAATTTTAGGGAACCATCCCAGAAACAACACTTGCCTGGGAAATAGTTTCCCATCCCACCCTACCCTTCCGCTCGCTTTTCCTATGGTTGAATTTGCAACGTCAAGCTTTTTTATTCAAATAAAAGAAAAGGCCAACTGGCAGTAAGTGGGAAAGGTTCCTCAAATGCTTATATTTTATGACAGAACTTCTATAACATGCACAGAGGCTCACGAGGGCAGCGCCTGGGCCAATTCAAGGGGTGTCTGTGAGTTGTTGCAGGGTTAGGAGGCACACTGTGTATAGAAATGCAGCAGTTGCTCTCTTATGTGTGAGTGATGACTCCTATGAGCATAAATTTCTGAGCACACTGGAGTATTTTAAAGAGATTCAAGGTTTTTTTTCCTGTATTTTATGGACAAAACACGTTGCAATCTTTTCATAGAAAAAGTAATTAAGGGTTACTACTTGTCCACTTCAGTCTTCAAGGGACCATGCTTTTGTGATGGAAAAATACCTGTATGAGATGGTGTGATTCCTTCAGTATTGCTCCCTGGTTGTAGTTAAAGGGTTTTGATTGTGACTGGGTTTTATGTGTTTGGATAAGAGGCAGAGAGGACACAAAAATCAAGTTTGTGATGGAAATTTCATGAAAAAGAGGCCAACTGCTTTCTCTCTCTCCCAAGAGGGCTGCAAGAACGTCAGTGTGAGGTCTGGGATATTTTTTTTTCCTTTAAGAAAATATTTACTGCTTATTTTCTACATTCCTTACACAGTCTAAACAACAGTGAAGCCAAGGAGAAGCTGGGTTTGGATTACAAACTTTTTCAGTTTTTTAAAGAGTTGAGCTGTGAAATAGCTGATAAAAATAGCTTCTTTTTAAAAAATTGTTTTTTAAGCTGTTCATTTAGGGAATGTCTAAACCGAGGTTGTTTTCTCATCAGCTTTAATATTGCTTGTGCTGGAATTGTTCTACACCTGAACAAATCTGTATCCGTTGGGGTTGTGGATACACACTCTCTTTCTCTTTCCCTTTGTACCAGGTAAAATAAGTTACTTTGCTCAGCCCTGGGTGTTTGCTACTTCTTCTTAGCTTCCCAGCCAGATAGCATCCCCTTGCTAATTTGCCAGCCCAGACAGTTTAGCAACAGCATGGTGCTCCTCCAAGGTCCACCTGTTTGCTTTGGTTGAAGGTTCTCTGGGGCGTTTGCCCTGGCACCAGGCAGGGAATGGGACACGTGCCACGGAGGCTGGTGAGAAGAGGCTGGTTGGCAGCCACTAACCTTTTCCCCTGGTACAGCTGTTAGCGGAGCGCCCATCTGCTCAGGCTTGTCAGGAAAGCTGGCTGGATCAATATAAATCACTTAAGCCTGGACCTGGACCTGTAGTCTTGTTACTAGCAAGGTGCTGCTCCTTTAAATGCCATGATTAATAGCCAGCATCTATGGGGATATTTTGCCCGTCAGTGGCTACAGCAAATTGATTTTCGGAGAAATCAGAAAATTGAAAGGAGAGTTGGGGAAATGTTGTGTTTTTGCTAACACAACTACAGGCTTAATGCGATTTGCAATTGCTCAAACATCCTTTTTTTGGCACTTGTTAATGCCTTCTGGCATTGAGATTTTCCCGTCTCGTGCCTGTTGTTCTGAACAGCCTTTGTCCAATGAGCCTCCCCTCCAGTGGCGGTGGGTACAGTGGGGTCACACACGCACCGGAACGTGCAAAAGAATGAGGCAGATCTTGGGGGAGACTGGTTACAGGGGAAGGGGCTGCGCAGAACCCCCAGCTTGGCTGGAAGGAGCAGGTTACCTTGGGAAACCCGGACCCACACTAGGGAAGCAGGACCCATGAGGGGCAGCTGAGGTAACACTCAGGTCACTGCTTCATTGGGTTGTTACTTTCCAGCCTGGGGCAGAGATAAGCTGCAATGTCCCAAGCACGTTTTGATTTTGCCTACCTTTAAATGCTGCTGGGATGTAAAGCCCATTATGCATGCTTTCATGCTATGGATTGACCCTGTGTTTTCAGCATTCACCTTGAATTTCAGAGGTTGGCTGGCGAAGTGATGCCAGCCAATGCACTAGTGAAGGCTTCTATCTGAAAGCAGATCTCTGTTTTCCTTTGATGATGGATTAAAAAAGATCCCTGAATGGAATAAACTGTATTGACAAAGTGACTTTTTTTTTCTCCTTTAAAATAACATTTTTATTACTTTTTTTGATAGCATACCTGGCAGGAAGAAAGTATTATACTCTCTATGACACAGCAACATCAGCAGAAATCCAGCAGTAAGAAGAAAATAAATCCATATACTATATTTTCGAGGTCAAGAACAGTCTAAAGTTACTTTAGTTTTAAGTTTATAGATGCTGCCTAGATGTCAGGCTGCATTTTGACTTCAGCAGAGCACTCATGCGACACTCCAAGCTAGAATTCGTTACATATATTAGCTCATCTGTGGTAACCTGGTTGTATGTCTAAAGATTGAGGCTGAGGAGAGCTTAGGTGTGGGTGGTTGATGAAGGTAGTACTGCTGTCTCTGCAGACGAGCATTTCATCAATCTAATCCTGGGCTGCCTCAGCTCCCACAGGCATAGTTTTAAGGCAAAACGTGACTGGTGATACTTGTCTTAAAAACGCAGTGCACTGTGAGCTGTGGCAGTTCAGGTGTGGCCTTCCAACCAGCTCAGGTACTCAGGGCTAAAGGAGAGAGGAGGTAGACAGGAGGAAGCACTCAAGCTGAATGCTCCTGCCCATCCATCCAAGCCACGTGCCTGGCATTGTTCAGGGAATGGATTTGCCAGCTCTACCACTTCAAGGATGCTTTTGTTGTCACAGCTGCTATGGCTACACTGGCAAATGATTCCGTGTGTATGCAAGATCAATGATATTTGAGTATGGTGCTTGTGAGTAAATTAGTATGGCGTAAGGTAAAGTCACTTCACATATGTTTTGTTGGGTCTGACCCTCTGTGTGTCACATTTCAGAGCGTCCAAGGGCTTGATGTCCCACCAAAATACAACAAGTGGGTGTATTGACTGGAAGGCTACAATGGGTTATAGGTAGTAGAACTACCTGTGGATATAGCTCTTTGCAATACAGAAGTCTGATAAATCCCTTCAGCAATCCTCCTTGTTTCTTTTGCTAGGCAAACAGGTAACTCTGGTCTGACCTTTCTGGAGATTACAAGTTTGGTCCAAACCATTTTTTTCTTTAAAGTCTGGCAAAACCTGCTGGTGTTAAGTTACTGGTTTCTCTTTCTCTGTCCCAGCAGCAAATTATATTCAGTAGAACATCTCCTGCTACCATTTATTTCTGGAGATGACGTTCATGGATAGTGGTGGCATTTGTTAATATTGAATTAACTTTACTTACAGAGAATTTTCCAAGTCTGAGATGAGGGATACATCTGCTTATTTGGTTTAGTTTATAATATATAATGTATAATGTATGGGAAAGTGGAGTTTACTTAAATGTTACTGTTTTATTTGGGTTAGCAGGAAGAGGAATATAACTATACTGTACTGCATTTTTACTGCCTGGGGAAAATAAGGTATACCTTATTTAGGATTTGTCCAAACTCAGTAAGGTATACCTTACAGGATTTGTCCTAAAACCACTCAAGGAGGTAACCAGAAAGCTAAACTCGGAATGAACTTTCTTAAATGGTCATCCTTTTTGATCTAAACTAGACCACGCTGCTTGGCTGCTGCTTGTGATTTAAACCTGCCTGCTTCTAATACATTCCCTCTTTCTTATTTTAGCAATTCATCAAAATGAAGAAAACAGCAATCTAGAAATAAGAGGACTAGAAGAGCTCAAGGATACTTCTGATGCCCAGGTAAATGTCTTAAGATTAATTGTGTCTTGGGGACTTTTTCAGATCTGCAAGTTGAAGGATCTGCTTTCAGTAGCTCTGGGAAATGATTTTCCTCCATGTTCGGAGGAGAGAGCCTATAGGAAGGAGAAAGTCTGCTGGATCTTGTCTTATGTGACTATTTAGAATAAGATTGATGATTACTCTGGGAATTAATCCCATGATGTTGCAATTGGACAGCATTCTTCAACTATCTCTCTGCTCTTTTTAGATAATACACGTAGCATATACCAGATGTGAAAATAAAATGAGATGTATTTTAGGAGGCAAGGGCATGTGACATTTTGATTGAATTTTAATCACTGTAAGCAGACATGCAATGAAATGAGGATACTTATTAGTCACTCGAGTGTAAGCAACAACCTTTTTCTTTCCTTCCCTAACGGCTCTCATTTACAACCAAAGCATACTTCTGGATATTGCTCAGAATAAACTTAACTGCCTTTTAGAGTATTTTGTCATGGAATTGCTTACCCATTTTAATTCTGTGAATCTTTTTTGATTAATCTCCAGTTTATTCAATCGTTCAGTTCATGCATTCAAACTGTGCAAGTGTACCTACATTGCTCACTGTATTGGTACTGATTATTGCTTTGAATTTAAAGTTTCTTTCTCCCAGCCTTGACTGAGGGTTTTTTTTTCTGTTCCTCTTGAAAATCTTACATTTCCCACCACTTGCCACCTTTTCTTCTTCCTACACATGCAACTTGCAGTTCCTGTCTCTGATTTATCTCCCAGTGCCTTGCCTGCTAAGAAGCTGTGTGAGGGAAAGACCAATGTGCACTGATGTCTGTAACCAAGCCTAGCTGAAACGGCACAAGCCACATAGCCATGTTAGTAGTATTTCTGCCTTTCTAAAGGCAGGGGCTGTCTTGACCACAGTGAGCGCAGGAAGGGCCACGAGCAGCTCCGGAAGCAGACCTGGGCCATGGCAGACACCTGCAGAGTACAGGCAGATGAGTTGGGGACCATGTGGATGTGCCTACTGCATCAGCATGTATCTAGGCTTTTCTTGCGTCCTCTTCAGAGTCACGCTCAAGCAAGCTGTTTGGAAGCGGCCTGCTCTTTTCTTAATTGTACACAGTTTCTGTCTGTCTGTCTGTCTATCTGTCTATTTGATGTAGGAGCCCTAATGAGTGAAAATTTTGTTACCTAACTTTGGTTCCTAGTTCACATCAGGCTCAGTCTTCCAACCATCAGATATGTGTTACAGACCTATAGAAAAGACCCGGGGCAAAATGCTGAGCTCGCTGCACAAAGTATCTGGCTTTCTGTTTTCTTGGGTTTCATATATGCTAAGTTCTAGTTGATTGTTGCAGTTATTAATATATTTTTAAAAGATCCATTCACATGTGTCAGAGTTGTAAAAAGAATGGCTATGACATGTGTGCTCCGAGCTCCTAAGTACCAGCTAGTAAGATTACATGGGGAGGTTATAAAGATGCATAAGAATTTATTATTGAGATATTGATTTGCTCAGCTTTTGTTGGCCTGGAAACCAGCTTCTAAAATTTGAAAGAACTTGAAACATATTTAAAATCAAACAATTACTAAATGAGCAGTTAACAGAAGTGTTCAAGTGCCCAACTGGGAGGAAAGCAGGACCATTATCAAAGCAGCTGCTGCTCCAATTTTATCAGTGACATAAAAGCGACATCCCGAAAACACAGAATGCTGTTTGGTTTAAGGGTGTGAACGATTTGTTGGTTTTTTTTTTCTTTTCACTTTAGTGAGAATGTGCATGTGACTGGAGCAATGCAAACGATTTTTTGAGGCAGTGGCATATAGTTTTTAAGTTTTCAAGTTGATCAAAGGTGAAGCCAGTAATAATTATGTTGTTTTCATCAGACACAGAAGGAGATGGAGGTGCAGTGGGAAAAAACCCAAACCACCACAAACCTCTTTGGTTAGCAGAGTTGGAGGGTGTGGTGCCTGCTCTAAACACTGCTTTGCAGGACCTACGCTGGTCAACCAACTTTGTTGGTTGAAAAAGCTGGTAGAAATGTGGAAAAAAATCAGTACAGGGACTTTTTCAAAGTGAGCATGCTGAAAACAATGTAAATTAAAAATCCCATCCTATCTGCCGAGGGCTGTCTTAATTCACCTCTGTGCCACTGCTAGCATATTCATTTATGGCCTTTGCAGAGGGAATATTTTTCAATGGATGTGCTGAAACAGAAAATGTGTTGCCAGCATCTTTGCTTTTCCAACTTCAGTAGTGACTAAATTACTTTCCTTCCCATTAAACATTTTTATTTCATTTCAAATATTGCATAAATACCTTTAATTATAGTAATATTGTGCTGTGAACAGCAATAAAGCCTTACTATAAAGCTCCTACGTTCTTTTATTGTTCATTAAATTAAAGCCAGTTAAGATATGCACCTTTGTGATTTTCACCTTCACATAAGTTAGTGCTTGTATCTCTGTTGGTGCACACGAATTAGAGGAGCAAACACCAACATCTGGGCATGTGGGATTTTGAAGGATATGTGCCTGCATGAAACAAAGATCAAAATGGCACTTTGCAAGGAGGGTGCCTTGCCTTTACCCCTATCTCTTACAAACAGCTTCAAAGGTATTGCTTGAAAAATAAATTTATAGTGCCAGGTGAAAATGATGGGCAAAATATCCCAACCAGCTTTTAGAAGCTGTCGGTAATTAATTAATTAATTAACCCAGATGCTTTCTTGAAAGTATTTAGCAGAAGAATTTATAGTGGAAAGTCAACATAATTGAGGAAATCAGAATTAAAAGTGAGTGATATTTTTCTTCCTAATTATGGAAAGGCTTGTTTAGCCTTTTGTATTTCAAGTGTATCCTTTCCTCCCGGAACCAAGCATGTACAATCAACTTGATAATACCTTAGCCCTACCAGAAAATTCTCAGTTGATCTTTTATGCTCTGGAAACCCAATAATAAATATATATTTTTATATTCTCTGCAATTCTTTAAATTAAATAATAGTTGGGGGAGGAGGGGACATGTTCAAATACAGTATTTCTTCTTGGTGGTTATTTGAAACAGGACAATATGATTAATGGAATTGCCAATTTGAATAGAGATCATATTCGTGGCAGGGTAATGGGTTTGTATCTAGAGTTCCTTCTTCACTGGGGTGCTCATCCAGGCAGAAAGCAATAACATGCTCTGTTTGAGCACATGAAGGGGGCAAGGGATGAAGGAGGGTGAGGCCCATGTGCTCAGAAAGTTCTCTTTCTCCAGGATGTTTCTTCCATTTGAACATACTGAAGCCAACCATTACCCCAAAACCAAAGTCCCCCTTCCTCATCCTTTCATAAGTGGTTTTAACCATTGGGCTTTGCCTCATATACTGAAGATCAATAAGTATTTGTTCATCAGAATGCTTGCTGCATTTCTGTTGATGTCCATCTGATATTTGAAGTATGGGGACTTTGCAACCATCTATGTCACTTGTAGGTCAAGGTCTGACTTGTCCAGGTACAGCATGAAGGTGTGAAAAGTGCCTCCACAGTAGTAAGATCCCAGATCCAGAGAGGCTGCAAATATTTGAGTTGTTCTTAGCCTACAAGCCTGGGGGAATTAGAGTGCATGAATTTTATACTCTCTCCTAGAAGCATCCCAAAGCTAGGAAATTATCAAGTATGTCTCTAGCAATGTCCCCAAGCCATCAAAGTATTGTGAAGTGCAGATGTAAGACTTCAGCCAAGTCTGTGATGATTGCCTAAGTTCCCTGTGTAAATTACTGGAGAAAAAGGAGAATTTTAGGAAATAACCCATCTGATTATTTTTAATGTCTAGTGTAGAGGTAAAAAAAAAACAACCTCAAGCTCCTCTTTTTCTCTATTGATTAGACGAGTCTGTACAGCTAGTTCAGTCTATTCCTCCTCATTTGATGAAATCAGTCTCACTCATGATCTGCAGGTGATAATGGCATGTCAGAAGTGGTTTATAAATCCATGTCCTTGATTTAGAAGATAAGGCCTTAATCTCAGAAAAAGTAAGGACCGTCAGGTTAGACTCTGGAGTTCCTTAACTTTCTTGATGGATTTCTGAATTTCAGACTTTCCCACTTCATGTGGGAAAGCTGGTTTCCGCAGGAACCTAGGGACTGAGCACAGGACATGGAAAGCCTGATGTAGGCTTGTGAGGAGGTACCTTCATCCAGACTGGAGGAATGTAGGCATGCAACAGTTCTTTCAAAAAATTCAGTAAGGATGTCTCTTCGGATTTGGCTGTGGATTTCCCATGAGCACTTAGTCAGAAAGTGGATTTGTTACCCTCCTCAGCTGAAGGAACCTTAACCTACACTTCTCTCTCCCTTAGAAAAACCAGCAGACTGTAGGATGGTTTAGGTGGGCACTTTCATGCCTTTGGCCATCACAGGAAGGAGTCTCTCAAGGCCAAAGGATTGGAGCCTGCATGACACTACAGGTCAGGGCATCCCTGGCTTTTGGGCCCAGCTCATAAGATGTTTTTGGTCCTAGCTCGTAAGATGTTTTTGGTACTGACTCATGAGATGTTTTCTAAGTTTCGGAGTAAGTACTGATTCAGTAAACCCCAGCATGAATAGCAGAAAGAAAACAGTGGGGAAAAATGTCTATTTGCCAATTACCTTTAAAGCCATATGGCAGTTCCATAGCCATGTCACATGTCTGGCCCTCCCAAGGCATATGCTGGTCTCACCAGGAAACATCTGGGCTAATAAAAGCTGTGCAGTATCATTGAGCTAGGTCTCAGTTATGCAGAGGCTATATCCACATCGAAGTCATGGATAGTGATACTAGCCACTGAATTTTCAGGGAGCAATTTAGCCCTCATCAGCTAACTTTATGATGGGTCTGGTGTGCCTACGTGCAAACATGAATCCATCTTTTTATATACGTGTGTCTGTGTGTGTATATGTATATATATACATATATATATGGTATTTTTATAAAATAACCAGTGCTGAATGTTTTGACAAACTGCTATCAACATAGCTTGAATAACTGGCAGAGTATTAGCCCCAAAAGTAGTTCTAGCATAGTCTTATCTCACTTTCTTTCTTAAACAAAATCAGGAGATACTGATTTGTTATTTACAGAATAAATAAATGTAGCACAACTGTCTTTTAGGGTTTGCATATGTGAAAAATGGTTGGAGCTGGAGCAGGGGGAGTTGTAGCCTGTTATTTTTAGGAGTGCCTTGTGTTGCGCTTCATTCTTTTTCCAGGGCTGTTCCTGGCTAACTTTCCCATGAGTTTTTAACCTCTTGCTCTTGTTCTCTTATGTAACAGGAAACAGGCTGACAGGAACAAATAAAACACAGCGTATCTGATAGTCACACGCAGAGGAGCGGTTGATTTAGTTAGCCCTGCCTTTGTTCCTCCAAAGTAGATACATTTGGAGATTCAGATGTGCCTGAGCTACTCTCCAGTTGTTTCCCTGGAAGCAGCGGCTTGCTTGTGTTCAGCAAGCGGCACTGAAGTATTGCAAATATGAGAAAACAGATGCATTTCTTTTAAGGTTGAAATTTGTGGCGGTGTCATGTCCTGGGATTGTGGATTTAAGTATCTGTTTGCTCTTTCTCCCACCCTTAAGGCAGGGGTTTTGTGCAAGCTTCAGGGAAGAGATGACATCGGACGGATTGAGCTGGTCCAGAAGCTGGCGAGAGAAAACTGCCAGTTTTCGCAGGCGGAGAGAAAACCACCCGAGAAGGCAGAACAAGTAAGGCATTTCTTGTTTGGGGTTTTAGGTTTCTTTTTGGTAGGGGAGGGAGATTTAGGTCACAAAACTGAAATAGCAAAGCTGATGGTCAGAATCCAGGGCATGCATTAGTCATGGAGCTGTAGCTGCTCTCCTCTGGCATTTACATTTCTCTGAAGTGCGTTCAGTTCAATAATTGTCAACACACTTAAATTATTATGTTGTCATTAACTGTCCATGGAGGTTATTAACATCTTACACACATAGGAAATACCAGATGAATTCAGGGTGCTTTCTACCAAGTTGTTGTTAGTGATTATAAAATATTTGGGGTTCAGGGTGCATTTAAATTCTATATAAAGTGTATGAGTGCTTAAAGTACTGACTTTAAATTGTAATAAAGAGAATTACTTTGCTGCTGGGATATTTGGAAGCAAGCACTGGCTAGAGCTTTTCCACGTAGAATAAAACAAATGGTCAGGGTACGAAATTCAGCAGCTTCTTAAAAAAAATAAATGTTTTCCAACAAAAGTTACACTGAAGAAAGCAGCATTCTGTTTATTGCTTCTGGAAGCACTTATTGAGATGTTAATAACGGGATTGAAAACGGACTAAAACTCAACTGCTCTGCTTATAGCACAATGTTTCCTAATTTTCTACTCCTGGTAAAGATTTCTATTCTGATTGCGTATTCATCTAAAGGTGCCCAGGATAATAACTGCGAAGAACAACAAAAATCCCACCTACTCCTTATGTGTCTTGCTACAATGTATATGCAGTTTATTCCATTTTCTGCTTGTTGGACAGTTGAAAAATGCATGTGCCTTAGAAACTTTTCAGCTCGTTCCTAATGAAGTAAGGCTTCACAGAAGAAAAGAGAAAGATTAAATCATTGCAGAGCTTCATGCTTGTCTGTTTGGCAGTGTATAAGTTCTAGTCTGGTGTAGTTAAATATGTAATTGTATTAGTAGGTGTGCACAAGGGAGGAGGGTAATTAGCCCAGGGATTGATTTGTTCCTCAGCAGATCTGCCAGCCATGGACATCTGGCAGAATTTCCATGTATCTTTAAACTGTATCAACAAAGTGTAATTAAAAGTTTAGGTAAAGGAGATTTTTAAGCCAGAGAAAGTTTCTAATTGTGTTTCAGGATTTGGAAGCAAGATTACAGATGCTGTGGGCATAGGGCAGAGGGGAATGTTGGGACTAGTACTCCAAAAATTCAGTGGATATTTTTGCTGCTTACTCCGGTTATTGCAAAGGGTGATGTGCTGTCAGCTGCAGCTCTGTAGCTGTGCAGATTACAGTACAGCTCCAAAAATGGAAAGGAAAGAAGTGCTCAGCTTTTCTTCTCCTTTGAAAAGTATGGCACTTAGCAATTGCTGCTATTTAGGAGATGAGTGACTTCAGTTTAGCAGAAGCAAGAGCAAGCTGCTCATATCCACACTGAGTGGTGTAACACAGCAGTTACTGCCCTTGAGCAAGGATGTGCCTTTAGACTTAGGAAGTGGCAGGAAAAAGACAGCAGAAGCTTGGGTCAGTCCTCATGTGCCCTTTATTTCTGGGTGGGGAGCATCTAGCAGCCAGTGCTGGCAATCAGTAATGCTGTGCTTCCTCCCCTAGTTCTGCACGTTGCTGGTTGTTGTAGGGTGGGGGTGATGCGGTTCTTCCCTACGGACTTGCAATCCTCGCTGCGGGTGTATTTGCTAACCCCTCAACCAGTCTATTGATTTCATTGGGAACAGTCACCAAGAAGGAGTTGTGGAGCATGGGGGAGGTCTGTCCTAGGGTTCTCACTTTAGCTGACTCAGGTAATTTACTTTCACTGGAAAAAACCCCGTGCTTTGCTGTGGTGGGGGTGGTGGGTCTCCTACGTTCAGGAAACTGTGAGCTTCCATCCCTTCCTCTCCCTCCCTTCCTCCCTGGTGGTCTGAAAGCTGCCCTGGCGCATGTGCAGGTGGCAGGATTTGGCTGGCTGGGCAGAGTTCACTGCTCTGGGCAGCTGTTCCTTCTCCAAGAAGAAAAGCAGCAGGCCGATTTGCAGCAAGTACTGATCGGATGTGGGCTTTCTGACCTTCCTGTCTCATCCTGCTGCTACAGAAGTGATGGCAGATTCATTGGCACGGCTCACTGCCTAGTCCCCTGTGCTCATTGTAAATGTTAGAGGAACAACATGTTCAGGGTGTGGTGTCCTTACAAAACGATGTGTAGTGTGCCCATCTTTCTTTTATTTTTTTATTTTTAAAAGTGTAGCTTTCTCCTACAGCCTTTTCTTAGAAACACGGAGTGATGGACACTTGAAGTAGGCAGTATAGTGGAATGGCTCTGCTCTTCTCTCAGGAGACACATTTCTCAGCAAGTATTCCTGTGCTAAAGCTTTCAACGGCTTTCCCTTCTGGGGATCTCAAACTGTGTTTTCACAGATAATCTGTGTTCCGTGAAGGGATGGCATTTGGTGTGTAAATGAGACCCCTGAACACCCTGCCAGGCTGTTCTCCCAGCTCTTGGGCTCCCGAAGTCCATCTCAATGCAGAAATGGTGCTGCTGGGGGGCTGTGTGTTTCCATCAGCCCGGGCCGTGTCACTCACAGTTTGAGGCTGAGGGCTTCGTAATCCACCTGGAAGTAAAGCTGCTCTTTCAAAGATGGCCAAGGGGGAGTTTTTGCCCAAAGTGGAGTTCTGATTTGTTTTCATCTAGAAGTATGCAAAATGAAGAAACAACTTGAACACAGGGTTAGTACTGTACACCTGCATGTGTCCTATCTACATGTGCTGTGTCCCACCCACGCAAAAATGTCAGCACAGTGGAGTTGTTGCTTCTCTCTTGCTATCTCACCACTGAGTTTCTAAAGCAGGTCTCTCCAGACTAGAACCTCACGTGGTTTTCCAGCATCAACAGCAAACACAAATGTATGATTAGGCTTTGCTGAGTCTAGTACTTTGTTTTGAAGAAGGAAGATTGAATGCTCAATGCACCCAATCGCTTTTTTCCTACATGAGTGAGGTGTGGAACTGCCTGGGAAAATGACCCTCTTTGTGCTTGTAGCTCTCTGAGCATGATGAACTACACTGTGAGGAGGACTGGTGAGCCCTCCTATCATTCAAATAAATACTCACCATCTTAATCTGAGAACTTAATGATTCACATAGGAAAGGTAGATGACATGTAGATGCACAAGAGCCTGGTCTTCCAGAGGTTTTGGGGCAGATAAAATACTTAATTGTATTCTTCAAGGTGTAGTCTTGGAGGCTGTGGTTTGTGGCACCCAGTGGGCAGGTGAAGCATGGGTTGGTTTGGGTCACTGGTCCAGAAAGATGAAATTTAATTTTTTCTCAGAAAAGCAGATGGTCTGGAAGAGGGTGACAGCTGGGTGGTTCACTGGAGGAAACAGCTCAGTTTGGAACTATAATGGCAAAGAGAAGGGTTTCCTTCCATTTGGATTTGTTCTGGAGGGTTTGAAATTGCGGTGTATACACGATGATTTTGTATATGCACACATTTTTACCTCATACATTAAGCACCCAAGTCCACACTGGCTTTGTTTCAAGTTGCTGGTCTACATGCTTTCTTAAAAAAAAAAAAAGTGTTCTGAAAAGGTTTGGTAGTTTAAAAAGTTTTGTGTAGAAGCTCCATTATGTATGAGCTGCTTATTTGTTTCTGGGGCTGCAGCTTGCTGTGACCAGGTTAGACTGGTAGATTGGAACTGGAGATTGTTCTTCTGTAGCTCATGGTGCCAGGTTCCTCTCTGGTGAATATAATGTCTGCAAAGTGCTCTAGCTGTAATGGGGCTCACAGACTTGTTGAGGAAAACAAAACCTAAATTATAGTGATTTCCCCCCCCCCTTCCATTTTCACTTGCTAATGTGTTAGAATGAGGTTCTTAATTAAGGCACTGAACCTACCATATGTGTTACATTTCCTAAAACTTCAGTTTTGCTAATGAGTAGAAAGTAAATAGTAGTAAATAAGCTTCTAAAAAGGCAGATAAGCTTTTTTTCTGTCGTGCTCCTACAATGAGATTCAAAGTATTGATAAATAAAATGAAATGGTTGTCTAAAATGCACAGAAATTATTTTAGTGCCAGGTGTGGGCGAGAACAAAATAACTCTGCAAGCTTGCAGTTCTAATTTTATTACTTGCAAATTGCACACATAAGCCTAGGGAAATGCTAAAGGGGATATTTGTATTTTTGTATTATTTAAATATTTCATTCCCTTAAAACAATTGCTTTGACAGAAAATAGATGAAAAATCTGAATTGAAGTATTCAGCTGTAAAACGAGCCTGGTTTCTTTTTGAGAAGTTTGCTTCCTCTTAGCATTAATTATAGTAGAGAAAGCAAACTCTGTATGTAAAGCCTTTTGAAGTAGCTTTTTTTTGTTGCTCAACCATAGATTTGTGATGCATTTCAGGTATATTTGCACTAAATGGTGTTTTTGGAATTCCTTTTAAGCAACTAGAACTCAGTTAGGGAATGTTTTCTAAATCCACCTTGTAATTCCTTTGCTGATTAATATATAATTAATTAATAATATATATATAAATAGATATTAAATTAGAGTTGGGTACTGTTTAAAAGTATACAGGTACATACAGCTTGAACGTACAGATTCAGCACCTTTATAATAGACATAAGATCCTCTTTTTTTGTACAGTGTTTCTAGTTATATTTTCAAAGATGTGTTGCACTGATTAAGAAAATCATGTCTGTTTATATAGTGTCGTATTAGCAAAATCATAGAAGTGCTTTTCACCCCAGCAACATGGGGAAAACATTCTTTAGATTATAGTATTGTTTTCATAGTCAGATCAACTGAATAAACTTTCTGCAAATTGGCACTAGCATTCAGAGGAAATTTAAGATTCTCTAATCGGTTCGTTAGAGAACTACAGAATAGGAATTAATTTCTTAAACTATATAAACTATATTCTAGGCTGTGGCTCCTCCAGTACTTTGTGCATCAGTAGGGAGAGGAATGTTTTCTAAATCCACCTTGTAATTCCTTTGCTGATTAATATATAAAAATAGATATTAGAGTTGGGTACTGTTTAAAAGTATACAGGTACATACAGCTCGAACGTACAGATTCTGTAACTTAACCAGTTCAAGATAAAAGCATTATATTATAGGGGGGCAGGTATGTTTCCAGGAGGACAACAGATATTGAAGAACAGTTTTGTTAATTTACTGCGTACTAACTTTTGCAATCAGCAGTCTCATTAAGAAGACAGATGATTTGCTCATTGAAGCAGGTTAGTGGTTGAACTGAAGCTGTTGAAAGGCTTACAAAAGAAGATTAACGATTTAGAGCCTCGGGTTGTATAGATTACTCATGACCAAGGAATTTCTTGAGGAAATTCCAGCCACAACACATCAAGGTTATTTTAGGATGCATCTACCTGTCCAGCTGGATGCTTGCAAGGAGACAAGAATGAATGTCAGGACGTGTCCAGAGCTGCAGTTTTTGTTAGCTTGACAAAGCCATGACCTTGCACTGATGTCCTGTTGAGTAGATAGTAAGCAGGGCTCCAATGGAAAAATACTCTTTAAAACAATGATGTCAAGTGGTGTCTGAATGCAGTCAGTGACTGAAATCTGGGCTTTACTTTTTAAAAAAGTGGTCGCTGCTTTTGTTGTATCTGCTCTGGCTGGGACAGATCTATTTAGTGTAGATACACTACGTCTGGCTTTTGTGGACTATTCTGCATCACTTGCGCAACTGTGAATCAAATGGACATAACAACTAGAGCACAATGAAGGTTTCTGAAGACACTTTCATGACTTGAGTAGCCATGGGATGGTGTAGATGTCTGAAGTCATTGAAACAGAACAGATTTAGCACATGAGCACAGGAGTTTGATGTTTTCCTTTGTACCTCTAAGATCTGCCAGTATTAGCAAAGAAAGTTGTACCAGGGTAGGAGAATAGTTTGCAATTTTGACTTCAGCTACAAGCCAAGAAAAAGAAGAGTCTATCAGTGAGGTTGTCAGTTTATAGCTCCATGTTGAGTAAAAATAAGTAATTAAGAGGTAGGTACATGCTTGCTGTGGAGGTAAGCTGAAGTTCAAGACTCCAGTCTGAATCAGGAGGAACAGGGACTTGAGTCTAGTTCTGTCATGTTCTGTAAAGAGCGTCCTACTCCTGATGGTGATCTTTCATCTGCTGGAATGAATGCATAGCCTTGGGTGATCACCTGTTCTTCCTAAGCAAACCTCTTTATCTTCTAAGAAGAAAATACTTCTGCAGGTCCTGGGGTTTTTTTCAGTGCAGAACAGGCACAGGCATCTTTTTGAAATGGGAAGTTTGCCAGAGATAAGAATCCCCGTGTTCAGATGTAGGACTGGGATTGCCTGGGTGCTAGAAAAGCTTTGTTTCAGACTTGCAACACTTCTGTTATTCTTATTAGAATAATATTTTTATTTACTATCTACTTTTAAGAGGACTTGCTGTTCCTATTGTTGAGCCTAATGTGGCCAGACTTTTGGAGGAGAATGCCCTCTTGCCAGCAGTGCAATATGGTGGTGACATGATATGGTGGTCCTTCCTGTAAAAGTAAGGCTCTTGAACAAAGTCATGCTTGTGCTCACTTGATGTGTTGTGAGCATGGTAAAGGTCTGGGTTGAGTGGGAAGCTCACTCTTTTCCTTTGAGTCAAGTTACATGTTCCCATAATACTTTCTTTCCTCCAAATGCTCAGCCTAGTGTTGTAAAGAAAGCCTAATTGGCTCCTCTTGATTTATTCTGTAACATTAAACTACTTTGTATAGAAGGAAATTCCAAATTTTTCCACATTTTGCATGCTGGGCTTTCTTTGGTGTAGAACAGTGACTCATTCTTGTATGGGACAATACCTTCACTTCTTGGCTCAAGGGGTAAAAAGGGCACGTGGTATTTAGAAGGCTAAAGCCTGGGGGCCAGAACATTGGATTTTTATTTCTGACTCCATTGGTTATTTAATATGTAACCTTCTTCAAATCACGTCACTTCTCTGCACCTTTGTTTACCCTGATGTAAAATGGGGTCTTAAACATGTAGGACCTTGAAGGGGTGCTATAAAACCTGCAGTGGTTAATGAATGTTGATGAATTGCTTTGAGATCCTTTAGAGGTGGTTTGGGAATCCCAGCAAGCTGGAAGTGGGTTAGACTTTGAACTGCTGAGGGCCAGGGGGATATTTTTTAAAAAACCTGAGCATAGCTGAGGCAAGGCCAAGCAGTTGCAGTCGCTTTGCAGTCTCTGGTCCTTGGGCATCACTTCCATGGGTGTGCCGTCAGCAGCATCCCTGCCCTGGTGTCTTGTCCCCATCCCTGGGCTGCTCTGTGAAGACACACAGGGAATAATGAAGCTGAAAAATAAAATAAATTCACCTTTCTTGTTGGGTTATTTTCGTTTCCCTCATAGTTTGGGGATACAGGTACGGGGTGGGAATGAGATGGTTGTGTCAGGGATGACCCTTGCTGCTAAGAGCTGTTCTCCTGCTGACAGTGAAACAGCCCGGTTCCTTTATTCCCCAAAGCCTTGTGATTTACCAAATCCAGAGATTGAGCTGAGTCAAATTAAAGTATTTGCACTTTCTTGGTTGGCATATTTTTGATCTAGATCCTGTGCTTCACCATATGATTTAAGAAGGGGGTGAATGAGAGTGGGGATCAGCATCCAAGAGCAGGGGGAGGACAGGACTGCTGTTTTTCACAGGCAGTGGGACTACAGTTTCTGGTAGTACCAACACTGGAAGCATGGTTCCATGGTTCTGCCTTCTGCTCTGTGTATCGACATGAAAAAGCAGAGAAGCTCTTGTAAAGCTTTCATTTGCTAGTTGTCTCCATCCTCTGCTTCTATATTTCTCTCCAGATTATGACACTTACCTGCTTATGTTTCTAGACTGTCTAAAGGCTTACATAGAATTAATCTATCATTTTCTCCCTTATGAGGTGCAGAAATTGCCAGTTTATGAATTCAGAGCAACTTCTCTGATGTTTTCTGGTTTTAAATTTACTGTTCTGTCCCTTTCTTTGTATGATCAATATATTTGATGATGTTCTGAATGTTCTCTGCTCCATTTTTCTGATTTATGACATTGACATAACTCCCAGTTATGCTGATAATACAGTGGATGAACCCTGCCAGCTACTTCCATACAGTTCCTCCTATGTTTGTACTAGAAAATTTGAATAATGAAAGTGCCTAGGTCTCTCTGTAAAGTTAGGGATTTTGTTACCAGAAACTCCAAGCAGTTTTTTGAAATTCAGAAGTAATTTTGTCCTTGACCTTTCAGTGTGGAAATCTTTTAAGTCATTCATTGTTTTACTGGCTTTTCTTTTGGAAATGAAACCAATCAAGGATGTCTGGCTTTGGCTCACAGTGTGAACCTGGCTTAGAAGAAACAGCCAAGATAGCTGGAAAACTGTTGATAAGCCAGAAGCTGATGGCTGTCCACCACATCATCCTCTTTGGAAGTATCTCTGAGATTTGGTAGCCTGCCCAGAGATCAGTCATGTAAAAAGGATTCATACTATTTACACTGAGGAGTTTTTGGAGAAGGGACAGCTGTAAAGTGTCTATCTCTGCCTCCATTGCTGAAGTGCCCTCCACTGCAAGAAAGGAAGGACAACTTGACCTTGCATTTTTTTACAGACTGCTTCCCCCCATTTATTTATTTCAATCATGAGACATCTCCTAAATCTCCCAAATGTTGTTCTTGTGCTGTGGCCATTCTGTCACTCACTGTGCCTGCATTTTAAAGCTTAATTCTGCTCCTGCTGGTGTTAATAGGTATTTTTTGGTGAGAGCTGGGTATAGCCCTCGGGGTCTAATGCTTTTGTCACACTATAGCCTTGGAAGGTGGTGACATTTTGCAAGATGTGCTTGACACACAGTCACCTGTGGAGAATGCTGATTTGGTAGCAGTTAATACATCACTTCCATTTGTTTTTCATAGTTGTATGTGGCAGCTCAAAGAGCAAAGGAATGAAAACCCAGGCGATTAGTGGTATTTTTGCTGACTGTCTTCCTCTAAATCAAAGCAGGTATCCCCCTCTCCCTCCTTGATTAGTGTTCCTACTGCTGTGTGCAGCACCTCCTGTGTTCTAATTCACAGCACGTGAACATGAGGTCTCCAGTGCATATGCATGGATTTCATTTCAACTACCCAGTGAAAAGTTTTAATTAGATGTTTCATGTGGAAACATGAAACGGGGTTTGAAATGAGCAGTGACCTCGCGGCCTTCCTCGATGCCGTGTGGCAGGCAGCTCCCAGCTTCTTTTGTCACTGGCTGGATCGCACGCATCCCAGTGGGGAAGGGTCTGGCCTGTGGGAGCGGCCGCGGTTGCTGGTTGTAGGAAAGGAGTACTTTGGCCTCATTTGGTGGCTGGGAAAATAATGGAATGACCTAACTCAGGAAGAGCGTGAATAGCAACTGGTATTTCCTTTAACAGCTTGCTGGAGATCAAACCCTAGATGGATTTCCATGCGCTGGCCTCGGGGTGATGCTGAACCACACTGCCCTCTTTGATCAAGGGAAAGGCATACAGCTCACATCCCATGGGTGGCTGTGCTGTGCATCAGCTTTGTCACCTGCCAGCCTGGCTGACGCTGCTGTCTCAGCTGAGTGGCTGGACAGAGAGCACCAGCCCTTAATTCATCTCCATTTTCTCTGGGAGGCAAGGGCCTCCTCTGTCGGAAACAGTTTCTACTTAGCCCAGAGCTGGGAGGAACACAGGGGAACCTGCTCTTTTGGTAGAGCAGGAGGCAAGCATAGAATGAGGGTAATGCATCACCTTTTGGTTTGCTTGCAACTTCACGGTGTCTCTTCCCTTTTTAAAGACACTAATATTTATCAAATACAGTTTAGGTCTTTTTGCCAGATACTTTTGATATTGCAAGTAGGGGACTGTTTACCACAGGAAACTTTAAAACATCTGTGTGGATACAACTACAGAGGTTACATTGATTTAGTGTTTGCAGAATATGCTGTTTGGCCATATTTAGCAGGTTAATAAAGAGAATTGATGTGGTCAGGGTCAGGGGAGAAGACACTAATCAGAGCTGGCTGGAGTGAAAAGGCCAGAATTTCAGTTCTCACATGCAAAGTTTGGTTGTTCATATTTCAAGCTGAAAATCAAACCTTCTGGCCTTGTGTGAATGGTACGTGGCTGGAAAAGCGCACTGACCCTCTGGCTTTGCCTCCTCATGTGTGAAACCTGAATCTTTTCAGTGGAATCAACACATTGATTCAGTCTGTCTAAATAATCTGTCAGTCTGTACACAGTACTTACAGCGAGCTAATCATTGGGCTATATTGATTTTTTTTTTTTTTGGCTTCCTAGAGTTGATGAACTTGTGTAAAAGAAGCATGTGGCTCCTAAACAAAACTCCCTTTGCAGTGAGTTCTTTACTCCTACTCCCTGCAAGGCAGAAGTAGTAAATTAAGCCTGGGTGGAGGATTGGTCTACCTGCTTCATCATTGACATAATGAGATCTTCCAGAGGAGTTTGAGAAGTGCCCAATGTCCCGCTGGAAACCCAACAAATCATACACACTGCAGGTGTATATAATACACTGCATCTGGGGCCTTTCTCATGTATATAATACACTGCAGTTGTATATAAAACACTGCATCTGGGGCCTTTCTCATTATTTCATCAAGGATATGGCAGGATCCTCCTCCACCAAGGAACCTAGGGAGCTTGTGGTCCCCCAGTTCTTTGGTAGAGATATGTGCCTATGTGTGCACGTGCTGTAAGTATTCATTAAACAGACTGCAAACCTTGCTGAAAGCAAAGCCAGTAACTTACAAGGGCTGCTTATAGAACCTTTTTTCACATTGTAGTAATAACCAGTCATTTACACACAGTCTTGGTAACATAAAGAAGCTGCTTTCTCCTGGTGACCCATCCATCTGTTCTGACACTCCTCTCCTCCTCCTCTCTTCAGACTGCATCAGGTTTTCATCTAGCAGCCTCTGAAAAGTTTCAATCTCCTCTTCAGTTCTTCAGATCAAAACCTGAGTCTTGGGCATCACATTCGAGACTGGTACAAACTTCTGTGCCCCTACCTCAGAGACGTCAGGGCTGTGAATGTCACCATTCCCCTGCTCTCCATCCAATGGAGTCTACCTCTCATTTAATTCTTATCCATTTCTTTGTAGGAATCTACCCAGGAACTGAAGGAACATGCTCCAATTTTACCACAGAGCTGTGGGTATCTGTGCTAATTTGTGTGGGATTCGCAGCCATCTGTAGAACAGAGTTGCTCTGATCTTGCACTGGGTGGCTGTATGCTCCCTGCAATTAGTGTCTGCTCAGTCTCCCAGCCTCAGCTGTTACACACACACACACATACACATATATATACACACACATACAGATATGACTGCTACTTCCCTAGTGCAAAACCTGTGCAAGGAAAAAGGCTACAATTCCACCACACTGTTTTCCTTTTCAGCTGCTGTAGCAACGCACTTAATTTCTCTCTAACATTTGCTGGTTAATCAATTGACACATACTGTTTTCACTGCGGTGACATGCAAATAGTAAATATTTGTACTACACAAAAGCTATACAATAAATCATGCATGTAACTGTGGCTTTAAAATGCTATTAGTTTTTAATTTGTGTGATGCTCAAAATGTATTAAGGATCCCCTAAGAGTAGAAACAGTCAAAAAATAGTGATGCACTCATTTGATTATGGTAGAAATTAATGTCTTACCTGCTGTAAGAAGAAATACAAGTTTAGCATCCCAGCAGAAATATCAACAAGCTGTAAAAGTTGCTTGACCATCATAATGTGAAAATTAACTGTAAAACTACAGGCATTTGCAGTTTTCCTTGTAATGCGTTAACGCTGCAGTTCCCAGTATGCCAGCGCTCCCGTGCATGGAAAGGATCTGCGTCAAATGGTCGGGTGCCCAGCCTGCTTCCAAAAAATCCTATTGATTAAGATCTAATGATACTTCTCATTCTGGGGATTCATCATTTGGGCAATTTTGCTAATGCAGCACAACATGTAGTATCAGTATGCCCTTATTTTGCTTTTATAACAAATAACTTGTTCCAATCCTTTTTACTTTTTTTTTTTTTTTGCTTCTGCTTTGCCATGCACATGTTAAGTGCTGGCTACAGCAAAACTGCTTCTTCTTCCTACCTTAAACAATATATTTAATGAACTTCATCTGTATTGCATTGTTAAGGGCAAGGAGCTAGGAGCTAGCTCTAAACAGACTAGGGCTTTTACGAAAATGAAAGACCCCAAGAGTTGCTTCATCATGGGAAACCACTGCCAAATGTCACCTGAGCTCCTGCTTTCTGGTGCGCACAAAGTAGAGAAACATTTTAATTTTTAGCATCTTGACATTCAGCTTTTTGACTCCTATTGCTTTACCACTTCCTAGTGTATGAATATTTTACATTAAAATGCATTGTTATGAATTTGCTTTATATTGAAATAACAGCTGAGATAATATAGAGACAGATAATTGGAGGCTTAGATCATACCATACAGAAACATCTGATCAGATCAAATAAAAACCTGTGTTTTATTTTTAGCATAGTCTCATTTTTAATAAGCTAAAGCTTAAAATCTGATGAATTGGCAGTGATTTTGTGATTTGATATTCAGAAAGAATGTGTCTTGAATACCAAATGAATGAAAGTTACTGTGGACTGTCATTGTTGCGTTTTTCCTTTTGACCTTGCAAACTGTGTTGGTTTAGTGTTTTCCACATTGCTGACCTTGAAACACAGTAATTGGAAGAACAGTGCTGAAGGTCAGCAACGCTTTTACTTCACTTATCATGGGGGAACAGTTTGAAGTTTATGGGGGTGGAGGGGAATTGTCTTCGAGATCTTCAAATAGCTAGAAAGTACTGGTGACGACAGCACTTTAAATTATCATTATCCTACAAATGTCCTTCTGTGCCAGTGAAGACTCACCTAGCTTAAAGGAAAGGTGACTGGGGAGCAGGGTTTAGGTAATATCAGGAGGTTGGGGGATGTCCGAGAAGCTGCTAATCAAACCTTTTTGTTGCTGTGCAAACACATCCTCCTGCATGCAGATTTGTGTCCTCACCAAATATCCTTTGACATGTTTGGTAGGTCGGGTGAGACCTCTTATGGCAAATAAATGCTCATGAGGTTAAGGGATTGTCTCCCTCTTTGCTGGCAGCCACGAACTAAAGGTAGATGCAGCGACACGCTTTGCATGGGGAGAGTTTCCCCTGGAACAGATAGAGGTAAAGACAGAGACAGCAGGGGTGTTTCTTTGTCTTTCCTGAGTGTGTAGTTACACTGCTAACTGCATGTTCATTGGTCTGGGGAAAAAAAAAAACAACAACAGAACTTCAGGAACATTAGATTGTGATCACTTGCATTTTAAGGGAGCAGAGGAAATTTAAGCAATTTCTGCTTAGGATTATTAATTTTATTAAAAAAATCTAACAGAAGCTTAATATTTTAGATATCTAAGATTTTAAAGACTGTGTTGTGTCCATCCCTTTCCGCCCCCCCGCCAGTCAAATCATTGTGGTGTCTTGTGTTTCTGACTGCAGTCTCCTAATCCTCCAATATCTGTGTTAAAATTCAAGGCATCCATAAGGCACAAGTCTTCCTGACCTAGTACTGTGGTTATGATGATGCATAAAATAAATCATTGCAATTACTGAGGCAGTCTCAAGCACTTAGTAACTCAGGTGATTGCTTCTTGAAACATGACTGAACTGAAGAAAGGATCATTAGTTATTTCCCTGGAGTACTTGGATATTGTAACCCTCTCCACAGGGTTCTATTAGGGAGTTAAGACCTGGCCATTTGTTCACACATCTCATTTTATCTTTCCTTTACTCATATGCTCTGTGACAGCTGATGAATACCAGAGCATGTCTGTTCTGCAACCATGGCATCTCCTTACCTGTCAAAGTTCAGGTCAAACAGCAAATGACCAAGTGGGTGGGAAGGAAGAGCCCAGCAGTGACAAAGTAAACAGGTTTAAGGAGTCATTACTGGAAGGACTTATGAGATAGGGTGACTTTCTGAGACATATGACATAAAAATAATTTCCTGAATAAGGAGGAAGAAATTGGTTAGATGAGATCTCAAGCTTATACACACACAAAAAAAGTGTAAGCCTGTATAAAGCTATATAACTTGTATAATGCTATGAAGGTCAGGATGGAATTGAAGCCAGCACTGGGGAAAGGCAGGTCAGGACTGGAGATACACAAGAGTTGCAGTCTTCCTTGGGTGACATCATAGGTGTTGGCAGGGTCTGGGTGGTCTGTGTTATACTGTCTGATGATGACGGGATGTGGTGAGAGGAAGAGAGTAGGATCAGGAGACAATACATGTCAGTGGTCTTCTGCATCCACAAGTGGAACCTGTGTTGGCTGGAGAAACCACTGTGCATACAGTGTGATATTGGAAGCTGGCAAGTGGCATTGCAGTGTCATGCTCAACCTCGAGAAGAAAAAGAGATTTTGAGAGAGGAGAAGGGGAGTGATCCAAGGGAGACTACTTTTTCGGGAATCTGGTGGTGATGCTGCTCCTCACGGTGAATGGAAAGGATGGGGAGGGGACCCTTGTGTGGGCATGATAGTGACTGGAGAAGAGCTAGAAAAGAGCAGCAGGGAAGTACAGTCAAAACCCAGCAACTGATGGGCATTTAATGCTATGGATGGGAATGGGACTGGCAGCAGAGCAATATGGTTTGTGGAGGTTGTTCTGGAGAGAGAGATGTCTACATTAAGAGCAGGGAAGAAGGGAGGCCCTCGCAGGGAGAGGTTGTATATTAGATGCTGATAATACCTGAGTCCTGTAAGACATGCAGTGGTGTGGTTCAGGGCTCACTGGAGGGTAGATCAGATGTCCTTGTTTTGGGGCTGGCAACATCCATCAGAAGGGTGGGGCAGATGGCTGGAGGCGTGTAACAGCTCCAGCAGCCCGTGTGATGTGTTGCAGCAAGTCTTGCAGCTCTTCACCTTCTCAGGAAGACTTTTTTTCAAATACTTCTGTGAACTGTCTTCTGATGCCGAGGTACAAAGTGAGTTTGAGAGGTACACTGTCATTTGTCAGGTTTCATGGTCTTGACTGAGGCACATCCTAGCAAAGCATTCAACATTTAATCTTTTTTCAATCTTTGTTCCTATTCTAATGATAGATCTAGTTAAATTAACCCATGGGAAACTAACATTTTGGATTACTTCTATCCACTTTTTGTGGAAGAGAATGAAATGCTGCATGTTCCTCCACAGAGGAACCATTCTGTGCAGAGGACACACAAGCGCACGGTTGAGTGTTTACTCAAGATGCCTTGCATCTCAATGCAGATACCACGTGATGTACCAGTTGCCATGGTAATGATGCATTTTTCATTCCATAACTTGAATAAATGTTGAGATTGCGCTGGGTATAACTAACTTACCTCCCCCCCTGAATTTGGGGACGATTATATTATCTGAAGAAAGCAGAGAGGTAACTCCCAACATCGATACTGAAGTATGTAGCTAGATAAGAAGCAGGTATGTGATTCTGCCTGAAACAAAATACGAGTAACTTAATATGTGATTATTCAAAAATCATAAAATGGGAGAAATAGCAAATGTTAGTTCATAAAATGGCGACTGGCATTGTATATTTTTCTGTAATTTTTATTGCGACACTTTGGTTTTCTTCAATATATGGAAATTTAATTAAATCTGTAATTTTATAGTATTATTTCTTGTGTGCTATAATGTCCACTTTTGAATTAATAATTGCTGATGACAGCCAGTTAATTGTTAACTCGCTTTTCCCCACCTATCTTGTTCTTTTTCATATGTGAAGTACAGACAACTAATCTTGTACCAAAGGGGAGTGAGAGCTTTTAATTAGCTGCTCTTAATACAAAGTTAGGAAAAAGCATCCTGTATGGAAGCAGCCTGATTTTTCTCTTTTCTATAGTAGACTGTTTGTTGACATCCATGAGTATTTTACCCTACATAATAAATGCAGAACCAAATCTCCTACTATTAGGTGGAAGGAGTGAGCTTTATTTTTCCTCCTAACTCCTTTTTCCTTTCTTTTTGGCAGCCTTATTTCATCCTCTACACATTGCTGTCTACTTAGGTTACATTATCAACTCTATGAATGATTAAGTGGCTTATCTATTTTTTTAATGATTTAGATGCATGAATTAATTAGCAAGTAAAGAACCATTAGAGCACATTAGTAAAAAGGCTGGTCATTTCAGGCTATTTTGAAGGGAGTTAAAACCATCATCCAAATCTAAGAAAATTATATTCATAGTGATTTGTGCTTTGCTCAAAAGAAATCACTGAATTGTATCTAGCTTAGTTGAAAAAACCCACCAAAACCACAGGATATAAACTCCAACTTTGTGATGTTGGTCTGGAAGTTAAATAATTTAGTTTTATTTTAAACGTTTGCTTTGGGTTGGTTCTTTTTTTTTACTCCATTACTCAGTGTTTTTTCACACTTGCTGTTAGAAGCCTGTGTTAAATGTCAGTACATTTGAAAGCATTTCGTTCTGGAGTTCCTGAGAATGAACTTGAGCTTTATATAGTATTCTCAGTTTTAGAGTTTATCTTAAGCATTTTACGAGGCCAGAACCAGGTCCTGGCCTTTGCTGAGTATTCTTTCATGAAAAATCAGCTGTGTCCTTCTGTGAGCTTAGTGCTTCAACAAGTTATATACTTTACAGTGATAAATGTAATGAGCAGCACCTCAGTTTAATAGAGAATTTTTAGTCTTCAGGTTAGGAATTGTGGCTTATAATGTGGTTAGTGTGTTTATATACATGCATGTATTTTATTTTTATTTTAATTAGAGTAATGGCATTGTCAGCATGGAGAGGTGCTATGAACATAAGGCAAGTGGCAAAGGTCTCTATGGCAGACAGTAAGTGGATAAATCAGTTTTTAAAAATAATGTTTTACTTCATACCACATATGAATTGGAGTGAAAGGCAAAGAAGGATGAGCAATCTTGTCAGTTTGACTTAGGAGCTGTATGTGTCCAACACTGGTAATTAGAACCATATAAGGCTGACAGTGTCATATTTACTGCCATTTCTCTTCCATTCCTTTTATCGCTGTGTCCATTATAAGGGTTGTAAGGCCTTTGTACACATGTCCTTACCAAGGTGAATATTAGTTTACATCAATAAATTAAATCAACTAATGTTAATGAGCTGTCTTCTGCAGTTTTCATTCCTGTATGAAAGCTGTAGTGGGGGCTGCTGTAGAAGCCAAGTTCCAGCCCTGCTGGATGTGAATCAAGTTGTTATCTGCTTTCCCTCATATCCCAGTAATTTCTTTAATTTCACCCTTCTGATGTTAAGATTATTCTCAAGTATAACTTCTGTATATCTCATAAACCATCTCCTGGTTTACTTTTCCTAAGGCGCGTGGCAGTAGTGCTATGTGTTATCAGTCTTGGTATATCTAGGTTAAGTCTGCAGTCCTCCTTAGCTCCTCGGTAGTCCTCCCCCTTTCCCAGCCAAGATGTGAGTCCTGCAGTTTTTATATCATTTCCCTCACGCTTTTCACTGCAGCTAAGGCTAGATAACTGCCACTGATATCATTGGAAGACACTCTTTGGGAGGGGGAGTTGAACTGTTGCTTTATCTACATCTCTCCTCGTTATACATAAGCCTTTCTAAGTAAGTGCTGCCCTGCTAGCTGCGACAGAATTATAATATTAATACCATCCTCACATCTTTTGTTTCGCTCAGCTTATTCCCTCCTCTTTCCTTTTTCCCCTCTGCTTTTTTACAGTTACAAAGAGGTCTCCTACATCGTCCTTGCCAAGGTGGTAGCTCTCTGTCAGGCTGTCAAACTTATCTACTAATAGCTATGAAGAGTGTGTGCTCCAAGAAAGGAGAAACCAAAATGCATAGCCTTCAGGTTGTCTTCAAAAGACATTTTTCATTATCCAACAGAGTTGTGGAGTGTTAAGGTTATGGTATCATTACTTTGGTGGCTGCGACACTAGTAATGGATTTTTTTCATGTTATTTTAGAAAGTGTGCCCTCTTCCCTGTGTTAGACTTATTGCTTCCTTTCATTAAAGCTCAATCCATGAAAGTGCTCTCACCTTAAATGATGATATTTGGAGCTAACTGGGGGACCAGTCAGGGGTACAGACAATGCGGTATCAATTTAGGGCATTTCTTGCTTCTAATGTGCTATGAAATGCTGCATGAGGCTCCTCTTCTCTCGCTCCTTTTGCCTTTCTTGAACCACACTGAGGTTTTTCATGGTTTTTAAGTGGCCTGCACAATGGAACCCCAACCTTGCTTGCGGTGGGACCATCGCTTGGCAACATCACACGGTGAAGCTTTGCTTTTTTTCCCGCCCTAGGACCTTACTGCAGCCTTTCTGCTCACATAAAGGGGCACATTTAGCAGTGCCCTGTTCCCATGAGCGGTTTCTTTCTTCTGAGTAATAGGGAAAGCAGAAATAATCCTACTCTCAGCAGTTTTGGGATTACAGGCAAAAATTGAGTTCCTTGATGTATGACTGTGTAGGGATATTAATCTTTTCCCTGATGCCTGTTGTCTGTCATCTCTGTCTTACCAGCACTGTCCTTTTGACCCCTCGACAAGGGTAACTTGTTATTAAGGTTGCCTTTGCTGTGGATACTCAGTATGCAGATGACAGCACTAACAGTTTTTCTACAAGGGCTTATTCTCTGCATTATCAGATGTGATATTCAAAATTGGCTTCAGCAACAAAAGGGTGTGTGTTTGGTTGGTTTTTTTCTGTGAACTGGCTCTTGCTTATTTTACCAGCATTTGCAAAGTTGATAAATTCAGAGGAGGTTGTGTCGAGCCGAATGCCTGCTCTTTGTTGTGCATCTCTGAGACAGATAGCTCAGCATGAGACCACCTAGAAGTTTTGGTACTATCCCGGGGTTGCCTTTGTTGGGGGGAGGTGGTGGTTGAATCATTTAAAGTCTTTTATAGCTTTAGGGACTGGTCAGAAGTCACTGAGAGCCAAAATAAAGCCACTGTATAAGCCATTTTAATTTTTCTTTAGTAGATTTCTGTTGGTCCCAGTATACTGTGGATTAGCACATGTTTATGGAAGTAGATTTAACAACTGCAGAGGGAAACAATCAAAAAAACCAAACCAGAGTACAATGAAGGGCTGGAGAAAAGTTCATGGAATGAGAAAAATAATAAAATATATGAATGTGCTAGGGGCTGTATTTTATAGAGAAATAAAATAACACAGCCTTATATGAGAATTTTGCTTTATTCTTAAGAATTGCCATGTGCAAAGCTGCTGTTGATATTCCTGCAGTCCTGTCAGGTAGTTTTTCCCTTGAAATTTGGAAAAAGTGGTGATCATGCAACTGACTCCAAAATAGGCAGTCCAACTGAAAATCACAGATGTTTTGTGCTATGGTATTTTAAGTAGAGGGAAAATAGTAGCTATTTTTTATTTCTGTCTGTCTTTCTAAATATACAGAAAGGGTAATCACTATAGAAAAAAAACCCCACTCTTCCTCTTACATAGATTGGTTAAGATGTGCTGGCGACTTTGAAATGCTTTTCTCCTGCTGTAGTTGAAAGTGAATCAAACCTCTTATTGCAGATTTTGGTCTCCCTTGAAACTCAGTGAAATACAGCAACATATTCTGAGAAGGATTAACCACAGAGATCAGAGATACTGTCATCCATCTCGGCTTTGAGATCAGAGATATTGTCGTCCATCTCCACTTTAATTGTGATGTGTTCATTGCCATTTCCTTGTCAAATAAAGAGGAATAGCCTCTAAAGAACAGTCATTTTGTACATGTTTGTACTTTGGTGACTCTAAATCTAATTCTGCAGTTTCCACAATAACAGATTCCAGGGAAAAACATAATGAAGTGTAAGCAAGCAATGATCTTTAGTCTTTGATAGATGCTGTCTGAAAGAGTGTCTCTTACAGGAGAAGCTGTTTTGTGGGGGGTTTTTTTAACTTTCTTTCATGTTTGTAATACAAATGTTTGTATTTTATAGCTAGGACTCATTGTCTACTACTAGCATTGGCAAATGCCTCACATTGTAAGGTTTCACTTCCCATTGCTTCCAAGAGCTGTTGCATTTTACCTGCTTATTCTGAGAGGTGTCTATTTAATTTTTTAAAATTAAAAATGCAGCCAACATGGTACAGAAGCTCCTACAGGTAAGGTTAGGGGTAAATACCATTTAGCTATGTTAAAAAAATCACATTCTGGCAGTAATTCTCTGAAAAGCTCTCATGCCCTTACACTGCTGAAGTGGGGTCTGAAATCCCTTTGAGGAGCAGTCTTTGGGGTTTTTTTTGACATCTTCATAAATATCTGCTCAAATCTGGCCCAAGTTGGAGGCCAAAAAATGGAGTTTGTACCTGCTCTGTAAAGAGTTTTTAGAGCTTTGCAATTTAATATTTGAGGGCTCAGTAAATTCTGAGCATGCTTCAGCCTGAGCTGTGAAGAGTTTTCTTTATAGCTGCAGCTCTCAGCTGTTAGTGCCTGGATCTGCTTGTAGGATGTAATGAGCCTGGATGCATCTCTGAGGTAAAGCCAGTCCTCAATATACATTGAACAAGGCAGAGCTGGAGTGAAGGAGTGAGACACAGTATTAAAAAGACCAAAAAAACCCTCAAAAAAGCCCTCTTATTCAAAGATCCTAAATGAAAGAATCATAGAATCATAGAATTGTAGGGGTTGGAAGGGACCTCGAGAGATCATCGGGTCCAACCCCCCTGCCAAAGCAGCTCCCTAGGACATATCACTCAGATAGGTGTCCAGATGGGTCTTGAATATCTCCAGAGAAGGAGACTCCACCACCTCCCTGGGCAGCCTGTCCCAGGGCTCTGTCACCCTCACTGTGAAAAAGTTCCTCCGCATGTTGGTGCGGAACTTCCTATGCTCCAACTTACAACCATTGCCCCTTGTCCTATCCCCACAGACCACTGAAAAGGGGCTGGCTGATTCCCCCTGCATTCCCTGCTTCAGATAATTATAGACATTAATTAGGTCCTCCCTTAGTCTTCTCAAGGCTGAAGAGTCCCAACTTACTCAGCCTATCCTCATAAGGGAGAGTGTTTCAGTGTTTCCCAGTTTTCACTCAACCTTAGATACTTTCTGTCTTTATCATATTCTTGTAATTCTTCTTTTGCATAGGTACTCTGTGCCAGGAATTGATTTATAACATCCAAGCAGAAAGGAAGCTGCCCAAGAAAACAGTGCCAGTTGTTTGGTCCTGCTCTGTCACCTGTTGAGCACCTTCCCTGCACTCCAGTAGAAGCCTCTCTACACTTTTTTTCTGTGAGCCCCCTTCCAGCCTCTGCTGTTGTATTCCACATCTCTTAGACAGAAATCCTTGTGTGTGTGCAGGGAAGCTCCACAGATTCACTGAGGGGGGAGCGGTCTCCTCCTCAGAATACAAACAGCCCTGGGAATCCTTAATGTGTGCCTTTTCCTGTACCTCTCGAGGGCATGCCCTGGCACCAGCATCAAAAGACATTGAGGCAGAAGTGATCAGCATTATCTGATGGCGTTGAGTCAGTTTTACCAAATTATGCTATGAAAACAACATGTTCCTGCCCTCCGTAACTCCTAGAGGAGGCATTTTCTGTTATTTAATGAGATTTTGAAGCAGATAGCCTGTGTAAAGTTTGCTTTCTTGCACATTGCCCAAAAATTTTCTCTGCCTTTGCTTGGTTGTTTGGCAGCAGGATGTGGCTGCAGACTGGATTTTCCACACACCCAAGTTTATAGGTGTCTTTATTCAGGTTATCTCTTAATTGCTGTATTACTTCTTTACCCTTTGAAACCAACAGTGTGGGTTGTCTCTCTGGATCTGGGGTTTGCTTGGGTCTGGTCCCTCTTTTTTTAAAGAAAAAGCAGGTGAAGAGATGTTGAAGGAAAGTTCTGTTATTGGGAAATGCATGTTTTGCATTGCTGGTTCGTGGTGTTCCAGCCTAGCAGGCATCTCAGTAATGGGTAAGATATAAAAACCCCTAAATCTTTGCTCATATGTCCTATCCCATGGAGGACTGATGTGAAAATACAATTTCTTTTCAGTGAGGCAGCTTTTTTTCTCTTAGAAAGCTGTTAGAAAGTAAACCAGCTTTTCAACACTATTTCCAGCACTGGCTGTTTCTCCTAAGAGGGAAGGCAGCACATTCTGGCTGTTGGATCCTCTTTTAACTAATTAAAAGGCTGAACTCAGGAGTTGGAGTGACATGGAAATATCCCTGACTGATACCAAAGTTACTGGTTGCTTTGGCCAGAGATCACATTCTTCCCTGCCAGTTGCAAATAACCCAGAAACCTAACATCTTCCATAAGGGAACCAGCATGCCATGGCTGATTTCAACACTACTGCTGCTTCCTTCTGCCCCAGTGGTAATTCTCATGGTCATCTTCCTACTCATGCAAAGCGTAGCCTGTGCAAGTTAGGGCCTGCTAAGCAAGGACTTCCAGCTGTTTCATTCCTATCAGCATATAAATATTTATACCACCCCAGGGCTCCTTTCATGCTGAAAATAAAGGTAGCACTTGTCTGCTGTTAAAATATATTACCTGGGAGATAAATGGCTTATCTCAGGATTGGGAAGATGGATGAGAGGAGTGGAAAATTGACTGGAGTATTGGTCAGAAGATCCACCGAGTCCAGAGGCCCTTATTGTTTACTTGAAACTCCTGCTGGAAAGTAACGTAAAGGCTGATAGTGCTGTGTTTAGCTACCAAGAGATGAGTAATTAAAAGCAATGATAAACATGAAATATAATGGTTGACAAACGCAGTACTTCTTGGACACCAACTAAATCTTCTAGTGATGGGTAGTACGCTCCACTGTAACATCCAATCAGGATATGTATGGTGCTTTTGAAGGGACAACTGAGACAAAGTCTGTCCAAGTGACTTGCTCAAGGCCACATGGGGAGTGAGACAGAGATGTACCTCTGTGGCATCTCTGGTGCCCTACCCACTCCCAGCCCAACTCTCCAAAGCCCAAGCATATCCTGACCCAGGCTGCAGGGACTCATTTCTCAACCCCAGCACTGTAGTAAAGTAAATGCCACACAGGCAGTGTGGGGGCTCAAAGCTGAGGTGCTAGTGTAGCATCACTGGAGTTAGAGTTGAGTGTGATTCTGCTGCTAATCTGGAGCATAACCTTGTAGCCTCTTCACCTCAGCTCATCCCTGGCCATAAATTGAGAGAGATGGTGGTAACACTGAGCTGCTGTGCTCCTCTGTTGTTGGAGCAGGCGGCTTCAGCAAGGGCTGTGTAAGGGTCTGAAAAAATGCTGGGAGGGAGGTTTCCTTGTTAAACTGGTGCTCTGATGATGAGAATGTCTCTTTTGAGTCAGTTTGCTGACTTCTAGGGACTCTGCTAAGGTGCTGCTTTGCTCTTCAATACACGCTGCTGTCACTTGGGGGCCCCTTGCATCCTCCTCCTTATCTGCCACTGGGTTTAGATGGAGCATGCTGAGAGCAGGCTGGTTTTCTTCTAGGAAGAATTCATTATTTCACAGACCATTCAAGATTCCGATAAATGAAGCGTGCCTGGATGTCATTTTAGAATAATATTTGTAGTGAAATCATAACTTGTGAACATTAGGAAAATGAATAGGACTTGTCTTTGTGTTTTGCTTTGTTCAGGTTAATCGTTGTTGCTTGTGGTATGATAAAAGGGCCTGATTGAGCACACAAGTATGTCATGCATAAGTGAGATTTTAATGAAATAATAATTTGTACCTCAGTGTGAATTTATTTTTAATAGCAGATAGCAAAACAAAGACATTTTCTCTCCTTTTTTTTTTTAATAATTATTATAGTAAATGAAAATCCAAATTGAACCTGATTGGCCTTGATTTAGCACAATTCTTGTCTTTCCGATAAAATAAGATTGATTTTTCTCTTCCTTTAAATTGATAAAATGCACAAGAGGAAGAGCCTTATGGAAATCTCACCATTGGAGCACATTTTGCAGTTGATATAAGTACAGTTGCCCTAAAGCTTTTTTTGAAAGTGTTTCTGCTTGGTGAGATGCTGAAGTGGGAACACTGTCTTCCAGAACAGCCCAGCGTTAATGTCCTTTCACTACCAGAGAGCTTTTGCTCTCCCAGTGCTCCTTGCTGACTTGCTGCCAGCTGCTTGTGTAGGCAACAGTCTGTGGGTAGGCTTAAAATCCATTCCTGTGTATGTGGAAATAGGTGGTTTGTACAAATACAGCACCATACATCACATATATGTGGCTGTGGCTTGGAATGTCAGGGAGCACAGGGGAATGTGGATCAAGGCTTTCTTACAGGATGCCCAAAAGACCGAGAAATGGAGTGTGTTTGGATAAACCTCCCTGATACTAAACAGCTTTAATGCTGCACCTGTTTCTTGCTCTTCCTCTCTTTCTCTTCTTTCACCACAGCTTTTCAAACACGCAGGCAACAAAAAAACACACGGCTGGGGGAATGGAAGATTACAATTATGCATCAGTATTCCTCTAACGTGGCTGCTCAGTAATGTCCCCTGGGAGTGTTACAATGAATATCTGACATTAATTGGCTCAGTACCTGTATGTCTGACCTTGCAGAAATTTCATAGATCAATTCTACACGTTGTTTACTGATAAAGAAAACTTCTTCAGGGCAGGAGCTGCATCTCTCTACTTGCCCGCTCCACAGTGACATCCAGGAGCAGCAATCAGACTCACTGGGTCTTGGAATAAGAAATAAAATGATAGAAAGGGGGGTGATAAAGTGGCTTCTTTCCTTTCTTTTGCCAAGGTCTGTTCCTCGGCAATTTTTAGCCCCCTTGAAGTCTTTGTCGCTGCTGGATACTGTTTACTCGATGCACAATTGCTGTTTTTTGTCCTTTGAGTGGCTCATGTGTTGCCTTCATACATGTCTGTGACACCCCGAACCATTTAAGGGAACCAGGTCAGGATTAGAGGAACAGCAACTACTGGATGTAGCTGCGTTGAAACCGCTGCCTCTTTTGTGTCACTACCCCCCCCCCCCCCTCCCATGACTGAATCCACCGAGAGGATCTCGCAGGGGAGCTGCGAGCAGCCCTTCGGCCGCCGCCGTGTTTCAATGCGCCCTGCTCAGTCAGCAGCGAGCCCTCCGCTCCCGCGCCGCTCAGTCAGCTGGCGCGGGCTGCGCTGGGGCCGCGGGCTGCGCTGGGGCCGCGGGCTGCGCTGGGGCCGCGGGCTGCCTGCGCACAGACGGACGATTCAGCTCCCTTCCAGCGCAGGGGGAGAAAGCGCCCGAGTCCCAGCTCAGCCGAGGGTCACGCAAGCGGTGGCCACTGGCCTTCGCTTGCTCTGGGGGCGTTTTTAACTTGGGGAAACAAAGTTGTTGAAAAAGCGGGGCAGTAGGTACGCAGAGCGTTCGAAGGGCCGCTTAGAGGCATGCGTTGCACGCCTGTCCCGCTGGTTTTACTGCCTTTGTTGAAGTACAGGTGGTGTATTCTGCTTGTACGCGGCTGGAGCGCTTGCCGCTTTCTGACTATTGTTACCTGTCCCCCGCTTTATTCCACCGGCTGGAAATTAAACAAGCCATCACTCCTCGGGGACAGGGAAACCCGCATGTCCCAGCCCCTCACCTCCACCCCACCCACCCCCCCGTACCTGCGAACTAAAATACTAAAATCCAACGCGCTATGCCAAAAGCCGCTCACAAAGGGGAGCCCATCCCTCCCCTCTGCCCCGCAGCGCAAAGAGCCCCCTTCTCGATTCAGACCTCCCGGCAGCGAGACCTGCCCGGGTGGAGCCGGCAGCGGGGCAACATCCCCGGCTGGCGGCGGACACTGACCGTGCTCTCTCTGTCGCTTCCCCCCCCCCCCCGCGCACGGAAGGCGGACGATGGAGGCGGCGGCGAACGGGCGCGGGAGGAGGCCGGCGCAGCGCTGGTGCTGCGGAAGGTGTGGTCACGCAGCCCGGCCCCCGAGCGGCGCGGGAGGTAAGGCTTCCGCGGCTCCGGGAGCGTGGGGTTGGGCCGGCCGGGCCGGGATCCGCAGCAGCCGCGGCAGCGAGCGGGCGGGGCGGCGGCGGCGGCCCCCGGCAGGGCGATGGCCCCCGGGGGGGCCGCCTAGGAGGGGCGGCGCGGTGGGAGCGGGGCGCCATGGGGAGCGGCAGGGTGCGGGTGCCCGAGGCGCTGGCGGGCCGCGGCGGGGACCGGCCGCTGCCCACCTTCGACGTGCCTTACTTCAAGTACATCGACGAGGAGGATGAGGAGGACGAGTGGAGCAGCCGCTCGCAGTCCTCCACCGAGGATGACTCCGGGGACTCTTTGCTTTCCGACAGATACGTGGTGGTGTCGGGGACGCCGGAGAAGATTTTGGAGCATCTCCTCAGCGACCTGCACCTAGAAGCCGCCCAGGACAAAGAGACGGGTAAGAAGCGAGCCCGGCGGTGGTTGCGGGGATTGGGGGGGGGGGGGGAGCGGGGGCACGGCAGCCCGGGAAGTGCCTGTTCCCGGCCCCAGGTGGGAATGAGGGAGAGGTCCCGGCAGAGCTGGGACGCGCGGGGGTCGCTCTCGGGTACCCCCGGCCGAAAGCCAGCCTGACGTTCAACCCGGGGCAAAGTGGGGAGGAGGAAGAGGGGAGTGTGCGGCAGTCGGGAGGGGGCTGAGCGGTGCGCCCGGCCTCAGGGCAGGGCTGCAGGCAATGAGCGAAGCCGCTGGGGACTCGCGTACTTAGCGGCAACTTAAACCTTCTCCGCGTTGGGCTTTGGCAGCCGCCTGGGTCGCGCAGGCTGCGGCGGGTGTTCGGCACCCGTGTGTCTTCAGGCGGAGCCTCCCTGCCGTTCCTGGGAGCCTGCGGATGCTCTTACACCGATCACAATCCTCGCAGTGCGCTGAGCCTCCTGGCTAGCTCTCGTTCTGCCACCACCCAAGCGCCCCGGCACATCTTCCCTTTCAGAAGCGTGCCTTATAAATTTCCGCTCTACATGTGTGTCTTCAACCAGAGATGGCAATTTGTTCCAGCCTAGGGCAGTTATTATATTGATCGGGCTACTTGACATGCAGTTTAATTTTCTGCTGGATCTCTTGGCTCTATGCACAGTGGCTGTCACCAAGAGCTCCTGGGGTAGTTAATCAAAAGTGCCCGCAACCTGCGATTCATAGATAGTTTTAATGGAAGCGGCCAGGCTGTCGAGACTTTCGGAGGTCCCGGATACTGAAGAGCTGGGGAAGGCGGCTGGCTGTTGATGGAGCTGTGCGTTTCATCTCTCCCAACAGGGTTAAAAGGCATACTCCTGCTGCCTGTATGTATCTCCTTCTACAAATGAGATTACTGAGAATAAACACACTTTAATCCTTTTAAGTGACTGAAAATATAAATAACATCTGCGATTCCCAGAGGAATGCCAGGATTGGATTCTCGGAACAAGTCATTAGTTTAATGTGGGACAATAAGTATATTCTTAGTGCTGATGTGTGAATGCCCCGAAGAAACATACAGCGTCTGCTGGTGATACTATGACAGTATTCCTAGCGCTGCTTTTGTCTGCCTAGATATTAATATTTAGTGCAGAGAGAGGCTGTGATTGTTTTCTTTCCACACCCTCAAACTAGTACAGGGTGTAATTTACTTGAGCCAGCTCTTAGGCAGGGTAGCGAGGTTCCTTCGTTGGTCCGTTAAGATCAAACGTTCGATCCAGCGTAAGTTTCCCCTTAATGTTTGTCATAAGCAAACTGAGGGACATAAGCCGCCCATCTTTATCTTCTGCTTCATCTTTTTAATTGGTTTTTTTTTTAAAAACTCACAATCTTGCTGGAAAAGAATGAGACCTTCATTAGTGTTTTGCATCGCATTTTAGTGCTTGTAAGTACAAAGCACTGTGCAGAGAGCGTTAGGTGCTGCAGGCACCCTCATGAACTACCTTTTCTTTCTTTCCTCTTTGCTCCCTTCCTCCCCTCCCCAGGAGGCTGCTCAGAAGCCTGGTATTGTTACAGAGAGGCGCTGGTAAACTGCCCTCAAAACAAATGCTAAACCGCTACTTGCCTGGTTGTTAGCAGATGGTAATGTATTTAAAGGTTGATTGGCTTCCCCTCACCTCTCCTGCCTCACCCCACCTCCTTTTAGAAAGAAACAATTAGCTTTGCCCTGTAGTCAGGGTTAACTGGATCCCAGGGACAGAACAAAGTAGCTGTGGCTTCATTTTTTTCTCTGCTGTGGCGAAGAAGTGTGCTAAACCTTGCCCGGCGGCCCTCCGCTCCCCAAGGGTAGCTCACCGTGTGCTCTTCTCTTCTGACGTCATTAGTCTGGTAATACAGAACTTCAGTCTTCAAAAAAAGACCTCGGGAGTTGCGTTTCCCGATGTTTTATGTGGCGGATGCTCCTGTAACGTTTTTACCTGTCTGTTTTGCGGACAGAGTGATATTTGGCATGAGGAGCTGGGGGATGTTGGCTGTAAATCCGTACATCTTTGCACGTGCACCTGAGAGCATCCTTCTGCGGCTTGTGTGCTCGGGTTTGCTGTTCTTTGTGTTTTTCGTAGTTCCGGTCTGGCCCATCTCAGAGGACGATCGAGTTGCAGAGTCCCGCAGGCTTGTGTTTTAGCAGGCGTAGCTTTGCGGAACATAAAAGGATGATGTTGTTGTACCCAGCTGCTGCTCCTGCTGTCGGTTTGCCAGTTCCAGGATGACTTCCTTGGCCTCCTGCTTTCCCTGCAGCCCCCAACCCGGTTTGCTTATTTGTGTCTGCAAAGAACATGAGAAAGAGCTGTTTGTACATATGCTGGTGCACAGGGGACTGTTGTCTTGTTTGACCCTTTTCAGTGCTTCACAAGGAGGGATGCTCTGCATGTTTTCATTCCCACCCTTTGTATAACAAATCATAGCTGCAATCCTCTATGGTCATTAAAAAAACGAAGAAGAAGAAAAGCAAGCAGTCTCTCTTGGGGCTGGTGTGGTCACGGACCACTGCTTTTTATAAACGCTGACATGGCTGAATGATGCGCCATGTATTGCTCCCAGCCATCCTCCATTTTCTAGCCCAGCCCAGCAGGTACCACATGCAGCTGAGAGAGTAAAAGGAAGCTTTGGGACTGGTCTGGAATAAATTTGATTGGGTTCCAGTCCAGGCGTCGAGGCTCCCTTCGGCTGCCGCTAAACCGGTAGCAAAATACCTTAAGCACTCTGCCGTGGCACCCTCTGCTACAAAAAACAGATGGGGACACCTTCTCTTACCTGACCTGAACAGGAGTCACAGCGTTGTGATGTGGCCAAACATTGTTCCAGCAGTTGAAGACATTAAAGCGTGCACAGCTAGACTAGCCTATAGCTCAGATGACTTCAGTAAACAAGGATGTCTTCAAGGCCACAGGTCTACAAGACTCTTTAAACTTAGTTACTTAATAGAGGGTATTTTTGGCAGTGGCTAAGGCAGAGAGTATATACGAGTTCTTGTGGCATCATCTTAAACTGGAGCTTGCTGGTAACAAAGTCTTTCTGGCCTTCCATCTCAAAGAGAGAAAGTTCTCATTGCACTGATTTACTAGAACCTTTATTTACCAAGCCCTGAGAAGACTGCTCTTGTTTCATTGGCTGGAAATTGTCTGTAATGGACAACTTTTCCAAATTATTTTTAAGGTGGTTGAAATCACTGAGGGATGTCTGCTGAGTGTGTACTTAGAGTCTGAGGTTTTAAGACTTGAACAGAGCAAGATGCTTCAAATATGTCAGTACTCAGGCAGGAAATGCAAGACGTACCTCCTGGGCAAATCCTCCTGGGCAAATCCTCATCAAGGATGTGCATTTGAACAAGTAACATCCAAGAGGCCAGATCTTACCATCTCAGGATATCTAATCCTTTCCCATTGTCTACAACATTGGGCATTAGCAGGATTTCCTTCGCTGAGTATTTTCCTGATCTGGTCTTTGGGGTATCCTCTGACCGGTCTCTATTCAAACATACCATCTTGCCTCACAGTGATTGCATTCAATGTTTGGCAGTCTCTGGAATGACAAAGCGATCATCACACCCACTGCTACTTCTCTAGCCTTGCCTGAATCCCTCACACCATTTCCTTTGGGCCACTGGGCCACCTCTCCAGCAGCTTGAAGAAAGCATTGTAGAAGCAGGACGTGATTTCCCTCATCAAATCTGATGACACTGCCTGTCTTTCGCTTCCCTGCTGTGGGATTCATTTTAGGGAATGATTAGGAAGAGAAGAGATTGATTTGTGAAGGTCTTTGAGGGCAAGAAGCAGTGGGAAATGTAGACCTGGAGAATGAATGTAAATGAGGAATGGTATGACTGCAGCACTATGTGATGATCTTAAGGAATGGTATCTTTAATGAACTGGGTGAGTTTGTGGTAGGGTGGAGGCCTGATACTTTTGTTAGGTTCTCACAGAAGTAGGATGGTTGATGCTGGAAGTCTGCAGAAGGGTTAATAGAACCGAAAAAGAGGATGAGTTCTCATGATCTCACTAAAATTGATGCAGAAAGGTGTAGCCATGGTTTGGATATCTTAGGAATAGAAGGAAGGAGTAATGATTTTTGTACCCCGTTGCGCCCCTTATCAGGGGCTGTGAATAGTCCTTGGATTAATGGGAACTCTCCCCTGTCAGGCAGAAGTGGTTTTAGCTTTGGGATCATAATGTAGCAACCAGGTGGGGCCATGCCTGTTTGTCCTAGAAGTGCTGTGCAGTCAGGGTTACTTTTGTTTGATCCATTCTGTTTCTGCACTTGTACCGATGACGCTGCTTTGATCTTGGGTAATAGCACCCTCTGAGGAACCGGACCGTATGTGACCTATTAGGAGAATGGTACTGCCTTGCATAAACAGGTTGCAGTCAGCTGCTGAATGATGTTGCTAGAAACGGATACAGCTCTGCCTTTTCTAGGTGTTGCCTTTTGTTTAATAATCCAAGAAACAAACAAACAAATCACAAAGTCTGATTGCTTTTTAATTTTTTTTTCCTTTTAAATTTCTTTGTTTCTTCCTCCAAAGGATGCTGTTAGGACTCTTACTCACTGTGCTGTATTACTGATGAGTAAAAGGTGTTAAAAATATACTCCTTTGACTGCCACACAAAGTGAGTGTATCATCTGATGCATGTGGACTGATGTCAAGGGGAATAAATATTTACCCAACACTTTGCAATCCTGTCTTCCAGCTTTTAAGACAGAGAGACTAAATGCCTGCTAGCTCTTCCCCTTAGCAGTCCTTTATAAGAGATGTTTGTTGTCATAATTTTGAGGGATTTTGTAAACTTTTTTCCAAAGTCTAAGGAAAAACTTGGAAATCTTAGGTAGCTGAGTGAGCTAAAGCACTTATTGCTGCCATGCCTGTAGGAGAGAGAAGTAAGAGTTTAGCAGAGTGCATGGCACAACATCTGCAGAAACACCCAAGCAAAGAGTAGCAGAAAAGCTAAAATAATAATTTATCTCAGTATTTAGTGTGAGAGAACCTGGGGAAGTTTGCTCTCACAAAGGACCTTCACTTCATGTGGCATAAGTCTAAGCTGTCTCAAATTGGAGTGTCAGTAGAAGTAGGTTTAGAATAAATCAATAAAATGAATACTAACAAATCACTGGGATCAGATGTTACTCCCTAAAGATTTCTAAAGGAATTCAGATATGAAATTGCTGAACTCTTAACAGGGGTGTGTAATCTATCATATAAATCAGCTCCAGTGGCAGAGGAAGGTGGAAAATGTGATGCCAATTAAAAGAAATGGTTCTGTTTGGGGAAGGCCTAAGCAATAAGGTTGTCATTTTACCAATACATTATTCCAGCATAAACTGGTGCAGTAGTCAAAAGAAGCATCTCAGCCTTTCCCAGCCACTCATCCCTGCCACGATGCTGGTCCCTCTGTGCCTCTGACACATTGATTCTGTAGCAGACTCAGGTAGGGAGCTAGACCCAGCTGGGAGGGACTTTTTAGAAGGTCATGTAGTGGTAGGACGAGGAGGAATCATTTTAAATTGGAAGGGGGTAGATTTAGATTGGGTATTTGGAAGAAATTCTTCACTATGAATGTGGTGAGTCACTGGCACAGGCTGCCCAGGGGGGTGGTGGCTGTCCCCTCCTTGTAAGTGTTGAAAGCCAGGTTGGATGGGGCCTTGAGCAATCTGATCTAGTGAGCGGTGTCCCTGCCTGTGGCAGGGAGGTTGGAACTAGGTGGTTTTTAAGGTCCCTTCCAACCCCCCAAACCAATCTGTGATTCTATGATTCCATACTAAATGAGGAAATACCGAGTTAGTTTTAAGATCAGTTTCTTGACCCATTTAATCTGTCAGTGGCACAAAGTTCATCCCTGGCACAGGGACAGTGTGGCAGGGAGTGGGAGATGCACAGGTGAGGACAGCAGGAGAGGACTGGTACCTCTAGGACCAGCTGGACATGTTTGCAGGAGTTTGATTATATGCAAACCAGCATCACAAAGTAATGACTTTGTGCTGGGAACTTGAGTGTTGTTACAGTAAAAATAGAAGAAGGAAATGCATGCAGAAACATCCTATGGAGGGAGGGGAAATGTTTGTTGATGGGGTTTTTTGGTGATGTTTGTTTTGGTGGGGTGTGTGGTTTGGTGGTGAGGAGTTTTTTTTATGGGTTGTTTTTGTTTGGTTTGTTTTCCCCCAAGAGATAAATGAGATCTTGTATATCCTGTAGAGCTGTTAAAATATTTGAAGGGGTATGAGGGTATATATATGAGCTGGTCTGCCTGTATCTTAACTTCATATTTCCACAATGCTTTTGATAAAGTCTCTTGCCAAAAATCCTTAGAGAAAATTAAAGATCCTTTAGCTAAGGGAAAAGATGCTTTTTAGGACTGATGGTGATGTAAAATAGGGGAAATGAAAGGCAAGAGGAAATTTTCAGTGTGTAAAACAGAGAGAAGTTGTCACTGAAGACTGGGTGTTGCTGCATGTGGGTTGAAAACTGAGGTAACAAAATGTACTGATAAGATTGAATAATTGAGGGTCTCATGTTGTATTAAGCCACGGTTTCATCTTCGGTGGCCATGCAAGATCATGTTCTTGTGCACCCTATTACTCACACCTCTGACAGCCTGAGCTGTTGTGTCCATTGTCAGACTGACAGACTTTGCTTGGGTGTTTCTGCAAGGTGAGTTAGATCAGGAAGTTATCCAACTCAAAAATAGCCTCATGAAAGTGGCAAGACTGGGGCGGTGTGGGACTGGGAAAATGAGTTGGGAGTGTGCCCCTTCAAACCAGCCCTGTGGCTGAAGAAAGATGAAAGGAACAAAAATCTGGGTGATAAAATTGCAGATTAGATCCAAGTTTAAAAAATGCAAAGTAGTGCATTTTCTAATATGGAGCAAAGGAAACCCTTATTATACATAGTCAGCAGAGGTGCTGAATTGGCTAATGCCATGTGGAAAATAGGTCTGTGCAGATAGTGTGGGTAGTTCTTAGAAATTTTTGATCAGCATTGATCAAAAAGGCAAACAGGATTTGGGACAATTAGGAAAGGGGACAAGCAAGAACCACAGCCATACCATCGTATAACTGTGTCATAGTCTGTATAAGGTAGATGGTTCCTTCTTCTCCACACCTCCTCCCACCCCCAGCTCAGAAGGGTTGGAAATGAACTGAAAAAAACCCCAAAACACCTGGGAAAGGGCAGCAAGGGTGATTAGAAGTACAGATTAGGTACATCTGAGAATAAATATTCTTACATCCAGTCAGCAAAGAAAAACAGTTTCTGTAAAGGGGGCGTGTGGTGTGATCTGCGAGACTGAAGACTGAACTGTGTAGGGAAGGTGAGTAGGGAAGATTATTTTTTTGTCACCACTCAGGAAGTGGTTTTGTAGGGTTTTTTTGCACTTGGGCACTAAAGCTTGTTCAGGGCAAGCTTTTGGCAAGGTGTGCTCCTGGGATGTTGCTTCTGGATTATGTCCAGTGACTGGGAAACAAGAAGCAGTGTGGGGAGCAACGAACATCATTAGTGATCCGGACTCAGGGCTCCTTCCATAGAGACTGATGGTATATTTTCAGTTCATCACCTTGAATAGTTTTCATGGTAGACCCTTTTAAGGAGGGCAAGGAGTAGAGATTGCCAGCAGGCAAACACATGGTTTCTGTGCACCTAGGAGCAGCTGGGCACCTTTGGACACTTCACCCACTTAAATACATTTTTTTGTACGTGGTGCAGGAATAGTTTGAGAGAATCAGAGGATTCTCTCTTTTCAGTGTATTTTGTGTTTGAGTCAAATTTGCAGAAGAAAAGCCTACCCACTGTACTTGATTATTCAATTATATCACAGTATTCTTAGCTACTCAGTCTTTCCTCTGTATTTCTGTGGTTCATTATAGCTAGTTGTCACCTTTTGCAATGTGAGAAAGCGATAAGGAGCCATCCTGAAAGCTTAGTGTGAACCATTTATTACGAAGATGTGCATTGTAGACAGTTTTGATGATTGTAGTGGTTTAAGCCAAAAGGAATTGGGAAGTGCAGGTTCAGCAGGCAAACTTTTTTTAGGGGTGAAGATCAGTGATTTTCTTTTGACAGTGAAAAATGTTTGGGTTTTTTTTAAAGTCAGAAAAGGCAGAACGTGTTAATTGGTTGGACTGTAAAATAGACTTTGGTGATCCAAACATTTCAATAACTGAGAGACAAGTTGTTTTGATACTGGGAGTTTTATAAGGTTTCTGAAAAGCCAATATGACCATAAAGAGCTTTAATCACTTATTTGTAAAATCTGTTTCACCATAATGACATTGGAGGTCTGGGTGATAAGAATTAACAAACCAATGGTGCATTTAAAATACATGAAGGGATGTCTGGTCATGCGTATCTCTAAACTAACAGGTGCATTAAGTAGCTGAGGTTATAAAAAGACTTGTTTGGATATTTGAGAAATATTTCTGTAGAACTTTTTTCACAGTGGTGCTTTTGGCAACTGCTGATTGTCTGGTGGTGGTAAGCCAAGAATAGAAAATACTTGCAAGGTATATTTTATAAAAATGCTTGTATTTTAGTGATAATAAGTGTAGTAGAGATTGCCTCTTGGTTTCTGTTTTAGCATGAATTCTTTTCTAATCACTGGAGTGTGGCTGGTCACCATCACATCTGGCACAAATAACTGGTGTTTCCAGGGCAGAAGGCTGGGACTGAGGCCCCTAAAGGCAAAAAGGAAAAACTGAGTCACTGCACAGTGGTGATGCAACAGAGATGTCTCGACAAGGCAGGTGTCTAAGAAGTCTGCCAACCACTTGGGATGATTGCCTGCCTGACTTAAACGCCACCACACTGGAGGTTGGGTTAGTTCCATGGCTGCAGGTCTGGAGATGAAGCAGGCCAGATCCCTTCTGTTGCAGTTAACGTCATACTGGTTTTAGTGAGCTGTTAAGAACGTCAAAGGCAAAAGAAGTCACCATCAGCTTAGCAAAAAGTCATAGCTTAATTCTGAAATGAGTCTGAGCTGTGGTAGCCCTTCCAGGCTCCTGTCTGCTGGAGCCCCATTCCCTTGCAGCAGTGGTGGGATCAAATCACCAAATGTGAAATGAGTGAAGGGTGAGGACAGCCCCCTGCTGTGAAGGTGGCACAACTTTCCAGACCCACTCAGCCCTCAGGTACAGCCCTGTCTTCATGTTGTCCCAGAATGTGGCTCATTGAAGCTGACTCATTACAAAATGTATACAGTTATCTCAAAGCTGCTGTTTCCAGTAGAGGAAAAACGAGACCTGGTTTGTAAGGGAGAAGCGTAAGAGGAGTAAGCAACAGATGGTGTGTGGGTTGGCAGGTCAGTTAACTGAGAGAATAGGAACTGGAAATGCAGAACTGAAATATTGGTGTTGCTGCTTCTTACAAGTGTCTGCTCGATGCATTCCTTCATCAGGAGCCACAGCCCATGTGGTCCTTCATGAATCCAAACCACAGGGCCCTTTGCCACCCCTCTCTCATCCTTCCTGGGTGTTTACTCACCCTCACCACTTAGTGTTACTCTCCTGTCCTTCTTCCTTAAGGCTTTTTACTATCAATCCCTGACTGCAGACTGAAAAACTGGATGCTGTCTGCAGTACTCTTTTGTGTTCCTCTTCCACAGCTCAGAGATTCACCACCTGCTGACATAAGTAAGGGTGTTTGTCCATTAATGACTCCTGTGTTGCTATTAGCACTTGGTGAGGTGGCTGTTAAGTCCCCAGCTTGTTCTCAGAATAGAACAGAGCACTCCTTCCCAAGAGCTGACTGTAATGTTATAAAACTCAGAGATAGTGCTCTGAAAGCTTTTTCTTTTTTTTTGAAAGACACTTTCATGGGGTGGGGGACTTTTTATGTAAGAATGCTGAAAACAGAGAACTCTATCGTGACATACTCGCTGCATCTTTGAGTCCAAGAATACAGTTCACGCTCTGTCTTCAAGGATTGAATTCCAGTGTTTCCAGTGCCCAAAGTTGCTGTAATACAATGATTTTGTTGTGAGGTTAACATTTTCTGAGGAATATAAAGAGCGTGTTCATTCCCCACCCACAGGGTGGAAGGATGGATTCACTGAAGACCTGTGCTTTGAGGTTATGTATTAAGAATCTGAAAGAAATCTGTTCTTCAAAGCTGCTTTTTTCCCCCTGCGAACTAAATTTATTCTCATGCTGTTAATTCCTCCTTCCCCCGCAATCCTTCTTAACATGCCCTGAGTTCAAACACTTTCACGGTATTGTGGAAGTAGCAGCCTTGGTCTTTTTGTGAGCAGGAGTGGGGCTGGTTTTGGCTATAGTGAAACTACAATTGTTGTAACTTTACTAAGCTCCCTATCGTGCTGTTTGGTACTATAGTTAGGTGATACTTCGTCGTATGGTGTGCTGATGCAGTTGTTTTCTTTCCCGTCTTGCCATTTTCATTAAAACCCTGTGCTCAGGGGACACCCAGGGAAGTGCAGAACAAAAAGCCACAACCCAAGACCTATTTGTGACCCACTGATTGGCATAAATTTCTGCCTGTTTCCCATTGTGAAGCCTCCCGATGAGGCTTTCTGTGGGCTCTTAAGACCTCCCTTAATATCTGCCAACCCTGAGCTGCATTACAGCACTGAGTGCCTCTGCTTGCTGTATAGCTGAATAAACACTATTGAGAAAGCCTGTCTATAGCATTGGCAGACTGATGCCAACACACTCTGGATTATCAAGTGCAGCAGAGCTTGGCTCTGCCTTGCCCTAACACTGGCTGCTGCCTTCTCCCTCATGTCCAAGAGAAATAGAGGGGGAAGAGCAGCTGTGGCAGCCAGGCGTGCTTGTGTGCTGGATGAGGTTGGCAGGGGGATTCTGCTGGGGTTTATGTTATCTTGATGGGTTTTGATTTTAGTGGGCAAGTCAGAAGATCAGCTCTTGGGTGTAGGAATAGGTGGTTGAAGTAGAAATACTTTTTTTGAGAGTGGAGGTGCCTGTCTAAAAAGGAGATAATGGAGCAGAACGCACTTGGCATAAATTCAGCAGCTTTGTGCATTAACTGCACTCAGTAAGCTCATAATGCAGGCTTTAAATTGCTGTCACTTTTTTAGAAGGAAAGGCTTGATGCAATTTGGTATCGGTTGGCTTATATAGCACCTTTTAGGAGGGCCTCTGTGGCTGGCGTTGGAGACAACCCTTTTTTTTAAAGTGAATTTTGATTCCTTTCCTGAGATAGGAATAGAATTACACCACTTTGACAGCCAAAGGTTTCTCATGAGATGTCAGTTACCCTCACAGAGTGTGCTGGTTCTGGCAGAAAGAGCTTTTTGGAATAGCATCAGTTACTGCAATAAAGTAAATTGCTTGTCCCATCTTTTAGACAAGGTGAAAAATACCGATGTGAGCTGTAGATGTGAGGCAGCAGCTCACATCGCCGTCTCCTGAGCCAGGCTGAGATCATGAGATGACCTTGTCTCAGTTCAGAAATGCTGGGGAGATCCTTCTGAAACCAAATCTATACTCTCTCCCTGAAGTGAAAGTGTGGTGGCTTGTTTTCAAGGACACTGAGGGCAAAAAAAATTGGGGGGGTGTGGGGGGTGTGGGAGGACAGGGAAAATAAATCAATGTAAATAAAGTGTCAGGGATGATGGATCTAATTTTGATGGAAGCTAATAATGAAATACTTAAACTTTCTTGTGACAAGATTTGGGATGAATTGTGATTTTATTCCTTTGCTTGAACTTGAGTTTTGATGGAGATGTACATTGCCAGAATCAGGGATGTAATCATACTGACTGACCTGGGACTGCTAGAGGCCTTTGTAGCTCACCTTCTACTGCTTTTCAATTTCTTTCTTCTTTTTCTTCTCTTTTCCCCCTACACCCTGCACCCCCCTTCTGCCATTATCCTCTCTCCTCCTCCTGCCCAGCTTGTTCTATGGATTCCCCCAGCAACCTTTCTTTAACACTATCCCACCCCAGTTTCTAAGGATTTGGGGCTGGTTGGCCTCTCTCAAGGAACCACTGCAGCTCAAAACAGAAAGCCAGATACTGGTTTTGTTTTTCTCCCAGTGGTGATTTCAGAGCCCTGGCATCAATACAATAATGAAAGCCTTGTTGGGTTTCATTCCCTGCCCCATAGAAGCCTTGTCCATGGGATTTTGTTTGTTGTTACTGTTAGTACATCATGGGGATGGACAGCTACAAGCTGGAAGCAGTGAGCAAACAAACAGCGGTGAAAAACAACCACAAACAAATAGCATTTGTCAGATCCCTGTTGTCAAGGGGCTTTCACTCTAAGTCTTAAAGCAGCAGTGAGCAATGCCCCAAAGCATGGAAACTACCCATAATGGCCAAATGAAAACATTTCCACCTGTTTAGGTGACTGCAGCTTCCCTTCCTACTCTGGCATTGCTCTCTGTAGAGGTAACTGTACCGGACAGTTGGGACATTGCAATCCCAGGATGTGCAAGCAGCGGCAGGGAGGGAAAACTGCGTAGTTTAGAAATTCAGCACACACGTGTGCACCTGCATCCTGGCAGGTGCATCACCTCCTTGCTTCCACCTTCACCTGCATGGGGACGAACAAAGAGGCTGTGTCAGGGCAGCTGAGTAATTCTTAGGGCGAGCACAGACCTACTTGAGCCGAGCCTGACTGAGAGGAAGCAGCCCTGGCCGTGCTGCGGGCTCCTCACTGTCCTCTCCCCATCCTGACCCAGAGGAGGGATGTTTCCCTGAACTTGCCTGGGAAGCAAAGGGACGCTGTCTGCTCCTGCCTGCTCTCCTTGTGACAGCGGTGTAGGGCTCTTGGGCCACACAGAGTTTGTGAACACTTTGAAGAAGGTGTCAGTGCTGGGGCTGAGTGCGCTGCTCAGCGGGACTGCTCGGTGGGCAGGGAGTGCTTCTGTAGGGCAGCATGAGACTTTGGGGAGCCGTTGCTGTTGTGGGGGCCCCCTGAGGTTTGCTGTGGGCAGAAGCCCCAAAGCCACATGCATGGAGGTTTTTGGATGTGAGCAGTCAGAAACCCAGTCAGGTTGGGCAAGCAAGGTCTAAACCTGTAGGCAGGGAAGGGTCTCTGCCAGCTGAAACTGGGCTTCTCCCAGGAGTCCCCCAGATTTCCGTACTGTTGCAAATAGTTCTCTTCAGTTGCAAAAGCAGCAAGAAAGCATTTTCCTGAAGTCTGTCCTGATGTGGGGTCACTGGGTTGAAGCAAACTTTATTACAGTCTCCAGTGTGATGGCCCATCTCTAGGCAAAACTTCTGGCATGTCTTACGGGTTGCTTATGCAGCTTATTTAGAACAAATATTTTTAACAGGTTTGGGTTTTTTTTCCCCCTTTGATGTGTGCATACAGATTGTGTTAGTGAGAATTTCTCTACTTGGCTGAGTGTTTTTGACATACCGATGGTCCATAGGGCATTTGTTTTAACATCTCAGTTTAAAGGATGGGAAATTTGTTCAGGGAATCAAGGTTAGTAAGATGCAGTTTGGGAAGTTTTAACTGTGTGGATGATAAATCTTGAATAACAGCTTTCTAGAATTGTCTGAAGAACACGAAGATGCCACCAGCTTTGTGGGTTTTCTTGACAAATGGAGAATATTCAGATCCTCACTGAGGGGTATGGTCATGTAGGTCTAGGATGAGGGAGTTTGCAAGCAAAGAGCAGGAGGAGTTGCCCAAAGCGCCGCTATTTGTAGTGTTAGCAAGAAGGCCAGCTCCTCTTTTGAACCCCTGTTACTTAGGGGAGTCCTGGGTATGAATCAGGACAGAGAAAGTATGAAATTCTGGCATTAGACCATATACAAGCTCCACTGCGGTCAATATTGGTCAACATTTTGTCTTCCCTCTTAGAGAGAATGGCAGGTCTGTGTGATCAAACTCCACACTGAACATCAATAAAAAAGGCAGCTTTTGCATTTATCTTAAAATAAATAGATGTTGTAAATAGCTTTTCGGTATTCTCACTTCAAATAGGAAGTGAATGCACCATTTTCCCTGCTAATCTGTGAATCCAGAGATTAACAATGTTTGGCTTGACTATTCATGAATTATTTACTTTTTAAAATTCAGACATAGGCATGTGTATGATTTATTCCTCCTTGTAATTGGATACAGTGATTAAATGAGCTTGCATATTATGCTTCATTGTCCTTCTGGGATGTGGCCTGCTGTGTCTTTAAAACAGCAGCTCCTAATGGAATTGATTCCAGCTCCTATATATTTACTGTAATCGGTGATGTGTTCCTAAAAAGTGATTTGGGAAATTGCTTTTTTAAGTATTAAGTTTTTATATAGGAAGTATTTAGTTAGCTGAAGAGTGGTACATAATCCTCAGTCTTCCCTTAAGATGCTTTGCTATCTTCTCTGAGAGGCACCCTTTAGTAAAAATAAATACATGCTTGTGATTTTATAACCTGAAAGAAACTATAGATGGTGTTATGATGAGCAGAAGTGTCTGCTGGGCTGCAGCCATGGACAAGTGATTGCAGTCTGAGACTGTCATCACATAATTGATGATTTTCCATAGACTAGCCAGGGATGATACAGAAAGAACATTGCTTCTTAGCAAGAAAAAAAAATTAAATGGGGTTTTGTAATTGGCCTTAATGACTAATTGAATAAGGAAAGCAGTTTAATTTAAAAAACAACAACAACCCTTATTTGCAAAAACAAATGCAGAAAGATAATGAGTTATCATTTTACGTAGATACAGGCATTCAGAAGCCAGAGTGTCTGTGATTGGTGTTACACAAAATAAGAGACAGTGCTCTGCCCTGGGGACTTATGGGGACTGCTAAGAGAAGACCCAGCAACCTGATGCAGCAGAGAGATGGGAACTGTAGTGGAAGGAAGCTGTGTTAGAGAAATTCAGTATGGACACAGTGCAGAATTTTATGTAAGGAGGATATGTCAGTGATGCTAGTAGTCCTAGTATTTGAGATTGTGTCTTAAAAAAAACAAACCAACGACCAAACCCCAGTCCTATCAGCAGCAGCATGAGGAGCTATCACTACATCTCCTTTGGTTGCGTTATTTCATGTCTACAAACACATCTGCGCTTACTGACAGCCTTAACTTCAGTGAGACAATAACTTGTCTCTCCCTTCTACATACACATATGAGGATTTGCTCATATTGATTTGAAGAGGGTTTGGGAATTTAATAGGGAAAGGTGATGTGTAGTGGGATCACCGTCTGAATCTCACATTTGATGGTGTTGGTGTCACTGGTGGGAGGCCATATGCCCTGTTATTGTCCACATGGGACTGCGGACAGACGAGCAGGCCGGGAGCGAGGACACTGGGTTTGTACTGTCAGCCTTGGCAGGTGCCTCCCGCCTCTGCTGAGCCTGTGTCTGCCTCCCTTTCTCCATATGCTGGGAAAATAAAGCATGTTTTATAAAAGCTGTACTGGTACTTATGGCCAAGAAGGACAGTAGAAATGAAAGATGGAAGCAAGCGCTAGTCACAGCCAAATGTTACGTGTGGTGGTGAAACATGGTCATGGAGCAGATGAGCCAAGAGGCACGGTTTCATACAGTAACCTCTCTGTTACTAAAATCTGGGGGGTTTACCTCTGTCAACACTGCGTTTGATTCATGTATGCTTGTGCAGAAAGGTAGTATTTGCATCTCGGCCTAGGAGGTTCCTCTGTGCCCTGCAGAAGTCCAAGGAACAGCTGGTGGTGTTGATGAAGGGGTAGAAGTTGAACAAATAATTTCTGTGGCATACAGAATGTATCTCTTGCACTAGCTGCTTTCCAGTGTGTACGTGAGAGATACTCTTATCTCATGAGATTTGGAAAAGAACGATATAAAAGGAGAAAGCTGGACTAAACAAAAAGTTATGCCTGCCTGAGAAGTACTTTGCATGTATTTTTTTGTGACAAAATCAATAAATAGCACTAAAAATCCGAAATAATGGCAAAAGTGGATATACACCTTAGGAAAATTACCCCACTGGGCTTTCATCCAGTAATTGCTTAATACCTTTGCTTTATTTAACTGAAATAAGCAAGGCTGTCAAATAAAATCCCTCAATAATTATGGGACAGCTAAATCAAGGTTCTAACACTGGGCTCCCCAATGAGTAAAAATAGTTTCAAAATGATAAAAATAAAGGTGTTCTTTCTGAAAAGTACAGTGTTCAACTACTGTGTATTGTAAGCAGAGGAGAATCCTTGCACAGGAGCACTGTTCCACTGCTGCAGGGAAAGACGCCCATACAGGTATCTTAGTACTCACGAGCAGCTGAAGCTCTGATAATGTCTGTTCCTCATGTCATACCCCTGTATGATCTTTAAACTGTGCAAGCAAGAACCTTTGTTACTGCTTTCTTTCTGCTGTCAGTACAGGGCTGTGCTGACAAAACGATAATTTGAAGTTGTTAGATGTTCTTAATGCATACACAGGCTACGTACGAGGCGCTCTTATATTGCTGTCTTCCATTAAGTTGTAATAATGAGGAGTAAAGCCATCTTTAATTACATGTTAACCTGTCATTGGGATGATTTGGGTGTCTCAGTGTAGCAAGTGCAATTTCAGGCTCGTAATTCAAGGACATATATCATGTAAATAAGTCTACAATTAACGTAACATTGTGTTTTAGTACCACCTTCACGACACCATCCCCATCAGGTTTTTTTGGAGCCCATTCACCATGTAAAAAAGTAAAATGCAGCTGCCTTAGGAGTGCTCTGACATTAGTTGTTCTGGCTTTATGCCGTGCAGCCGTGTTTCACTGCCCTGGGGAGTGGGGAGGAAGGCAGCTATGGAAATATAAGTTGCAGGTATGTCCCTGTTTGGTTTTTGGGTTCTTTTGGGTGTCGTGTCCCTCCCACCATCCCCCTCCCAGTACAAGAAGGTGTCTGCTGGGTGTTGAAGGTGTTCAGATGTTGCAGAAGTTATTTCAGAGGTATCCAAGAAGTTTGTGCCCGTCAGCCTGAAGTGTTGCACACCCTGGGGCAGAAATGTGGAAGTGGCATCCTTAAGTGCTGCAGTGACACGGCAGTACGCTGATGCCTGCCTGGGTCTCCAGTGGGGTATACGGGATGTATTTCTCCTCTGTGCTCCCTGCCCAGCAGAGCCTGTAACACATCTCAGCCATGCAGCATCTTTGCTGGAACTCTGCATATCAGAAGATGTTGGCAAGTGAGTCACTGTTTTTTGAGGTTATATGACAGTGGGCCGCAGCTGCATATGCAAGACCTTTTCCTAGTCTGTATGACCCAATACACCAAAAAAGGGCTCTCCAACTTGACCCAGTGCATTGGCTGGAAGAAGCCAGTGGTCTGTATGTTAGTCTAGTGCATGTTATTGCCATCTTCTACAGAAATTTGGATCAAATCCAACAGTTGTTGCTCAGACGAAAATGCCATCGTTCCTTTTTGTAGGCAGTTCTGCCAAATCTGCAGAAGCCAGGAGCGTTTTGCCGGTGGAGGCTTTGTCATGTTAGGCTTCCCTGAAGAGATGCTGTGATATTTACTGCACATGCTCCAGTGCCACATGTTGGGGAGCTTGCACTGCTTAGCATATTTATGATAATTTGGTTCCCAGGGGCAAACAAGAGTCTTCTTATATCTCCTTCCCTGGGCCGAAGCACAAAGAAATTTCCCCTTGCTGGTTTGTAAGGGGAAAATAATAGATCAAAGCTTTGTGCTAAACACTTTAAAAATACACAGTGTGGATCCGTACATTTCTGTTCCCTTAAGGGACCTATCCCTCTGCTTGGTATGGAAAGCGGTTAGTAGCAGGTGATGGGGATAGTAACCGCTCACTGAAGTCGAGGCATTGCACCTGACCTGCAGAGCTTTAGATGTGGCTTTGCCACGTGCAGTTCGACCTGGCCTTTATCCATATTACGGACCAGTATGGAATGTGTTCTGATCACTGTACTCTAGTTTGCCATAGTCTGCTGGATTGGGTATTGTCCAAATACAGTGGATTTTGGAGCCTGTCATTAGGTATTAAAGTTAAAGTATTTTGGGCTAATAGTCTTTACTAATTTGAAAATAATGCAAATTTAGATTTTATATATATATATTTTATTTTTTTGTTGTAAACAAAATAATTGGGCTCATGTTGTCAGAAACGTCATTGAAGAGTAGGCTCTTTTAAAGTATCTCAAGTTGAAAACCCAAAAATGACAAGCTCATAATCTTTTTAAGGTGTGATGATATTTTTGTGTTTATATATAATACTAGGTTTGAAGATTATTGTAATTTTTTCAGTTCCGTGATGAAATCATGCCAAGCTTGAAACTTGGTTCTTCAATGCCATGCAAGGGCTGGACAGCAGAGATTAAAAGAATGATTAAGTGCATCTTCCTTTATGTTAACTTTCACAAAGTCGTATGTCTAGTCTAATTTTTAAATTCCATTCAGTCTCAGATGTGTGCTGAGCTGCTAGACCTGGGAAGAAGCTTGAGAAGCCACGAGCATTTTAGAACACCCACTTGATAGAACCAGGCTTGCAGTGGTTCAGCCTGTTTTTGAGCGTTGCTTCCTGTTGCTGGAGGATGGTTCTGTGTGATGGCTGTGCTATGACCAAGCAACAGAAGGTCCTACTGGCCCTGCTGAGGCAGTGACAGCTCTTGGTCACACTTGGGGAGACTGGGCTGGAGAGCATTGCATCTCTTTGGATGCTTGGAGAAGAGGGTGATGGAAAGGAAGCAAAGAAGTCCAGGAGCGAGACAGAAGCAGAAAGGTAGAAACCTGCCTTGTAGTTGCTCATTTGACTTTCATGAAGCCATGCTAGTGACTGAGGTGCCAGGCAGTGTGCATGCTGGAGGTGAAAACCTGCAAGAGCCGAGCAGCAGCATGCTGTGCTTCGTGCTCAGTATGCCCATCTCTTCTGCCCCATGAGGCAGCTGCACCCCGGCAGAAGGATGAAAGGCAACTATCAAATCTTTTATCCTCTGTCCTGCTGCTCCAGGCAGTCCTGGCCTGGCTGGCTTATTTTAAACAATCGATGGAAAGAGAAGATCTTTTTTTTTTCTCCTTAAGTACTTTGGGAGATGCCTGATGCAAACAAGGAGCTGCTGCCTTGGGTAGAGAGACTCTGTTAAAATACCTCCATTTACTGTAAAGTGAAGTTTCACTGCATGGAAAGCTCGTTTTGTTGCAATAATCAAGGGCTTTTTTTTTTTTTTTAAGCAAAAAGTAGCAATATCTTAGGGTGACTGCTATAGGCAGTATTTCTAATACTTCAGAATGTATAAGGCGTAGTGAATTTGTCCAGTAATTTCACATGGTCCTGACCATTATAGCTGCACATGAATCACCAGGGTTCACTCCTACCTGGGGAAAAAACCCAGAGCTTCAGATTTCTATGTGGAAAAATTAGTGCCTCGTTAAAGCTTGTCTGAGTTTGACATTTGCTCTCTGCCTGTGGTTTCAGGGCTTTTTGTCCCTCAAAGAAAGTATGAAACTGCTTCAATACATGTGATAGCAGCAACTGGAATGCAACTTTAGGAGGATCTTTGACCTTACCAGACAGAATGTGTTTGATTCATTCTGCAGATGTTAAAATACTGCCAGAAATTTCTGGGAGATGACCTTAGAAATTATTCCTAGATCTGACTTTTTGTGCTCTAATAAAAAAATCCAGTTGTACAGGTTAAAAATCTTGCCTGTATGTATTTTCTTTTTCTTACCTAATGCCAGAAATAAATGGCCTGCTCATTATTCCTTTGTGCATTGATTTCTCAGTGCTTCGGTGGTTAGATGACATAACTACTGTAATTGTTTTAATACCTTAGCAGCAAATTATATATCGATGTTCTTTTTTCCTTTGACCTTTCTTCCTCAACGCAATTTTCATTTTTGGCTTCACACTGTGTCTGCAGTGGCATAGTATTTTTAGAGGATTTGATTTTGAATTAAGGGCTAATCCTGCAGGGTCCTGAGTGCCGTTGGCATCCGCTGAATGCAAGGGAGATCCAGGTGTGCTCAGCATCCTCTCAGGCGTGAGCTGCATCTTGCTAGATCAGATAGTAATGATAGCAATTTGCATTTACTGTTTGTACTCTGAAACATCCTAACATTTTTAGTAAATTGCTGTGGAATTACAGATTATTGAGAAACTCCTGTCTTTGATAAGAGTTGCCCTCAAATTGCTTTTCTGTTTCTGCAGAACAAGCAATTTTGTGATTACAACTGCAGCTCTCTGGACACGCCTTTGCATTGCTGAAAGGTTTCAGAGCATTGGGTAGTGGTCTGTGAGCCAAAACATGCAAACCCAAAAAAAATCTACGTGCAGCAGTGTCTGTCTTGAGGTGTGATTATAGTTTTTTTTCTGATTTTACAGAAAGGAGTAAGGGGGGTGACAAGAATTTATCAAGCTTAAGAGCTTTCAGCACTGAGAGGCTGAAAAACTTATAAAGGCTTTGCTGTAGTCCTCATTTAGTTTAATTTGAACTCAGCGAGTGAATATTTAAAATCATTAAAAAAGTCTATTCCCTATAGAATAGTAAGTAATCAGCATCCATTTTACTGAGGCACAGGGAGCTCATCTGTCTGCTTGCCCAGCTGTAACCCCATCTCATAGGGCTGCACTTCTTGATGCCTGTGAGAGATGCAAGTTTTAACTGTTTCTGAGAAAAGCTGGTGTTGCTATAATCCATCAGTGAATATTTTCTTTTAAAAAATATTTAGATGATGTGCTTTGAAGTTGCAAGATGCATTAGCATTAGTGAGCCCAGCCTTTCAGCCATACCCAGGGAGAAAAAAAAAACCCCAAAAGATTCAGTTGATACTGATTTTGTTTTTTGGTTTGGTTTGGGTTTTTTTGCCCCACGATAAGCTCTGGAGGATGAGCCTTGCTAAACGTTAGGAAGTGGCTGGTCCTGCAAGGTAGAGATGATGCAGCAAATGTATATGAGAACAACTTTGAAGTTGTCAGTGGTTTTTAAATTTGTAATTCTGGCTAATACTAGTAAGTGTATTAACATAAAGAGATGTCGGGAGCTGACCATATGGTCATCTCATCGTCTGCCATAATTGCAAATGGGAAATGGCGTAGCTGAAGCATTAAAAATTTTGCTGTATGTTGTCTAAAATACATGTATTTCTCTTTCCGTTCCTGTCTTTTGCAAATAATCCCCCCTGCCCCCCAAAACCCCCCAAACAGCCAAGCCCAGTGAAGTGGTCTCATTGCAGCACAAAACTCAATTTGCATCGATGTCGAGCAGTACGTGTGTAGCCCCCATTCACATTTCGTGTTGCTGGTGTTTCTGCATGCTACCCACCAGTATGTCATACTCTGGTTCCAGCATGCTTCAGGACGAAGAAGATTTCCTGGTCTCCTTGTGTGTGTGGTATATTTCTGAAAGATAAATGAAACAGCAAGGCCATTTAGTGATTTCCTCGGCTTGGAAAGCAGGGACTTTAGAGGCTACTATTTTTAATTCAGCACATGAGTTTTCATCCTTTTACTCGGTTTAATCCTTTCATACTCCTTCCATACTCATGCTACACTCCACTAGTGCTGTGTAGCATGAGTAAGGGCTGCTGAACAGATGATATAAAAATTGCTGTAAGTGTAGTTTCAACCTATGAGTTAACTGTGAGTTCCGGTGTGTTGTTCACCCTCGCAATCTTGCCCCCCTCCCCAATCTCTGTACAGGTTTGGCCTCCTCCAGCAAATCCTTGGAGAAAGCTGAATAGGTACTTTGCATAAAGTAGAAAAAGCCTTGCATTCCAGCACTTTATCTATATTTTCTTATAATCCGATTTAGCGTGGAATGCAAGTCGGAAAACCCCTTAAATCTTTCTGTAAGTCTCGCACAGCCATTCACAATGGATTTGTACAGTGCAAAGTGGAAGAGAATGGTGATAAGTTTAGAAAAACCCAAACAGATTACTTGTTTTTCTTTGCAGTTTAACAGATTTCACTATCAGTTCCCTCTTCCCAGCTAACAGTATGTGACATGCATGACCTGCAGATAAAGGAACTTCGAGCCTTTAAGCGCAGTCTGTATGTCTTTACCTCTCTGTATAGAGGAAGTTACCTTTTGTAAAGCATGTCATTATAACAAAAAGGACTGATATATGGAGTATTTAAAATCCTGTTGGTTGCCTTGTTTTCCATAGCTTTATTTTTTCTTAATACTGAAATGGGCATGCAGTGGAAAGGACATAGAAACAGAAATGCTATAGATTACGAAGAGTAGGGTCTGAACAGTTGCTCTGTGAAGTCTGATACGACAAAGAGAATGGTTCTCCTCATCTCAGCAATCACAGTTTGCCACTGAATGTGGGAAGATTTGTTTGTCTGATTCTTTACCCATTTGTTTTTGTTGGTAGCCATTGAGAAGCAGCAAAACAAAAACTTCAGGATGTAATGGGGTGATAAGAAAACCAGGACACACTGGAATTTGTCTTCCAGTTATCTCTACTTGTGGGTATAAAGGGATTAATGACTCAGGGCTGGCATTAAGAATAATTGTATCTGGATTAGCTGGGCAGGGTGTCTAATATTAGCAATATAGAGCAAGAGTTATATTCTGAATACAGTTTGAGCTGTTGAACATCTTTGTAATGTAAATGTGTGTACAGTATTGTTTGAACTGTGTAAAGGCACTGGTTGGTGCACATGTGTACTAGTAAATAATATGTGCATATGCGAACTGCTTGGTGAGTAGTTGGAGAGATTTATCTATCCATAACTCTGCAGTATTATTCTACTATTCCTTTACTCATTCCATGTGTTAGCTAAACCGAAGTATTTGCTTTTCAAAAAACTGTCCTCAGATATATTTCAGAAAAAGCATTTAACTTTTAATCCATTTGACAGAGGCATTTCCTGCAGATTAAGTCTCTTTTTCTGTTTTTGTGACAAGTGATTAATGTGCAACTGCTCCACTGATGCCTTGTACCACTGTGGCAGGTTAAGAAAATGCTCAAATTTGAGAAGAGCTCACAGGTGTCAGACCTGGCAACAGCGTGAAGTGTACTGCCTGTCCTGATTTGTTAAATGTGCGTCACAGACCGTTTCTTGCTATGGATCTGTATGCATTTCTGGCCTAAGGCTTAGTAATTGATACCCTGCCTAGAGAAGAGGGTGGAGAAAGGAGAAAATTAATGACTGAAAAGTAAAATTTGGTGTGTAAATCCACGTGAGAGAACCATCCTGCCCTCTTGGTATTTACAATTGTGCCATCACATTGAGTTAATATTTGTAGAGTTGTCCTCTGGGAGAGAAAGGGTATGACCTGGTTATAAGCGTGCACATGGAAAGCACCAGGGAATCCTCTGAATTTTTTAAGTGTGTGTGAAATATGCGTTGTTTATCCAAACATATAACTGCTTACTGTCTCTGGGTGTTTAATAAATCCTCTTCCTTTACCAAATACACCATTGTTGCTGTTGGCTGTCATCACCATGACATGCAATGTGTACATGCAATGTATTTGCAACTTCTCATGTATTACGCTCTTCTATCACTCAACCACCATGAACGTATCTTGCAGAAGGACTTTTAAATCACAGAAAGATGGGAAGAGCTTTATGACTGCTCTTAGTAAAGCTGGAGTCTGTCTTGCCTTATTTCACCTGGGGAAAGGAGGGGGACATACAGAGCCCATGAGAAACTCTCTCAGCAGAAGCTGGTGTGAATTGATTATTTAATAACAAACAAGCACAGTGCCTGCTTTTATTATTTTTATGCCTATGGTAGTCACACACATTTGGTGTGGTGAGATTACTGCCTAAGGCTGCCCCCGAAGAGCTGCAAGAACAGGAGCCCGTTGAACTCGTGCTGGTTCTGTTGCATGTCTTTAATGAAGCTTTAAAATGCTTGAAATCATCTTTGAAATGAAATATTCCATAGCTGCAAGCAGGCTGCATACTTTGTAATAATTGCTTAGCCAAATAAAGGAAAATTGTGAGGAACAAAGAAAAATTAGATTGATGGCTAGGAGAAAATGATTAAATAAAAAATTCATGAAGAGGAGAAATTAAAAAAGAAAAAGCATAGCATCACAGGCTTTTGCACAAAGACTTCCCTTCCAGTGGGAGCTTTTCTGACTATTACTGTGCATTTATTTTCTCTGCTACAAATACTAGAAAAACTTCTTCTGTGTGAATAATGGGAAAGATACAAATCTATGCAGAAAGTGGGACACAGTAAAATTTAAAAGCAGAGGTATGCATTTCACTGCCATTTGGAGTTGGGGGTATGATGCGCTATCAATAATTAATGCTCTGGCTGGAATTCCTCTTTTTTTTTAACTCTTAAATCAACTGTAACTAAAGAGAACCCCCCCCCCCCCCGAAAGACTGCTCTTCATGATTATCAGCACAGCTTGTACATTTAGAGCTTTTCCTCATTTAATTTTACTGCTCTTTATATGAATAATTTGCTGTAAATAAGTTCTCTCATGGTTAGCCCCTCTCTCTCTGTTTGCAGGTTAAGACCAGCAAATCAATATTTGTGGACATGCATTTATGTCTGGAAGTATCTGAGAAGTCTGCAGTTGTTTTGAACAAATTATTTTAGAAGAATCGCTACGCCCTCAGGTTTTGTGTCCTTGCTATGGCATGAGAAAGTGTCTTGGCATGGTTTTAAATTACAGTGCTTTTTGGAAGAAAATACAGAAGATATTTACAGTGAACAAGAGGACTTTAGGGAAATACCTACACGCTAGTGCAGGCATTTAAAAATATGAATATTATTCTAAAGTCTTTAGGTGATGCCTGGTAATAGATATTTAATCTAGCAAAAGCACTTTCCTTGCTTACTTGTTAAAGTAATTTAACGGATGAGTGATGCTATTAATGGTCCACATGTAGAATTCAGACTACTTTTTGTTCAAAACATTCCTTTAGGGTTTAAATTTCTAAACAAGTTCAGAGGCAATTTGAAGAGGTCTAGCTTATATACAAGTGATGGGAATAATAATTTATGAACTTTTCTTTTTCCTACTATCATTTCCGCTTCATGCAGAAGAAAGAGGAAATCACTGTGTGTAAATATGTGGGACTTTAAGTTGGCTGAGTGATATACCTTGTTTGGATAAGGTTGTTAGAAGATAGAGTCTCTAATAGATAGATTGAGCATGCAGAAAGATGGAAATGAGCAGAGGGCTTAAAAACAGTTGTTAGTTATCTGAACAAACATACAAATTTAATCTTACCTTTAGTAATTTTTTTTTGTGAGAGAAATGCATTGGTAATATCTGTAGCATAGTTTTTCTTGAAAAAAAATAAGTAAAAAGGCAAAAAACTCAACTCATGGCAAAGACCAGCCTTTCTTCCCAGCCCAACACTTTGGGATGCTGGAAGAATTGAAGATAGACATCTGGAAAACAGATGATCAGGTAATAAAAATAAACCTTCAAGCTGGTATTTTTATACCAGTTAGTACAATAAAGTGGCGCTATTTTGAACAGTTGCAGAAGTTCATTGATAAGTATTGCAGTTTTGCTTCAGCTAGTACTTCATTTCTTTTTGGAACACGTGACCATGTATTGCTGAAACTCAGGGATCACCTACACAGAGTAAAGAGCTGGGAAAGTAATCTGTTGTAAACATCTCTCTGACTTTGTGAGGATCACTGCGGGGTCATACATTTTAGCAAAGAACTAGAACGTGGTTGTTGACTCCAAGATCAGCCGTTTCCAAATAAATGTTTGTGAAACCTCCAGCTTTAATAGCTGCATTGTATCATCCACAAGATGTGCAACAGAATGAATAGATGACCTTTCAGATAGAGAACAAGCTGTTCGCAATGTCTTTCCATTTACTGAGACAAACTATTCTTTCTAAGCAGAGATAATACTTTCCACCCTTTTTAACAATGTTGGTGAAATATAAGGAGTTTAATTGTTTTGTTTCTGAATGCAGGGGAGTACAGCGATGTATCTTTAGCTCAAGACACTTTCTGGACCATCTGTATTAAATGCATTGATCTAGCTAGATTTATTTATTTTTTAAAGACAATGGAGGTACTTTGAATCCCATGCTCCCAGGGTGGGATGTCATTAGCTATCCATCCATGTGATATCCACATGCTGCCTGGCTTTGAATGATATACGGATGAATTCTTATTGCCATCCTGCACTGCAGCTATGGGGTCAATAATTTACGGACAAAGGAGGTCTAAGGCAGCTGTAACTGAAATCGGTCTAAATTATTGTGAAATTGCAGCCAGCCTTGGTGTGAAAAGCTGCTGGGATGCTCTCAGTTGCACGCTCGTACACCAGCACTAACTTGGTCTGGAACAGATCACCAACAAATAAAGAGGAAATCAGGCTACGGAAATCAGGGCTCAGCTTTACCTTTCTCACGTGTGGTATGGTTTGGCCCTTAGAATTTGCAGTTGCAAATTCACCACTTAAATCACAACTAAAAAATTGGTTCTAACCCATAACAATCAGTTAGACTGGTAAGGTATTTTTTTGCTCTGCAATATAACCAGAATTATTTTGGTTATTCTTCAGCCCCTGTCCACGTTCCTGTTCTTATCTGGTAGTGCAGGTGGTGCAAACCTGTTTGCTTGTTAAAGGGGTGTCCTGGGTTCAGATAGGATAGAGCTGGGGAAAAACCACAACAAGGGAACACAGTATAACTGCTGGAATTCAAAGGAATCCAATGAACCCCTCAAAACTTGAGCAAAATCTTACATTTTTGGGAAGAAAAAAAACAAAGCCAAAAAAAACCTGAAACACAATTTATTTTGGGATTGAGAAGACCAGTATAGTTCTCTGGGCTATTTGCAAAAAACTAAAGATTGGGTGTGTGAAGCACATACAAATGAATTCCTCGATCTCACATCATGTGTTGGGTAGTTTGCAAAAATTGGAGGAAAATTTGTTTAAGAATTGTAGAATAATTTCTGTTAGAAGGAATCTGTGAAGGCAGCTGGTCCAACCTCTGCTTAGAGCAAGTCTGGTACCAAGATCCTCATCAGACCTTTGCTCAAGCAAACCCTGAATATACCTGATGGAGATTTTTCAGTCTGCCTAGGCAGCCTGTCCCAGAGGTTGATCCTCCTGACAAGAGAAAGGAAAACCAAAACCCTTTCATCTAGACAAATACTCCTTTATTGCAACATCTGATGGTTGCTTCCTACCATTTTGTTGCACATCTCCAAGGAAAATCTGACTCAGTCTTTATTCTACCCCTGACCCCTCTCATCCTGGAGCAAACCCAGTCCTTTTAACCTCCTGCTGCTTGCAGAAAAGGTTTGGGAAAATCTTAAAACTAGCGGGGCATGGGAATGAGGAACAAGAAAGTTAAGACTGAGATCCAAACTGGCCATGCCCTTCATCCAGACAACCTGAGGTGCTACAACTGCAGTGGGTAGAGATAGTCGGTTAGCAAGTACCTTCAGCCTAGTTTTGTAACACTGAGAGGATGCAGGTGGAGGAAAGAACCTTCCAGTATGTGATTAGAGAATAGCCTTAGAGAAAAGTTCTCAGCCCTTAGAGCGATGCCCAATAGACTAACCAGCTAAATAGATTTGAATATGTTTATTTCATGGTTCTCAACTGCAGCATGTCGTTTTCTCTCTCCTATTCATCAAATTAGGTGGTGGAAAGGATGCTTAGTGAGCAGCAGAGCCAGCGAGGATGGTGGTGTTTGTGATAAGGACTCTGACCCATTTATGAACTGTGGCTGATGTTGCATATATATGTGCTTGTGAGATCTTTGGGAGCTGAGGTTGGGTTTGTGAAATAAAGGATCTTTACCTCTGCAGCAGCTTGTTATCAACTATTTGAAACTCACAGGTTGATGTATTCTGTATATGTTGGGCCTTTCTTGCTGGGAGGAAGTCCTGTTTCTTCCATGCATACTGACAGGTGTAGATATTCTTCTCTTACTAATGTATTGTACCTTGGGATTTTTTGTCTTCTTCTGCAGAAACTCTCCTGGATGACTTCCTTCTCACCTACACAGTCTTCATGACGACTGATGACTTGTGCCAGGCACTTCTGAGGCAATATCCTTTTATTAAGTGCGGTTGCACCTGGGTTTATGTATTGCCAAGCCTTATATCAAATGCAGTGAACTGCATGGGATAATTGGTTTGGCACTTTGCATATTGATATTATTCAAATTCAACCCCTTGTAATTATTTTGGGGTTGCATGTAAAAGTGGTGTGAGAACAGGTATTTACTATGGCATGTGTAGAAGGTGGACTGCACCTGAGATTTTGAGATCACACCCCTGGGAAACGCATGAACAAATAGGAGAAACTTCAGAAGAGAGCAATGGGGATTACCAGTATTCTAGAAAACAAGACCTACAAAGAAGGACGGAGTGAATTTGGATTGTTTTACTGAAAAAAAAGGGAAAACCTGTAAATGGGGTAATCTTTCAGGTACCTAAAGACAAATAGGAGGATCTGTGCCCATATCAATGCCAGACAGGACAAGAGATGATGAGATTTTTATTTTTTTTTTTACATTAAGAAAGGAAACACTGGAATGGAAAATGTGTGATACAGTAGAATCTCTTATGTTGGAGAATATTAAGGAGAAACTAGAAAATGTATTTCAAAGATAATATATAGGCCTTTCTTAGGGTGGGCCTGGATGGACTAGTTCAGCTGACCTTTCAATGTCTCTTCTCCAGCCCAGTTTTCATAAGATTTTATAGTACTTGGAATTCAATTCAAAATCTCTAGCTTCCCAAAATTCAGGTTATGTTATTTTTAAACTCAAATGGGTTGTGGTAGAAAAGATTCAAACTTGAAACATTAAATCCAAATTTGAATATGAATTCCCCTAATTAGCAGGGGCCTCTTAAATATCATTCACCTATTAAAGGGTTCGGAATTTTCATTGCTGAGGAATCAATGAACAGAAAATTCCTGCCCTGAAATTGATTTACAAAGTTAAAGCTGCCCCATAACAAACCAGGATCTAAATGGTACAGGTGTATTGAAACAGATGCCAAACTCAGAGCAACAATGTAATCTCATGTCTTCTGTTTTTATTTAAAGAGAAATAAACCTTTGTAACTGTTACAGAATAATATTTAAAGTGACCTATCCAGGCACATATGTTAATTCTTAGAATGCAGTACATTTCAAGATATACATTAAATATACATATTTTACAATCTTTGCCCCTTTTTATGATGTGATATAGTTGTGCAAGTCTGACTCCCTCTGAGATAAAAGAATTTTTTGTTGTATTTCCATAAGTTATGGAACATTATTTGAATGAACTTATAGCTATAAAATGAACTTCCTTTTCTTTTTCTTTTTTTCTCTCTCTCTTTTTTTCCTCCCCCTTCTTTTGTGGTGAAAACATAATCTTTTTACCTAGTAAAAGAAAGAATAATGAAAGAACAGGAACAATGTACAAAGTGGATATCATCTGTCATTTGGTGTTTCTGCTTTGTGAATGGAGAACAATGGTGGAAATAGATTATTTCACTTTAAAAAAAATTTTAATAGTGTTATTTCTGCAGATAGTGTAATTTGTGCAGGGAAAAAGAAACAGATTTCCTATGCCTGGCTTTTTTTGTTGTTGTTAATGATGCATTGTCCTCCTTCCTGCAGACATTGATGTTGGCATCGGTGTGCAGGATAAAGGTTCATTCCCAGTTCTGTAGAAAAGATATGACTCAACATTGTATAATTCCTTTTTGAATTGATTTTACTTTTATAGACTCGCCTCTCTAATCTTTAAAGGAAAAAAAATCCTCCTGGCACAGAGGATGAATTGACATTTCTATTACTGAGGATTTCATTCCAAAAAGTTGTTGAAACTCCTAAAGCTCCAGAAGGGATAAAACACTTTAAACTGAGCCATGTAGTGAAAAAATCTTTCATTAGCAAATGAAATGATTGCAAAGTCTTTTCCATAATTTAATTTAAGTGAGACCTTATTATTTGTTCCTTAACCTACTGCACCTATTGTGCCAAGAATCACCAAGGGAAAGAAGACGACTCTGATGTGTCCTGTAGGAAACGAAAAGTCTTGCATTTGGTGTCTCAGTGGACCTCTCTCTACAAAGACTGGTTACATGAAGATGAGCATTTAAAACAATTTTTAAAGGTATTGACACAGTTTCTGATGCATTACAGCACAGTTTAATTAACATACTCTAAAAAGCCCCGACAGCAAACTCTATAAAGCATAATTTTTCGTAATGAAATTTTCTCCATGAGGTCTATAATATAAAATGATTTACATGTGTCTTCCTTGAATGCCCTAGAGATAGTCAGTTTGAACAGAAAATCTGTAATGTGAGTACAGTCAGTGTCAAAAACGTTACTTTCAGATACGAGACTTACAGATTCATAGAATCATAGGGGTTGGAAGGGACCTCGAGAGATCATCGGGTCCAACCCCCTTGCCAAAGCAGCTCCCTAGCTCATACTCCATGCTGTACCAGTTTACAAGTAAAGAGTATGTTGTTGTTTGTTTGCAATATACATCCACTTAATTAAAAATGGGTGCAAACATTAGGAAAAGTGAAGGAGAATGTTCTCTATTTTAGAAGACTTAATCAGATTAAGCCATTTGTTATGATTTTGTGATGATGGTATGTTCTCACACCTCAGAATGTGTTCTTTTGATGTAACCCAGATTTCACATAACAGCCACAAATCTCCCTTTTGCAGACTAATGAGTGTCAACATTTTGCCCTCTCACTTAGTGACGATATAGTGTTTCTCCAAAGCCAGGCTGCATATTGGCCAGGAATATAATGATGAAATTTCTTTCAGTAGGCTAGTGCTTGAACTGATTCAGACCACTGATGTGATGCCTTAGATTTATCTTTGAGTTGTCAGATGTTTGCAGAGACTGTTTTATTTTGTAGACGATATACAGGAATGTGCTAGATGACGTGTATGAATATCCCATTCTTGAGAAGGAACTGAAAGAATTTCAGAAGATACTTGGGATGCATCGTCGCCAGTAAGTATTGATTATATTTGTGATTAAGTCTCCTTTTATGTAGAGTGGAATCTATTTCGGTTGTCATCTTGCTGTAATTCAGTAAAGTGATGAGTAGTACAAGTACTATATTCATTTTAACAAATCATCTCTTCTTTAAACTAAAGGTAGATTATTCAGGCTTCTCTGATGTTTTGGGTGATATGTGTGGTTCAAGTCACTCTCATTAATTTTGGTTGAAATGAGTTGAGTAATACTTTGTGGAAAGTATTTTTAAAAGATACTTCATTGGCATGTTTTTCCAACAAAGGGAGTTTGTTTCTGTCATTTGGCTATTGGGGAAATGGACAGAACTGTGTCCCCAAGGGTGACCCTGACTGCTTACCCTGTGGTCCAAGCCATGCCTGTCTCCAGCAGCTCTTGGGCTGGCAGCACTGCTTTTCACTACATCGAAAGTACCAGTTGCAGAGAAGTTTTGTGGCTGAGTCAGACACCCTTGGCTTTCCCTGAAGGAGCTGTACAGCCATTCTCTAGTGACCATTTAATGTTTAAAACTTTCTGATATTGTAAACTTTAAACTTCTTTTTCCTAATCTTTGACTCAAAAGAATAACTGGAATTTTCCTATTTGTTTCAGCACTGTGGATGAGTATTCACCTCACCGAAAGGTAACCCAAACCTGATTGTTGCTAGTTGCTAGATAACTTATCATCTCACTCTGTTCACTTTTCTCTCTTTTCTTGGCTGCTCAGTTGAAAGTGATTGGTGGCCAAAAACATGACAGGGTACATCAGTGAGGTTAGACCATCAACATTGCTTAAGGATTAATTTTTTTTTCTGCCAGTGCAGCCTGAATATCAGCTGCATGAGCTAACCTGCAGTGGCTCCAACAGTATTAGCATCTAAACAAGATGCTCTGAGATGTTAGAATTCAGGAGAGGCCTGGGAGTGTGTCCCCACCGGGCTGGAGAGATGTAGCAACCTGGACAAACCAGGCTGAGCATAAGCATTGGCATGGATATCACGTAGATAGAGCAAAGGGGGGATTTGTTGTGACAGAGACAGAGAAAGAAAGAGAGGAACATGAATCTGTCTATTTAACTGGAGGGAGAAGATGCAGCTGGAGAAAGCTGGTATACAAACTGCACAGAAGTGTGAGTTGCTGTGCTTGTCAAATTTACTGGGCTGAAGCTGAAGTGTGTAATGAGCTTAAAACGTTACCGCAGAAATGTGGAGGGCAGAACATGAGATTGTATTCAAACTGATTGGTACAGAAGAGTTGTATGTAAGAATAAGTGTATAGGGATGAGCTGGGAACATGACTACAGAGAACCTGGAATCATGCAGGCTGCTTAGCTTTGTCAAGTCCCACTTCCTCCAGAATCCCCACCTTGGATATTATTTATAGAGGCAAATCCCAGTTTACTGATCCAAGAAGGGGTGGGTGGATTTCCTAGACAGAAACCTTTTTGGCCAGACGTATGGGCTGAATGCTGTGTTCTGTGAATTACTGTTTCATAAAGGGCAAGGGTGCAAAGAGTCACTCTTGTCTTTTTTGTTTTTAATTGTTTTTTAATCTCCCACTCCCTCACAGAATAAAACCTTTTTCCACCAGTTCAGTGTAAAGGAGAACTGGCTGCAGCAACGAGGAACCATGAATGACACAGAAGAAAGTAAGTATGATTGAATGAGTGGAGGAAAAACTCCCAAGCTGTGAAATAGTTTCTCAAGGGCTGCCCATAATGTAAATCTTTTTTAACTGGCATACAGCGTCAGAAGAGGACCTTAGGGCCACAAAAGAAGGATTTGCCTGTGTATGGTTACACTCCTGCTTCCTACTTTGCAGGGGTTCAACAGTGACATGGTATCTCGAGGGGGTTTTGCTCCCTCCAATTCCTCTAGCTACCCTGTAGCAAAGCTGCATGCCTCCCTGGAGTGCTGGCAGCCCATCCCACAGGCACTATTCCTGCTCTGTTTCATTCATTCGGTATCTTGACCGAGATCTTAGTCATGAAAGGTGAATGAATAAGCCTGTCACATGAAGTGGGCCAGGATCTGCTAACTCTGGGAATGCTCCTGAGTTCCTTCGCTCCTTGAAAATGTCTCTGTGTGGAGTACAAGGTGCCACTTCACTTTAATGTCAACCATTTCAAAATGCAATTTCCCTTCATCGCTACTAATGCAATAACACAGTGAGGTTGTCACCCGCCTGTAAGGCCTGCATGAGGAAGAAGGCAGAGAGGGGGAGGAAGACACTGTGTACACAAGCAGAGAGCAGGCAGAAGGACCTCCTACCTGGAAGTCTTGCCCTTTGACGATGTATCTTTTGTACTGGGAACAAACTTCCGGAAGTTCACTTGGAGTCAGTGTATTTTTAGTGCTCATTTGTGACAGAATAAAACCCTTCAATGCCAAGTCTTCCTGCACAATACATGCTGCTGATAGACATCCTCTTTCCATGCTTCAAATCTAAGTTTACTTGAGGTTCATGTTATCAAGGCTGCTTCTAAAAATGTAATTTCTGGATGTTGGACACGGCTTGTGGGTGAATGGGGAGGGAAGTGTGCTGGCACCAGAGCGGGGACAAGACTGCATGGCTGTGGGGACAGGAAAGGCAGGACCCAGGAAAGCCAGCCCCATCAGGGTTAAAATGCTTTTGTCCCACTCCCTGACAGCATAAGCCTTAGAAGATGATGGGACTGAAGGGAGGAAATAGCAAAGGTGGAGTTGGGCAGAGCAGAGACAGGCTCTGAGGGTGGACATCTAAGTATAGTGGAGTGGTGCTGACCAGTGGCACTTGTGAAGGATGGGTCCAATGCACACTGAGTCATTTGGCTGGAGGCATTATATCTCCTAATGTAAGTGTGACTGGGGTGACCTGAGGCCTGTGGGTGCTTCTTCCCACAGACATTCCCTTCTGCAACTTAGAGGCTCCCAGAAGTGGTAACAGGGTCCATACCAACAGATACCACAGTCGGGATGTTTGAAGGGTGCATGGGAGAGCAGGCAGGGGAGAAATCAGTACGATGGTTGTGCTGGAGGATTGTCTTGAGGGTTGGTTTAGTTACTTGTTAAAAGCAAGGGATATGTCAGTAGCCCAGATATAAATTAACATATTGCTGTCATCTTCCCCTCCCGAATGAGGGAGAGGGGCAAACTTCAAACAAATTCACTGTAGGCAAGTTGTGTTGCATGCTGCATATGGAGGCCAAATATCTTCTGTCAGATTTTTTTAAATTTATTTGTCTACCTGGTACTTTAGAGTGAAATTTGATGTCTCTATCTTTTCATGAGTTATATCCATTCCGAAGAAAGATTCTGCCATAGGATCAGCATCTGATTTACTGTCTGTCAGCAGAGACAGGTTAAGAAAAAAATTAGAAAATCAAATTGCTTTTCTTCCCCAAGGTGAAATGTTAAGTTCCTCCTTCCTTCTCATCCTCACTTTTTCTTTATTGCAATACAAAAAGAAAAGGATATTCTCGAGGACAGAGTACTTAACTGTTCCTGGCATGGTGTCAGTTAATGAAAGTGCCCTGAAGCCATGAAGATTTGTAGAACAAGCAACGAGCTATTGCCACATCTGTCAATAAAAATAACTTTAAAAATACAGCATTGCTGGAGAAGAAAAACTTTGTCTTCTACTGACATGGTAGCAGCCTGTGTGCAATGAGAACTGCTAGAGTAGATGGAAATGGAAAGTTTAATTAAGCACTGAAGCAAGTATGAAACCCAGAGTTGTGGCGATTCCTTATTAGCAGATGTAATTTTTGAAATATTTATGCAGCTCTGCAGCTCTGTTTCTTCCCTTTTAAGTATGGCAGCTGTATTTCAAAGAACTGGCTGTGGCAACCTCGGCAAAAGATGTAAACCTAAAATTTTGGCAGGCAGAGAGAGTGTACATCCCTTTTTGTAGCAGAAAGTAAGTACTGGCTGAGCTGAGCACAGCATTACTGCTGGGATTCTCCCTTCTAGAGCAGGACCTACTCATGGACTTCAGTGGAAGTGATCAGCCCAGGGAATTTCTCCAAACTAGTCCCTTTTATGTGTGCTGCGATTCGGGGGAAGGAGTTGTCAGAACTAATTGCATTGCTGTTTGGGCAGCCTCAGCTGGTGCTAAAATATTCTGGCAATGCAAGTAGTTTAGATGTCTAGACAGATAAGCTAGTGAGAGTGGTGGAAGACCTGCGGAGAGCTGTTCTTGCAAAGCCTCCCATTCCAGGTGGAAATGGAGGTCCCAAATAATTTCTGGAGCGGATATGAAATATACTGAAAGGACGGTGATTTATCTGAACCTAGAAGGATGGAGGAAAAAAGGGTAGCAACAGCTGAATTTGCAAAGAAGATACGCGGTAGAGGAGGTTGTCCGTGACAAATCCTCACAGTAGGCAGTGTTAAATAGATACTGCTGTGGGGGTCTTTGTTTCCATTTGCTTTTCCTTCTCATTTCACAGGAAGGGGAGGTGGAAAGGGGGGAAATGGTGACGTTAATGCTTTAGTTTCATGTCCCCATGGGTCAGGGTACAGCAGCTGCCCTTCCTGCAGCCGCAGGAGTCAGGCAGCTGAGGCACTGCCACAGCTGGGCCTGCAGGATTCTCCCCTGCTCTGCTCAGGTGTCTCTGTCTACTGCTGAGTGTGTCTTTCTTCCTTTGCGCAGTTTTCTGCCGTGTGTATATAACAGAGCACTCCTACGTCAGTGTGAAAGCTCAAGTATCCACTTCAGCTCAGGAGATACTGAAGATTGTAGCAGAAAAGATCCAGTACCCAGAGGAGGAGTTGGCGCTGGTGACAGTCACCTTCTCTGGCGGTAAATAACTTCCCCTCATCTGATTGTGTACCTTTTAGTGCATCACATAAGGGAGGGCTGATATTTTCTGGTGTAAGGATACAGCTGTTACTGTGCAGGCCTGCAGCTGGATGACCACGGAAACAATGATGAGCTGCTTCTCAGAGAGTTGTTTCCATGGCAACAGCTCATTCTTGGGTACCATCTGATACAGCATCTCCTTGCTGGGAAGGGAGTGCAAAGGACTCTGAGTCTCCAGCAATGCTGCAAGATTTTATTTTTCCCCACAGATAAATCTCCTACTTTTGCATTTAAATTAATTTGGAAGGCGATGAGGCATGGTTTGCTTTAGTAATATAAAAGGGAATAACAAATGCTGTATGTGTGGCCGTTTCCTCATTTATGGCATGGGTAATGAATATTCTCCAGCAGAAAGGAGATGTATGTGCACAGTTGAGATACTGAGAGCAGCCCAAGCACAGTTTTGCAGAGTCTTGCGTATAGATGATGTTTTTTGCCTATTATCTTGGTGTTTCTCATTGAACAGAAAGGTTTATTGTCTTTTTAAGGAAGACCGGACAGATCACGGGTTGATACTAGGGACAAGCCAAAACCCCACAATTTCCTTGGGGTCTGTCAGGTTTCAAGCTCTTTGGTCAGATTGTTTTGCTCATTGTGGTGTCTTTAGGCTCTTAGGGAATATAAAGGAAGCAATTTAACTAGGTGCATGGAAATACCAAGCTGGAGCTACAAAAAGAGGCTAAGAGTGTAAAATATTTGGGCCATATTCTCAGACAGCATTAATTGCTGTCGATCCCCTGGGACAAAGGATGCCCCTTAGAGATATAGTGCTTATTGCTACTTCTTTGTCAGTCTAGGTAAATGAAATACACACAAATGCTGACTTGTTCTGTTTATTTCAGAAGTGGAAGGTCACAAATTTCTCCCCCACACCAAGCTCAATTAAATAATACTTCTTTTTTTCAGCAGAGCATTGATGTGGGTAGCAAGGGGGATGGTGCCCTGCTCTGGCTATCTAGAACCCATGGCCACACAGGAGCATTACACGTAGGCATCCTGGCCATCCCAGCTACATCATTTGCAAGTGTACTCTATCTACACTTTTGTGTGCCTAGATTCACCTCTGGTGCATTTTGTGCCACTGTAAAACCACTGTGGTGCTGTTGTTTTTCAGGTCTTGCTCTCCTTTTCTAGAGCAGGGTAGGTTTTGCTCCGATGGCAATAAATCTGGTGCTAACTGCCTACTTAGCTAAAGAAAACCAATGATTCATAAATAATGAAACACACTATTATCTTAAGACCACATTGGTTCCCGAGAAAACCGCAGAATAGAAGTGGTTGCCACTTGGCTGTTCAATGAGAAACAATAATTAAAATGCAGGTACAATAGATCTGTCATTTGTACATGGCCATTGTAACCCTAAAAATGCTGTTTAGTCATGTAGCCTGAATTAATTGGAGTTGCCACGATTTCAGTATCTTTGTTATCATCCTGTGCTGGGAGCACTAAGCACCAGCCTGCCACATGTTTGTTTTTTTTTTTCTTTGTTTTTATTTTTGCTGTTTACATGACTCAGAACTGGCATCTGCTGTCCACTTGGAAGGCAGCAATGTGAGGGTTGGAGAGCATGTTTTTGTTGTACTGGAATGAACAAACAAGCTCTTTTTATTCAATTTTCTTTGAAGAGACATACCGTCAGCTTGGCATAAATCTTACGGGGTGTCGGTGTGAGCATGGATAAGGGGGAAAACAGTCTGAAATTATATTTGGCTCTCAGACACCTCCTGGTCCTACTCCTCCCAAATGGGCAATGAAAAGTCCAAGGTAGCTGTCAACATGGTGGTAGGGCTTTCGAAAGGTCTACATTCATACAGTCACTGTAATCAGATCTCACGTGCCAGGTCTCTAGAAGATGACTTGGAGCCTGCAGGAAGAGACAGTCTTCCCAGGGTGGTTTTTAGTTGTGTTTTGGGTTTTGCTTTTTTCTTCCCCACACCTTTTTCTGCTGTGTCCGAGATTGCCCAGAGCTGAACCACTCTGGAGTGGCGAAAAATAAAAGTCCTTTCTCTTTGCTACCAGTTCAGTGTGTCCTGTTCTTTTGCTCAGATGTTTCCTAGATGAATTGCTGTAGGTCCAGAGGAATTTCTGTAAACACCGTACTATGAAGGGCTCTCCAGCTTTGCCCCATGGGGTGAATTTCATGGAGTTGGGATCCTTTAAACTTCTTTTCCTGCTGAATGGCTGTGGCTACTGATGACATCTCCACCTCTGCTCTTGTCTGCCAGTGACATACAACAGCTCAGTCTCTGGAGTGAGACACTTTGCTCTAACAAAATCACAGTATTTACAGTAGATGCACTGGGTTGAAATGAAATGCTCTGCAGTGCATAGGAGGTTAGACTACATTATTTAAGTGTTTCTTTCTGTTCTATGCTATGTGAAGTTCAGGTTGAAAGCAGATGTTGGAAGTTTTTGTGCTGTAGTCCAGCATCAGAGACATCTTGCCTTTACTGTGCCTGAATAGTGCAGAGATGCTGGTTCCCACAGGGACTGGATTTGATGCTTAGTTACATTCTGAGGAGTTGATGTGGCTTTATAAATGCGTTTGTGAAGTTTTTCTCATAGCTATTTTATTCCTTTTCTGAAGCTTTTTTGGGTTTTCTTCTGTTTTTACAGAGAAACATGAACTACAACCAAATGACCTGGCTATCTCAAAATCTTTTGAGTCATCCAGTCGTATGTTTGTCTACCGAAAAGACCTGACTGATTCTTTGGTAAGGTTCTGTATTGTACACTTCTGATTTTTCATTTGTCTGACTCCAGAACAAGAATTTAATGTTTGCCTCTGGGGGCTTTTTCAATACACAATTTATTTTTTGCTTCCTTAGTAAAGCTTACCGAGCTGCTCTGTTTCTGAAAAAAAAAATCCCAGCAGTTATTGGACTGAACAGTAATGGAATTTGTTCATCAATTTCAAATAGACCAAAGCTTCTGTACAGCTTAAATCTTTCAATCTACATCAGTCTGGAAAAGCTGACTTGTGCTTGTACAGGAATGGATGGGATGAAAATTATTCAGGGCCCGTGTGACTTCCCCCCCACCCCTTCTTGTGCCTCTGTAACTAACACTTGAAGTGGCTGGTACATAATCAGACGAGGCGATGGGCAAGCTCTGTGAATTACTACACATAGAAATAAATGTCAGGTGAATTCTACCAAATTTACCCTAGTGTGTGCCAGCCACATGATCACTTTGTCAATCTGTGGCTGGCATGTATCGGTAGTGCTATCTCCTCTTCCCATCTGTCTGTCTCTCCCTCCATCCTCTCACTGGCGCTGGGGAGCAGAGTAGGTCAAAGGGCAGCAGATCTCTGTTGTTTCCTCTGTCCTCAGAAACCAGGATTGCAAACTCTCTCTCCCCCCACGATTTCCAAAGACCTCAGTGAGGCAGGAACAGCCAAGCACTGAAAGAATTGCTTTCAGTAGTTTTCTGCTAATTATGCAGGTGTTTTGAGGGAAGCACAGGGACGGTATCGCAACTGACTTTTATGTGTTGTCAGTACTGCTAGGATCTGTGCGTTCATCCTAGGGATGAGAAATGTCTATTTACATTTTGTTGGATCAATGTGCCCTGAAGAGCTGACACACCACTATCATTGTAATCTGTCATCCCTCTTATCTCCAGCGTTCAAGCCACCTCTGAAAACGTGAATATTAAGGGAAGGTTTCCAGTGCAGACAGGTGACAGCCCATCTAGTTTCATTAGTTACATAATAAAAATAGCAAAACTTGCTGTAACTGTCAGAAATATAGCACCAAAGTAATAGCTTAACTGATAAGAATAATCTTTCATCTTGGCAGATGGTTCATGTGCCAAGTTTCAGCCTGATGAGGTAAAAAGGCCCGAGACAAATGCAAACCTTTGAAAACGCGAGCTAATAATGGAAATGTCAAATGGTCCTTAATATCAGCAGTAGCAGGGCACTCCACAGTCATATGCTAAATAACTTTCATGAATCAGGACACACAGTGTTTTACTGTTTGTTGTTGATTACATTTGGAGTAAATTAATCATAAAATTGATGGATTTATGTAACTTGTGAAGGTGGATTGGTGGGCAAGTTGTGTGTATTTATTCTAAATCCAGAGTGCTTGCAGAATGGTTCCTTAATCTTGTAATACAAAGATTCCATGGTCTTTTAATTCAGATCTTGTTTTCTGATGGCTTCAGGGATTTTATTTTCATTTTGCTGTCTGCTTGGTCAGTGTTATACTCAAGAGAAAGAGAGGGAGAGGCCTAATCCAATAGGAAGTCATTGATCCTATTGACCCATTTCTTTTTCCAAGCTATTTCTTAAATAGGCTGTAATGCCTTAGCTATGATTAGTGGAGGAAAAGAACCCCTCAGAGTGCCCTTAGAGAAGATTCTTCCTCAGCTCTGTTTTGTACCTCAGTCCAGTAGCTATTTTGTTGCAGAACTCAAGATTTTTTTGCTCTTGGCTATTGATTTAGAACCCATTTGCTGAAAATGAGGAATTGCAGCAAAGATCTGTGAGAATTTTGGGAATCAACACCTGGGATCTTGCCTTAGAATTAACAAACTTTGACTGGAACCTATTCAATGCAATTCATGAGGTAAGTAGCACCCTGTCCACTTCCAAGTATGTTACTTCCATGCGACATTGTGCCATTAAGATTTCCTTATGGTGTGTCCATCAGCATTCCTTGGTTCTCAGCTCACCATCATAACCTGGAAGCTTGCAGTAGTGGTGGCATTGAATCAGGTCCAAGAGATGTGTTGCAGTCCTCGATGCTGAAAAAAATCACATCCCTTCCCTGTATACTGGATGGGTTTTACTGAGATTTGCCTCAAGAGAGTAAAAGAGCATGGTTATTCTCTAAAAACTGTGTGAATGTGGGTTTTTATATATATATATATATGCAAATTATCCTTTGCATTCAATAATGCTTCTGTAAATATAGGTCTCCACAAATATGTGTCCTTTATATCACTTTAACCACAAAAGAATTCACAATTTCACATTACTAATGTTCTTGTTAGGCTTCAGTGAGATAAAAAATACTAGGCAAGCTTTATAAAATGGGATAATGGCCCACTTCAGTGCCCATTGCGTTGTTTCAATGACTTGATAGGTTCTGGTGTATAGCTGCTGAGTAAAATACAGAGTTAACAGTACAAAATGTCACTTGAAAATACCAATTGCTGAAAAGCACGGTGGATTTCTGAAAAAAAGAATGAAAAAATCCCTTGTTTCTCATTAGATGCTTTGATATTTCATTTCAGTTTGTTGGGTTTTTTTTAAATCAGGTTAGACACTTTAAATCTAGAGCTGGTTGAGTTTGGTGATATGGGGGTATATTTTTCAACAGCAAACAATATCCATGCCTCTTTTTCTGAAATCTGGGATATTTTTAGGAAGAAGTTTGAGTGGAAAATGTTCAGATTCTGCAATGTTCTGATATAGTTGCTATTTCATAATGGAACAGAAGTGATGAAATACAGAAAGACACAGATTGCTTATGTGCTATATCTGTCTGTAGCCAGAAGTGAAACTGCAGGAAATCTCACAAGAAAAGCACATCTTGCAGGACTTCGAGTCCACCTGCTGCTAAACTTGGCGAAGTCAAACCTGAATCATTTGCTCTTGGCTCCATATATAATAAAAAACCCCCAAACATCTGTAACCAAGTCTTGTTTCAAAAACATACTTCTACATAATTTATAATTCATTTGCATTTAAATTGGTTTTATATCCAAATAATGTTGTCAATGTCTTCCAGCAAGAGCTGATATACTTCACGTTCAGCAGACAGGGCAGTGCTGAAAACACAGAGAACCTCAGTCTTCTGCTTCAAAGGTGCAACGAGGTCCAGCTTTGGGTCGCCACCGAGATACTCCTCTGCAGTCAGCTGTGCAAACGTGTCCAGCTGGTCAAAAAGTTCATCAAGATTGCTGCCCAGTAAGTTACTGAAGTTGCAACAAAAATCCTTCAATTCACATGCGCTACTTGGTGGGAAAGGAGAAGTAGGTGCAAGAGCAAGGAAAGAAAACTCATTTGTCATCCCACATTTTAAGAGTGTAGGAAGCATACCTGGACAAAGTGGCCCATAAATAACACCAGCAAACACTGGCCCAAACTAGATGCGGTGTAGTATGTGCTGCTCAAATAATCCCCAGCAGCGTAACTGCTGTATCTGCAGTGTCAACTGCAAAATCTCTGTTAGAATGGAGATACCTCCTTCCTTAGCAGAGGTAACCTGAGGCTGTGTTACGAAACTATTAGAGCAGCAACACCGTTATTCCCCAAAGACTACCTGAAAAACAAAAAAACTCTGTTAAAATCTCTACCTCTTGAGGGAAAGTTGCCTGCTGACCCCACGCTGTCCTGTCTGAAGTGTTCTTTTATTTGGTGGAGGGGGTAGTTCTTAAATATTTAGATTTGATGAGATTATTACTAAATAGCACTGGCATTTATTCTGTGCCTTGGAACAGAATACAAATACATACACAGAGTTCTTTTCTCTGTAATCATTCTTATTTTAGTAACCAAGGAAATGGAACAATTTAAATATGTGTAACCGTTCTCCTCACCTCCCTCTCCACTTGTTGGTCTTCTGTGATATGTGAATGTGCATGTTTGTGGAGAACATACAACTCGTTCCTTCATCGACTTGGTTGATTTAATTTGCAGTGCACTTACATAGAAAGGACTGTTCTCTGCTGAAGCAGTGCCTTTGGTTAAATGAATTCTTTTAATCTGATCTGGTGTAACTCATAAATGGGATTTGATTTTTGTTTGCAAGTTGTATGGTGTCCAGTAATACATTCATTTTCTGCCATATCAATGGCCTGATTTGGTCCAGTTACGTCAAAAACAGTTGGTTCTGTGTGCCTTGCTGCACCACAGTATCATTAATTTGCATTCCAATAAAAGTTCCATGTCTGTTGCACATAAATAGGAAATATTTGTCACCAGCCTAAAATGTTGCTCTATTTGAATTAATTTCATCTCTGTTGAGTTAAAAGCTGAAGTTGTGGTGACTAAATCCCGTTGTCAGTATACAGTAGAGAGGCTCCCCCAGTGCATTGCAGAAGCACCTATCATTGTAGCACGTAGATTGTGGAATGATGGGTACACAAATAAGTTAGTCTCTAGTTTGCTCAAGATCTTTTTTTAATCAGAAAATCAGCTTTCTAAAAGAAGACACTATCATAGCTCACCAGTTCTGGTAGAGTTGATGAAAGAGGAACAAATAGGTTGTAGGGATGGTGTGCTAAGCACAGGATTTATCATGGGGCACAGGGCAAGCAGCCCTGCTGTTTTACGACTAATGTAGAGAGGTAGGAAGCTGTAAGCATCTCTGGCTGCTCCCTGTTCTCTGCTCCCATATTTGGCCAGGAATCTGTATCTGTGATGTTGTTGTGGTTCAGGCTCAGACAGTGGCTGAGCACCACATGCCTCTCACTCACTACCAGAGGATAAACAGACAGAGCCTCCATGGGTTGGGATAAGGACAGTTTACTGACAAAAGCATGAGAAAGGGAAACAAGAACAGACAATTACACTCACAGCCGGTGATAACATAGAGTACCTTACTGACCCAAGGATTACAGAGTGCTGCACACCCACCACACACTCAGACTGCCCTGGAGGCACCCAGCCAGTGCCAGAACCAGGACAGACGTTCAGCTTGTCAGCAGAGCACTTGGACTAAGATCTCACATTCAACATTGTTGTTCTTCATTGTTGAAGAACATCTGAAGAAGATGGAAGGGTTTTACACATAGAAAGAGGAGATATGGAGGTTTGAAGCATGGATACCTACACTTCTGTTGATGAGCTAGTTTAGAAAACAAGTGATTTGACTGAGAAAATGAGTTAGCACATTGTTGGAAAATAACATCCTGAGGAGTTATAGAAACATGTCAACCTTGGGGTAGAATCACAGAATCACTTGGTTGGAAAAGACCTTTGAGATCACCAAGTTCTAAACCATATCCCTTAGTACATCATCTGCCTGTCTTTTAAATACATCCAGGGTTGGTGACTCAACCACCTCCCCAGACAGCCTGTTCCAATGCCTGATAACCCTTTCGGTGAAGAATTTTTCCCTAATGTCTGATTTCTAGAAGAAATGGATTACCAACAGCAGCCTTCTTGCTTGCCAAGCAGTGCCTGACTGTGAAAGATGTACCCTGTGAGAAATGGGCCCACCCAATAGATGGTTTATCCGAGCTGTGCTGAACACCTTTCTTGGTTTGGAATAAATTACCTTTGGGAGCTGCCTGACTTTAATGATAAAAGGAGCCTAAGCAACAAAGTTAGGATTAACTTAAAGACAGCTGAAGTGCGAAATGCCTTCTCTCAAGATAGTACACAGCTATGAGTGTGAGCTTTGTGAAACCTGTTACAGAAGTGCTGGTGTGTTTCCTAAGGCCTTGGCATGTGCATTTCCCTGATGATAAATCCCAGTCAAGGCAGTGGATTAATTCGTACTTAAAATTATCTTAAAAGAGGATTCTCGCTCCCCCTGCCCCCGACATCCACACTTGTGTTTACAGTGGTCTTCAAGAATCTGCAAGGGAAAGGGGAATCTTTTTGTTTAAGTGCTCAATCTTCCAGGAGTTTGAATTTCCTAATGGACTAGAAATAAGCAGCATCTGATCGTATATAGTAAAATGTCAAAGAATTCAGGTATCAAGCAAATTCCATAAGGACCTGTATTGGAACCAGTGCTAACTGCAACTAATTTATAGGGATATGTAAATTGAAGATTAATCAGATTTTCAGACCAAAAAAATGATGAGGGATTGCGAATGCATTGGAGGATAGGAAAAAAAAAAGAATGATCTAAGGAGTCTGGTGGCATGTGCAAACAACAGTAGGATAAGATTTAATTTAGATAGATGCAAAGTAATTCAGTGAGGGAATGCTAATACTGAGCTGAAGAAATAAATGTATGATTGTAAAGAACAGTACCGTGACAAAGGTCCTTGGGTGATAATAGATGACAAATTAAAGGCAAGGACAAAGCATGATGCTGTTCCAAATAAATAATTTGATATTTGTTTTATACTTGCATAGAAGAAAGGTGTTAGAACTTCAAGCCAAAACAGTAATTATGTTTCCCCTACCCTCCTCACTGTCTCACTACATCTCCTTGGTAAGAAGGAAACGTGAGAGAAAAGTTAAAATAAATGACAAAGAATTCAATGACAGATAATAACAATATGGAAAAGTAGATTGCAGGCTATGACCACAAAGAGAAATTGAAGGAACCAATGATGTACAATTTACAGAAAAGATGAAAAAGGAGATGAAAATATTTATAATAGAATAGAATAGAGGTCAAGGAATTACTCTGTATGGTAAAGGACAGCTGAGAGTAACTTGAACATTGAAAATGGAAAATTACTTTTGACAGCAAAGGAAAAAAAAAAACCTGCCAACAACAGGGCTGATGAGACAGTGGAACATTTGCTAAAAAACTTCTTAGAGACCCCATCACCTAGACTGCAGGTGGCCATGAGAGGACATTTAATGAGTTCATTATGGGGAAGATGATTGTATGTTAGTGCTGAGGGTTGAAATGGGACTCAGTAACCTAGGATACCTCTGCATTCCATTTATCTCTTATTCTGAGTACAAAAAAATCAGAATACAGTGTTCATATTTTTATTCCACAGCTGTAAAGCCCAAAGAAATCTGAATTCATTCTTCGCTATTGTTATGGGTCTCAACACTGCATCTGTCAGCCGTCTGTCTCAGACCTGGGAGGTAAGACATATCTTTGTATATTTTAAACCCTGTCAAAACCATTTCTCACAAATATTGTGTACTGTTGAATTACCTTTTCTTTCTAATTATTGGGATTTCATGCTGAAATCAGACAGGGAGACAAGTGTAGATAGGGAAGCTCCTTTGTGACCTAAAATGTTTGATACATGGCTATTCAAATAAAACTAAATGTGTCCTTCCAGTGCTTTAAATAAGAACAAAGCAAGGAGATCTTACCCTCTTTTAGGAAAGGGAAAGGAAAGGGAAGGGAAAGAAAAAAAAGTCAGGTAAATTATGGTAGCATTTAAGGAGATGTCAGAATAGGCAGTCTTTTAAGGGTGGCCCCAAACAGGCAATCCCTTCTTATGGAATAATTTAATTTAGAAGAATGCAAAGTAGAAATCAACCCTCTTTAATTTGCAGCTGCTCATTGTGAACAGCCAAGTTAGGAAATGGGCCATGAAGTAGGAGCATACTGGAGAACAGAGATTGTCTGCTGAAGAAGCTAGACAGAGCATGGGATGTTTAGAGGAGGGTCCCACTGGAATCTCTGTTTATATTGTGGATTTTTTTCCCTCCAAGTAAATTACTGAGTGGTAGTATCTACAGGCTTACTATATCTGCTGATGAACCAAAAAAAGGGGTAATTCTGTGTGATGGGGTGAATCTTCATGCCTGTCCCGGCAGTACTCAAAAAAATGTCAATCTGTAACACAGTGTGACAGAGAATGGCTGTGATCTCCTGCCCTGGGGTGCTTTTGAGCACCAACAGCTGACCAAATGGTCATCAGAGACTTAAAAACCTATCTAACGCCGTCCAGAGCAAAGTCTCTGCCCTTAGCTGGAATCATGCAGATGGAAACATGTCTGCCTATGTCAGTGGTTTTCTGTGGGGAAGACTTCATAGGGGCTTGGATAGGCAAGGAGGAGCTATCTTTAAGTAACAGGTAAAGCAAAAATTGAGAGGAAGATACATGTATGAGGACAGCAATACAGATGCTCTTTGTCTCCCCTACTTTTAAAATGCCCATTAGGGAACATTTGCCCTTGCCAGCTCTTACAGGTTGCTTTCCTTCCATTTCTCTGGGCGTTGGTAGTGGAGTGGAAGGGACTAAGTGCTATTCCAAAGCCACCCACCCGGTAGGTCTCTCCTGCACAGAAGCACACAGAAGTGTGTTGCGTGATGAGACCTCTGGCGATCATGTGCTGCTTGAGGACTTCTCTCAGGAAGAGCAGAATGTGTTGTGTGTCAGAACAAGGAGTGCATCTGCATATGTATCATTGTAAATATGTCACGTTTCTTTGTGTAAAACATTTATGAAGTCATGTGCAAGTTGGTTTTTTTTGGTATTTGTAAAAACTTCACTGGAAATTTCAAAAGCAGAAGGTTATTTGCATTAGTAATGTGACTTCTAGAAAGTAGAGCAATGTTTATAAATTAATTATAATTGCTTACACATGTAAATGAAGCCACCTAACTTTAAGCAACCATTTAGACACTAAATTATATTGGCTCTGCACTTGAATTCTTAAATAAGTAGTATGCTCCCAAGCACAGTCTTCCACTTTTTTCTACAGCATTGCAGTGTTTTAATGAGCCTAACTTTCCTGATTGAAGATATTAAAAATTTGCAATGCAATTCCACGTTCAGTTTTTTTACCATTTTAATCATACATCCACTTAACCTTAATTGTTCTACATCACTTTTCTCTTGGTAGTGTTATTGAGGCTGTCAGGTTTCAAGGACAAAGGCAAGACAGCATTTATACTAAGTGGGGTATCTTTCACTAGACTAACTAGTATGGTTGGAAAAAAGTAGACAAGCGTTAAGGTCCACACAGTGTTCTTCCAAGTCTGAAATACCAGCAGCAAAATTCAAACTGAGGAATGATTGCTTTGAGTATAAAAAGATGAATCCAATAAAGCATCTTGAAGAAAAAAGGAAGCAGATGCTTGTGGAGTAGAGGAGGTGGTGTCATCTGGGACAAGAAGGTAGTTTGCACCTGGGCTCCCTTGGAAGGTGGTTTGGTACCTCCTGGTGGGATTAGGATGAGATACCAGATATCAAAGTACAATGTTTTTTAAGGAAAATTCTTTTTCTCTAGCACCAATATCTGCTAGTATTAACACTTGGCAGACGTGGGGATGGTGTACCAAACAGCGTTGAGCGCTATGCCTGTTAATTCCTAGAACCCATGTTTTGGGGGAAGATTGATGACAAGAAGTGATATAACCCGGGTGTGATCACAGTATCAGAATGCTCAGCCTGTGCCTCTGCACCTGGCTTGATATGGATATTAAGGTAAATGCAGCAGAGAGGGAGGCTGGGGAAGAAAATAAAAAAAGAGCTGCTAACAAGCAGTTTCTGTAAAAGAAAGATGCAGGTCCCTTGAGGGAAGGCTGCAGGGTCTCGATGCCTCACTGGCATCGTACTGAACATGGTCTGTAATTAGGACTCTTGAAGCTGAGGAGAGGAGGTTACCTGCCTGTTGGTACTTACAGGAGGTGCTTCACACATGGTAGTCTCACAGGAGAAAATGCCTCAGTGTATTCTGCCTAAATCAGCTTGGTTTTTTTCCTTCTCTCTCTGTTTTCCCCGCTTCAGAAAATTCCTGGGAAGTTCAAGAAACTCTTCACCGAGCTTGAAAGTTTGACGGTAAGTACGGTGTTGACAGCAGAATGGCATTGCTTGTCTTCACTTGCCCTCCTTCCTTATTTATTTATCTGGAGACTGCCTGTCCTTGTCTAGAGCTGGAACTAAACATGTCAGACCTGCAATTTGCCGAAGGTCACACAGCCTCCTGCAGCTCAGAGGTGGTCTCCAAACAGGACAAGGAAAAAGGCTGTACTCCTGACAGCTGGACGAAGGGCAGAGAGGGGCAAATGTACTGTTGGTTCCGCAGCATCAGTTTGGAAGCTGCTCTTTTGCTATGGGGGTTAATCAGCCTTTATCTGAAGCAGTGTGCCACAGATCAGGAGAATAAGAGGATGACTGAAGTTTAAAAAATAATAAAAAATAATGAGAATCCAAGGCTAAGTGTCTTCGTTGCCATTATCAGAGCTGAATAAACGTTTCCTTTGAGAATCATGGAAGTGGGTGTGGGGTGAGATGACTTCCTGTAGTGGTGAACAGGAGATCCAGTATTTAATGGCTGTCATGCTTCTGTACTTGAGTCCTTCATAAATTAACGTGTTTTCAAGATTATGTGTGAGCTGGTGTACAAAAATAGTTGCTTATATGGGAAATTGAGATGACTTTTTGCATTACTTACTTGACTCCCCTGAAAGGTACTCTCATTTTCTTTGAAAATCTCCAATACGCTCCATTGGTCTGAGAGCAGTTTTAGTTGGGATTTTTTTGTTGTCGTTTGGTGTGGGAGTATTTGTTATATTTTAAGAAGAAAATAATTAGCAATACATTCTGGAATACATCTTGTGCAAGATAGAAAGCTGAAGAGATTCTGCTAATAGAAATTTGTGTGAAAATGACAGAGCGGTCCCAGTGAATCTGTTCTGCAGCTTACTCCCATTTTAGCACTGCTTCGTCTAGGGGAACATAATTGCTTTTGTTCCTTTCACTGTTTACATTTCCTGTTCAGTTTAGTAAGTCACCTAGCTTAGAAGACCTTTATCTACCTCGTTTCCTGAAGAAATCTTTTATATCTAAATCATGTTCAGATCATAAGCCCGTAATGGATTTAGAATTGCTCTTTTTATAGCCTATTGATTTTTCTCTCTATTACCCAAATGGTTTTGTAGGACCCTTCTCTGAATCACAAAGCTTACAGAGATGCATTCAAGAAAATGAAATCTCCGAAAATCCCCTTCATGCCCTTACTTCTGAAAGGTAATGTTAAAGCTTGGTTGCTCTTCTTGCTGGTTAATTAAAGTAAATGTAAGATGATGTAATTTTTTTCCCTTAGATGGCCTTACGATAAGTATGTGGTAGCTACAAGGTAGCAAGCACTTGGTCTAGATATTAAACTGCAGCTTTTTTAAGGTGGGGAAGATGGAGATTTTCACACAGTTTTATGTAATATGAGATAGGGAGCCTGTTTTGGCAGGGGGGTTGGACCCGATGATCTCTTGAGGTCCCTTCCAACCCCTAAGATTCTGTGATTCTGTGACTTCAGTACCTTCCCATCAGGCGTGGTTAGAGCCTCGTGCCATTGCTTTGGCTGCATCCTCCTCAGTGGAGAAGCAAGACCTTACATCCCCTGAATGGGGCCACCCAGCCTGCACAAGCAGCCTCAGCCATGCTACCGGTCTGCTCACCTTGCCGAAGCTACCTGGTGTCAGCCCAAAGGCTGCCCTGTGTCTGTCCTGAGAGGAGGGGATTGTCAGGTCTTACAGATCTGAAAGAGATAAATAAAAACTGAATATTTAAAAAAAAAAAAAGAAAAGATAAATTAAAATGTAACTACTTGCTTAATGCAGTGAGATGGGCAGCTAATTAAGTGGCAGGTATTTCAAATATTCTCTTGTCTTGGAGTCATTAATTATTAATTGTCTTGTCTTTGAACACGGCAAATTGATTTGATTATTACTGTATTCCTAAAGTGTTCTCTTTAGGCTGTTTATTCCAACCTGCTGCTGCTGTGAGTTTAGAATGTTTGAAGACGGTTCTCCAGATCAGTCAGTGATGGTTTGGGAGTCATCAGGCACTTCCCCTCTTCACACACATCAAAGGAGTTTGCATTAATTCACATAGATACAATTATCTAGGCTTCAGAATAAATTTTTTTCCTAGTGTTCTCTATTATTTCTTGCTTGCACAAAAGGCAGCAAACAAAACCAAGTAACCCATAGCAGTGATGTTTGCACAGCACCACAATATGGTCAATAAGAACATGCATGTAAGTAGCATCCACGTCTCTCAGATGTGTTAGAGATGGCAAGGAGACTTTGCAAAGCAATCTTCTTCTGTACAGTGATCAGTAAGGAGCTACTGCCACAGTTGGCCATTCCCAAAGTATTGCATGGTACACAGGACTTGGTTCTGCTTCAAGCATGTTTGTATTAATGTTATTCTCAAGACCAGGAAAATAAGTATTGATAGCAGAGAAATCATTAGTAACTCAACAAATTGCTGTATTTCAACACAAGAGGAACAAAAGTGGTTCCACCAACCCCCTGAAAATTATTAATAAGCTTTCTTTTAATGATGAAAAATAACCCTGGAGTGTCCTTTTACAGTTAATTAAATTTAAATGCAGAGCTCTCTTACAGCACACAGACATGGCTTTTGAAAATCAGGCAGATTTTTCAAATATGTAGTAAAACACTGTGATGTGCCCTTACAGCGCAGCTCAGATGCAATTTTCTGCTCCGATGAATTTATCTAGACTCTTCATTGTTGGCCACAAAGCAAATTTCTGTTCCTTCCACCCTCAGATACATACATTGCTGTCATTGACTTAAAAAGCTGTGTGGAAATTCTGCTTCCAGTAGATGTTCTTCATTAGAAGTGATGGGTGGCTTTTAACCACACTGATATAGACACAAGTAATTCCTGTGTCCTGAAGCCATGTCCTTTCCCTGTCCCTTTCTCTGCGTGCCCCAAGGTGGCTCGGCAGAGGAAGTGTAGAGGGTCCTGCTCCCTCCTTTCTCCCAATTTCTGGGATGCTTCCTAGGGGCTGTAGGCATCCCCAGCATATGCCATGCTTCCCCACTTGCTCAGGAGTACCAGCTGGCCTTCTGCCTGCCCCAGGAAGACCTGAGGGCACAGGAGCTCTCCATCACCCATCATGCACACCCCCAGGTTTCCACCAGTGTATGAAGCCATTAATGTTGCCATTCTAAGCAATTCAAAATGCCCTTCAGGCACAGAGTGTGTCTTTGAGGCACAAGGAAATAAATCAGGTTGGCTGTTTTGGGGGAGGAGGAAGGTGTGCACGGTGTGAGAAAGCACAGTGTCAGCTACGGGTTTCCAGTTCTAAAATCCCATGAAACTAGGGGGACCTTGTGGGCATTGGAGAGGATCCTAGAGATGAGCACAGGACAAATGCTGAGATGCAGTTAAGATTGATGGGTTGGAGGTTGTCACCTCTGCTGAGAGGAAGATGATACCCAGTTACTGTGTGACATTTGCTTGCTGGAAGACAGAGCTGTGACTTCTAAGAAGTAATGGTATTGTAGTGCTGTCTCATAACACCACTGCCATTTCCTCCTAGTACTTACATAACCAGAAGAGTTGCTAAGGGGCATGGCGTGGTGCTCCTGCTCTAGTATGTTCAGTAACTTGGAGGTTGCACTATTGGAGGCAGAGCTTCAGTCCCAATGGGGAATCTGTCCATATCCTTGGTACTTCATGACCAAGATAGGTCTTGCTTTGTGTCCCAACATGCATTAGAAAAATGGGAGCTTTTGTTCCCTTGTCCTAAGGTATCATATCAGTTCTTAATTGGATGTTTTAATCTTTTTTTTCCCTTTCTTTTTGTTGCTCTTTAGTAATTTTACTGATTTTATATTAAACAACAGACAAAACTATGAAAAATAATTCTTTTTCCTTTTCTCTTTTTCAGATGTAACATTCATCCATGAAGGAAACAAAACTTTTCTGGATAACCTTGTTAATTTTGAAAAGCTGGTAAGCTAATTTTGTCTTTCCTGTTTTCAGGAAGATTCACATTCTCTTCTTCCCTTCCCCCTCCTTATCTTGTAAGGCTAAAAGGTTTTCTTCTGACTGAATTGGGAAGAAGTACACAGGGATAAAAAAGAGTAAACAGGATAAAACAACCAACAGTTTATTTCCCCTTCCCCACTCCTTTCTCTCCTCACTCCTTCCTCCCCCGGTTCTGTGTAAAACAGCGAATCCAGGGGTAGCCAGCATCTGTGCCATGCAGTCTACTCAGTTTTCTCTCCTTTGCAGTGCCTCATGGACTTCTCTCTAATTAAGTTCTCTTACTTCAGCTTTCTCCAAATTATGTTTCCTTTTTTTTTTTTTCTTCTTAATGCACTAAACAAAAGGTTTAGTGCATTGAAGCAAATAATGCCTGAAATACGAAATAAACTGGCTGTAAATTCCACTATTCTAACTTTTATGTAGAAAGGCACTAACTGACATTGTGTCTTTGGCCACATCTAGTCCAGACATCATCTGGCATCTACTCTGATAAAGTATGATATTTCTGATAGAGGTTTGATTTCTCTGACTTGTATATTTCATTTCTTTGTTAGTAACACTTTTTTTAGCACTGGAAACAACAGTTTATATATCTGAACAGTGGTGGAGGGAAGAAACACTTGATTTTTTTTTTTATTTTTTTTTTTTTTCTTCCTTGGTCTGGAGTATTTGATCAAGAAACCAGAATGTTTTTACCCAATTGCTCTGGATGCACCATGGGATTGTTAGTCCAGATGGTGCCTGATGAATTGTTCCCAACTATTTTCTCTGTGTCTTTACACTTGTTTGAGAATGAGTGTGCAACCATGGAGTTATTCATGAACCCGATCTTGAACTTATTTTCACATCCCATCATAATGTCCACTGTCTTTCAGCTTGCAAGCAGATGCAAGTTTTGACTTTTGAACCTGAGCTCCTTTTTTTATTTTGTTTTCTGTTTGATATCTGTACCTTTTCTTGATGCAGAGTTTACAAGAACACTGCTTTGCATTTAATGAAAGGTCTTCTTGTCCCAAGTCCATTAACTGTTTGACCTTTAGGTGTTTGCATAAAACTCATTAGCATGTTCTTCTTCATTGCCTCCTGGAAGTACATCCAATTAACATGTAAATTAAACTAGCCTTTGATGCACTATAGTTGTTACTAAAATCCTCCCCCTTCCTACCCCTGCCTTGCGCTGGCCGATATATTTATTTAGTGAACATGTAGGATCTGATTCTTGTTCCTGTCTTAGCCAGACCTTGTTAGTTTGTTTGTTGTTTAATCATGTATATATTTAATGTATGCTGGGCTTGCTGGGTGAGATTTCCTCTTTCTTTCTGTCATCGTTGTGTCTCCAGAGGCTGTGGGATCTTTGCTAATTGACTTCAGTGAGCCAGGATTTCACCTTTTCCATGCAAATGGATAATGGGCATTTTAAATAGCAGTCGAAGGGGGGGTGTAGGGGGAAGAAGCTGATGTGGTGGTATTGGGGTGAGGGTGGTTTGAACTGACACTTCCTCCAAATTATTAGTCAGATCACGCCCTCAGGAGCCTGCCATATGAATGCAGGCAGTAGTGAAAGCTTAGGAAGTGAGGGTTTAGGGGAGATTTAAATAGGAGTGTGGTGGAAATTCAGGTAGTGCATGCATTACACCAGTTCATTTGGATGCTAAGGTATTTAGTCAGTGGGTATGAACTTACTTAAGAAGATGCAACACATGTGGCCAGGTATACATCAGTTCATGTTTCTTTTCTACTTACAAGGGCTTTGTCCCAAGGAAGAATGTCTTCCTTGGCGTTCTGTACTGTGCTGAGCACTTTCTGGCTTCTAATGAAAGAAATTAGGATTGACATTGACTCCTGCTTGATTTGGTTCAAACCACTGAACCTCACCTGCAAATTTGCTGTTCCAGAAAAGGAAGAAAAGAATTATTCTACCATAGCAGATTATTGCTTTGGGGAAGGAAGTAACTCACTGTCATAAATGCATAGAATTTCTACTGATGAATTCCAAAGCAAAGGGGGTTTCTTGTGTCTTCATTTGGATCAGTATTTTGAAATATCTATTTTCTGCATTAATCATCTCGCCTAACGAAGGACTTGTCAATCTGAACCATTGTTTTTTCCAACTATTATCAGTTGGTTTAATAAAAGATATTCTCTCTCCCTGCAATCCCTGCTTCTTTTACATTCTTAGACCATCATCAACAATCCTACCGTGACTGAACTTGATTTGACATGACATGATTGCAGCGAAGACAAACTTCATCCAAAATATAAAGAACAGGATTTGCCAACAGTAGAAAATGCAATTATTTTTTGTCTCGGGAACGTTACCTAGTTTTAGCAAAAAGTTGAAAGGATTGTGGTGGTTCATGTAACTCCATGTTGTCAAATTTCTAGTCTAGAATAGTGTTCGATTGATATTAGTACCATGCCTGCTTCCTCAACTAAATGTGAAGGAATAAATGAAAAAAATGGTCTTGCACTGTTGCATCTCAAGGTATTTCCATGGTATTCACTGAACTGCCTCACTGAAATGTGGCTGCTTCAGGTTTCTTCTCCAGTCAGCCATCACACATATCTAGGAATGACATGCCTTAGCCACACTCCAGCAAACTCTAATACAGGTCAATGGCCATTACCATTTTAGATAACACCTTCTTACTTAGTGCCTTCAGCTGTAAGGACTGTGTACATGGAGCTGAAGGTTCTCACCCCCCCTCCCCAAATACCCGTGCAGTTTCTGAGCCTGAGTTTTTGCTGTATTCAGAGTCCTAATGATCCTGGGTAGCTGTGGTAGGCTCAAAGGCCAAAAGAAATGTGTGTAACTCATCGCACTAATGGTGTGCAAGCACCTGTTTAAACAGCTAGGAAATAGCATTTGCTTTGCAGATGAATTAGCTAATTTTCTGAACGGCAGTTGGCTCCCAGAGAGTTGAAAACAGACAGAGAAAAGTGCCTAATTAGGCTTATAGGCCAGGAGATTTGGGATTCTGCTTTAAGAGGGTGTTATACCAAAGGGGTTCTTCCGTTACCAGAGCATCACCTCAGAAGCTGATCATGAGATGGATGCCCACACTGACTCTGAAGGACAAAGAATGACAATGTGTATGACTGTGGGGTCTCTCTTCTCTAAGCCAAATGCAGAGGGTAGCAGGAGCAGCAGCACTGGTGGAAGTTGTAGCTCTCTCAGCACTTGTGCTGTTGATCATGAAATCTAGATCATCTCATTAGAACGCCATTGTAATCAGTGCAGGGCCATCAGCACGAGAGAGCGCATGATTTCATGGCAAACGCAGCACAGCGGGTAACAAGAAAAATTGATTCGCCAATGAAGGGAGTAGGAAGTTTCAATTCAACGTGCTCTTGGGATAAGCTTTTCTGCTGAGAAGCCTTGTAAGCCACTCCCAGGGTGTTGAGAGATGAGCTCTTTCTGCGTCATTCTGGTCTTAAACGTACTCTGCTCAAGACAGTTAATCCTTTCTTCCCCTAATTATTTTTAAGGGAGATGTGAGAAGAGCAGCTGTTTGCACAAGCTATTATATCATTCCTGCTAACTGCAATTTGTGTAAATTAATTACTAGGTTTGGTGAAGAGTTGCTGCAGAAGCAGTCAAATAGACTAAAAGAGTAATGCCTCAAGAACTTTGTAGGCAAGATCTAGTGAAGATGAACACACTCCATGGTTTTATAGTGAACAATTCCAGTTTTCATAAGTTGAAGACCCAAGCTTGAATGAGAAACCTAACCTCCTCTTCCTCTGCTTAATGTATGTGAAAATCCAATATTAGTGCCAACTTTTCTTAAAGTAGCATACCTGTCAGTGGAGATGCCTGGGTGCTTGCCCTACAGCACTTAGCCTGGATTGTCTGCGTTGGTGATCAGACTGTGGAAAACTGCCGAGCTGATACCGGTCCTTGATTGTGCTGGGCATTATACAAATACACATTAAGGTGTAGCCTGTCACAAAGGAGGGACTTACAGTCTAATTAGACAACATGTGGAAACAGGAGGAGAGGTTGCAGACTACCAAATGTCCTGGGTAGTGCACTAAAGCTAGGGGTTGAACCCAGAAGCACGCACCCAGTCCACAGGATCTCCCTGCTGTAGGCTTTCAGTTTAATAAAAGTCACAGAAACAAAAATAAGCAATTGTTTGTCTGTCCCATCCCACAGGCTTTTAGGGAGTTGATCTCATTTAATCTGGAATATCAATAAGGATCTTGTAGACTAACCCTGTATTGTCACCATCATGTGTTATCATTATGACAAAGAAATAAGTCTCTCGTGCTGTCTTTATTTTCTACCTTGCTCCAGCTGCTTTTTATTGGTACAGTGTAGGGCAAGGAGATTTTTTTCTCTTCTTTTCTAGTGATGGAATCCATCTCAGATCTTTGCACTGATCTTTTTGTATCTTCTCTTTGCAGCATATGATTGCAGATACTGTTCGGTCATTAAGACATTGCAGAAATAACCAGTTTGGTGAGTAGACAAAACTTGCTACTTAGTTTGCCTTTCTGCTGCTTTGAGGTTTTTTGGGGGGTCTTTTCTGCTTTCTTTCTGCTTGTTCAGGTTTACTGTGGCAGCAGAATGTGGTCAACAATTATTCAATCGATTGGCAAGAGAAGGGAGTCATTGTTGGAAGGTCAGCATAGCAGAAACCACAGTTGGCTGGAGTTTAAGTTTACAAAACGTTTGTAGAAACAGCTTCCAAATTTTTTATAAATCCTTTCTCTGCAAAAATTGCCACCTCTTCAAAATATTGTGTAAGACCTGTGCCAGCTGCACTACATATTTGAGGCCTCTGATGTACACTGCTGTTTCTCACTTCCCCAGCTATAACGAAGTTACCTCAGTCTCCTCATAGTCTGTGCTTTGGTAAAGGATTCACAGCTGTCTTGGCTTTCAGTAGGTAAAAGATGGTATTCATCACCACATCTTTTCACTTGGCTCTTCACCAAATACAATTGTATGCTTAATTTGGGTTCTTTAGGACATTTCCCAAATTGGTGGAAGTCTCGAAGATGCCAGGATGCTGTGTGTTTCCTGAATGTAGGTGTGGAAGTGGAAAAGAGGGGATTGTCTTAGTCCCTCTCCTAGGAGAGGCCTGGAAATAGAGCTCCGCCTGCTTTAGGCAGTGGAGGATCTACACTGGTGGGAATGGTCATGAATGCCTTGGTTGCATCAAAGACTATTTTTTTGGGGGGTAGGTTTCCACCTAAGGGACCATGCCAGAAGACCGCAGCTTGCTTTGTTCTGCTGCTTAAGAGGGGAACTCTTGTTTTTCTCCTCAGCATTTCTCATTCTCTGCAGAGACATGAAAGACAGGAAGGGGGAAAAAAGCACCACTACTTTAGGAAGTGGATAGTTTTTAAGCCAAACCCACTAAAAGTGTCATTTATTGAGGCTGCTAAAACCTCTTTCCAAAGAGAAGTTCAAAACTGTGCTGCAGCCTTGGGGAAAAAGAGTTGGAATAATTTCTTTTTTCCAACTGAATTTTCAAGCAGCTGTTAGCATGGACTCTGACAATAATAATAACAACAATAATGATATTAATAATAACAGTAATGTGTCACAGAATCCCTAGGTTGAAAAAGACCTTTGAGATCGATTCTAAACCATATCCCTGAGCACCTCATCTGTCCGTCTTTTAAATACATCCAGGGTTGGTGACTCAAGCACCTCCCTGGGCAGCCTGTTCCAGTCCCCAATAACACTTTCAGTGAAGAACTTTTCTTGTAGTAGTAACAACAATATAGTAGTAACAACGAAAATATCAACAATGATGATGATAATAATGACAATAATAGCAACAACAATAACAATAATTTAGTATATAAATACATATACCCTCAAGAATGATAGGTACTGCTAAGACCTTTGCTGAATATTTGTTCTATGTAAAATCTCTTTTTTTAAACAAGGGCTGCTCAGTGTTACGGTTCTTGTTTCATTTTGAGATAGATACATATATATATATATATATATATATATATGAGAGAGAGAGAAGACATGCCTTTTGTTTTTATTCTGTTAAACTACCTACTTAAGGAAATACTGACTAACCCAAACTATGCCTCTGTAGGTGAGAAAGTCTCGTATTTAGCATTATAGAATGTAGCATTGGTTCCTTTCAGTGATGTGAAATATTTTGCAGCTTCTCTGCAAATCTTTGAACACATTCTTCTCTCTTTTCTTTTTTTTTTTCAAGTGGTTTTGTAAGTCTTGCAGCATAAATCCAAGGTTAATACCTGAGATTTATCATATAATCTGGTAGTTTGAAGTACATGATTGTTATTTTATTTTACCACAGACTTGATTTATTTCGAAGCTGGCATTTAAAAAGCAGCTTATACAGACATCCCTGTAGGCACTTTTTTTCCTCCCCTTAAATTCGTTTAGGCATGAAATGAATTCACTGAATATTTATTGAGACTTTATGGACAGTTTCCTTTTCTAGTGGGCTTATTTTGCTCTCAGGAATGCGAATCTTTCTACTGCATCAATTCCCAGATTGACCTAAGAGCAGCAGGCATCTCACTGTAGGAACGAATTCAAACAAAACTAAGCAAGGATTATTATTATTGTTTATGAGCTGTATCGTGTGTATTATGGTTGTGGGCCAAAGTCTTTCTGGGTTAGAAACTGGTCAGGTTCCAAGCAAGACTGAAATGCCTTTTTAATGGTAATAATGCCTTTAAATCCTGAAAACAAATAATAGCATTTCCAAAACCAGGAGAAGCAGCCTGAGAAAATAACATAATTCAAGCTTTTGACATTTCAGGTGTTAATGAGAAACACAAATGTTTTTCAGTACGTTCAGCACAGCTGCCGGGATCCTATTTCCACAGAACAGAAAGGTCATCTCTGTATCCTGACACAAATTTACCACATCTTCTGCTCTCTCCCACATTTTTCAAGTTAGATAACAGGTCAGAAATAGCTCCTAAAAATAGCTTCCTGGGAGCAGCCACACACAGACCTGGCTGCATCGACATCCCACGTTTCTGACATCGTACAGCGCCCTTTAGAAACAAGCGGGATGGTGGGTTCCTGGAAAGCTGCTCGTGTAGCTGGGGAGCGTGGAGAAAAGGATGATGGTGAAACAAAGGAGAAGGGAGGGAGCGTGCGAGTTAAGCTGATTGGTTCGGGGAATTTTGAGGGGTTTTCTTTTTTAATTTATGGTAATGTTATTAAAAAATCCTTGAGGATGTGGACTAGAATGGAGCTCTCCAACCTCCGCTCATTTGTCAGCAGCCAGCAACGTGTGAGAAACATGTCTCGTTGGTCTCTCTGCCTGTCTTGGCGGGGCTCGTGGGCGTAGGTTTAGCTTTGCCCTTTCTGCTGGTCGCCTTTCACAGCTGGCGAGTTCCCACGAGCCAACGTCGGGCATAAAGCTTGTAACAGAAAACATCTGCTACTTGAGCCGCCCCTCGGCGTGTCTGCTGGGAGGCTAATTCCTCTTCCCATGTAAACTCCCATGAAATGATAGCCCGACTCTCAGCCCTGTTACTAGATCAGAAATCAAAAGCATCACAGATCAAAACGTGGGGGCCTGTCAGAGCAGCTTGGAAGAGCTTTGGTATTTGTCTGCTCTGCTGTCACCTTTCACCTGCTCCAAGGGAAATTATCTAGGGCTGTCTGTCTTGAGTACTTGTCTTTAGGTTGCTTAAAAGTTACAGGCTGGGTCACCCACCCCTGCTTAAGGTCCCGTTGTGCTGCCAGAGCTGCACAAAGAAAAATCTGAACCACCCTTACAGGGGATGGACAGTTTGTATTGCCAGCAGGAGTAAATCTTGCACTGAGTAGATCTCAGCTTCTTGCCTTCCACTTGTCCCTCCTTTGTGTATGCTGGTTGCCTAGCATTGCCTCCTCCTTTCTTTCTTCTCCCTGTTTCTGTATCTCACTGTTACCTCACGCACTGCACTTCAACTGCAAGTCCTTTACATCACCAGCCATCTTTTTTGTGACTGTCTAGCACCTGACAGGTTGGCACACCGGGGACTTTGCAACACACAGGACAGAGAAGCAGGCAAGGTACAGCTTTCTGATCCACCCCCTTCCTCCTGTCTTGCAGGCAATGAAGTTTCTTCGAAAGAGCATCATGAGCTGAAGCCATACGTCCATCACCTGCACGTCATTGACAACCAACAAGCTCTTTTCGAGCTTTCTCACAGGATAGAGCCGCGAGTGTGAGCATACACAGCTTCAAATAAGCTTGTAACTGCAGCACTTTGAATTCAGTGAATGTTTATGCCAAGCATGTTGCTTCCCTATATTAGAACAGTTTACTGAGTTTTATCAGTAGCTCACACAACATGCGCAGGAAAATCAGGCAAGAGCCAGCAAAGGAGCTGCTCACAGCGTTGCAGGGCAAGCTTGGTGTCATCGCCGCTCGTCGCCAGGATGGGAGGGAGTGGAGCAGTGTCCTTTGAGCTCCGGAGCTTGGTTTCTGTGAAAGTATTGTTTGGTCCAGCGTAGCTTTCAATGCAGATTCTGCCAGTATTAGAATGAAAGGAAACATCGTGTCACAGCAGCAAAACATTTCAGCAAGCGACATGCCGCAAGGGGATTGATTCTCAGTTCACCACGCTAGTTCAGAGCTGCCAGAGTATTGTTGCCAAAAATACTGTGCAATCCATGCAGCTCCCCTGAGTCCACTGGAGCATCTTACGTGAGATGAATGTGGACAACCAAGAATGGGAATATAAAAACACCAGGAATGGGAATATAAAAAAACCAAGAATGGGAATACAAAAAGACAGCGCATCAGATGAAACTCAGAAGTGTGTGGGAATGTGGAGGCCAGCAGCAAACAGTTCACATTGTTACGGCCCCATAAGAATCTGCTTTCTAAAACACACTGTAAGAGCCAATCCACTTAGGTTGCAGTTTATGGACACAGTTGTTTATACACTGAAAATGTGGCGTTCTCTTCCTTTTCAGTTCTCACATACATTACCAGCTCCTGCAGTTAACATGTTACAAATTATTATAGTAGGAGCGTTGTTTTCAGCTTGGATTACACCCTCCTTGGTGTCTATTCAGAAGCAATGCCTACATACACCTACATTCCTAACTCACCTCCTGGAAATACTCTTTCAGCAGGTAAAATTTCACCTAACTTGCACACGCTTCTAGCTTTGAAAGAACAAAACTGTACACCTTACAGGGTAGCAGTGTAATTCCCTGCATACACACTGGGCTCTCAGCATCAGGGTCCCTTCACTGCTTCTGTTGCACTCACACCCCTCCCCTAGCCAATTTCCACGTAGCTAAAAAGTACAACTTCTGGGGTATGTACTGAGGCAGCATTTCTAAAGTCTTGTCTACAGCTGACCTACATCTAAGCACCATCCTTGCCACAGCTCTGGTTTTCAGTGCTAAGATGTTGCCCTGGAATAATCCAGTGAATGCCACGGGCAGTGTGCAGGCGTGCTGTGCAATCTGGCACATGTTTGTACACCGAATCAAGAGTTCCAGTCCCTTTGCAGAGCAGGTAGGATACGTTGTATTGCTTGCCCATCTCTATTGTATACTTTCCACGTGAGCAAGACTTACAAGAAAAATGCTCCTTTACTGAAATGTGGGAATACTGAAGTAGCATGCTTTTCATCATTGTGTTATCTCTGGTTTAAAGGGATTTAAAAAAAAAAAAAAAGCAGCTTTAACAAGTAGTCTGTGGGAGAATCTGTAGAATGCATTTGGTTTTCCCATCTGTGAAATATTGTATAGATCTATTGTAAAGGAAACAGATGTTTCAGAAATGTATTTGCTTGTACTTTGTTATCAAATACTATATGATTTTTTCTTTTTTTTTTTAAGAAAAAAATCTTCTTTTTACCCAGTAAAAAGAAAAAAAAAATAAACTCTTGCTGGCCATGGAGTAAAAATTTGCTATGTTCTTCTGTAGATGTGACTGCACATATTGTAAATAACTCTTTTGTGCAAACAGACCAAAACTGTTCAGATGAGGATACTAGCTGCGGTGGACTCCTTTGTGCAGTGTAAGAACACAATCCAGATACAATTGTGTCACTGCAGTTCTTCCTCTGGCTGCAGCACTCCCCTAATCCCCACCCTAGATGCATTACATGGGTGCTTTGCCGGTTTTTGAGCTCCCCCTTGTGAAATCTTTCTTACCGTGGCATTATTTTTAGGAGCCTGTATGTAGACCAGCCTGCATGCTCTAGCTCATGTGGTGTAATGCTGAAGTTCACACGTAGCTCCTTTGGAACCTGTGGGAGAGGGAGCCTGAGAAGGTGGGCCTGTTTCTCTCTGGTAGTTCTGGGATTTGCCGCTGCTGAGGCAGCAGCCACACCAGAGAACAAAAGACAAGGAAACAGAAAAAGGGAAAGAAATACATGAAAAAGAAGTGGAAAGATGACTCTGCTCAGGCTTGATTTGAAAGCATGCTAAAGCCACCGTGAAGGCTCCTTGCTCCCAGTTCAAACCGGTTGAAGTAAATTGATGAGTTACCTTTGGGCTTTGAAGCCAATCTGTACCACTGTAACTTTATACTGCATCAGGTATTGTCCACCCCTTGCAGCTGACTTAAGCTCAGATAACCTTGTTACCTGTGTTGTGGCTAATCAGACTAATATTTAAAACTTTACATACTGCTTTTTGTGGTGGCCTGGATAATTAGAATCTGTGGATAATTAGGTCTGAGGGGCCAACTTGGACCCATTGATTTCACATTGAAAATGTGGATGATACAACCATAAAAAGGCAAATACTCCAAATTTTTTAGCTAATCCATCTTAATAAAAAAAGGCCCTTCAAAGTCTTGTTCAACAGGTGAAGCATTGCAGAGCTGGGCTGCAGAACTGGCAAATGGTTTGAAGGTGTGCTGGTTGGGAGGAGAACTAGAAATAAACCCTCTGAAGGGGAAGGGGAGTGCTACACAGCCTCTGACGGGGTCCAGCACTGGTGGTATTGTGTTATTTTTAGATCCTTCAGTAACACAATTATGTTACATAGGGTAAAATCCAGGAATCTTCTAAGTTCAGTCTATCACAATCACACTTGGGGTGAAATACTCTGCGTATTTTCTTTAGTAGCTAGGTGGAGGAATTAGACAGAAGAAAGGAAGAGGCTGGGTCACTCTGTATCTCTCTGATTGTGGGATTTTGCTGCATCAAATTTAGATGTTTCTATGACATACCCTTTTGATTCCAGCCCCATTTGAGAAATAAATTGCAGTTGCATGACAGTGGCAACCCCTGTCCCCCCCAAATCTGTTATCTGAAATAATAAGACATGTGCTGCTGTAAAATTACAAAGATGTAAATACTAAACATTTTAGCAGAGTAATATTTATTTGCATAGCATATTTATTGTCATCTTATTACACTGTTAAAAAATACTGGGATGAAGTCCATGAGCTGAGGTGAGAAGACCTGCCTGTTCATTTTCTCTGAGTGCCATAATGCTGTCAGCTTATGTTAAAAGTAATAAAATAGAAAAGCCCAAACCAAGGTGTTTACCTAACTTCTCAGGGACTACAGCTAGTAGTTATCCACCATTATGAGACCTGGTATGTATGAAATAATCTGATTTACCAGAATCAATGTTGCTGGTGTTTTCCGATTCCATGCTTGTTCTGCCTCTGTACATATTATCGTGTTGTGTATTTATGAGAGCTAGTAAGCAATAATTTATATGTCAAAATGGCCAAGCAATACAAGGTTAAAACTTGTAGAAGCAACTGTTACATTTATCTTGCATTTTCCAGTGTTTTTTAATATTGCTTTTCGAAATATAAAAACTACCTTAATGAAGCCTGGGCTCTGTGCCTTCATGCCTATCACACGTACTTACTATTCCTAACTGGAATATTTCCCACTCATACTTGGAGTCACTCAGTTCTGCAACCAGAACGAGGTGGATGCAGCCCAGCATGCGCCTGGTTAGAGGCTCAGGAGCCTGACCCTGGGTGCCTCCTTAGTCTCCGGTCAGTGGACTTGCTGGAACTGATGTATTCCAGGCAGTTTCAGAAGCAGAGATGACATTAATGGGGTCTCAGCTGTGCCTTATCATCACGGAGCAGTGTAAGAGGGGCCTGGAGCCACCATGAGAAGTCCCTGCGGGAGAGGGGAGGAGTACATCTATCTTCATATCCCTTGGAGTCTGCTTATCGCCACTTGATCCTCTCACTGAGGACAGCACACGCTTTCCCCGTTCATCAGGCACCTCTGCCGGTGCGGTTTCCTCTCCCTCCTGGTTTGCAGCGGTCTGGGAAGGCAGAGCGGGTGATGGGCTGCGGGTGCTGCAAGGCGGCTGAGCGCGGCCCGGCCTTCCAGCCTTTCCGCTGGCAAACCCTGGGAGCCGCTGGCAAACCTGGCTGTTTCACACAGAAGTGACGCTTGGTACTTAACCTCGTGATGAGAGTTCAAAGTGCTTTACAAACAGGCAGCACTTAATCCTCTGAGTGCCTGCACCTTAAACAGTCTTAAGCCTGAGCTACAGAGTATTTGTGCCAGCGTTAATATACAGGCTGGGGGAATTTTAACTAATAATTAATACAGTACAAGCCCAAGTTGTTGACACAGCTCTATAATGATGTTTAAAGATGCTTTATAGCCAGACATCCTTTTCCAGATCCAGCTGGGCAAGCTGAAGAATTTATACTCCCAGCTGTTCATCACTCTCCCTTCATTGGACATCATTGCTCCCCACAGGGTAGCCCAGAAGGACACCTTGGGGTATCTCCTAACCTGCTGTTGTCAGTCAGCTGAATTACTTCAAGCCACCCACGACTGCGTGCTTGCAGCTAACTGCACTGAAGGGCTCTCCTGGCCATCAACCTTGCTGGGAGGTTGTGACAAGAAGATAGAGTGGTGATACCTTTAAGACAGTTTGTAAATGGAAAGGTGTAGAGCTGAGGACAGCAGGCTTACAGCTCCAGCTGTGCTAGAAGGCCACAAGAAGAGGCTGACTGCGCTTCAGGTGTTGTCCCACGTTGCTGAACTATTCAGCCAAGGGTTCTGAAAAGAGCTTTACTGGCAAAGACCTGCCAATTAAGCTGCTCCGTGGAGTCTCTGAATTTTAAATGAAGGGGTTGATGGGGGAGGTCTGTGATGAGTTGTTCCTGTGGGAACTGGGTGAAGGTGAGAAGTGGTGGGTGGGGGCAGTTTGCTCTGGGGCCAGCAGAGTCCTTGGTGCAGAAGGGGGCTGACTGTGCTACTCTATGTAGGCATGATTCCCTCTCAGTGGAAAACCAACCTGCTCAGCCTGGAAACCTCCTGATTGTGTTTCACGTTCTAGCAGACTTTCACACCACACAGAGCATCTGCCCTGGAGTCCTGCTCTCTTCTGCTGTGGGGTGGCAGCTGAGTTACACAACAAAACCCAAGGAAGGTAAGTCTTTCTCTGGCTCTAACTGCTACCTGCAACAACTGCTGTTTCACACTGGAGAGCTGTGTGATGGCACCCTATGTGTGTAGCTACAATAATGCTCTGAGGTGCCAGTAGTTACACTGGGGTTAAAAGAATCATGCAGTGCAGTTAATGTAAGATCTGGAGACCTGAGGAGGCCTGCAAAGGTGAGCCACATGAACAGTTTTTCAAGTATGGAGAAAAGTGTTCTCTGCATTCCCTCTTCTCTGAAAGAAGGTCAGTGGGTTTCATAAGACCCTTCTAAAGGTCCAGAAAACCTTGAAAAAGTAGCTTAAGCCTCAGAGCCTTTTAGAGGCCAAGGAATGGCAATGATACAGTCTGCATATTTTCTTTTAATTCTCAATGCTCATTGAGTTGCAGCTCTTTGTCCCACAGGAGGACTGTGCTGGCACTTAGTTGTGAAGGCACCAGGCTCTTTGCACAGATCCTCTCATGCTCTTCGTAAATCTATGCATTTTAGGAACCTGCTGGGATTCAACATTTTTTTTCCATCCCTCTCTTATCCCAAGCAGACTGTGAAAGTGAGGGGAAGGGGAAGTCTTGAAACGCTTCCTTTGCGCTGAAGTGTGCTGCTGACCCTTTCTAGGTCCTGCTTCCTCAGGATAGGGGCAGTTCTTCTCACCTCCCCATCAAGAAAAAGACAACTCTCCTAGAGAAACCATGCAGCTAAAAATCCAAGAGGAACCTAATTTTGGTGTCAGGAGAGCAAAGGAGGTCACATAAACCCAGTAGGTGAGAGGGAATCTTTTCCTTTGTGTCTGTGCCTGGATCTGATTCATTGCACCTGGCTATTTGCCTGTTGCAGTTTGTTGCTTTGCTAGGAGAGGTAGATAGTACTGGGTTTGTGTGCTGGCAGGACAGCATGGACTGGCTTTACTCCCTATGGTCTTGGTGCCATTAGTTGTTCTCTGTAAGGTTTCAGCTCTCATCTCTGTAGTAAGCAGCGCAGTCACAGGGCTGCTAAGAAATGGGGAATCAGTATAGTCTAGAATGAAATTTGATTGGAAATCCAAACTTGCTTCACTCTTTTTAGCATGGAGAAGCATATGACCCAGACATGAAGGTGTTTTTAAGCAGAATCAGATGGGCTAAACCACCCTGAAGGACAGGTGCTGGGGCAGGCTCCCTTGAATAGATGGGTCTTAAATGATGGTTTGTGCAAGGAGATGGGTTATGGGTTGTGTGTTTTTTGGAACAGGTTTTCTTGCAGCAAGTTGTCATGGCTTTTAAAACTGAAGCTGCTTGGGTTTGTATCCTGGCCTCCTGCTGTCCTTGTCACCAGTGCAAGTCCTTTCTTGTCCTCAGCAGCAGGAAGTGCTGGTTCAGAGCAAGTGCTGGTGCTCCAGATAAGGTTATAAAGAAAAAGCAGTTAGTTGTGACAAACAGGCTCTTCGTAAGCTGCAGTAGTGAGGTATGAGGTAAAGGACATTGCAACAACAATGAAAGAACAAGCCAAAACCAACTTAAAAAAAAAAAAGATAGGGAAAGTCTTGACATTGCCCCTGCTAAATGCAGAGATGTCCCTGCAGTGATATGGGTCAGACAGGAGTGTTACTTAGCAGGGAGAAATGCCACTGGCAGAACTTGCCCATTAAACCTAAATGGTGAATTGCCCCTTGAGAGAGGTCCTGCCAGCTGTGACAGATGGCTTGAAAGCACAGAGCTCTGCTTTGCTAGAGGGGAGTTTACCAGCAAACATAAAAAGGGACAATTCAGACCTAGAAATGACAAAGGACAGTGAGGATCAAACCCTGAATCAAGCTCCTCCCTGGTAAGTTATATGGGCTCTTGACAAATGCTTGTGAGACCTCCCTGTAATGGTAGGCGAAGGTTTGTGTTACTTCATAAGCCATTATGCTGTTACTGAGGCCACATGGGCCTGACTCCTGCGTGGGCTTGCCCCCAGCTAAGCTTGCCCATCAGTTGTGGTGACTGGGGTATAGACAGGCACCTGCTGTGAAATTCAGCTCAACAGCTCTAGGTGACAGGACAGTTCTTCAGCCACAAATCCCTCAAATGTTTGAAGTCTTGTTCTGTCAAGCAGCTTGGAAAACCTTCTATCTAAGCAAAGTCTGCTGCTGTCATAAGTTGAAAGTCAAGTTGATTTTTTTTTTATTTTATTTCAGTTTTAACTGAACTCAAGGGCCACAAGGGTACCTATAATGGGCTAGAGCACCTCTCCTACAAAGACAGGCTGAGAGAGTTGGGCTTGTTCAGCTTGGAAAAGAGAAGGCTCAAGTGAGACATTATTGTAGCCTTCCAGTACCTGAAAGGTACCTACAGGAAAGCTGGGGAAGGACTGTTTGTAAGGGCATGGAGTGATAGGATGAGGGGAAGTGGTGCTAAACTAGAGCTGGGTGGGTTTAGATTAGGAAGAAGCTCTTCACTATGAGGGTGGTGAGACCTCAGGTTGCCCAGAGAGATGCTGGAGGTCCCATCCCTGGAGACATTCAAGGTCAGGCTTGATGGGGCTCTGAGCAATCTGATCTAGTTAGAGGTGTCACTGCTTACTGCAGAGGGGTTAGACTAAATGGCCATTTAAACCTAACACATTCTAAGTACAAGTGCAAATGAAGAAAGACTTAAGCTATATGTTAAGGGTTTTTGAGGACATTAGGAGACAGTAACATGGCAAAGGAAGGTATCATTTCCCAGGAAAAAAAAGACAAGAAATTGTTGGAGCCACATGTTGCTAAAAGACAGCCAGCATTCTTATGGGGAGCATCCCTGTGACAGCACATCATCATTTTGACCAAGCAAAGGGCTCAGCTGGCTGTGGCTGGTTGTAGCAAAAGCCACTGCCAACCCGAACCAACTTTTCCAGCAGGTAACATGCAGTAACTTCCCTTTGGGAAGCTCACATACTACTGACATCTAGCTCTGAACTCCTGTGCGACCTCAAGGGACTGCAGGGCATAATATAGCAGTGAGAGGCTCCTCTGTCATCTGCGTGGTCCACTGACCCCAGTTTATTAGATTTGTTGACTCAGATTCCCATTTAAGTGGACTGATGGGATTATCTGTTCAGCCTTTTTGTGCACGTTTCCCCATGGATTTAGTTTTCAGGCTTTATGATGAGAGTGCACATTCACTTAGGACAGATGCTGATGGGAATAAAGACTGCTGCCTTCTCATCTGTCAGTAGTCCCCGGAGTCAGCGTCTCATCCAAAGCCGTTGGCTGCAGTGTGAGCATTTGGTGTGGGGCAGCTTCTCCAAACACACTGCGGAGTTGTCTGGGCGCGTGGGACAAAAGCAAATCCCCTGCCTGCTGGGCTGTGCGTGAGGCTGCATTCGCTGCTCCATCAGAGGGGCAGTTTCGTGAGCCCGAGGAGCGGGTTTCCTCTGGAAGGTGCTGCCGTACACGTGCCCCTGCCAGTCTTGGTGGTATTTTGGGGCTGTGCTCACCCAGCCTTTGGTAAGGAGGAGAGCTGAGGAATTGAAATCGCTCTGTGTAGCCGTGCCGGGCTTTGATCCCAAATACCGTGTGCTGCGAATGAATAGCACTATGAGAGGAAAATGGGTTGCTCCTGTGTTATAGAGCCACCGGCACCAGGGCGCGAGGCAAGGCTGTGCTCACGTGCTCCTGGCTTGTGTACCCTGGAGCAGGTGCAGGACACTGCACTGGAGCAGGGGTAGGTGTTTTGAGGCTGGTCTGCTCTCCTCATGCCATTGTGGGCCATGTCCTCTTTACCCCGGCCAAATCACCCCCCATTCTGCATCCCCACAGTACTCTGTGAGCACAGCTGGGGCCAGCCAGCTGGAGCTGCCATGCAGTGTCACAGGGAAGCTGCAAATAGATAAGGCAGGGGAGCATTTGTGTTACAAGCTGCTGCTTGATAAACCAGTGACAGCTGAAGGGAGCATAAGTCAGAAAGGCTGAACATGTCTGCAGTTGGTCAGGGGCAGCTGTGGGCTGTAGGGACTCTGGGAAAGTCAAACCTAATCAGGTTTTGGTGTAACATGATAACTAAGACTGTGAATTTGTCATGTACCTATCACATAGATGTGAAGAAGCATCCAGAAGAGTTTAATCTTTGGCTGTTTGATAAACTTTTCACACTCAGCGAAGGCTCCAAACAACTAATGCAGAAGTACCCTCATGATGAGCTGATTTCAGCTGCTGGTTGGGACCAGGAGGAGCTGGGACCAATCATTCCCATCAGCAGGTTGGTGCAGCTGCTTCTGAGCCTCCATGTTAAGCTGGATTGTGAACCTGGGAAATGTTCATATCTGAGGAAGACCTCCTCTACATAACAAACCTCATATTTAAAATACACAAGCAACTCGCTAACTGTACTTTATCCTACTTGGCCTAATGCACACAGTTCATTATGGATCTCCCTAGAGACTAGTTGTGTGGTATTATGGCTGTGGTCATGGTGATAGTTGCTGATTAGTCTAGGGTGATAACAGGGACTGCTAACACTTGCTGTTCCCTGGGCTCAGGAAGGAGAATGCTTATGAACAGCAGATAAAAGCAATGTTGATATAACTTGTTCCTTTAGTGTCACTCAGAGGGGTCTGAAGGCACATAGAAAATGCTGACCAGTTAAAGTCACCAGGAAGCAGAGAGGAGCTGCTGTCCCTGCTTGACAGAAACCTCAGAAAGAGAGAGGCAGAGACATGGCCAAGCTCAGATGGTGCCAGGACATCCCCAGATTGCTTTTTATCCACCCTCCAGCACTTCTCCCGTGCTTGCTTACAAAATCAGTTCTGCACCAAACAAAAGTCAATGAAAGTGAAAGAAGCAAGAGCCCAGCAGAGACAACTGGGAACTGGAGTGCAGCAGGGCACAGCACTCTTGTCACTGCTCCTCCCAGCCAGGAGCGCATGGCCTCTCTGTCACCAGACCCAGTTTTCTGCATGACACAGCAGCCATGGTGTTGCTTGTGTGGGCAGTTTACTCTGTGCACTTTGAGACCTTTTGTACTTTCTTTTGAGGAAACCAGGATGACTTGGAAAGCCTTTCCCTCTGGATTATAGACCCCCTTCTCAAGCAGGGTGTCAATCCTAGCTGGTGAGTTTTCCACAGATGCTCCTCTACCAAAATAGCAACCATTTCTGAGCCATTTAAGCTTTATCAGAATTTAACTTATTGCTTTGATTTATTTTTTTATGAATCCCTTTGTTTCAATAAAAGTTTACTTTTGTGTTCCCAGCTTGCAGTATCTCAAGGCTGAACACCAGCAAGACCATACTGTGACCAAAAAACCAGATAACTCACCCTAGAAAATTATGTCCTATCTTGTGTATAGGATTGCAGCATCATTTGATTTATGGATGAGGGAATGATGAGGCTGCTTTTGAGCTTTGTGATCTTTTATGCCAGCAGTCACTTCTGGAGTAACTGGTAGTACTTGTGGGAGCAAGAATTTGCTGCTGGTACAACTGACGGGAGAGCAGAAGCATTTTTAACCTAGTTTCTTTAGAAAAAATCCTCATTTGCTTGTCCTGCCTTATCCCTTGTTAGCTTTCTAGGCACCAGGGACATTATCGACCAACTCTGGAAGAGTAATGAAAGGCTCAGAAGTAATTATATACCCATGAGGGAACTCTGAGGGTAGCTGGAAGACGTGAGGGGGGAGTCAGACAGGAGGGTGCAGGATCGTTCCTCATCCCCATGGTGTTCTGCAGCTGACAGGAATCTGGCTCTTGCCTGATGCATGTTAGCTCTTGACCTGTGGAAATCTTGCAGGTCCTAGGAATCAGCTCATGGGCATGTTTGAGCAAGATACCATTGGTACACCTTGCTTTGCATCCTGGAGGTTTCATGTCTGGTGGCACTAGCACATCACTGATCCAAGATGATAATCTAGTTCCTGCTTTTACTGCCCTAGGCAAGTCACTTCTGTGGAAGTTCCTTTGTTCCACCTCACAGTTCTTTCCTCATGCTTTTTCCCAGTCCTGCCTTTTTGTACGCCCTGCAGAGAGGATGAATTGTCTATCAGTGTCTCAGGCAGGAGACTCTGGCCTCTTGTGAACTAACTCTGTGTGGGACTCTGACATTCTAGTGTTGCTGCTGCCCCATTCCTAACCAATTGTTGCCAGTAAACCATCAGTGTCATTTCAGACATTTTACTGGAGGGGTGGTGGTGGTGGTGTCATTTTTGTTTGCTTCCTTGCTTTTTTGGTATTCAACTCCAGTATGGAGAGGAGAGCAGCTCAGGGGAACAGAACTGAACATCAGTCCTATTTCTCTCCTGGGTGTCTTACAGTGCTTACAAAGTGCTTTACAAAGACCGATGCTTTGGTCTCACAGCATCTTTTCTGAGGCTCACTTAAGGAGTGTAAGCAAAGTGCTTGAGGACTCCCAAAAGGAAGGAACCTCGGGGTTTGTTAACGCTTGTTTGACCAACTCTAGTATATGGGTATGACACCAATCTGAGGCAGAACCGCTGGTCCACAAAGCGGGTAATGGTACAAGTGTGCTTTACCTCACACACACACGGGCTTGGTTTTTAATCAGTGAAGAGATGTTCTGGCTGGAGTAGGTTGGGAAGGAATCAGATCAAGATTCCTGTCATGATTTCAAATATGTCACATGGGAGTGAGCTCAAGTATTGAGAAATAACATCTGGGTAGTGGGTTTTTTGGTGGGTTGGTTGGTTTTTCTGGTTTTGGTTTTTTTTGGGGGGGAGGGGCGTTGATTGTTTGGGGGGTTTGTTTGTTTGGTTTTTGTTGTTACAAAAAGGGAACAGAAAAGCAGGGGGGGGAAATCCCACCGCAGCTAGTGGTCTGTTATGGCAAGTGGAAGAGGAGTCTCGCAGTGCCATCTAGGGGCTCCCGGGCCCGAGGGAGGCCTACGTGGGCTGAAGGTCCCGCTAGCTGGGAGATGGCAACATGTCTCGGCTGCCCTCGCCTTGCCAAGAGCAGTCCCCGAAATAGGTGATAATACCTGTTCGTTACTCGCCCCCCATCATATGGCTTGAGACCAACCTGATATTATAGAGACGCACTGTCAGAAGGTATGGCCACATGTGTTACCTGATCTCAGGTAAGTTCTGGATCTAAGAACCACGTAGATCAGTATTTGTCATTCTACTCCTTGAGTACTGTGTCCAGTTTTGGGCCCCTCACTACTAGAAGGACGTGTTGATGCTGGAGCATGTCCAGAGAGTGGCAATGAAGCTGGTGAAGGGTTTGAGCGCAGGTCCTGTGGGGAGCAGATGAGGAAACTGGGGCTTTTTAGCCTTAAGAAAAGGAGGCTGAAGGGTGGCCTTACCTCTTTCTACAGCTATCGGCAAGGAAGGTGTCAAGAGGTGGGGGTTGGCCTCCTCTCTGAGGTAACAAGCCAGTGGATGAGAGGAAATTGTTTCAAATTGCACCAGGAGAGATTTAAGTTAGGTATCAGGAAGATTTTCTTTACTGAAAGGGTAGTCAAGTATTGGAACAGGCTCCCTGGGGAGGTGGAGGAGTCACCATCCCTGGAGGCATTTAAATGGCATGTAGATTTGTGCTTGGGGACATGGGCTAGAGGTGGACTAGGTAGGATTAGGCTGTGGTTGGATTCAATGATCTTAAAGGTCTCTTCCAGCCTAAGTGATTCTATGATTTCCTTAATCTGTCTGCAAACAACAAAAGGGCAGCCTTAGTCCTGGCAGGGAAATGGGTCAGACTTTTTCCTCCACTCAGTAGCAGGGGCTTGGTATTGAACACTGTTTTCACTCCAGGAAAAGTGGTCATCACCTTGTTTTGCTCTTGCTTCTATGGCCTGGCTTTGCTTTGCATTTGCTCTGTTGAAAGCATGTGGAGAGTTAAAAATGATTTGTGAGTGAGGTGAGTGTCTATGAATTTGATTTGGGGAACTGGCATTGTCGTAATCTTAGTTCATTTGAAGCAAAAGTGCTGGAACAAAGGTGTCCTATCACCAGTGGCAGCAGCAGCTCTGGGTCATGATGATTAAACTGGAAATGTGCGGCATCGCAGTAAGACATGGGCATTTGGCATCCCAGGCCATTCCTCAGCTACCACAGCAGACACTATTTTAGGCTCTCATTATTTTTATACTTTAAAAATTTTCCCTGCTTCTTTTTGAGCGAGAAGTAAGGCCTTCTTCAGAGAGGCATGATACCTGGGGTATTTGTGTGATGTCTCTCAACAGAGCCAGCCAGCAGGTTCCCAATGGCTGCTAATCATATTCCCAGGACCATGTTTGTACTTGGGAGTCTCTGTACTCACAGCGTTTGTGTAATGATCAAAGCATTCCCAAACACAGGCATGCTGGACATGGCAGTGGAGTGCAGATAACACGCTTTAATGAGGGTCATGCTCTTACCAGGTGCTTTTTACTGGCACCTGGTTAAAGCAGAAATGTCCTTTTTGTTACCAGAAATTTAAGGTTAGGTTCTGTGAGGTTATAGACATTTGATTAAGGGTAAATGGGGAGGTAGCCATTTGTCTGTACGTATAGCTGAATTCTGTGAGAGGAAATATTTAAGCTTGAGCTCATTACAGGGTAGGCCGTAGCTGAACGAGAAAGGAAATAGATGCCTTTCCTGAAGTGACTGGCAGCAGCTGAACACTGGTGGGAATTTGTCTGACAGAGCAGCGCAACAATGACACCTTCTGTAAAACACTAGAAATGTCAAGTCTTACTGCTTCAGCTTCCACCCTCGGAAATTTCTAACCTAAATGCTGGCAGAGAGCTTTTTGTGCAACTTCTGTAGCAGACATCTCTGTGGAGAGGTAGCTTTCCTACCAGGCTGTGCAAACACCTTCCAGGCTGATGGGTCACAAGCTACTGCTTGACAGTAATGGGGAGTCCTGCAAAAAGATTACAACTGTGAAAGCCCTTTTGGCAAACCTTTTCCACCATTTTTTTTTTTAAATTATTTTTTTTATCTTCCTGCCCAAAAGCATGCTTACCAAGATGAGTGGGAAGCTGAGATCCTTCCCTGAAGACCTTCAAGTTCATAGTTGTGTGCATGGGGGGTCTCAGTCCTACCTTAGGGGTGGTTTCAGAGCACCTGATAAAATTATTCCACTGCATATTTCCTAAATTTGTTAAAAGGAGAGAGCACAAGAGGGAGCCAGACTCTGCATCCTGGCAAGGCTCTTAGCCTGTGCGTTGGGAGGGGGCAGGGGGAGCCTGGGACTTGATCCCTGTGCTCTAAGCTCTTTCCATATTAATTCAGGGTCTCCAATCTGAGGTGCACAATGTCCTATGGCCTCCTCAGCCTGTGGTGGTGCCCAGGGACATGGACCTTGAAGTCAACACTCATGTCTTTCCCTCTGGCATCAAGGGAAGTGATCACTTGGGCCAGGCAACATGCAAAAAGAGGTGGCAAATATGGATTTGATGTCCTTCCTACTGAGGAGGAACCACAACCCATTATCTCCCTTTTTGTCCCTCCAGCCACTATATTCTCATGATGCAGGTGCAAGGAAGAGAGCACTGGCATGGGTGGATCGAGTTTATTGATTTGAAAAGAAAAGGTGGCAGTGACACTTGCTCTTTAGCAGGGTGCCTGAGAGCTGCTGGTGTGTGGGCATGGGTTGCTTTGCCTTCTGATCTGTGTGTGGTTGACATCCATGTAACTGTGGAGCTGCCCTTCCCAGCAGCTGGAGCTCCTGTAGGCAGCTAGGATGACAGCAAACATCGATTTAGGAAGCAAGCCCTACCTTTTTAGCACCTGGGATTTTTACTGGCACTAATCTTACCTGATGTGCCTCACATCACTCTTGTGGGACGTGTCAGAGTTGGGAGCTCAGCTTCTATACCCTGAGCCTTAGACCAGCATTTTTACCACAGGTCAGCCCTTTGACTGCAGCACTGCACCCTGAAATAACCCTCTGTGGCCTCTGCTTTCACGAGGAAAGTCCTTATCTACCATTTAGTCACTTCACTGGGTCACTGAAATGAGCATGAAGAGCACTGTGTAGGAGTGAGAAATCAGCCAGAGTCCTTCCCATTTGGTGTGGTAGTTATCAGATATCATGAGGTTAAAGCAAGGTTTTAATAATTTAACAGCTGCATACAGGATGTTACAGGGCAAGTACAGCCCAGGGTAGGATATGGGGTAGCTGTATAATGGGAACACAGTGTGTATAATTCTGTGTACACAACCCTTACCATGTGGCTCTCCCACCATGCAGGCCAGGTAGATGGCAAGGGCAGCTTGGCTCTGTTAACACCTTTTCATCTGTCTGGAACTTGACAGAAGGTTTAGACCACAGTCTTTAAAACTTGCAAGGCAGTCAATGCTGCCTTATTTTTGAGAGTTAAACCAAGAACTGAAGCTCTGCTCCACATTGTATGTCCTCATGACTTTTTTCAGTGTAACTTGGCCAACTACAGCAGTGCCAGTCCATTTTTTTTTCTGTTTACTTTCCAGATAATCCTCCTGCAACTCAGTGAGCTTGTGCAATTAAAATGTAGGTTATTTAATGATTTTATTCATATGTGCTAGAATTCTTAAAAGACTGCTCTGACATGCCCTAGGTAAATGAGTGTCACTTCACGCATCAGGTTGCTTTAGTTGCCTCTTATCTCTGTCTCCCTGACTTGCCCTGCATTGAGGGGAGCGTACCAGGAATGATGATGATCAAGCTGAAATAAAAGCTGAAAAGAAAGCATAATTTGATGGTATGTTATGTTTGGCATATCAGATGCAATGTCAGGAGAAAGTTATTACAGTGGCTGTTATCTGAAATTTAGCACAGCATTAGCTTAAAGGTACCAACCCATATAAATTTGTGTAGGTGAGTTGTTGGCCAAGTCCTTGTTGACATCAGTGACACATTTTTGTTTCAGTGCCTTATTGAATTTACCCTTTCACTACAGAATTCTAGTTTCTGAAGCTTTCTCTCTTCCCACCCTCTGGCTATGCAGACCAAGCTCCAACCTGTTGCCTCTGAGGTTCCTGTTTTCCCTGCAGCTGGCTGTGGATGCCAGCCCTGCCCTGAGGGCAGGCAAGGTCCTGGGCAGCAGGTCTGACCCCTCCTCAACTTCATGCACCAGCCTGAAGGTTCCTCTGACACCTTCTGCTAAGGACAGCACCTTCTGGAGTGATGGTAGCCCATCTTTGAGAGACATTGGCGAAGCTGAATGCCATCCTGCAGACAAGAATAAAAACCTGTTTGAGGCTCAGCAATGTCTATCACGTTCTGAGTTTTCCTTGAGACACACTATATTTACAGCTAGATGTTTATCTCCTCCCTCTCCTAATCTGGCAGCACACAGGCGCTTGCATATCTCTTTTCTTAATAAAGAAAGGGTGAGCTATTCATAGGAGCCCAGCCAGGTCAGACGCTGGGGCTTTTTGTTGGTGCGCCACAGGGTGCCTCATTGCTCTGCAGGGGTAGGCATCCACTCAGCCCCAACCCATAGTATGCAGTGTCACCAAAAAAGAGCATTAATTAAAGGGTGTCAGGAGAAGGGGGGAAAAAAAAGAGAGGGTATTTTTTTAAGGGGGGGGAGAAAGAGAGGAAAATACATTTTTTTTTTTAAAGGAGGTGGAAATAAGATATTTTGCTGCCATCTCTAGTTCTTGGAGGGAATTTTCCTTTTGAAATTGCATGTCAAACCTGCCCATTTCCAGACAATTTGGCAGGGCAATGATTGCAGGCAACACTGAAACCCAAAGTGCTTCTTCCCATTTGTTTTCCATACATAATGCAGCACAAACCCTGTTAGATGCTTTCAGATCCGACTTGCTGCTCCCTACAAGTGTCCCACACCGGCAGTAGGAAGATGCACCAGTATTTTGGTAAAGCTATGGTTGTTTTCAGCAACATTTTTTTGTTAATTAGAAGCTATGATACAACAACAACCACCCTGGATTTTCATGAGTGTGCAATATGTGATCATGTATATGTCTTCAAAGGGGTAAAAAAGAATAAAATTAAGCAAGTGGTTGATTTATTTAAAGTGCTGGTGTTTGTTACTCAGCACAGCAAACTTGTGAAAGAACAGGATCATTTCTGCAAAATCAGGTTATCTACTAGTAAACCAGAAACTCAAAACTCCTGGGATTAACTACTGCCCCTCTGAGCTGTGCCAAAACTGAATCGTGTGGGTTGTGTACGTCCCATCTACCCCTGCTGTAATGCTGCCTTTGGGGAAGGCAGGCAGCAGGGGAAATTTGTCTGTTTCCTCCTTATTGGTTTTCCTTTTCCTTCCCCATCTGCGTGGCAGTGCCCCTCACGCCACCCTGAAGCAGCAGGTTTTGCAGAGTTTTCAAGATACTGTCTCTTTCTTTACTATGAGGGTGGTGAGGCAGTGGCACAGATTTCCCAGAGAGGTTGTGGAAGCCCCACCCTTGGAGGTGTTTAAGGCCAGGTTGGATGGAGCTTTGGGCAACCTGGTCTAGTGGAGGGTGTCCTTGCCCATGGCAGGGGGTTGGGACCTTTGAGGTCCCTTCCAACACAAAGCATTCTCTGATTCTCAGGGTCACAACGAGTTCTGCAGGTTTTTTTCAAAACGTTTCCTATTAGCATCTTGTTCCTGCTTCCCAGAGTCTCATTTTAACAAAACACCGATGAAACTTGGGAACACTGCCGCCTAGCTTTAACCCTTTAACCTGCAGCTTCTCCATGAGGACATGGTTTCCTTATTAAATGTGGCAGCAAATTTCAATGCTGCCAACAAGGCTGAAGCCAAATGTGCATTAGCAAAATACAGTTTTTGAGGTAAAAGTCACTTCTTTCTGTTTCCTCTCAACCCACTATGGTAAAACCACTGAGATGCTGATACTAATTTATTTGTTAAACACGTTGTTCCATGAACAGTGAAATTAATGAAACCTGATCTTCAGTTAATTTAATTGGCAATTTTTATGTTAACTTCTATGCTTTCAATCCCTTCACTTCCAGCACAACAGACCCTGTTGCTTCTCCCCATTCTCAACCTTTTTTTCCCTCTGTCCTTGCCCCAGTTCTCTGTCAGTCCCTCTGCCCGAGTTCTTCCCCTCTTAGCCTCCCCCAGGGCTCAGCACCCTTTGTCAATGGCCACTGGGATGTGTCCATCACTACTTACCTCTACGTGGGCATATGTTGGCCAGGCTGCCTGACCTGGACAAACCCAATGGACAATGGGGTGGAGCTCACTTTTCTGTTCTTTGTGAGATGGAGGAAGATGCTGACTTGGGTGTCCTCCTTTTCTCCAGCTGCAACTTTTCCAAAAATGTATGATAAATTTATGTGATAAATTTCAGCATACAGCTGAAGAATGAATGGGTTAAAATGGGGGATTGAGCAGTAAATAAATTATACAATTGCAAAGAATCTCAGAATGTTTTGTATTGGAAGGGACCTCAAAGACCACCCAGTTCCATCTCCCCTGCCATGGGCAGGAACACTCTCCTCTAGACCAGGCTGCCCAAAGCCCCATCCAGCCTGGCTTTGAACACTGCCAGGGAGGTGAAATCAGTCTCCTCTTGTTAGAAAGGCAGGCTGAAATGGCTTGGGAAGACCAAGCCCTGAGAATACACAAGCATGTGAAGAGCATTTGGACAACTGCTGGTGGCAAACTGACCAAAGGAAACAGATGTGTAAATTGGGATGTTGACAGTGTGAGACATCAGTAAGGTAAGGAAAGTTTAAGGGAAATGAGTCCTGAAAAAAGCCTGTAGGTAGTGAAGGGCAGTGGTGGAAGAACAATTCTATCTTCCTCCAGACAGCTGGCAGGAAGCTTACATTTTTTGTACGTGCATCTGAAGTTATTTTGAAGGCCAAAACAGCCCCATGTGCACTTAATAGAATTCAAAGTCAGGAGGCAGTTTCCAGGAGGAAAAATAAATAGAAATGTACTTAAAGTTAAACTTTCTTGATATACAAGAGCGTGTTTTGAGCCTCTCAAAATTCATGTAGTGCTTCACAAGGAAATTGTGCACTGATAAAGCTCCACATAACCTTTTTTACCTCCTCAAATGACAGCTTGGGTGAAAGCGTATCTCTTGGGTACAGCACTGAGCTTTTTATTCGTGGTTTAGAAATACAGCAGTGAGACACCTGGTGTGGTAAGGGAGTGGAATAAACACGAGCTCTGTGTCGGATGGTGACAGGGTCTTCATGGGGTTTCAGTCTGTGCTAAAAAATTTCTGCTTTTCCTTTCTGTTGCCTCCCCTGTGAAACACCTGGGCTCAGGGGTCTCCTCAGGTGGGAATTTGGGCTATGATGACTGAGCTGGATTCACACAACCCCCTGGCTCTTCTGAGCTCTGATAGAGAAAAGCAGCTCTTCGGTATCTATTTGGTGAAATAGCCTCTGATTAGAGGGTCAACAGAGCAGAATGCACGGTGCTTTCGTGGTGGGAAAGGTGAGAGAAGTTGGGCTGTGTTGGATAGTTACAGATCAGGTACCCCTGGCCTCAAAACCCATTTCCTTTGTAGGGACCTGGGTTGTGTCCCACGCAGCCTGTAATCAAAGTGGGCAATGGGTTGGGAAGAACTGAGGCTTTCATCTCCACTTCCACTGAGAATATGGGGACATTCTTTGTAAAATTCTTCCTAGAAGTACTAACAAGTCTTTTTTGTAACAATTTGGGGCAAGACACCATTTCATCCAAGTGTGTTTTTGGCTGGGTGGAGGGGGCATATTTCCAAGTTCACTGCTGAACTCACTGTAAGAGGAGGATATCTTTCATGCTTGAAACTCTTTGTCTAGGTAGGCAGCATGCATTGAGAAGTGAATCAAATATCTTGGGACTTCTTCTCTTCCCCTCACGTTTGCAGGATTGGTGCATTAGTAGCTCTATGACAAACTGTAGTATAGCAGCTCTGCATTCAAATACTCATAAAAACCTCTGTGGGGAGGCACAGCGCACTCCAGGGATGCTCTTACAAAACTAGTCATACGTAAAGTTAGTTATGTATTTTATTAAGGTAGGTGGAAGGGCTGAAGGTATCATACCAAATGGACAGGAGTGATGAGGCTGGAAAGAGGAAAGGTTGAAAGCTTTTTTACTAAAACTGCAATGTGTTGGGAGCACTTTCCCAGAAAATATTTCTTTAAGCTGTAAAAGCCCCAAACATTTCACATTGTATGTGTTTGTTAGTAATAAAAAACTGCGAATATGTGGCAGACCTCTTTATGCACTTAATTATGTAGCTGATGCAAGTTTCCTTAATTTCCAAACCTAATCTGCATAGATACAAAGATCACAGAACAATCTGGAGACTTGTTCTTTAACCAAGGGGGAAAAAAAACAACAGAGGGAGTAATTAAACCACAAAAGTATACACAAATAAGATAGTGTCTGACAGAAAGCCATGGGGGGGCATCTTCCTTTGTAATTTTTTTTTTTAATGGTAGTATTTAATAGAAAAGAGAGAAAGAAACAAAAGTCACTAGGAAATATCTGAGCACTGATTTTTTAGTTTGCAATAGCTAGGAAGGTGGAGTTTTGGGTTTGGGCTTTAAAAAATTTCATTTTTACCTTGCTTTGTCCCATTTTACCATTCTCTTTTCTTTACCTCTACTCTAAAACATTTTTAAAATTCTTCAAAACTGCAAGATATGGAAGACTTACATCGTTAATGTGCCCTGCAATTCCCTTGCATGCCCTGTAAATCTGTAGTAGGTATCAACAGATGCCTGGATAAACATATACTCATATAAGCAGTATATTATATTAAATGGAATGCAGCCCCCTATGAAATTCTGTATTTGTTGCAATTAGGATATTCATACTGTTATTTTCTTCAAAGAAAAAAGATCTTGGTGAGACATCCTGTGGAAGAGGCTTCTGGGCTACAGCATAAGGAAAACCTGTAGTAGAAACAAGCAATATATTTTTCCTCCCTCTTGGAATGACTTAAACAGCTAACTGCAACCCTGGAGGAAAAAAAAAAACCACAACCAAACCCAAACCTGTTGCAGAAGCAATTCAGATTCCTGAAATGCATCTACAAATTGTAGCATTGGACAGTGATGAGAAAACACTACCCAGTGCTAGAGTGATATTAATAAATAGTACCAAATCTGTATGTATTTGGCTCATGTGGAGACTACTGAGGTTATAATAATGCAGCGAGCCATGGTATGATATAAACAGAGAAGTCCTTTCCTTCTCTTAGACATGCAATAACATAGGCAGCTGAAGGC